>CM066043.1:243175713-243775713 GCA_033557465.1 Ichthyophis bannanicus
GGAATTTGGGGAAGGAGAGGGGCGAGGCCATAAGTTATACAGCAAGTGATATTATTCAGACACTCTCTCTACAACTTATGTGCTGATGTCTGAGTGCAGAACAAGCAGAGAGAACTTTATACAGATAGGTTATCCATATAAAGTTATACTGACATTTTTAGCATTCAGAATTCAGCACCGGGCTTGGATGAAAATACACCAGACTGCTGAATACTTCCCCCAATGATTTTATCAGCACATATATAGCCATCTCTAAGATGCAGCCTTAAAGAGAATGAGGAAAAAGAGGAAGTTTCAGTGTCAACCATTTGTTTCATAGATTTTAACCCAACATTCTTAGAAAATCTGGTTCTTCTCTCAACCTCTTTTTAATTAAGGTCAAATGTAAGGTCTGAGCAATGATCTGAGACAGTGCCTTCTTGACCTTTAGACTGAGAATCTGCATAATGCTGGAAGGGAGGTTAGTACCCTCAACGGACAGAGGCAAAGACATTTTCAGTAGGATCAAAGCTGAAAAGTGCTCCAGATCTAGATTTGGAATTTAGATTTATTTACTTGTCTTTCCAAATCAGAGCTCAAGACAATTTACAATCAAATACATGATTATTGTTATTATTTCAACTATTTCCTATATTTTACGCTGAACGCAGGGTAGTCGTTGGTCACTGTCCAGGGTTCCTTTCCTTGATTCTTTTCTCTTTTGGAGCTTAAGTGATCATATACTCACAAACTGAGAAAGTATGATGTGGCGCCCTCTCAAGTTGTCACCCAACTTAGTCACTTTTCTTGTCTAGCCCTTGCAAGGGCCCTTCCTGAATGCCTAGATGCAGAAAACTTGGGAATGATGTTATCAATAGATTTCACAAACTGGATGTGATTGGTTTGTGCCAGGTATTATGTCATATGTCATCACACACAGCAAAAAATAGTCGATCACAGCTGTTTCTTGTGGGTAATGCCTTCAAATGGGCAAGTTTTGCACATACCATGATAGTAATGAAACTCATTCCTAAGCCAGGGTATAACACAATCTCTTAAATTTATGGTTAATGCTCGCCGAAGTTGAACATAAGGTTTGCCATACTGGGTCAGACCAATGATCCATCAAGTTCAGTACCTTGTTTCCAAAAGTAGCCATTCTAATACCTAGCAGGATCCCAAAAGGTAGACACATTCCATGCTGCATATCCCAGGAATACATAATGGATTTTTCCACCAGTCAAATTATGGTTTATGGGCTTTTCCTCCGGGAGCTTGCAACATGGCAATTGGCTTTAGACAAGGAATATGCATTCATTTGAAATGACATGGGAAATATAAACATCATTCTCAATGTCATTTCATATAATTTTCCAGCCAAAACTACAGGAAAAACCTGAAATATTGTTTTTTTTCCAGAGCTGTTAATAGTTGTAGTGGGCCAGCCTCAAATTGATGACCCTTGGTTTGGAGGGCACTGGTCTTCAAGAAGAGCTGAAGATCTGCCTCTAGCCAGCCTATTCTTAGCTGTGTCTTGTAGTTCTGGCAGTCTCAGTTCCTGACTGACCCTGATTGGTAATTTAGTTTACTTATTGGCCCAAAGCTTCCCTGTCTGGTGTTGAGCTCCACAGAAAACCCTTCCTGGATTTTTTGCCATGTGAATCTATTGACCCCTGCTGGAAGTTCTGGAAAAGGTATCCTGGAACCCTTGTTAAAATATGTGTTTGTTAAATTCATGGACTTACAATCCTGAGTCCTTGTGTAAAATTCCCAGTTGCTATTATTCTATCAGAGACACTCACCAAGCCTACTTCAGATTCTGCTTGTCCAATTAGTGATGCAGTTCAGAAATTCTGTGAACCATATCTAAGAAAATAAAAACTACAATTAGCTCCTGTGCCTGGAAATCTCTAATAACCTTTCAACTGGTTTTATTTTTGTTTGTTTGTTTGGGCAGCAGCTGCAGTTACCTCGTATTTAATAAACTTGCCCTGAAATGAACATTTTATAAAAGCAAAATTAAAATTTACAAAAACAAAACGAAATAAAATGAAAAAAAAACCTACAAACGACACAGTAAACTAAACAAAATTAACATGTTTGCCTAGTTGTTATGCTGACCAAAATAGGTGCTTCCGGGGATCTACTTCAAAAGCTTCAATAAGAGTTTCAAAATAGCATTTTAAAGTGAAAATGAGCTTTTATAACTCTACATTTGCCTACTGCAGCTTTCCTTTAATATGCTGGCCAGATCTGAGGATAATAAAATAGATATCTTTGAATTCAGTTATAATTAGTACCGTGTGGATGTCCTGAACCTGATTTCATGACTGCAGTTAATATGTGCTTGGGCGAAGTACATGTTTTAGAATGTTACATTTTTGGATATAGCTGTAATCGCCTTGATATGTATGTTAAAATTAAGAATCAGAAATAAACTGTGTTGCACTGCCTCATCCTCAGTTGGCTCTCAATTTACAAAAGCTCGTGGACCAAAGACTTACAGTAGGCGTGTCTCCCAGCTCTATTGCTCACAACACTGGGCTGACTTTCCCTCCCAGTTTTGCTCTGACCTCTGCTCTCAAATTGCTTTACTCTGCTTAGAAAAGTAACCATTCCACTCACTTTGCCAAACAATAAATTGTCTGATGAACTAATTTCTCCTGCAAAAATATGATTCAGATAGGCCAAACTTAAGTAGGAAGATACTGGGATGAAACTGCAGCTTACTTGAGCGGGCTGGATTATAAAGCTGATTTTGCATAGAGCATTTAGGCAGAATTTGGGACATCCAGGTCAACACCTGCACAATTTTCTGGGTATTTGACAAAATGTTTGCTGCATGTAGAGTCTTGAAAATACATATAAGGACTTCAGAACAGTCATTTCAGTAAGCAACACATCCCACAAAGGAACAGCATCACTTGGGGGTTTGAATGTGTAAGTACTAGCTTTATAACCTAAGAGAGTCATTTTAGAAGCTCTCTTCGTGAGATGGACGTCTGAAAATGGGCCCATAGATATCCATCATGGAGACGTCCTCAGAGCTATTTTAGAAAGCTGGATATATAGACGGAGAATGTCCAGGTTGCTTGGGAACATGGTGAAAGGGAGTTGTACAAGGTGCACTTTCAGAATTACACAAGCACATCAAGCCCTGGTTGTTGAGACGTCCATGCCTATATCTGCTCGTCCATGGCTGCAACGCTTTCAGGGGAAGATTAAAATGTGCTTACATCACCACAGTAAATATTTAAGGTCAAAGAAACCTGAATGTAAATACATACTCCAAAAGTATTACTGGCCTCCAACCACATATCTGAGTATCTGTGGGACAGGACGTGCTAGTCTCAGAACATAGATGCTCCCCTTATGACCTACCCAGGCTGGGGCATTTCAGCACTCGGCTCTGCAGGCCTGCACTTCAGAGGACACGTGCATTTGTAAAATGGCTGACACCTGTGCATGTACACGACCTTGCTATTTGAATGGGACCTGCCCCCAGACCCGGTTAGTGGGACGTTCATTTTTCAGGGTGGAGAAGGAATGATATCAGAAGGCACAGCTGCCAACTCCCTTGGTTTTTGGATGTGCTGCTGAGGACGTCCCTTCTAAAATGCCACTTTCAATATATAAGTGTAGGCACTTACATGTGGAAACGCTAGATGTCACAAAACTGGCAATTAAGCAATACTGTACTGATGACTCCCAGATCTACCCCTCTGCATCTGAAATCTCTCCGGGAATCCAGGCCTGGATCACTGCCTGATGATCTGCAGGGGCTTCTTTAAAACGATCTTCTTCTGCGCTTCTTATGGAAATAAGTACTTTTAAGTTTTTTTAAGAAACAGTATTATGATAAAAATAAAAATGATTAAATGGAGACTTATTGACAGAGTGTGATATGTTCCACCCTTTGCTAAGTAACTCCAACGTTCTTTAAATGTTTCCTCATCACCTTTGGTTTACTGGGGATCTTTTGATTTTGGTATAAATTTTTGGACTTTCCCAATTTTTGAGTTTTCCTCTTGATTATCTGATATTAGTGCCTGGATGTCTCACCGCCACCTGAAATTGAACATGGCCAAAACTGAGCTCCTTATCTTTCCCCCTAAGTCCATCTCCCCCTTCCTCCTTTAATTTTGTGGTAACACTCTGCTCCCCCTGTTTCCTTGGCTCACAAGCTTGGGGTCATCTTTGACTCCTCCCTCTCCTTCTCTACACAAATCCAATAGATATCTAAAACCTGTCACTTTATTCTCTATAATATTTGGAAAATTTGTCCTTTTCTTTCTGAACACACTACTAAGACCCTTATCCATTCTCTAGTCACCTCCCATCTGATTGATTTTCTTTACTGGGTGACCAAGGAACTGGATCAAGGGCATGCAATGGATGTGATCTACTTAGATTCCAGCAAAGCCTTTGATACTGTTCCTCATAGGAAGTTTATGAATAAACTGAGCAGCCTGGGGATGGGTCCCAAGATGGTGAACTGGATCAGAAATTGTTTGAATGACAGATGACGGAGTGTGGTGGTAAACAGAATTCACTCAGAAGAAAGGAAAGTGAATAGCAGAGGGACTCAGGGATTGATCCTGGAACTGGCACAGTTCCATGTCTTTGTGAGTGATATTGCTGAAGGATTAAAAAGAAAAATTTGCTTTTAGCAGATGGCCAAAGATTTGCAATAGTGTGGACCCCTCAGAGGTTACAGACAACATGAGAAAAGGTATAAACAATTAGAAGGGTCTGTCAAGATTTGATTTTTTTTATAAGTGGGTGGACTGTGGCCTGTTTAAGCATAAAGAGATAAACCACTGTTGTCCAATAGGAATTAATCAATCTAACAGGAAAATAAGCCATGTTCACTTTTAATGACCTAATTAGTCAACAAGAGCAAAGGTCAAGAGAACACCCTGCTTGAGACAGCTGCTGTATGAAGACATTTACTGGAATTATTATTGAGAAAATCTCCCAACCAAAACAGTTATCATGAGTGGAGACTAATGACAGAGGGAACATAAATTTCTGTCTTAGTTTTTCTACATTTTTAGTAGAGTAGCTTGATCATCTCTCAGCTGTTGAAACAGCCTCATTATTGGACAAAGCAGTCTTCCCAACTAGTTTTTTTCTGCTCAATGAATACAATTTAAAAAAGGGCAGGGGTTTGTAGGTTTGCTGGGGGGAAGTAAGTAGCCAGGACATAAGTAGGTATGTGAGAATAATTTAATTGGAGGAGTAGGTAGGTAGGTGTGTTTATGTAGTGGGTGGAGTGCTTTTTTAGGAGGTAAATAGATGGTATGGGGTGTTTGGAGTTGGAGTAGATGAGTGGACATACTTGGCTGGGGGGGTAGGTAGGCAGGTTAGGGGTTGGTTAGTTTGAATAGGTGGGTTTGAAAGCTCTCTGGTCTCAGAGATCTCCCAACTTTGGGGGTACCAGGGCAAAGATCCGCTGACTTGGGGATCTCAAGGTACCAGATCAGGCTCCACCTGGCTCATCGATTCAAGAGGGGGAGGGTCTCCATCCTTTGGAAATTCTGGACCATGTTCCTCTGGTTCAGGTGTTTCAAACCTAGGTCCTTCTGGCTTGTGGATACCTAGGGGTCTTGGTGCAGCGAATATCGGATTTGTAGCTTCACAAATTGGGAATCTCCAGTGGTTTTCAGACTGGAGCTATCCAGTCTTTGGTGGCTGAGGCTTTTTAACTTCTCAATGCTTTCTATTTACAAAAGTGAGACGTTAGAACTTTACTTCACCTCTGACATGGCATATTGGAGAAGTAACAAGTAGAGAAAGCATCTAGAGCATGAACACAGAAATCTTTCAGGCTTTGTGTATGTGTGTGTGTGTGTGTGTGTGTGTGTTATCTGTGTGTCTCTCTGGCCTTAAGGAAAGGGAGGGAGGCTGTTTGAATGGAGCAGTACTCAGGGAGAAGCATGGAAGGACTGCTGCTTGGGAACAAGGACTGGATGGGAGCTGATGCTGGGAGAAAATGGACTGGATGGGAGTTGATGCTGGGAGGGACAGGGACTGGAATGGAATGGATCTGATGCTGGGAGAAAAAGGGACTGGAGGGGAGCTGATGCTATTAGACAATAGGCCTGTATAAAGTTGACTGAGGGTTGCATTAGACTCATGACTGTCTATTAAACAGCACATTGGGCCACTGTTGGAAACAGGATACTAGGTTTGATGGATTTTGGTCTGTTCCAGTATGGCACATCTTATATTCTTATGTTATGTTCTTATAATCTTAAAACTTGGCTATTTCCTAATTAGATTGGAGAAATGAGAAGTGGGAAATTCTTGCTTGTTCTCTCTACTGGTACAGTTTTTAGATTTGTTTTCAGTTTTTCGTAGGTATGTCTTAGCGGGGGATTAGGTTTTTTGTAGTGTTTTAAATGTAAGGGTTTTTTTGTATTTTTCATTGTACACTATTTTGATGGCCTCCTGCAAGGCTTGCAGGTGGTATAGAATTGTAAATAAATAAACTGTTCCAGCAATTGAACCCACACAGGAGGGGGTCATTGGACGTGGTTCTTATGAATGGGGAGAATGTTTCTGATGTTATAGTACGTGATGATCTGATATTTAGTGATGACTAGATGATGTGGTTCAGCTTTGGGGCATGGATGGAAATAGTTCATTCAAAAGTGAGGGTCCTAGACTGCAGGAAAACTAAATTTGTCAAGATAGGAGAATATTTGAAGTAGTTTCTAACTGGCTGGGGACATCTGGGAGAAGTAAAAAAACAGTGGGCAAAACTGAAAGGAGAGATTAGAAACAATATCTGGAAAAGCTAAGAGAAACTGGAAAACTAATCAGGAAAGCAAAGATGCAAATGGAAGAAAAAAAGACTGGAGGAACTGAAAAAGTGGCATTGTCAGACTCAAGGATGAAGGGGAAAAATATATAGAAGCTGATGAGAATATGTTTGTTCTGTGTTTACAAATGAAGGACCGAGAGTAGGACCACAGAAAACAACAGATATGATTTTCAGAACACTGTTTGAAAAGCAATGGGGCAAATGGGATACATCCAAGGGAAGTTCTGGTGGCTCCATTATCTGACCTTTCCCATGCTTCTTTAGAGTTGGGAGTCATCCCAGAGGACTGTAGAAGAGTAGCTGTGCTATCTCACTACAAAAATGGAAGAAAGGAGGTCGTTGAAAACTTCAGGTCAGTTAATCTGACCTCTGTGGTGAGTAAATTAATGAAAATATTGCTAAAACAGAGAACAGTGAAGTTTCTGGAATTCAAGGGATCTAAGGCAGGATAATTTTAATAGAGGTAGGTCTTGACACATGAATCTGATTCAATTGTCATGACCACTGTTTAAAAAAAGAGATCACTGAGTGACCAGAGAGTTGGATCAAGGGAGAGTGCTAGATGTGGTGTACTTAGATTTCAGTTGGGCCTGTGGCATGGATCCACATATAAATAAACTGAGTGCCCTTGGTAGAGGTCCTAAAATCCCTATCTAAGCTAGAAACTAGTTGAGTGGGAGGCAACAAATGGTAATGGTAAATGGAGTTCATTCTAAGGATCAGAGTGTTATTAATGGTATGTCGCAGTGATCAGTCAATGGTCTGGTTTTTAGCATTTTTGGAAGTGATATTGCAGAAGTGCTGTCAGGTAAGGTTTGCCTCTCTGCGGATGATACCAAAATCTGTAATGAGGCAAACCTCTTAGAAGGTATGGATAACATGAGGAGGGATCCTGATAATTGACCAGATAATTTACTCCAGAAGTCAGCATTGACTTGAAAGCACTAAAAAAAAAATGTACGCTTCCCCACTGTGATTCTGTTTACAAGGAACCTGATAACTTATGCTGCCCCATCATGATTCAAGTTGTAAGGGATTTACTCCATATGAAGCAAGCTTAAAGAAGATGGACCATTGAGAAATGTTCCCTGTCCCGGGATATTTAAGAGGACATTTTATTAAGGATTTGGCTTAAATCACGTACCCTTGCTGACTACTTACGTTTCAAATTCATGCTAACCTCATTCCAGTCAGCCATAGCACTCACCAAGATAAAGTACTATGTCCATCTGACTAACTCCTCTGACCCTCGCCGTCCCTTTGCTATGTTCAACTCTCTCCTCAAAGTCCCTCTTCCCTCAGTCCCTCCTTCACTTTCTGCCCAGATCTTGGCTGAATATTTCCATGACAAAGTACAAAAGATTAACCTTGAATTCTCCACAGGTTCACCTCTACCTCCCCCTCCCCCTCTTGAATCTCTAATCCTTCCCTCACCAGTCACCCTTTCTTCCTTTTCTGAAATCTCTGAGGAAGAAACTACAAATCTTCTCTTCTCCTCCAAATTGACTATCTGCTCCTTTAATCCCATTCCCATTCGTCTACTAAACTCTATCTCTTCCACCATCATCCCTTCCAACTGTCATATCCTTAAACTATCGCTTTCCACTGCAATTCTTCCTGTAGCCTTCAAACATGCTCTTGTCACACCTCTTCTCAAAAAGCCCTCACTAGTCCCTACATGTCCTTCCAGCTATCGGCCTCCCTCCTCCCTTTTGCTTCAAAATAGATAGGGAGGAGTAGTCTAGTGATTAGGTCACGGTAACTCAGACTAGAGGGCCAGGAGTTCAATTCCCACCTGGGGACAGCAATCTCAGGCCGGAGGGACTGGGGTTTTTAGTCCTATAGGCACTCCTTAGGCAAGCCACTTAACCCTCCATTGCCTCAGGTACACATAGATTGCGAGCCCTTTGGGGACAAGGGAATGTACCTGTTTGTAGTGATTACATAATGTAAACTGCTTTGATTGAAGGATAAGGTGGTATAGAAAACTGGTTAAATAAATAAAACTACTTGAATGAGCAGTTCACCACCACTGTCTTGACTTTTGCTCCTCTCAAGACCTTCTGGAGTCACTGTAGTCTGGCTTTCGTCCTCTTCATTTCACAGAACCGGCTCTTGCCAAAGTCTCCAGTGACGTTTTGGCTTTTACTCAATCCTCATCCTTGACTTCTGCTGCCTTGCTTGGATTTAGGGGTTCTTTTCTGTCCCGGTTTTCTTCTTATCTCTCTCATCACACTTTTAGTGTACGTTCAGGTGGTTGCTCCTCTACTGACATCACACTTTCAGTTGGTGTACCTGAGGCTCTGTCTTGGGAAGAATAAATTAGACCTTACCTGCTAATTGTCTTTCCTTGAGTATTCTCCGCGCCAGTCCAGGAACAGTAGGGTAGTCAACCTCCTTCAGCAACTGAGGACTGAAATATTCAAAACTTTGCTGACAGCCTACCTAGCTCCCCCTGTTATCAGAAAGCCAGTCTACTAATGCCCAAGCAGTAACCAAAAACAGAACATGCTATGGCTATTAATCTTAACGTTACCTTATAAACTCATGCCCCCTTATATTTACAGCAATAACTAGAAATTCCCCGGTACAACCTGTAGTTCTTTTGGAATCGGAGCACTGAACCTTACGGGAGCCCCCTAGCCAGTTCCACTGTGGAAGAACCCGAGCCCCCTCGAGGTCCACAATATTTTTTATTTCTGCTACCGCAAGGAACCCATCTCACGACCCTCACCGCACGAGCTGCTCCGCGCAATAGACAGCGAAAGTAAGGAAACCCATTTACCCACTACTACACTCTGGATGGGTCCTGGACTGGCCCGGAGAATTCTCAAGGAAAGACAATTAGCAGGTAAGGTCTAATTTATTCTTCCTCTTCGTCTCTCCGGGCCAGTCCAGGAACAGTAGGGTAGTACCAAAGCAGTACCTACTCTTGGGAGGGCCCCACTAAAATGGCAGATGCTCCGACCTTCGCGTCTCCCGCTGCCTGAACATCCAAGTGATAATGCTTCGCAAATGTATGAAAAGACGACCAGGTCGCCACCCGACAAATATCCATTGGTGGAATCAAAGCCCTCTCGGCCCAGGACGTCGCCTGCCCCCGAGTTGAATGAGCTCGCAGCCCCTCCAGCGGCAGCTTCCCACTCGCCTGATATGAAGCTGCTATTGCCTGCTTCACCCAGCGCGCAATGGAGGCCTTGGAAGCTGCTTCTCCTTTCCATGTTCCTCCATACAGAACAAACAACCTATCAAACTTCTGAAAAGACTGCGTCCGTCTCATATATCTTTGCAGTACTCTATGAAGCGAAACGTCCCTCCTAGTTGCCTGTCCAGACCGAAAGGTAGGCAGAGAAATTGGCTGATTCACATGAAACCCGGACACTACCTTCGGTAGAAAAGAGGGGACCGGGTGCAACACCACCTTCTCCTCTGAGAATTGAATATACGGTTCCCTGCAGGAAAGAGCCTGTAAATCCGAAATCCTTCTAGCTGAGCACAAAGCTACCAAAAAGGAGGTCTTCCAAGAGAGCTCCCGCAGCGCTATCCTTTTCCCCGGCTCAAAAGGAGCACGCGTCAAAGCTTGCAGGACCAAATTTAAGTCCCAAGGCAGTACTATCGGTCTCCTAGGCGGTCTCAAGTTCTTGACCGCTCGGAAAAATTGTCGCACATCCTGATGTAAAGCCAAACTACGGCCCTGCTCCTTGTCCCGATAGCAAGCTGTAGCAGCCAGGTGTACCTTCAGAGTACTTAATGCCAGACATTAATCCAGCCCATCTTGGAGGAATGACAAAACCTCCGACATCATTGTTGTCTGCGGCCGAACCCTGTGCTTTGCGCACCAGCCTTCAAAAACTCGCCAAAGATGGATATAAGCCAACGCCGTTGACTTTTGTTTTGCCTGTAACATGGTGTTGACCACCGCCACGGAATAGCCCCTACACCTCAAACGCTCCCTTTCAAGAGCCAAGCCGTAAGCAAGAAGCGATCCACCTGCGGCATGAGAATCGGCCCCTGGTACAACAGATTTACCTGACCTGGTAACATCCAAGGACGGTCGGCTAGCAAGCGCACGAGATTTGCATACCACGCTCGCCTCGGCCAGTCCGGGGCAATGTGCGATTCCCCTGGTAATGTGCGATTCTGAGAATGACCCGACCAATCATCGGCTATGGAGGAAAGACATACAGAAGCTCCCCCGCTGGCCAAGGCTGAACTAAGCCGTCGAGGCCCTCCGAATGCGTTCCCTGCCCCTGCTGAAAAACCGGAACGCCTTGGCATTGTCGAACGTGGCCATCAGATCCTTTCCCGCTACATGTGCCGCCGACAGGGCTAAGAGATGTTCCTCCGCCCACTGCATTAGTGCCTGACTCTCCTCCAACAAGATCGCACTGCCTGTGCCTCCCTGCCGATTGATATAGGCCACTGTGACTGCATTGTCTGAGAAAACTCACACCGCTCTGCCATTCAGTAGAGGCTCAAACTCCAGAAATGCCAGTCTTACCGCTCTCATTTCCAGCTGATTGATGGAGCAGACGGACATCTCTACTGTCCATCGCCCCTGAGCTACTTGAGCTATACAATGAGCTCCCCATCTGGAGAGACTGGCATCCATGGTGACTAATACCCAATCCGGTGTGTCCAATGGCATTCCTGCCCGAAGATGTGTAGGATCACGCCAACACCCTAGACTTTCGGAAACCCTGGCGGGACAAACCAACCATTGGCTGAGTGGATGCTTCTGCGGAGACCAACGGGATAGCAACAAGTGTTGGAGCGGTCGCATATGCACCCTGGCCCACGGCACCAAATCCAAGATCACTGCCATGGACCCCAGAAGCTGCAAGTATCTCCACGCTGTGGGAGCCTTGATGCACAAAAAAGCGGCCACCTGCTGTAAGATCTTTAGAATCCTGTCTTCCGGAAGAAATGCCGCCCCGAGCTTCATGTCAAACAAGGCCCCCAAATATGCTAGGGACTTCACAGGAGTCAACTGACTCTTGGCTCGATTGACCACCCATCCTAAACTTTCGAGAAAGGCTACCACCCTTGAGGTGGCCTCTCTCGATTCCGGTACCGACCGAGCTCAAATGAGCCAATCATCCAGATATTGATGTACTAGGATACCCTCTTTCCGCAACGCTGCCACCACCACCACCATCACCTTCGTGAATGTGCAGGGCACTGTGGCCAGATCGAATGGCAATGCCCGGAACTGAAAATGCCCCATGGGTACCGCAAGAACTTTTGATGTTGGGGTTTGATGGGTATGTGTAGATACGCTTCTGTTAAATCTATGGACAAAAGCACCTCGCCCGGTCTCACGGACCGAATCACGGACTGTAGAGTTTCCATCCGAAAATGCAGCATCCTTAAACAGCGGTTCACATGTGTTAGATCGAGAATTGGCCGAAATGAGCCCTCCTTTTTGGGAACTACAAAATCAATTGAGTATCGACCTAAGCCGTACTGGTCTGAAGGCACCGGAACGACCGCTTGAATCTGTAGCAACCGTTGAAGCGTCTCGTTTACCGCCAACGCTTCTGCAGGAGACCCGCATGGCGACATCACGAATGCCCCCGATAGCGGTTGCTCGAACTCCAAAGAATAACCATCTTGAATTATCTCTAATACCCAGCGGTCTGTAGTTATGGTAGTCCAGATGGAGAGGAAAAGCTGCAACTGACCTCCTATCAGACCCTCCGTCTGGACCCGCCTCATTTCATTGCGGCTGAGGTCCGCTAAATCCCCGTCCTAACCCCCGAAAGGACTGCCCCCTGGGTACAAATCGGCCTCTCTGATAGGGAGCAAACCAAATCCCTCTGAATCTGTGAAAATCTCTGCTTTGACACCTCTGCGCAGATCCCTGTTTCAGACCCTTCGGACGGTCCGCCTTTGGAGTCTCCCAAATCCTTCACAATCTTTTCCAAAGCCTCTCCAAAAAGTAGCTTGCCCTTATAAGGTAGCCTACTAAGGCGTGTCTTAGAAGATGCGTCCGCCACCCAATTCCTCAGCCAGAGAAATCTCCGAGCGACTATAACTGACACCATGGATTTAGCTGACATCCTTACTAAATCATAAAAGGCGTCAGCGAGATACGCCACCGCCGACTCTAATTTCTCTCCTTCCGGCGCTGATGCTCCCTCCAAGCCTGGAGAAGGCTCCACCTGCAGCCACCTAATCGAAGCCCTGGACACAGATGGAAGTCTGCAACGCTAGCGCACTGGTATCAAATGCCTGTTTGAGTATGGACTCCAGTTTTCTATCCTGCAGATCCTTCAGGGTTGCTCCACCCTCTACGGGAGTAGTCGTTTTCTTAGTCACAGCCGCCACTAATGCATCGACCTTCGGCATGCTCATCAATTCCCTCTCCTCTTGAGGAACTGGATATAAGGGGCCTAATGCCCGAGCACCCCTCAAGGTGGCCTCTGGACACTCCCACTCAGACTCAACCATCTGCTTAATGACCCTATGAACCGGGAAACACTTCTGTTCTGCTCTAAAACCTTGCAGCAATGGGTCCCCCAATGGCTCAGCCTGTACTGCTGGCAAGGCAATATTCAAGGCCGCTAGTGAATGGGTAATCAGCGCTCCAACTCCTCCTTCCAAAACACCCGGAAAAGATTGGGATCATCACCAGCCCCCAGCTCTCTTTCCTTGAGGTCCTCTGGCCACCAATCTATACCAGCCTCTGAAGGGATTTCTCCCTCCTCTAGTCCCTGTAAATCCAGAACCTGTTGTTACAGACCCCCAGCCGTCCCCCCGGCCGTTAAACCTGTTTTGGAAGACCCCTCTCCCGGGTCTCCTGCTGTGCCAGAAACTGTAGTCAAATCAGGCAGGCTAGGCAACGTCTCCTTGCTCTGCCCCCGCTCCAACTTTAAGCAGTAGGCTCTATGAAGGGACAGAATAAAGTCCAGAGAAAATAGGGATTGAAAACCCTCAGGAACCTCCAAAACTGGTGCGGGGTCCACCACTACTGCTGGGGCCGACTTCTTCGATTTAGTTTTTTTCTTTAGAGACTTTTGCTGCAGCGCGGGAGAAATGGTAGTGGCGTTTAAAATGGCCGCCGTTCCCGCCTTTTCACCCGTGGCCTGAAGCTTCCCTGCAGCATTTTGAGCTGATGACGTCTCCTCCATTACCCCGCCGAACCAGGACTGCAAAGCGCTGTTCCCCCGAGGCCAATAGCACGAGAACCGAAGCAAACTCGGCGGCTCCCGAACCACGCGCCGCCTGCCGAGACCGAGAGCGTGCTCTTCCTATCAGCCCCGCTCCCCCCTGCACTACGCCGAATGCGGCCCTGAACTACAAGAAACAGAAAACAAAACATACCTGACTACACAGACGTCTCTTCACCAACACTTCAATTACCGCTGCTCACGGCAGAGAAAGTTGGAACTCCGGAAGCAGAGGGCTGGACTCTGTGGCTCCCAGGACCGTACTCTGATCTCCTGGATGGCTCCAGTCCCCGAGGCAGGCTCTGCCTCTACTGCCTCAGCAGTCTAATTACCAGGCAGATGACCACCGTCCCGTTCTCTTTTTTTTTTTTAAACAACTTTAATTTACCAACTCCAATTTGAACCCAGTACTCCTAAAACTAACCCAGCTAGGGCTAGTAAGGAGAACCTTTAACTATTAACTTTCCCTTCTCTCCGAGCCTGTCAGCAACACCTCCTTCAGCTGCTGAGGACTGAAAAGACTGGCTCTCTGACACCAGGGGGAGCTAGGTAGGCTGTCAGCAAAGTTTTGAATATTTCAGTCCTCAGTTGCTGAAGGAGGTTGACTACCCTACTGTTCCTGGACTGGCCCGGAGAGACGAAAAGGAACTCCACTTTTCTCCCTCTACACTCAGTACCTTGGTGCACTTACTTCCTCCCATGGTCTTTCTGTGGATGACACTACACTCCTTCCCATTTCCTCAGTTTGCAACCTTGGGGTCATCTTTGATTCTACTCTCTCTTTCTCTGTGCACAGACAACAGATAGCTAAAACCTGCCACTTCTTTCTCTATAACATCAGCAAAATTTGTCCCTTCCTTTCTACTCACAGTGCTAAGACCCTTATCCACTCACTAGTCACCTGCTGCCTTGACTATTGTCATCTGCTCTTCACTGGTCTTCCTCTGAATAATCTCTCTCCCCTTCAATCTGTTCAAAACTCAGCTACATGGCTTATCTTTCTCCAGTGTTGCTATGGTCATGTAACCCCTCTTGTCAAGTCTCTTCACTGGCTCCCTATCAGTTTCTGCATCCAGTTCAAACTTCTCCTACTGACCTACAAGTGCATTCAGTCTGTGGCTCCTAACTACCTTTCCTCTCTTATCTCATTCTACACTCCTCCTCTCTGCCACTACCAACTGTAGACTTTGTTCATTCCACCTTGTTGCTCCGTATGCCTAGAACAAACTACCTGAGTCAGTGCATCAGGCTCCTTCGCTAGCCTATTCAAATCCAGGCTAAAAACCCTCCTCTTTGAAACCGCTTTTGGATTCTGATGTTCCTCTCTCTCTTGTCCACTACTTATGTATATATTACCATTCTCTAGTCCCCAGTTTTGCTATGTGTTTTGTCTTGATTAGCTTAAGCTCTGATGATGAGGGACTGTGTCTGACATCTATATGTACAGCACTACATACACCTTGTAGCACTATACAAATGATTATTTATTTTATTTATTTATTTAAATCATTTCTATACTGCGCTCTTTAAAATCAGCGCGGTTTACAGGTAACATCAATTTGTACAATGTGGCGGAACATGCAGTGTACATTACAGAGAACAGGTATTGTAATTTGGGTTTCAACGGGGGTAACTATATACAACGGAGCTGTTGTCTCACAGGTATGATTGTGGAGTCATGACATGCTCTGAAACTATTTACAATTTAGATAACTATTTACAGGTTGGGCGTAGTATTTCTGGATGTGGTTGCGTTAGCATGATGTGCGTGTGCTGGTGGTATCGTTATGGTGGGTGGAGGGTATGTTGGGTTGTGATGTTTCACTGGATTGGGAGAAATGTAGGAGAAAAAGATGGTGCTTTAGTGCCTTCCTAAATTGGGCGAGGTCGGTAATAGCTCAGATGGTGGTTGGGAGGACATTCCAGAGTATAGGTGTGTAAAACACAAAGGCTATGTTCTTTTCTGCCAGAGAGCATTTTGTTATAGTGCTGGGGATTACGAGTGTGTTTGCAGCGAATGCCCTTCTGGATCTGTTTGGAGGGGTGGGGAAGATAAGGTCCGTGAGGGAGATGGAGGATTGTTTGTTGACGGCCTTTAAGGTCAGTAGTAATAATTTGAAGGTGAGCCTGCAGTGGATCGGAAGCCAGTGGAGGTGTTTCAAGATTGGGGCTATGTGGTCTCTTCTGGAGGCTCCGTGCATGATACGGGTGGTGGCGTTCATTGCTAGTTGCAGGGGGTTCAGAATGTTCTTAGGGAGTCCATGCAGAATAGCGTTGGCGTAGTTGAAGTGAGAGGCTACTAATGCTTGAAAAATCGTCCGGAAATTGTCTGGTTCCAGTAGAGGGTTGTAGGTGGCGAATTGTTTGAATCTTGTGATAGATTGCCCTGATGGTGTTGCTTATATGTGCTTTCATGTCGAGCTGCTGGTCTAGTGTGATACCCAAGTAGCTGATGGTGGGCTTGCTTGGGAGCTCGGCGTCTCTTATTGATGCGGGAGGGGTGAAAGAGTGATTCCTGGTGATGAAGAGGACATCTGTTTTGTTAAAATTAATCCTGAGGCTCTGCATGTGGAGCCAGTCTGTGACAGCATCAAAGCGCTTTGTTAATGTTGAGAAATCAGGCTGGGTGATTGAGAATGGTGTGAAGAGTAGTACATCGTCGGCCTACACAAGGCAGGAGATATTGAAGGAGCGGATGATTGAGCAAATGGGCTGCATGTATATATTGAAGAGGAGGGCCAAGAGTGATGAGCCTTGGGGGACATCTTGTATTTGTTGAAAAAGCTCAGAGGTCCTGGAGTCGGTTCGTACCTACTGATTAGTAGTAGTAGTAGTTGTATACTTTTGGCAGCTAAAGACATTTTTATGTGAGTAAAATGGCTTTTCTAAAATTACCCAGGGGTAACAATGTGGTGCCAAGAAGCTGCAGACTTTTATGTGACCCATGTCTAGGTTTGTTCAGGGGTGGAGTTTGGGTGGAGCAGGCAGAGTTGCCATTTACACATGCTTTATGCTGCCGAGCAGGTGTAAATATCCACAGCTTCGATCTAGGCGTCTAGTATTTTATAAAGACTCATAGGTGCCTATATGATTCTATAAAACAGGCCTAAAATAGGCACCTACTTGGCCTTCACATGTAGGGGTCTGTTATAAAATTACCCTCCACTTCTTTTGACATAGAGGGTCATTCTAAAAGATTTAGTCATGATTTGGACGACTGCAGACATGCAAGTGGTTGACGAAATCACGGACACGTCTCCATAATCATTCCACAAATGGCATTCACAGACGTCCCCCTTACAGGGACATTGAAGTAGGCACAGGGGTGTGGCAGAGGCATTAACGGGGAGGGGCAGTGGATTTATACGTCCACGTTCAATCCCAGGAACAGCGGAGCCATCTGCTCCAGGCAGGAATAGGCATCAGAAAGGTGTTCGTTTTCATCTTAAAACATCCAGAGAGTGTAGAGAAAATGGAAAATTAAGTGACTAGTTTTAGATTACAAAGTCCCACACTGGGATATGAACCCTAGCCGCTACTCTAACCATTATGCTATTAGACATCTTGGTTCTGACATGCTCTCCTGGGGACATCTACATAGATATCTGATACATGTGCATATCAGGCACATCCATGTTTCTGGAATTGTGCCTAAACTTGCATGTGCTTGCCTTTCTTTTCAGATGTTCTGGCTTTGACATCCCAGATTCCACTTGGATGCCCCATTTGAAATGTGCCTCACAGTAACATAGTAAATGATGGCAGATAAATATATGCACGGTCCATCTAATGTGCCCAGTGAAGTGGCGAGGGTTGTACCCAATGCTCCATGTAGGTTACCCTCCCCTCTATGCCTTTGTTAAGGGTTGTACCTGCCTCTCCGTGCAGGTCACCCCTCTGTGTTTTGAAGTATAAAAGTTATTTAAGTTTGCTTTGATTCCATCCTCTTGCTATAAAGGGAACCTCTGTGCTTGTCCCATGCCTTTTTGAATTTGTCACTGTTTTTCCCCCTACCACCTCCACTGGGAGGCCGTTCCAGACATCCACCTCCCTTTTCCATGAAAAAGTGTTTCCTGATGTTGCTATCGAGTTTACCACCTTGCAGCTTAATTCCATGTCCTCTTGTTTTACAGCGTCCCCATCTTGAAAACATTTTGTTTGTTCATTAACACCCTTTAAGCATTTAAACTTCTGTAATATCTCCCTTGTCCCTTCTCTCCTCCACAGTATACATATTTAGGTCTTCAAGGTTCTCCTTCTACATCTTCTAACACAGGCCCCATATCATTTTGATCATCTTCTTCTGAACCATTTCAAGTCTTTTCATATCCTCTGCAAGGTGCAGTCTCCAAAACTGAACACAATACTCAAAGTGAGGCCTCACCAGTGACTTGTACAGGGGCATTAATACCCCCTTCCTTCTGCTTATACTTTTCTGCATGCAGACTAGCATTCATCTGGCTTTGGCCACTGTCCTGTCACATTGTTTCTCCACCTTGAGATCCTCAGACACTATCACCCTCACGTCCCTCTTCTCATCTGTGTATACCAGCCTCTCGCCCCCTCCTGCATACAGAACCTTCGGATTTCAGCATCCCAAGGGCATAACTCTGCACTTCTTCGCATTAACTCCTAACTGCCAAGCATTAGACCATTTTTCTAATTTTTGTAGACCTTTTCTCATGTTATCTGTAACCTCTGAGATGTCCACTCTGTTGCAAATCTTTGTGTCATCGGCTAAAAGACAAACCTTTCCTTTTTTCTTCAGCAATATAACTCACAAAGACATTGAAGAGTACCAGTCTCATCTGTCAGTCAACCAATTTCTGATCTCGTTCACCATCTTGGAACCCATCCCTAGGCTAATCGATTTATTCATAAGTCTCCTATGAGGAACAGCATTAAAGACGTTGCTGAAACCTGAGTAGATCACATCCATTGTATGTCTGATCTAGTTCTCTGGTCACCCAATCAAAGAAATCAATCAGCTTTCTTCGGTACAATCTTACTTTGATTTAACCATGTTGCCTTGAATCATGCAATCCATGGGATTCCAGAAATGTCATTATTGTTTCTTTCAGCAGTATCGCCATTATTTTTCCCACCCCTGAGATAAGCTTACCAGCCTATAGTTTGCCATCTCTTTTCTGTTACCACTTTTGTTTTGCAATGCAATGGAATGTATGCCTTTACGTCAATGCTGACTCCTGGTGACCCAGCAGCTCCTGAGTTTTACCACCCTACATTAGGCAGTGTCTGCCAAAGTGAGGCAGCTTTCTATAAGAGGCGCCACCAAAATAAACTTGCCGCTGAAACTGCTGAGAAGTTTAAACAGATACAGGCCACATTTCTGCAGCTGAGGCCTACAGGGCTGCACGTCATGAAGGGAACATCTTTGATTTTGGATTTCAACTTTCATCAACTATTCTTCAGTAATACTGTAAATTAACTCACGTGAGGCATGGCGAGCCATAAAACCAAATGAGAGATAATTCATGGAAAACATTTATTGGAAGAAATAAACCCCATTGATTTCTTTGCCAAAGTCCAGCCCATATTGGCCTGTAGTTGCCAGAAGCCCACTGCACAAAACCCAAACATCCACAGAGTATCTCTCTATTGCTCATCTTGTGCAACTTGATTCATTTTCAGACAGTCCCTTTCTTCCCCACGTTAATTAATTTTGCAGGCATCAGAGACAGTGACTTGAATCACTTGAGAATTACTATGTCTGAGTTTATTTTTGATCCCATGTTACATCTTTCTAGTGAACTGTCACCCGGCTAAAATCCTTGGAAAAAACTCCAGTTTTGATTACTGTATACGAAAAAGCAAAAAGAAAGATAGAGACTAGGAAAAAGAGAATACTTAACAAACAGCAGTATTGACGTGGAAGTGCACTTCTCAGCAGCAAAAAACGGAATGCATCTTATCTATTTACAGAAGACTTTGGATTTGGGAAACCTTTGATGATCTGACATGCAAGTGTTGAAACCTGAATAGTGAGAAATATCTTTTCTGTGTGTTTTTCACACTTTTGAAGTGTGGTAGCCTTAAATATAGCAGCAGGTTGTTGACCAGATCTAGTTTCTCTATGAAAAATCTGAAAACCAAACTGCTCACTCTACTGCAAACTTACCCCTGTGACTAATGGTTGACATTTCCATGAACACATGAGCAGAAAGCAGGAGGAAGGGATAGTGGAAAACAAAATAAGATAAGGGGTTACAACTCACGCTTGCAAAGAGTGTCTACTACAGTAGCTCACTGGTAAATGGTATCTCGTCTTTGTGGTATTTGACAAGGGCATAAGATCACATCAGTAGCTTCAGTAAAAACCCTTTGGTTAAAAATGTTATTAATCCATTCAAATTTCAGCTCCCTGGAGGGGTTGCGTTAAGGAAGAACTAGTTTCTCTAGGCTGGGGCAGGTTTATTTTGAGTTCATGTGTTTACAGATGATGAGAAAAGCCTTGTAAAGCAGCTTGATGCATTCACCGCAGTTATCATAGCTGAATCCCAGAGCATAAAGCATTTAGTTAAGTTGTCCTGACAGACACTGTGATCACACACTGTATATTGAACAAGACTTGGTCTCCTCACCTCCTTGACCTTTGGTCTATGAACTCTGACCTTAATTTAAGAGGACATTTCTAAAGTGACCAGCATTTGCAAAAGGTCAAACTGCAAGATTGTCTACAGAGATGCCATGAGAAACCACAATATTCTTACTAAATGTTCACTCTGGACCCTTTTTACAAGAGTGTATTAAGCAGTTAACACAGGAATCAGAACACGCAGTGGCGTGACACTTAGAACACGCTACTTCCTGTATTACCTGACAAACATGGACTGGGGCAGGGACTGGGCAGGGATAATATGTGGTATGTTACTGCATGTTAATTGCTAACCTTTCAGATAATAAAGAGTGGTTAGCGCTACCCCAATGGGTGACGTCAAGTGCATCTGTGTTATCTGCACTGCAGTTAATGGCGGTTATCTCTGCGTTAACTACATAGGAAGATGCTGGGCACATCCTCAACAGTTAATGCAAAAGCTTAGAAGTTACAATGCATTCATTTTATCATTAGCGTGTGGTAACTGCATAACATTAAGGTAGGAAGCCTATGAGTTCCATTATCTTTCTCCAGTCTGCCACTGCTGCTGCCGTTATAAGCTTGTTGATAGCCTATATTCCAGTTCATTCTAGTTGCATTTCAGATTTTGGTTGCTCTTGTTGTGAAGCCTACATTATTGTAACTTAGTAGGCATGAACCTAGGAAACAAACTGGTCGACTAATAATGTTGCATTACAATAAGATGCTAGGTACTGGAGGATGTGAAGGAGGTCTTTCAAGTGATAAACAATTAAGAATATACAAACATAAGAATAGCCAGACTGGGTCACACCAAAGGTCCATCAAGCCTAGTATCCTGGTTCGAATAGTGGCCAATCCAGAACACATGTACCTGGCATAATCCCATAAATAGCCTGACTATATGCTGCATATCCATAGGGATAAGCAGTGACTTGCCCCAGATCTGCCTTAGTAACAGTTTTTGGATTTTTCCTCCAGAAATTTGTCCAAAACTTTATAAATCCAGATTCACTAACAGTTTCTCCCCTCAAGTGTCTCTTCTCCAGGATGAAGAGCCCTAACCTTTTTAGCCTTTCCCCAAAGGAGAGTCACTCCATCCCCTTTATCATTGTGGTCACTCTTCTCTGTACCTTTTCTAATTCCACTACATCTTTTTTGAGATGCAGAGTCTAGAACTGCACACAATACCCAAGGTGCAGTTGCACCATGGAGCGATACAGAGGCATTATGACATCATCCTTTGTTCTATTCTCTATTCCTTTACTAATAATTCCTAATATTCTATTTGCTTTTTCGGCTGCCACCACACATTAGGTAGAAGATTTCAACTTATTATTCACGATAATAGCTCATTCCTTTTCCTGGGTAGTGACTCTTAATGCAAACCCTAGCATTGTGCAGCTATAAATTTAGTTACTCTTCCTTATGTGAACCATTTTGCATTTGTCCACATTAAAATTTCATCTGCCATTTGGATGCCCATTCTCCCAATCTCGCAAGGTCATTCTGCAGTTTCTCACAATCTACCTGCAATTTAACAACTTTGAATAATTTGGTATCATCTGTAAATGTGGAGAAGCATTTTAGAAAGGACATCCAAGTACAATCTGGGACATCTAAGCTAGAATGTCTGAAAAAGAAGCAGGCACATTGCGGTGACATGATTTCACAAACGTGGATGTGCTCGATATGGATGTATGAGGAGGCATCTACATAGACATCGTCAGAATAGTATTTCAGAACCTGGACGGCTAGAAATAGCCTAATGGCTAACGTGGGCTAGGGCCAGGGTTCAAATGCCACCTCTGCTCTCATTGTGATTGTGATTGTGCTGAGTACTGCGGATAATGGGATGCTATCTTCTCTACACCCACTGGATGTTTCTCAGCCAAAATAAGCACATTCCCAATGCTTATATGTGCCTGGAATGGGTCTAAAAGACATCCAGGGCATTTCTGAGATCAGACAGTGTCGTTCAGGTTCCTGGGAAAGCCCCGGCCGTGCCTCCACCGTGCCCCTGTTCAGACTGGGATGTCCTCATGTAGGGACATCCACGGGCCCGGCTTCTAAAATGTCTCTGGAGACATCGCTGTGCTTTGGATGTCTCTATGTCTGTTATGCTTGTTGGAAGTGGAGGAGTAGCCTAGTGGTTAGAGCACTGACTTGGTAAACACAAGACCAGGGTTTGATTCCCACTAACACTCTTTGTGGCAAGTTGCTTAAACCTCCAGTGCCTTGGAAGAAAAGCCTGGCAATCTCCCACCAAGAAAACCCAGGAGCTGCTGAGTCAGCACTGACTCAAAGGCACACATTGCATGCCTGTTTCAGACATACAAAAGGGCTTCCAAAATATCCCCCTTAATGTCTTCCTTCATTGTTCCCATTTCTAGATCATTTATAACTATGTTAAAAAGTACCATTCCCAGTACAGATCCCTGGGACACTCCACTATTTGCCTTCTTCTCTTGAGAAAAATGGCCATTTAAGCCTGTTCTCTGTTTCTCTCTTTTAAGTAGTTTCTCAGCTGGAACAGAACATTGTTTCTTGTTCCATGGATTTTTAATTTCCTCAGAAGACTTTCAAAAGTTACTTTGTCAAAGCCTTTCTGAAAATCCAGATACATTCTACCAACCTATTTGCCTTTATCCACATGTTTAGTCATGCCTTCAAAAACATGGAGCAGATTGATAAGGCAAGATTTCCCTTGGATAAATCCATGTTGACTTAAACAATATTTATTTATTTAATGAGGGGGTTTTTTATACCACTTTATCTTATATTCAGAGGTTTACATTATAACAAACTAGGAAATGTAGCTTGAACAGGTATCTATGTGCTCAGTTCTTTTGTTCTTTAAAATAGTTATTACTATTTTCCCTGGCACTGATGTTGTTGGTCTTACTGGTCTATAATTTTTTAAAACTAGCATTACATTCATCAGCCTCCAATCTTCGGGTACTGTAGATGATGTCAATGAAAAGTTACCGATTACTAATAGTGTATCTGCAATTTTATTTTTGAGTTCTTTCAGTATTCTGAGGTGCAAACCATCCGGTTTATTTATTTATTTATTTATTTATTTATTTAACAGTTATTTATATACCGCTCTTTCCCTAGTATCAAGTGCGGTTTACATGGAACAGTAGGTTAATTGGTATGTAATATACCAAGTCAGTTTACATAGAACAGATAATTATAATTTACAAGGAATGTTGTAACATTAAAGGTATAACATATTAGAACATATATACATTGTTAGTTTAAATCTATAATCATCATGTGAATGAGAGTGTGGTATGGTTAATAGTGTATTAGTGATATTTATTTTGAAAATAGAGTATGTAATAATAATGTATAAATGTTAGCCTGTATCTATTTGAGTATTCTGTTCTGAGGGTGTATTGTAGTGTAATATGAATAAGTGAGTTTTTAATTTTTTTCTAAATTCCTTTATATCAGATAGCAGGCGAATGTTGTCAGGTAGATTGTTCCAAAGAATTGGAGCAGAGTGTGAGAAAGCTCTCTTATTTGTTTGTTTTCTGGCTTTTGTGAAATCTTTTGGTATTGTTAAGGTATTTAAGTTTCTGCTTCTTTGGGATCGTTTATCGATGTCTATATTAATCAGTGTATTGAGTGCCGATGGTGCAAGATTATTTATAAGTTTAAATGTAGTGACAAGAATTTTATATTTGATTCGGGAGTAAATAGGTAGCCAATGAAGTTCAGCCAAAATTGGTGTAACATGTTCAAGTGGGCTTATATTCATAATCATCCTGGCAGCTATGTTCTGAATTATTTGTATCTTTTTAATATTTTGTTTTGAAATGCCATTAAGTATTGTGTTTGCATAATCAAAATGTGGGGTGATGATAGCATGAATTATATTAATAAAGTCTTGTAGATGAATCAATGGTCTTAATTGTTTTAGTGTTTTGAGTTTGTAATGTATTTTTTTAGTTAGATATTTTATATGTGAATCCATATTTAAATTATTGTTTACACTTCAAACAATCAAAAATCAGTGTCAGTAGGGGTAAGCATGCAGTGTTAACACGGGTGAGTATTTGTTGAGTGAAGGCGATGATTTCTTGGTGTGCTATTTTATGTACAAGGGGTTATATACAGGGAGGGTAGGGGGGTACATAGGGGGTCAGGCGGATTGGTAGGTAGCCATGGGGCTATAGGACATAGGACTATAGTGTTCAATGAAGAGCGTAGTTTTGGGCTGCTTCCTGAAGTCCTTGAGGTCCATAGTTGATCGTCAGTCATCCGGGAGGGAGTTCGATGCGGTTTAAATTAACATTTAACCCAGGCAGTTTAAATTAACATTAACTTATACAAAGAACATCAATTTTAAACAATAACTTATGCAAAGAACTTTCAATTGTAAATGGTAACATCATATTTTAACAACTTAAACAGACTTGTAACTTCATGCTCCTTTTACTAGGAACATTCAATTGTAAATTGTAACATTGCATTTCAAAAACGTAAACAGTCTTGTAACTTCCTACATTAAGATTGAGATTGGTGGTCTTCATTATAATGTTCAATGAATAAGGTAGTCTTGAGTAACTTGCGGAAGTCTTTTAAATCAGTTGTGGATCGTAGCTTTTCTGTAAGTGCATTCCAAATAGCAGGGGCAGCAAGGGAGAAAGCCCGCATGGATGTGGATTTATTGGTTCTTATGAAAAAACTAGGAGTTGGTATTGTGTTTTTAGGGCTGTTTCTGTCTGGTCTTTCTTTTGTTTTGGTTTCAATGAGCTCTTGAAGTATTTCTGATGACATGTTGTTTTTGATCTTGAAGATTGTGAGCGCTGATTTATATTTTGCTCGTGAGGAGATTGGTAGCCAATGCAGATCTTGTAGTATGGGAGTTATATGGTCTTGTAGTGAAGCGCCAGCAATAATGCGGGCAGCAATGTTTTGGACTATTTGAAGGGGTCGGGTGGATTGTTTGGGTAGGCCTTGGAAGAGGAGATTACAATAGTCCAGCACAGGTGTGATAATTGCCTGGCATACTATATGGAAGTGTTCTTTGCTGAGCAGAGGTTTTAGTCTTCGGAGCATTGCTAGTTTGAAGAAGGCTGTTTTGAATGTTTTGTTAATGTGTGCCTTACATCTTCCTCAGTAAAGACCAAAGCAAAGAATTCATTCAGTCTTTCCATAATGATCTTGCTCTTCCTCAGTGCCCATGATCATCTTATAGTCCAATCAATTCCCTCACAGACTTCATGCTTCGAAAATGCCTGGAAAAGGTTTTGTTATGAGCTTTTGCCTCTAAGACAAGTTTCTTTTCAAATTCTCTTTTTGCTCTGCATCAAACGTGCCAGTGTTTATTCAGTTTCCTTTTTTCTTCATTTAAATCCTTTTTCCATTGTTTTGAAAGATATTATTTTGGCTATAAACTTATCCTACTGACCTCTTTCAATTCATCTGTTAACCACTGTCATTTGGCCTCTCTTTTAATGTGTGAAATATATCTGATCTGGGCTTTCAAGATGTAGCCAGTCTTTTTAGGTTTTTTTTAACCATTTTCCCTATTTTATCATTGTCTCCCTTTCACTGGTTCACCATCACTGTCTTGACTTTCTTTCCTCTCAAGACCTTCTGAACCCACTACAATCTGGCTTTCATTCTTACATTTCTTACATTCTACAGAAACAGTTCTTGCCAAAGTCTCCAGTGACTTGTTCCTCGCCAAATCTGAAGGCCTCTACTCGATTCTCATCCTTCTTGACTTTTGACACTGTTGATCACTACCTTCTCCTTGATACCCTTGCTTGGATTTAGGGGGGCTGTTCTGTCCTGGTTTTCTTCTTATCTCTTCCAGCTCACTTTAAGTGTATCTGCAGTTGGATCCCCCTCTGCTATCATCCCGCTTTCAGTTGTTGTATCTCAGGGCTGTCTTGGGACCTCTCCTTTTCTCTCTCTACACCCAGTCCCTTCATGCACTTATTTCCGTCCATGATTTTCAGTACCATCTTTATTCTGATGACTCTCAGATCTACCTCTCTGTTCCTGAAATCTCTCCAGGAATCCAAGCCCAGATCTCTGTTTGCTTATCCGACATTGCTGCCTGGATGACTCACTGCCATCTGAAACTGAACATGGTCAAAAGTGAGCTCCTTATCTTTCCCCCTAAACCCACCTCCCCCTTCCTCCATTCTCTATTTCTGTGGATAACACTACACTCCTCCCTGTTGCCTCAGCTTGCAACCTTGGGGTCATCTTTGACTCTACTCTCTCTGCACACATCCAACAGATAGTGAAAACCTGTCGCTTCTTTCTCTATAACAATGGCAAAATTCATCCCTTCCTTTCTACACACACTAATAAAATACCTATCCACTCAAGTCACTTCCTGTCTTGACTAGTGCAACCTCCTATTTGCTGGTCTCCCTCTGAATCACCTCTCTCCCCTTTCAATCTGTTCAAAACTCATCTGTGCAGCTAATCTTCCGCCAGCCTTGATATGCTCATATAACCCCTCTTCTCAAGTCACTTCATTGGCTCCCTATCCATTTCTGTATCTAGTTCAAACTTCTCCTACTGACCTGTTCCTCATGTCCTTTCCTCTCTTATCTCTCCCTACACTCCTCCTCAGTAACGCCGCTCTTCTGACAGATCCCTTCTATCTGTGCCCTTCTCTTCTACTGCCAACTCCAGCCTTCGATCCTTCCACCTTGCTCCTCCCTATGCTTGGAACGAACTACCTGAGTCTGTACATGAGGCTTCATCTCTGGCCCTTTTCAAATCCAGGCTGAAAACTCACCTCTTTGAAGCTGCTTTTGGATTCTGATCTGCTTAGCCTCCTATGTGTTTCCTTTCCATTCCCCTAGATAGCTCCTTCTCCTCAGCTGTTGTGTTGTCTGTCTTGACCAGATTGTAAGCCCTAATGAGCAGGGACCGTCTTTTACATGTGTCTGTACAGTGCTGCGTATGCCTTGTAGTGCTATACAAATGATCAGTAGCACTAGTAGTAGTATTGAAGTCCCACGTTCTACAGGGAATGAGATCACACCACTCCACTGGCCTGAAGTTTCTCAGAATTTCTGAGTTTTTCAACACCAGTAGTCCTTCTTTTGTCACCCCCATCTAAAAAATGCACAGCTGGAATACCTACGCATATTTATTAGATCTTTTGTGAGCAATATGGCACTGGCACTGCTGAAAAACGGTAGGGTTTGTTGGGCTGTTTCATTTCAACCCAGTAAATAAATCACATCCATGTACATAGCTCCCAGGGCAAGCCATGTTGTTACAACTGCATGGTGATTCCCTGTCTTGACTGTTAATGGCCTGTATGACTCACTGTCTAGACTGTAAATAGCCTGTATATAGTTACTCCTGTTCTGAATCCAAGTTGTTCTACCCGTTCGATGTAAGTGCAGAGCAGGCTCTTCCTACTCCGTACAGAATGTTATCTGAAAACCGCACTGATTTTAAAGAGCGCGGTATATAAACGTATTAAACAAATAAATAAAATAAAATAAAATAAAAACTTTGTATTGTTGGTGTGGAGGTTTTCTTTTTGTTTCATTTTTTTATATTTTTTCATCTCATTTTAATGTATACTACTTTAAAATAGCATGCACTAAACCATTTTATAAAGCCCTAATCCTCACCACCTCCAAATTTTCAGAAAAGTCTACACTTGGTCTTATACACATCTCCTGGACCCTCCTAGGCAACCTATTTTCTCTACTCGACCTTATCAACAGTCATAGGGATCTTCTGGGGGAGCAGAGAGATGTATTCACCATCTTTTCCATAACAAAATATTTTCCTAGATTACTTCTGATTTTATCCCTCTTTACCTTCATCTTATGACCTCCACTCATTCCAGAGTTTCCTTTCAATTGAAAGAGACTGTTATTGCCTTGATTGTTAACCACCAGGACACAAGCTTTTGCTCTGCCATTAGCGGTATAATAAATTGCCTAAATAAATAACTGCATGTGGCCACGTAAATGCGTAAATGGCCTCATAAAATATCGAGCAGCATTAAAGGACATGCTATGGCCTAAAAGTGTGTACGTTGCTGGTAGGTGCAGTCCAGAGAGTGGTCCAGGTGAAACATGGGCAAAGTTTGCATGTAGGCACATCGATTATAAAATACCTTAATCTACACGTATACATGGATCAAGTACACATGATCATTTACATCTGCTCATGAGAATTGTATAAAGCAGGTGTCTAGTTAAACTCTTCATAAAATAGCATCTACTCAGTGCTCTGTTATATATAACCCTCTGTGTGTGCCATTGAGTCAGGGCTTACTCCTGGCGACCCAGCTGCCCCTGGGTTTGACCAGAAGCAGATTTCCAGCCCTTATTTCTGAGGGTAAAGTGACTTGCCAGTAGGAACTGAACCCTGGTCCTTTGGTCAGCAGGCTGCTGCTCAAACCACTAGGCTGCTATTAAATTTGTAAGAAGCTGCCTGGTTTTAGGGGGATGAAAGTGCATAATAGTCAAAATGTAGTCTTTACGTGCGTATGTGACTCATAAAATACCAACTAGTGTAAAAGTGTGCACATTGTTTGCATGGTACATACTTTCATGTGGGTGTGAACATGGGTGGAGTCTGGATGGAACGTGAGCAGTGTGAGCAAGTATACACGTTATGGTGTATTCTCTGCCATAATTAAATGAGGGGAGAAAACATTTTTCAGATATGTTAGTGAAAGGAGTAAGGAGCCTAGATCTCCCAGGGGTTCACTTCCACACCTCCTTGCAATCTCCTCGGTTCTTCATATGGCTGGACAGAAGGAATGATTGTTGAGCACAAAAGAAAAAAACATAGACGCTTGGAATTAGTCTTGTACCATCTTAGGCCAAAGAGGAAGCCAGGCAAGGACACTGTTAACTGCGCAGCTTCCCCATGTCTGCTTCAAACTCGATATTTTCACTGGCCCTTTTATTAAGAATTTTACATGAATTAAACAGACAAATGGAATCTTCAAAGGCTCCTCACAATTCACAGCATCTTTGTCCTGTATCAGTCTTGATTTTTCTCAAGCTAGTAATTCATCTACATAAATTCCACAGCAACACCTCCCAGACACTCTGACACCTACCCTGAGCAAATGAGCAGCAAATGGTCTCACATTTCTAATTAAGATAACCTGCTTCTTCCCTAAGGGTAGCATCTGTTCTTGGTCAAATTCACAGCCAATACTCAACTGTGAACATAATTCATAATATTACTAATACAAGCTTATACTATCCATCTACAACTACAGATATAATTAATAATATTCTACTAAATTGCCGGAGGGGGCTTTATGTTTTTGTTTCTTCAAGGAGAAAGTACAAGTTGTTAGACTCAAGGGCGAAAGGGAGGAATATGTAGAAGCTGATGAGGTTAAAGCAGACTTGCTTGACAAATATTTCTGTCCTGTGTTCATAAATGAAGGCCCAGGAATAGGAACTCAGAAAACACCCACAAATAGGAATAGAAGTGAAGGGGGTCTTGAAGAATTTTCAGAAGACTGTGTTCGTGAGGAACTAACTAAACTAAAAGTAGATAAAGTGATGGGGCTGAATGGGATACATCCAAGAGTACTGAAGGAACTTGGGGAAGTTCTAGCAGTTCCACTGTCTGACCTTTTCAATAATTCTTAAGAGTTGGAAGTTGTTCCAGAAGACTGGAGAAGGGTACATGTGGTCCCTCTACACATAAACAGAAGTAAGAATGATTTTGGGAACTACGGGTCATTTAGTCTGACCCCTGTGGTGAGTAAATTAATGAAACGGTTGCTAAAACAAAGAATAGTGATCTTTCTGGGATCCAATGAATTGCAGAATCTGAGACAGCATAGTTTTACTAGAGGCAGGTCTCGTCAGACAAATCACATTAATTTCTTTGACTGGGTGACCAGTGAATTGGACAATGGGAGAGTGCTAGATGTAGTGTACTTAGATTTCAGTAAAGCCTTTGACACTGTTTCAAACAGGCGATTTATAAATATATTGAACTTTTTGTTGGTAAATATGCTTACCATTGATTTGTTATAATTCTCTTTTTATGTTGTGGTTTTCATTATGTATTGTCTTCTATGTGTGCAGGTGTATTATATACTGTACATAATCTTTTATAAACACGATTTTTATTCTTTTATTGCACTCACTTATAAGCTCCTGTTTATATTACTGCATGTTTTAAATATTTATTATGAATGTTTTTCTGTTTTCTTGTATTTATGTTTTGTGTATGATTCTTTTAATGTTTATACTATTTTAGACCCCTGATGAAGGCATAGTTGCCGAAACTTGGCCAAGTCAGGTCTTTAATAAAGTGTTTTAATAGAAGACCACCTTGTGTGGCTGTGGTTTCTCTCTACTCCTTCCTTTGGCATTCTTGTTTGTGTGTTGGGGGGGGGGGGTCACTTTCCTCTTTTGTTTTCTTTGTGGATGATACCAAAATTGCAATAGATTAGACATCCTGGAAGGTGTAGGTAACATGAGGAGGGATCCAGAGAAGCTTGAAATATGGTTGAGAATTTGGCAATTGAGATTTAACACTGACAAATGCAGAGTCATGCATTTGGGCTGTAAACATCTAAGGGTGTGGTACTGTATAGGGGGCGAAATACTTTTGTCCACGAAAGAAGAGTGGGAACTTGGGGTGATTGTTTCTGATGATCTTAAGGTTGTTAAACAGGTAGAAAAGGTTACGCGCCCGCGGGTCACGTTCCGCAGTGGGCCGTCAATTTTATAGTGGCCCAGGGAGGGAGGGCGGGACTCCAAAGCACCTCCTCCACCTGCAGCAGCACATGGGCACCAGCAGGAAATCCAACAACGATCCCGGCGTACCGCGGTGGACCCTCAATTTTATAGTGGCCCAGGGAGGGAGGGCGGGACTCCAAAGCACCTTCTCCACCCGCAGCAGCACACGGGCACCAGCAGGAAATCCAACAACGATCCCAGCATTCCACGGTGGGCCTTTGGAGCCCCTTCGGAGCTGTGAGGAGCATTCTGTAGGTCCCATGGGCAAGAGAAGAAAGAAAGTGTTTCCTGCTTTGGGCGCCAAGTCCATCAAGATTGTTGGTCCTATGGATCACTACCTACAGAGCGTCCAAGCGGAACAGTTGGAACATGACTTATCTGTGGAGTCTGTGAGTACTGTATCAGATGTCTCCTTAATTGTGCTGGGGTCTGCCCTCCCCAGACAGGAAGTGTTGTCTCAAAGTGTTGAGCCCCCCAGTGTTGGTCAACCGATGGGAGAACACTCCGTTGGTAAACAGGAAGCAGCTTCTTTGTTGCCTGATACAGATAAACAGAAAACAATTTCTTTGCCTACCATTTTGGATTTTTCCGCTCCTGTTTCAGCTGTTGTTTCTCCGGTGGAAGTTTCATTGCAAGACGTATGGGAAGTTGTTGCACGCATAGAGTTGTCTCTGCGTACACCTCTTTCCCATGTCTCGCAATTCTCTAAGGAAGTTGTTCAGAAGTTGGCAGTTCATGATGAATCTATTGCTAAGTGTAATACATGTTTGAATAAGTTGGAGGGTCAGGTTGCTGTCTCCTCCTCTATACAAGATAGTGTCACTATTCATCATCAATTAGAATCACTACAAAATGTGGTTCGTGTTAAAAATTTACCTTTTTTAAATTTTCCCCACACTCATTATCTCTCTCCAAATATATTATTGTAGAAATACTTTAAGGAGGTCTTATTAATTGAAGATGTTAGTGCCATTACATTTTCCTCGGTTTATTATGTTTCTTTACTGTCTGCCACGGAAGCCTCCTCCCCTATTGCTAAGGAAGGAGAAAATCCTCCTTTATCTCAGTCATTAGATGTTTCTGTCTTTTTGGAGTCTTCTACTGATGAGATTACTCAGTGAGCTACTTTAATAGTTTCTTTTTTGTCTCTTGAGGATAAAAACTTGATAATGCGATTGTATTTTTCTAAGATCGGGTTTTTTGTGGTAATCCAATTCAGATTTTTCCAGATGTATGTAGACTCACTCAAAAGCGCAGGAAAAATTTTCTTCTGTTAAAATCTCGCTCCTTGGCAATAGGGCCTTCTTTCTTTTTAAAATACCCTTGTAAGTGTATTTTGATTTATGAGCAGGCTATGTCTATATTTATGGAATCTGATCAACTAGAAGCTTTTCTGTTAAGTAAAGAAAATGGCTAAATCTATCTCCTTCCTTTCCAAGTGAATAGGGCTAAGGTAATTTCATGGGCCTTGTTTATATATTTCTTCAGTTTGTTTTTTTCTTTTTGTTTAGCAGTAAACGTTTTCCTTTTTTATTTTCTATTTTTTGCTTTACTGTAAAGTGTTTACTGTCAGATGCATATTATTCCAGCAGCTTTCCTCTTGATGTGGGCTTGATTGTAATTCTTGTTTATTTTTCAAATAAAGATTTTTTGAAACTTAAAAAAAAAAACAGGTAGAAAAGATGATGGCAAAAGCCAGAAGGATACTTGGGTGCATTGGGAAAGGAGGTGATAGTGTCTCTGTAGAAGTCTTTGGTGAGACCTCATTTGGAGTATTGTGTTCAATTTCGAAGAGCAAACCTTCAAACAGGAAGGAGTCAGTGCAGAGGATGACTACCAAAATGTCAGTGGTGTTCATCATAAAGACTTAAAGATCTCAATATGTATACTTTGGCAGAAAGGCGGGAGAAGGAAAATATGATAGAGATGTTTAAATACCTCCGTGGCATAAATGCACAGCAAGAGAGCCTCTTTCAATTGAAAGAAAACTCTGCAATGAGGAGGCATAAGATGAAGATGAAAGGGGATAGGCTCAGGAGTAATTTTGAGGAAATATTAGTCTCCTAATAGAGGTGGCAGAAATGAGGATTGTATCTGAATTCAAGAAAGCATGGGATAAATCACAGAGGACCTCTAAGGGGAAAAAAGGGACTCCACATAACCTGGCTTCGGAGTGAGGTTCATGACTGTCATGGTATACTCAAAAAACATAGTTACTCACCTGTAACAGGTGTTCTCCAGAGACAGCAGGAATCAGTCCTCATATATGGCTGACACTAGCGCTGACAGAGCCCCGTAGAAGCATATCCCCAGCTTTCAAAGAAAGCCTTTGGGAGATGCCACCATGCATGAGTGGTCCCCTTCCCACCCAAGGGTGTCATCTTACTCAGTCAGATGATATAGCTAGTGCAGAGAAAAGAAAATGGCAAAAATTGTACAGCAGCTCCAAGGGGAGGAGAGAGGGAATCATCCTGCTGTCCCTGGAGAACACCTGTTACAGGTGAGTAACTATGCTTTCTCCAGGAATAAGTAGAAAGTCAGTCCTCACATATGGGACTCCCTAGCTACAGGCTACCAAGAACCTGTAGAAAAACGGCCCAGTCGTGAGCAGCCACAATCGAGTGAGGAAGACACTGGAGGACCTCAGTGTCCAGGAGAACCATCGCTCCAATAGCCTGAACAAGAAAGGTCAGAGGGCAGTAGTTGCCTAAACCACAAACAGATTATAGAGTACAGCCTGGCTGAAGGCGCTGTCCCATCGGGATTCCTTCTCCAGACAGTAGTGAACTGCGAAGATGTGATCTGAAGACCAGGTGGCGGCCAGGGAGATGTCTGCCATAGGGACAGAGTATAGGCTTGCAAATGAGGTTGCCATAGCCCTGATGTTGTGTGCCATGACCCGATGCTCCAACAAGAGCCCAGCCTGATCGTGGGTGAAAGCGATGCAGTCCGCCACCCAGGTGGACAGAGTCCACTTGGTAAGAACCTCCCCCAGTCGACTGGGGTCATAGGAAATGAAAAGCTGTGAGGCTTTGTGGTGGCCCTGGGTACATTGCAGGTAGAAGGCCCTTTTACAATCCAGAGTATGGAGAACAGGTGCCACCTTGTCGGTGTGGAGCCATTGAAAGAAGGTAAGGAGCATCACATCTTGGTTGAGGTGGAAGGCGGATACCACCTTTGGAAGGAATTTAGGGTAGGTGCGAAGCATGACCCTATTCTTGTAGAACTTGGTGTAAGGTGGCTCGGCCACCAAGGCCTGAGGCTCACTGACCCTGTGGGCAGAGGTGAGCGCCACCAGGAAGGCAACCTTTCAGGAGAGATAGCACAAATGGCAGCCACAGGTTCAAGAGGCTGCTTGATGAGCTGCATAAGAATCACATTGAGATCCCTTTCCACTGGGGGTGAGCGGAGGGAGGATTAGAGAGCAGAAGGCACCGCATAATCGGGTAATGAAGGGCTGCACAGAGAGGGGTTTGCCATCTATGGATTGATGATGTGCAGAGGTGAATTCTGACGGAGTTGGACTTATGTCTGGTTTGCAAAAGTTGAAGCAAGTACTTCAGCACTGTGTGCATCTGGCAAGAGAACAGGTCGACCCATTGCTTCACACACTAAACTGAGAATCTGTGTCACTTGAAGGCGTAGGCTCATCTCGTGGAGTTCTTATAAGAGGCCAGGAGGATTTCCTCTACCTCCATTGGGAGGTTGAAGGGTGCTAAAGTTGCCCATTCAGCAGCCATGTTGTTAGCAATAGGGACCCCAGGTTGGGGTGAAGGAGGGAGCCCTCCTCCTGGGTAAGTAGCCCCAGGGCATACCCCAGAGGGACTGGGAGCTCCGTCAAGAGGCAGAACAACAGGGGGAACCAAGGCTGCCCGGGCCATCATAGGGCCACCAGGATCATGGAGGCCTTGTCCCACAGGACCTTTAAGAGGGTCCAGGTGATTAATGGTGTGGGAGGGAAGGCATACAGAAGGCCCTCCAACAATGAGATGAGGAAGGCATCTGCCACTATCTGGGATGGATGCGGTTGGGGACAACAGAAGCAGGGCAGCTTGAGCATTGGTCGGGCTGCTAAAGAGGTCCAGACTTGGGGGTTCCCAGATTCAGACTGGCCACTGCACCACCCTGGGATTCAGTTGCCATTTGTGCGGCTGGAGGATCCTGCTCAGCTTGTCTGCTAGGACATTGTCCTGGCCCAGCAGGTATACCACTCTGAGGAGCATTCCCTGACAAATCGCATATGAGCAGAGGGGTACTGCCTCCTGGCAGAGGCACTGAGACCCTGTACCCCACTGCTTGTTCAGGTAGAACATCGCAACCTGGTTGTATGTTTGGACTAGCACCAACTGGTTCCTCAGGTAGTGGTGGAAGGCCTGATCGCCAGAAAATTGGCCTTGAGCTCCAGCAGGTTGATCTGTTGCTGGCTCTTTGCCAGGGACCAGTTGCCCTGCATGCAGAGTTCCTCGCAGTGGGCACCCCAGCCCAGTAGGGATGCGTCCATAGTGAGGACCCTGTGGGAACTGAAAGGACATGTCCTCCTGCAGTTTAGCGATTCTGCCAGTTGAAGGGACACTGAGACCTTGTCCCGGAGCTGCCTGTAGATTGCGTCCACTGTGAGCTGAGACACCACTGAGCTGCCCACATGCGGAAGCAGACGTTGGAACCACATGGACTGTGGATGCCATGTGGACTAGTAGGCGGAGCATGGACAGCACCGACACTGAGTGATGGTGCTGTACCTTGGTGGCTAGGACCCTGAGGCGATCCACCCTGTTCAGGGGGAGGAAGTCTCTGGCTTGAAACATAGAAACACAGAAAAATGACGACAGAAAAAGACCACATGGCCTATCTAGTCTGTCCTTCCATATCAACAACTACAACAGTCCCCTTTTTTCCTTTAGAGATCCTCTGTGTTTGTCCCATGCTTTTTTTAATTCACATATTGTCCTCATCTCTACCACCTCCACTGGAAGACTATTCCATGGATCCACCACTCTTTCCGTAAAGAAATATTTCTGCATATCACTCCTGAATCTATCCCCTTTCTCCCTCATCCCATGTTCCCTCATAGCAGAACTTGCTTTCAATCGAAAGAGGCTCTCCTCCTGTGCATTTATGCCACAGAGGTATTTAAACGTCTCAATCATATCACTTCTATCCCACCTTTCTTCTAAGGTGTTCATATTAAGATCCTTAATATATGCTTTCTAATGAAGACAACTAACCATTTTAGTAGCCACCTTCTATACTGACTCCATCCTGTTTATATCCTTTTGAAGGTGCAGTCTCCAGAATTGCACACAATACTCCAAATGAGGTTGCACCAAAGACTTATACAGAGGCACTATCACCTCCTTTTTTCTGCTAGCCATTCCTCTCCCTATGCACCCAAGCATCCTTCTAGCTTTTGCTGTTGCCTTTTCTACCTGTTTAGCTACTTTAAGATCATCAGACACAACTACGCCGAGATCCCGCTCTTCTTTAGTGGACAAAAGTACTTCACCCCCTATATTATATTGCTCCCTTGGATTGTTGCAGCCCAAATACATGACATTGCATTTTTTAACATTAAATCCCAGCTGCCAAATTCTAGACCATTCTTCAAGCTTAGCTAGATCCCTCCTCATGTTATCCACACCTTCCTGGGTGTCTACTCTATTGCAGATTTTGGTATCATCTGCAAAGAGGCAAACCTTACCCGACAGCCTTTCTGCTATATCACCAACAAAGATGTTAAAAAGAATCAGACCAAGTCAGATCCCTGGGGCACACCACTGGTAACTTCCCTCTCCTCAGAGTGAGCTCCATTTACCTGTACACTTTGTCGCCTCCCACTCAACCAATTTCTAACCCAGGCAGTAACTTTAGGGTCCATCTCTAGGGTGGTCAGTTTGTTTATAAGTTGCTTGTGAGGAACAGTATCAAAGGCTTTACTGAAATCTAAATACACCACATCTAGGGCTCTCCCTCGGTCCAACTCCCTGGTCACCCAGTCAAAGAAATCAATCAGATTTCTCTGACAAGACCTGCCTCTGGTGAATCCATGCTGCCTCAGATCCTGTAATCCGCTGGACTCCAGAAACCTCACTATTTTCTCTTTCAGCAGCATTTCTAATAATTTATTCACCATCAAAGTTAAACTAACTAGCCTGTATTTTTCAACCACATCCTTACTTCCGCTTTTGTGTAAAGGGACCACATGAACCTCTCTCCAGTCCTTTGGCACCACTCCTGACTCCAACGAAGCATTTTAAAGGTCAGTCAGTGGAGCTGCTAGAAAGTTCCCAAGTTCCCTCAGTATTCTAGGGTGTATCCCATCCGGTCACATCGCTTTGTCTACTTTAAGTTTAGCTAGTTTCTCATGAACACAGTCTACTGAAAATTCTTCAAGATGCCCCTTGCTTCTGTTCCTGTTTGTGGGTGTCCAGATGAGCTCTTATGAACTCCAGATCCTGAGTTGGTGAGATTTGGGGTGGTTTATCACAAACTCCAAATGCTGCAGGACCTTGATAGTGCAGGCTGTGGCCTGTTGCACCTCAGTGGCCGTGTCCCCTTTCACGAGCCAGTCATCCAGATATGGGAAGATGAAGGCCCCTTGGAGATGGAGGTAGGCGGCCACCACTGTCAAGCATTTGGTGAAGATTCTTGATGTGGAGACTAGGCCGAAGGGAAGTACCCTGTACTGGTAGAAGTCATCCCTGACCATGATCCTTGGCTCCTGAGGCATCAGGCTTGGTTCAGGTCCTCGGTAACCCACGGTAGTTGCTTGGCCAGAGCTACAAGCACTTGCTGGGGAGGATCTTGCTCCTGAGGAACGTGATCCATGGCTCCTAAGGCATCAGGCTTGGTTCGGGTCCTCGCTGACCCACGGTAGTTGCTTAGCCAGAGCTACAAGCACTTGCTGGGGAAGATCTTGCTCCTGAGGAACGTGAGCGGAATCGAAACCCTCGCCGAGGATCGTCTTGAGGCTTGGGGTTACCAAGGATCATCTCGGCTACCTGGGGAATCCTCGATATCGAGGTCCCTGTGGTCTTGGAATGAGCACTGGTGGGGCTGGGCATCGATGCTTGCTGTGAGGCAAGGAAGGCAGTAACACTGCGTTCCAATGCCATCATTCTGGCTTCCTACTCAAAAGTTGCAGTCTTCAACGTGAACACCGGTGTGACCAGGTCCGGCGTCAGTGAGGAGAGGGAGTCTTTGACGGGACAGGCCTCGGGGATCTGTCATCTGTCACTGGAGGCCTCGGTGCCTGTTCTGGGCACCTTCTGCAGTCTCTCCCACTCCGATTCCTCTGGTAACCTCCAGGGACTGTGGGACCTGGCACGGGATTTGTTGTGCGTGTCCCATTCCCAGGATAAGGTCCTCAAGGATTTCTTCTTATTCTTGCACTCACGCTCTGGAGAACCCTTGTTGGAGTGTCCATGGACCCAGTCGGGGGCCATGGGGGCTTTATGCGACTCCGAGGATCCATGTGGGGCCTTTGAGCGTGAGGCTCCCGGGGACACCGGGGCAGAATATGACCTGTGGAAGATGTCATCTTGCTTCTGCCAACAACTTTGGATGGCCTTCACAGACATTTTCTTGCACAGGGCACAAACCTCTGGGTCATGGTCGGCAATTGTGTGAATCAGTTAGGGACATGTTTTATGCAAACAGATCACACTTTTTTAATCAATTGGCCATTTGGGGCAAAAAGGACCCTGCGAGGTTGAAGAACCTCGATGCAGCCAGCGGCTAGAAAAAGGCACAAACCGCGTTGGAAGAAAAAACTAAGAAACTAAAGAAAACTGTTCCGAGCCTCAAAGCCCGGGCAATGGGACTCAGAGGCGGGAAAGGACCAGTGCTAACCAGAAAAGAATGGCAGTTTGAGGCACCGAAAAATCAGCTTTTTCCAGGGACAGAAGACAGACGTCTGTTGGGCTCTGCGGAAAAAGGGAGACAGAGTAAGATGGCACCCTTGGGTGGGCAGGGGACCAAGCATGCATGGTGCCATTTCCCAAAGGCTTCCGCGGGGCTCCGTCGGCACCAACATCACCCATATGTAAGGACTGACTTCCTGCTTGTTCCTGGAGAACTAACCCATTTAGAGAAATTGCCCCCGAAAAAAAGGGACTGTAATGCTTAGTAATTGGTAAGGAAGAGCAGACTGGAAAGGCCATATAATCTCTACCTGCCATCATGTTCCTATGTTTCGCTTCAGCTCGCATTTAATCAAGTCAAGCGCACAGTATTTGCCTTTATAAAATAGGCATTAAATAGACATGTGAAAACGCACATTAACTAGGCGACTTTACCAAATCACCCTCCATATCTTTATTTATTTATCTGATTTTATATACTGCTCTATCTCTCAGTCAGAGCAGTTTACATGTAACCTTAAAATAATAAGGTATTATACATATAACAGGAAAGCTAACTTGGATAACTTAACAAGGTTGAACTATAATACTTAACATGATGGATTTCTTATGGTGGGTACATGGAGCGAAAGGGTTAACAGTGATGTTGGGCCATTGGTCAAAACAGTTCTTTTACCCTATGGTATGTGTTCATAGTGCTGTAGGAATAAATGGGCTTTTAGAGTCCTGCAGAGGCTTGAGAGGTTGGAGTTGGCTCGGACTGGATCCAGGAGAGTGTTCCAGAGGGTTGCTGGTACAACGAAAATGCTCGGTTACAGAACGTTTTGGCTGCTTTTTATTCTTGCTGTATGGTAGGTGCCTAGCTTTCTCTTTCTATTGTTAGGTGTCAATTATATGATAAATAAGAGCGAGCCTGCAGATAGATTGTGTATTATTTTAAATATCGTGAGTAGTACTTTATATTTTACATTTATATATAAAATTGCTCTCCGTGTGTATAAATCCATTTGAATATTGGGCCCTATCTTCCTGGACCTGTCAGTTCAAGGAAGCCCTCAAATCTATTTTACCATTTAATTGTAAAATCTAAAACCTAATTCATGACTGAATCATAGCAAAGGTAGAAATAATGAAACAATGAGCTCTCTTGTGATAGACAAAATTTCCTGCTAAGGTGCTTGCTTTACACATAAAACATGAACTTGCTAAAAAAGGGGGGGGGGAATTATGATAGAACACATTGATCTTCAGGGTGTCTAAAATTAAGAGAATACCATATAATTTTAAAGAATTATGGGAAGGCTATTAACAAAAAAAATATTTTCTGCATATATCCTGAATGCTTGTATCTGTATATATTTTATAATTCTTTAACTACTGCACCCAGACTTTACCTCTCAGGGGAAACATTCTGATAAAGTAACTTGTAAGACAACTCCTGGGCATCAGCCAGGCACCTCTGCTAAAGGTCACCCTTCTCAGTCCAAAGAAAATGGGGCAACACTTGATTGATTGCCATTTTCTACTGCAGCAAGACTGGGAGGTTATGGCGATGAATGCCGAAGCTCACATTCTGAATTACTGCGTTGCACAATCTGGCCTTCCAAAAAGGCATATCCAAGGTCACATTAATAAGAAGAAAGGCATATAGGTAAGCGCCTCAGGGCCCAGTTGCAGGATAAAGAGAGGCCTTGTACAGTCAAAAGCATCCCCAGTGAAAGGGCCCAGCAGGACGCAACATCAGAACTGACTGTAAAGGAGCTCTGACTACCCTAATGGTATTTGCCAAAGAGAATTGTGTTTAAAGGAAAATCACTCTGCTTCAGTAGGGGAACACTCCTTTTCATGTTTCCTTCCAGCGGTTTCTGCAGAAAACATTTTTGACTATTAGAGAAGAATGGAGAAACTGTATTGTACAGTGATAATGGCATTTTATACGGCATCTTTCCATTTCTTTGAAGATCCTGGTCATCATGTCATTGGAAAGTTAAAAGTTCTGTTCATTTCCTGTGTTTTGGTTCCCAGTGTGAATTATTGACATACCTGAGGGTCAACAGATGGCTCCAGGTTACTGAGGACAGGCTGAGTCAGATCTGTTTATTTTAACTTCCCATCCCAACATCAGTCTTTGTGCTCCATCTCGCCCTGTCTACTGATCCGAGAAGGTAATTGGCATGGACACCAGAAGGAGATTCTACATTATGAGTTGTGTCGTAATATAAATGAGACTTCCTGTTTGGTTGTTGCAGAAATGCTTAGGATATGCCAATGGACATTAACAATGCTGCATCATTTAAACTCCTCCCTATAGTGGGCAAAGTTAATTCAGTACATAAGAGAGGTGCGTTGTTTACGCATAAATACTTGTAAATGTTACCCAATGACGTGACCAGTCCCCCAGACACAATAAAATATGAAGCTGTGCTGTGGGATTGTGGAAGCATTTTAGCATATCCCACTATTAAAAGCCAAGGCTTTTTGCATAGGCCTTTCCACACTTGCATAAAATGCAATTCTTGGTTTTTGCTTCCGAGCATTTTATTTAGGCAAGAAAACCCTCAAGGGTGTGGCTCGTGCTAATAACCATATTTCCCATAAGGTTAAAGATGAGGAGAACCACAAATCATTTGAGGTTTGTGGCTGCCACAGCAGAAACCCTACCCTGCAGCCTATTGCTGCTGGCTTGAACTACTCTCAAAGTTGCTATATCTGCACCATATTTTTATCTAAATAAAATTGTCTGAAAGATACAGCTTGGGAAAATATTAGACCCAGTGTAATACACAAATATCAATGTGTTTTGCTCAAAAATCTTTGAATCATGGATTTATGCAGACCCTGCATGGCCCATCAGAATCGGGGCACACAGAGGTAGACCCGATTCTGATCCTGCGGAGGCTAGATGTGCCAGGCTCCTGAATGGAGCCGCAGTGCCATGGTGTCCCGTCGCCATGGCACCACGGCTCCATTCAGGAACTGTGATCCCCTGCCTCTAAAAAGAAACCTCTTTCCCCACAGCCCGACCCCCAATCCAGACTTCCATGACTAGGGTCAGGCTGCGGGGAACCCCCTGCACCGACACACCTGCTTCCAGCGGCCCAGCTCAGGGATCCCCACGATGTCCAGGCGTACTTATTCCACCTTCAAGATGAAGTAAGTCCCCTATCTAGATCCAAGGCCCCGGACATACAGGGCCGACCTCTGAATCAGCCCTGTACGTCTGGGGTCACAGTCTGCCCATGCCCTGCTCTCGCTCCATCTCTGGAACGCCCCCTCCCGCCCCCATCTAGGTCTCCCCGTACAAACCCACTGTTCGTATGGGGAGGCTTTTGCCAGGGCCGGCAGGGGGATGAACAGCAGGAATGGATGTCCCAATGGGACGTCATCCCTGCAATTCGTGGGACAGAATGACCCCTAAATGAATTCTTTACTTCAATCTTTACTGAAGAAGATGTAGGGAAGTTACCCAAGCCTGAAATGGAATTTGAAGGTGATGTATCAGAAGAATTGAAACAAATTTTGACAAACAACTATTTGATTAAAGAGTAGCAAATCACCTTGACCAGATCGTATATATCTGAGGGTGCTGAAAGAACTGAAATATGAGATTTCAGATCTACTATTGGTAATCTGTGAACTATCATTAAAATCATCTCTAGCATCTGAAGATTGGAGAATGGCCAATGTAATGCCAATTTTTTAAAAGGGGTCCAGGTGTGATCCACAAAAGTACAGACTGGTGAACCTGACATCAGTACTGGGCAAAATGGTAGAAACCATTATAAGGAATAAAATTACTGAACATCTAGATAGTCATGGTTTTAGACAATGAAGAGCTTCTTACTAATCTGTTATCTTTTTTTGAAGGTGTGAATAAACTGGTAGACAAAGGTGAGTCGGTTGATATAGTGTATCTGGATTTTTAGAAAGCCTTTGACAAGTCCCCCATGGGAGGCTCTTGGTGAAATTAAAAAGTCATGGGATAGGAGGCAGTGTACTATTGTGGATCAGGAACTGTTTTAAAGATAGAAAGCAGAGAGTAGCGCTAAATGGCCAATTTTCTCAATGGAGAAGGTGAATAGTGGAGTACCCCAAGGATCTGTGCTGGGCCTGCTGCTTTTTAACATATTCATAAATGACCAGGAAATGGGAATAACAAGAGAAGTGATCAAATTTGCAGACGCCACAAAATTATTCAAAGTTGTTAGAACACTAGAGAATTGTGAAAAATTGCAGGAGGACCTTGATAAATTGAAAGACTGGACGTCCAAATAAGAAATGAAATTTAATGTGGACAAGTGTAAAGTTATGCACTTAGAAAAGAACAAACAAACTATGGTTACATGGTGCAAGGTTCCACATTAGGAACCACCACCCAGAAAAGGATTTCGGTGTCATCGTGGATAATACGTTGAAACCCTCCACCCAGTGTGCAGCAGCGTCCAAGAAAGCAAACAGAATGCTAGAAATCATAAGGAAAGAAATGGAGAATAAAACCAAGGATATTATAATGCCTCTATATCGTTTCATGGTGCCACCGCACCTTGAATATTTTGTGCAATTCTGATTGCCGTATCTTAAAAAGGATATAGGAGAATTAGAAAAAGTAGAGAAGAGCCACCAAACTGGTAAAGGGTATGGAAGGATAAAACTATGAGGAGAGGCTTAAAAGGTTAGGACTCTTCAACTTAGAAAAGACACGGCTGACGGGAGATATGATAGAAGTCTATAAATTAATGAATGGAGTGGAACAAGTAAACGTAGATCAATTGTTTATGCAATCAAAAAAGTAGAAACACTATATAGGATATACAATGATGCTACAATGTAACCCATTAAAGACTAATAAGAGAAAATATCTTTTTACTTAATGCGTAATCAAACTCTGGAATTCGTTATTGGAGGATGTAGTAACAGCTGTTAGCGTAGCTGAGTTTAAAAAAGTTTTGGACAAGTTCTTGGAAGAAAGGTCCATAAACCATTATAAAAGAGGACTCGGGGTGCGGGCAGAGAGACGCCGGAGGATTCGGGGCAGGACATCAGCTCCCAGACTGCCTGGACTGCCGTAGCCAGTATTGGCCTCAGCGTTCCCTTCTGTGCCTTGGAAGATCGGGCAGGCGGGCCCCGGGCACCTTCTTGTCGGCGGGGACTTTCCTCCCTTTAAAACAGCTTCCCCTGCAGTGGCACTTGGTGCGGGCAGAGAGACGCCGGAGGATTCGGGGCAGGACATCAGCTCCCAGACTGCCTGGACTGCCATAGCCAGTATTGGCCTCAGCGTTCCCTTCTGTGCCTTGGAAGATCGGGCAGGCGGGCCCCGGGCACCTTCTTGTCGGCGGGGACTTTCCTCCCTTTAAAACAGCTTCCCCTGCAGTGGCACTTGGTGCGGGCAGAGAGACGCCGGAGGATTCGGGGCAGGACATCAGCTCCCAGACTGCCTGGACTGCCGTAGCCAGTATTGGCCTCAGCTTTCCCTTCTGTGCCTTGGAAGATCGGACAGGCGGGCCCTGGGCACTTACTTGTCTTCAGGGACCTCTGGTTATATATTTGGTTTTACCTTTTCACCGCGGAGCGTGTCCGCGGGGCGTGGATCGAAGGGGCGTGGTCAAAGGGGCAGGTCTTGCTCCTTTGGGGCTCCTTTGGCGATACTGCGGCGGCTCGCTCTGGTTTATCCTTATTCCCATTATTGTTTCAGTAATGGGAAAGCGGAAGGCGAAAAGTATAGATAAGGCCCCTGAGGCTGGTCCTGGAGGAAAACAGATAGGTCCTCTGGATAGGCACTTTGCGCCAGTTCCACATGCGCAGTCTTCACCAGATGGAGTCTCCCTTAGTCCTAGCGGGAGATCTCCTCCTCCATTACCTGCACCTTTGCATTTATCTGGACTGTCTGTTAAGTCTCCTGAAACAGCAAGTATATCTAAGTTTCCTATTGTATTACCTATTCCGGTACAATCTGTGTCATTAAATACTGTATCCGATATTTCTCCTGCTCCCACCGGCGGTGAGATTACATTGAAGGATATTTGGTCCGCTTTATTAACTATCGATAAAAAAGTATCTTCGACCTTGAATGTGCTTTGTACTTTTTCTCAGGACGCTGTTGTAACTTTACAGCAACTTGATGAAAAGGTTAGTTCTGTTGATAGAATTGTTCTGCATATGAGTTCTCAGGTTCCTTCACTCGTGGCTGCCCATGATGTTGGGGTTAAAAATTCCTTAGTGTTATATTCTCGGGTGGAGGCTCTCGAGAACTCTTTTCGCTCATGCAATCTCTGGTTTCTGAATTTTCCGCATACTTCATTATTGACACCTAGAATACTTTTGGAAAAGTATTTCAAGGAAGTTCTTAACATTCGGGAACCGGTTGTTGTTTTGCAGGCTTATTATTTTCTTTCTAGTATTAAAAATGTTAATCCCACCGAGGGGGATCTGGATGAAATTGTTCCAGCTATATCGAATCTTACTGCTTTTCTGGAAGACTCTACTGACAAAATTACTTCTCATTCCACTTTATTGGTTACATTTGCCTCCGCCGAAGTTAAGCAGCGGATTCTTCGAGCCTTTTTTAAAAAGAAGTCTGTTCTGTTTTGCGGTCAGGCTATTAACATCTTTCCTGATGTCTCCCGCGAGACTCAGCTTCGACGAAGGCAATTTCTGGCTCTTAAACCTAAGGTTGTGGCCTTGGGTGCCACCTTCTTTTTGCGTTTTCCATGCAAATGTGTGATTGGTTTTGATGGAGCCTCTTATATTTTTATGGATGTAACTCAGTTGGAGAAATTTATTAATGATCGTTCAGGTGCGGTGATTGGAACTAAAACTGGTTGATGGAAGTTTCTCCAATTAGTGTAGGCTTAGTTGCCTGGTTTTCTATTATTTTGTTTCTTATACTTAGTTCTTTGCCTGTATCGCTTGATGTGGACTATATCATTGTATCATGTTTCTTTTCTTGTATCTTTAGGCAGCTCGCTCTGTATGTGATTTTCCTTTCTGATTTGGTGTAATTTTCACTAAAAATGTAATAAAAAAAAAAAAAAAGAGGACTCGGGAAATCCAGTGCTTACCCCGGGACAAGCATTGTGGAAACTATGTACCTTGTTGAGAACCTGCCAGGTACTTGTGATCTGGATTGGCCGCTGTTGGAAACAGGATATTGTGCTTGGTGGACCTTGGTCTCACACAGTAAGGAATTTCTTATGTTCTTATGTTATGCTGGCTCTGGGGAGATGTGGCAGTAGCAGTAAAGGCAAGAGATTGGAGGCCGGAATTTTCTGCCATGGTGCTGCCCTACAAAACTTGCTGCTCTAGGAGACTACCTAGTTCCCCAGATGGTAGCACCAGCCCTAAGTGCACCCCCTCTATCTAATGCAGTGACAGTGCACAGTAACTTACTGTGCACTAACTGTAATCACTGTCCATGCCTATAACCTGTCCACTTTCTACCCCTTTCCCTCCTGCTCTGAAAAACAGTTACTGTGTGATATTTAATGTGGGGCTTTCTGTGGCCACACTCATTTGAAATAACATGGGAAGTATCAATCATTTTCAATCTGAACACAACATGAAAAAAAAAACAAAAAAACCCAGAGTTGTTCTAGGCTGGCCTCAAACTGGTAACGCAGATTGGAAGGCAGGCATAAACAGCTTTTTCAAACCATACGACTGCCATAATGTCTATCAAGTGGACCTTCTTTCGAGGGAGACTATTTAGATTTTCAGTTTAGTGCAAGCCAATATCTAGCAACAGGAAATATGCTCAAATTTAGTGAACTGCTGCTCCGTTTCTGATACATAAGAATGGGAACATGTAACCGTGCCACTTGCAGCAGTAGGGCAGTTTGGATTTGGGCTAGTGTCTATTGCCAGTCTTATGGGGTGGATCACAGCTATTTGGGTCTTACTTCCATTTCTTTCTCTAATCTGCTGCTTTTCTAATCCTGCAGGTACCCAAAGTGACTTACAAGTAAGTTTAAAATACAGTTTTTATAAACCATATATACTAACTGTAGCAAGAATACAATTTTCATAAACAAAACATAGTAAAAGATATTACAGTAAAAGTTATAGCATAATCAATAACAATAATATAACTTCAAAAACATCCAGTACCACTAATATCAAAAACATCCAGTACCACTAAAAAGTGTCATATTTAGGGTTTACAATCTAGTCAAGATGGAGACACAGGATATTAAAAAACAAAACAAAGGATAGTTTTAAAAAAAAAAAACAAGGCTACTCGAATAATTATATACATCTAAACTTTCATAGTTTTGTTTCATCAAAAACCAAAAACGCAGCACCAGCTGCTGCAAAAAGGAAGGCAATGAGCGTGTCAAGTGACAGCGAGCCATTTTCCGATATTCAGCAAAATTATGAGGCAATTATCAGACTGTCGTATTTGTGATTCAAGAATAAATGTAAGAATCCATGTGATCTTAAGGGCAACATTATTATTTTCTTTTATTTTTATTATAGATGCATTATAGAAGCTATGCGGAAATACTCTAGTACATACAAAGGGACAGTGCAAAGGGGGGGAGTACAAGAGACTTCTGTCTTCCCAAGAACTCTATGGTGGTTAGTTAGAACCCGAAATTCTCTCATATCCCTGCAGAGTTTACTATCAGAGCTACCAAGCAACCTGGTTTCTAAACGAAGACTTTAGGTCAAAACTAGATTTTACATGCTCCCTGCCCCCCTTCTCTTGGTCCATTCTGATCTCTACCTCTACAGAGAATAGTCTGCAAATACCACAATGAACTGGAGATGTGGGTTCCAAATCCTAGAATGAGCCGAGATCGCCCTCCAGAAACTGGCTGTTATGACAGTTCTACCTTGTATCAGGAGAAAACGGATTAGAGAAGGGCACAAGCAAAACATTTGGTTTGTTTTGGGATATTTTTAAAGTTTTCCCAATTTTCGGGCATTTTTTTCAGTCTGTTTCAACCATTCATTTTAATCCAAAATTTTAGTGTGCTTTAGAACTTTTTAACAGCACAGATTAATGTGCATTAAATTGAATTTGCCTGCACTAAGCTGTTTAAGGGGCACTCATGAACTGAATGTGCACTACAAGTGCACATCCATAGGATGGACCGAATTCCCTAATATGTCTGAAACCCTGAGGAACCACATACAGATGCATGAAGATCACCTACAAATAATACAGTGAAACATTTTTTTTTTTTTTTGCTTTTGCTGATTAGGCCAGAACCAACTCCAAAAACTACAATTTACAAAAAGATATTTTTCTTAGAATGATCTGTGCTGCCAGCCACTTTTCACTCCAAGAGGAGAATCTCTATAACAGGGATTCGATCAAGTTGCTATCATCAGATCTCGCATCATTTCCCTTTTGCACCCTCTGTACGTCCTGTTAGTTCAGAGTCTATGCAGAATATACGTACGAACTGCTGAAACAGGACAGTAACACTCTGACCTGAAATACACCGATTTGTGAAATCAAATTACTCTCAAGTAAATGGTACAAACCAAGGAGATGGTTTTAGAAGCCCCGTTCATATGTAATAGACGCATTACACATGTAGCTTGCATACATGTGCCAATCTCAGAATACCACTCTTTACACAGGGAGATGGCCCACAATGCGCAGCTTTAAAGAGAGCGTAGTTTGAGCAAATCAAAAATTGATACCTGGATGAGCCATTTTGCAATAGGAATACAATTCAGGAAAGCCGTGAAGCATCACTTATTCACAAAATTCTACCCAGAAGTGACCCCGCATGTTCACTCAAACAACAGACCTCCAACGTGCACTAAACACCATATTACCTTAATTCAACCAGAAAATGGTTAAGCTCCACGATAGCTCCACATCCTCTGTTGATTCCCGCCTCCTACATAAATTACGCAGATAATATCCACTTGAGCTAACATATTTATTTAGTAAAAACATATACATATATGATGTTGACTGTACATAGTTTTCCCTGTTAATCCATGTTATATATTCCCATGTTCTATGTAAACTCAATGTTACTTGCATACATTGTTGTATATTTTGTTCAATGTACACCGCACTGATCTTAATAGCGCGGTATATAAGAAATGTTAAATAAATAAATAAATAAAATAAAATGTATAATTCCAAAAATGTCCGGTCGGCTTTTGCACCTCTTGTGAGGCACGCATATGTTCTGCAATGCGCTCGTTTTGGCCAAGACTTGAAACAAGTGACTGAGCGAGGAATTGTGCTCTGCATCTCCCCCCATACTTATTTTCACTTTAAAAGGTAAAAATATATATTTTGGTGCCTGGCTGCCTAATTGACTGCTCTTATACATCTACATGTCTAGAATATGGCCCTTACATGTATAATTATCTCTTCTGAGACATGCAAGTAGTGAAAATTGGTACTTCCATGCATAATTACTGACAATTATACGGGAAGATCCCGAGTGCTGCCGCCCTTTTTTTGCACATGTAAGTTCTTGAAATCGTTGTTCCTGCTCTATGTGTCAGCAATTACCTTCCTTATATATATTTTATAAAAGGCTCTGCATTTGGCATATCCTTTTGTAAAATACCATTGGAATTGTGAACGTCCAGTCCTGGACGTCCCAATCCCTACATCGATGTCCTATGCAAAATGAGGCCTTAAACAGCACCTGCATAAATAATGCATCCTATGAACATCTCCACTTGTTAATGCAAACTATGCTTCACATCACTTTGGCTGAGGTGAACGTGGCTGTCAAAACATGCAATGCAGGTTGTAGATGTCTTATAGCCGGAGTTCACGATAAATCAGCAACGTGGGGTTCTGAATCCGACCTCACTGATGACAAAGCCTGAAGCATGAGCTGATTAGACCAGGATTCCCCTAGATATTTTTTTTTTTTTTGCTTCAGCAGGCGAATCAGATAGGGCAAGCAAAGGCACCGAGTTGAAAGGATGCCCCTCATTATGAGGACTCACCCAAAATGCCCGCATCATATCACTGCCAGACTTCACCCCCTAGTCAGCAAGCAGGACCTTGAAGCAGCCTCCAGCTAGCTAACGTCAGTCTAACTTCCCTCCTTCTACACCTGCTGCTGCCTTGTGCAAACAACACAAATTTTTTAACCCTCTTTTTTAAGACAACAGTTAGACGAAGCAGAAAGAGACTGCGTGAATAAAAATAAAGCTGGTACTGGGTGCTTTGTTTATCCGATCTTTAAATAATTCATTTTTATCCCCAGTCGGCTCATCACAGCAAGTCAAAAATAAACGTGTCTTTTTGGCCTATTGTTTGGTCCTTGGGATTGTCAACCAGGAGGGAAATATTACAGAGACCGAGGGAGATACACGCAAGAAACTGACCTTTATCTGCACTACCTATACCCAATCTCAGCAAATTAAAGCACTGTATATTTTCCTTAATAATCTCTGATTAGGCTGGAGGTATGAGTAAGCACGACTGCCCGCCGTTGCTATGCAGCGGGGATGCCTGCTTATCACGAGCAGAGCGTTTGGGAATAAGTGAGCAAAGAGCTTTAATTTGATAGGGTTAGAATCCTGCAGGCTCTGGGGTGAAAGGTCGCCGGCAGCTCCGCTCACACTGAATATGCAGAAATAAAAAACTAAATTGCTTACATCTGCTGCAGGCAGCAGGGAAAACGATCTCATTGGACAGGATAAGGGTTCTCTATCTCTTTTGGGTTAGAGAGAGAGGTTCGAGGCATCAAAAGCTCGTAATTGGAGTAATTCTGAATTAATGGACATAAAAAAACAATTTTGAAGCAGCTGGCTTCAGGACGCTACATGTTTAGGAATTCTTATGGAGGACAAAGGAGTGAGGGGGAGGGGGAGGGGAAAATGCTTCTTATTTCTAATGAACTATTTATGCGACATTTGGATTTCAGAACATGGAACAAGTACAGTAATCATAGCTTCTGTCCATCTGCCAGACAGTTTAAAGTCTGTCCAGAGGCAGGTCTTTTGCATTCCAGATAGAGAGACAAAACGCAAGGTACAGTGGACTGATAAAGGCACGATTTGAGGGGATGCAGCTTACTGTAGATCAATTGAGTGATAAGCAGATGGACAGCAGGTAGACAAATGCTGTAAATGTCATAGGCACTGCAGATTGGTGCAGAGAGCCAGATAGAAACAGGTAGTATCAGGCAGACAAATGCTGTAAGTATCATAGACTAGATAGGGAGAGAAAAGGACAGGGCAGGTAGACAAATACGAAAAGAGAGATTAGATCAAAAGTGTGAGAGAAAGTCCTATGGAGCTAAAAAGAATGTACATTAAGCATGTCGATACAACGATGAGACTCCATTTCTACTCTAATTAAACTCAAAATTAATTACTTCCTACAAACAAATTTACTATGAGAAAAGGCTGCGGCATTATGCCTGCAATGACCCAACTCATGCAGTTCTACGAAGGCTACAGTTCAAATGTGAAGAAAAAAACATATGAAAAGGAAATCAAAGAATCTGTCAGCCGCAAATCAGTAAATGTTCATGCACAGACTCCTGTAGAAGCTGGCACAGGCCAGCACCCTCTTACAGGAATCCACTTTTTATGCTAAATGAACTTCCATAAGCATGAAATAAATGCTTCGAACAACCTTTGCTGTGATAGCAAAACCCTGCACTGAAAGTCAAAGCTTTCACCTTCTGTGCGATACTGTATTTAAGCTATGTAGTCAATCAATAAGAATCAATGGGAAGGGTCAAGGTCTTCTTGGCCAAGGCACTCAGTTGGATGTGTGGTGATGTCGCCAAGGTAATGCGGTGTCACCTTACTGGGCACACACTACTCTCAAATGAAGCTGCCTTATCTGTTGATATGAACAAATGTTTTCCTTCCGATCCTCACATCGACAGAGGCCTTTCTAAATTAAGATAGCCATATTACCTCTGACTGACAGCCCAATGAAAAAATTACTGAGACCAGCCCAACCTTGAAAGCAGAGCTTTGAACGCCAAACCTCAGAAGAGATTTTTCTTAACTCTCTTGAGCGTGTTCACCAAATCTCAGACCAAAAAGCAAGGTCCTGATATCTGAAAGGGTTGACGGGTTATTCCATAGGCACAACACCTGGCTAATCTGTTTTCTAAATCAGGTTTCTTTCAGAGCACTGCTGGGTCAATGCAACGCATCATGTAGGCACTGCTTGGAGCTCTTTGAGGGATTTCATTAAGAGACTGAGTTGTGCAGATCTCAGGCTGGGGGACACGGTCAAACAATTTGTTCTTTTCTGGCAGCCCAAGAGTGGATAGAATTACTTGGAAAACCCCTTTTGTGCACTATAAATTTTCTGGATTGTTCTTTAGCATTAGTAACTCCAGCAATCCGAAAATGAATTACTGCCTAGTTTCACAGTCATAAGAACAGACAAATGTGATTTAGGGCAACAGAAATTTATCTCCAATCAGTACCATGGTTTTTAAACAGAATACTGCAATTTATATTATTATTGTTATTAGCATTTACTGTCACTAGCCACAGTATGAAGATGACTAATAAATTTAGAACTAGGACAAGAGGAAACATGGAAGGGGTGGACTGGCAGGTCGGCAATGTTTTGCCTCTTGGTTTGTGTCATAGTGCAGTGTCTTCAGTCTGTCTAGGCTTGTCTTCCACAGTGTATTAGGTATTTGTCAACAATTATATGTCTATTAAAGACAAGTCAATCAGTCCATCTGTAAATAGCTAGACCTCCTGGGTCTCCCTATTGACAGCAGGGCATCAATACCCAATCTAATCATTCTCAACAAAACATGAAATTAAGCACACACTTAAATTGCCACTGCTCTAAATCCCCCAGGAAACCTTTATATGCAAGTGTATCTGTCCCTCCCTTTTATATTGGACAACATTTATTTTGCATAACCAAAAAAAAAGAGGCAACCATATCAGCAGATCTCATCACAGAAAATCATTTAAAAAAATGCACAAAAAAATCATAATAGAATTAAGTATTCGTGTCATGTTCATGGTTATTAATTCTAGAAACCGTGAAACCAGAAATGATTACCAGAAATATTATATTAATTTGACTGTAATTAATAAGTATAAATTCTGACTGTTCAGCTCACCTAAACTTTGGATTTATTGCATATTTTCTTAATTTACAGTCAAATCCTTCTTCCAGCATTAACCAATATTTTCATCCATATTTAATTTGCTAGTTAAACAGTTGATTTCACAATTAATATTGTAAGTCCCCCTGCATGGGAGAATTCAATATTTGTGTGTATTTATCAAAGGCTACAGTTTCAAACCCAGTTTGCATGATAGCACACTTAGGGGTATGTTTACTAAAGGGCGGTAACGGAGCAAAGGTACCGTTAATGGGCAGAAAGCGCTGATAATGCAGGATTAATGGGCAGAAGCTGGGTCCATAGCATTAAGGTGAAAGGAAGTGGAGAGTGGGCATTAATGGGGCGGAGAGTGGGTAGGGATAGCTTGTGCTCCTTTAACGTCGGGTTGTGTTACCATGCATTATGGCTCCCAGCGATGGGAATCTTAATGCCATCTGAAAGCTTGCGGTAAGGGCTATATCTGAGGGGAGAGAGCCTATTTGAATGTATGCAATGTGCTCCAGTCACCAGCGCTCCTAAATTTGTGATAGTAGTGCTCCATTGGCAGCAGCAGCATGGTGTTCTATTAAGAAAGGGCACTATGTTGTTGGTACCAAAGTGGCAAAGGAGGTGTTACGTGGGTGATGCAGTGGGGCTGGCTGGTCCACAAGGCTGCTGCCTAGGGTATACATCAGTGATGTCTGGTATGACTCCACTATGACAGTGGCAGTACACATACATGCTGCCACAGTAAAAAAGAAGTCGCACTACCCCCACTGCCACTATGCTGCCATGTCAGCATTGTGTGAGGGTGTGGATGGCTGCCACAGCGGCTGTGGCCTGCTGCAGATGAAACATTGTCCCGGCCTTGTGTGTCCGGTGCAATGCTGCAGTTGCCACTGTCAGTGGGATGGCAAGCATGTCAGCAGCAGGTCCAGCAGAGCACATGGTGATCCCTCTCTACCGAGGTCTAAGGCAGCAGCACGCATGCCCACATACCTGGTAGAGGGGGGGCAGGAGCGGCAAAGTGTGCAACTTCAATAAGGCCGCCTGCAAAGTGGCAGCTGTGCTGCAATGCAGGGAGGAAGGGATTGGCTGGCATGCTGTCCACCATGATCATTGGACCCTGGCACCCAGCTAGTTTTCCAAGAGGATGGGCTGGCCCCAGGATCAGGAAGCCCCCAACCCACACACATTGTGTGGATATATGCATGTGGGGGGAAAGATTTGCTGCTTATGCATGAATAGTATGCAATATGATAACAGCCCATGTCAGAGGAAAAAGGTCCACCCTGCCCCCTCACCTGCCAAATGACGACCATAATCATTGTGTGAACCTGTGACCCCTCCATAAGTATGTACGCAGTCAGTTACAACCATCTGAGCCATATGTGAATCCAAACAACCTATGTTGATCTGCAAGATATGAGAATATGCCATGACTGCCCCACATGGGAATGTTAGTCATACTGCTAGTACACCCATGGCCTGCAATGTGGGTGTTCATATATCATGGCTTGCCCTTTTGACTGGACAGATCCCATATGTAAGACATGAATATCAATTGAACCAGCATCATAGCAAGGCTGTGTAACATACAGACCTAACAAGATGCCTCTCTCCCACACCTGACAAACACATCTTGTCAGACAAGTATGGCAGAGAGCCTGCAGAGATCTATGCAGACATGGGCATGCCCCAACTCATGCCCACATGCATCTTGACAATGACCACATATATACCCATGGATTGATAAACCTACACAGCTGGTCTGTGACTCCAAACACATGGCCACTATTGTGTATATGAGAGAAGGGTCAGGACTTGTACATCCAGGTGTGTTAACTTTATCCTACATTTCCAGAACTGTATCAGCATGTGCAACCTTCAACATTTCGTTCAGTGAGAGTCCACTTGCTCAGCTGCCACATAGAGATGCTGCATTACCCACGGCTGGATGGCAATGCTAGTAGCACCTGCACACTGAGTAGGTATTAACAACGGTGGAGCATCAAATGAGGCCAAAGGGACAAGTAAGAATGCCAACCTACAACACTTATGGACCGCGGGGTCATGTGTGTGTGTGCATCTCCAGAGTAGTGTGAGCCTCAGCTATGCACGGTGCATGCATGTGATACCCAGGCTTTATGGCTGTGCATACAACATGCTGCAGGTCAGCCACACAGCAACCCCACATACTGTGTGTGACACCATTTACAAGCAGAAAGTTAGTTTGCAGTAAATAGCTGTAACCTGTGGCTGTGACGCTGTAATGCATTCCCAGTTACACCATCGACAAGGCCCATCCCCACAGCATTCCCTACACTTACCTCCCAACATGAGGGTATACAAGGAGAATCTGCCAAAAACTGGAAGAAAGAGGAAAATTGCAACAAGAAAAACTGCTAAAAGCAACAGATGCAAATTTAAGATATCTTGCGAACTCCAGCAGGAGGCTCTCCTTGGCACAATGCGATTACTACACTGAGTCTTAGCAGTAAATTTGAGAGACTGAGAACATACTCCCCATGATCTGGCTTAGAAGTGAGGTTCACAACTGTCATGGTATATGCAAAACTAACCCATTTACAGAAACTGCCCCATCAATTGCATATATTTGCTCAGACTGTGCAGTGCATCATGGATAATTGGGTGGCTAACCTAAACCGGCACCCAAGGCCCCAATTGCAGACACAGTAGCAACTGTGATCACTGGAGCATTGCCCTGTACCTGCTTGTCTTCTATGATGGTGGGAGACTTGTGCATGGCCCCCTCAAGGAGGCAGGATGGTCAACAATGGACAGCAGGGGTCATGAATGTGGCTTTAGGTGTATGTGCAGGAGTACCATTCTTGCAGTGTACAGCAAGTGGCAAGGGACTGCACGCCCTGCACATGTGCTGCCTTAGGGGTTAGTGCCACACTGTGGCACAGTGGACCTCTATGTGTGACTGTGGTTTGGCTTTGGAGGTACAGTGGAAGGACGAGCATCTTGACCTCACATGTAGCTTGGCCTTTGGACAAGGGATGTATTCTGCAGCTGTGTGTCTGTTATGCAGTTAGTGTACTATGTGTGCAGTGCAGTGTGTACTGCATATGTGCCGCTGTACGAAGGCCCTAGGTGTGGTGTACCAGTGTCTCAGACTGTGCCAGCCATGTTGTTTCATGTCTATTGCAGGCAGGGACCTGCAGTCTCTTTGATTCTAGACAGTGCTATGGCAAGAAACGTGGAGGTGTAGTCTAATGGTTAGAGCGCTGGCTCAGTAAGTGACAAACCAGCACTTGACTCTCACTTGTTCTCTTTTGGCTGTGGGAAATTTGCCTCAAAATACTGTCAGAAACAATCTGAGGTCTACATTGACTGGAGGACACACATTCTTATATTTTTTTAAGTGTTACGATAGCATATTGGGTCTGCAAACATGCACATTGCAATTATGCCCATCTGACAGCATGACTTTATTGGCTCTGCAGTAGACCATTGCAAAGGGTCAAGACATGTTCACCCTGCAGATGTATGACACATGAGTTGTACATGATTGGAATATTTCATCATAACTGTGACTGAACATCTTTGGCTTCATCACATGTATGCAGTACATGCAGGCACATCCCATTCCTGGGATGGCCACCTGCAGGGATCATCACATGTCCCTACTTGTTCCATATGGCCAATAAGAGAGAGACTTGTGCAGTTATATGCACATGTGTCAGGAGGATTGTATGATGCTTAGAAAAGCTGACACAACTGTGATACCCACATAGCTGGTATTCGGACTTACCTGTGGCATAGCTACACTTTTTCACACACACTATATCTGTATTTGTGTGGTCATGTCAAGGTCATCAGGGCAGCAAGGCCATGCCACACTCTCATCTACCGCCATCCATCCTTCAGCCCATCCATCAGCATATGCCCATTAGGTACAGTCATGTATTTTCCTGCCAGCTGCTACACCATGACCCACACAGGAACAATTTAACCATTTGGATGTAACACTCACACCTCTCCTGTGAATAATCTACATGTCACCACTCCTGCTCGGTCATCCTTTTGATGCCCACATCATGGTGATGCTGGCTCCACCAGGTGACACTTCTTTACAATCCTATGCCACACACTGACATTACAGCATATTACATGGGCACCCCTCACTGATACAGTACAGCTGCCTCCCACATGCTCATCCCACTTACTGACTGACACATAGGATACCTATGGATCTGACAGGTCCAATAGCTCTTACCTTTACTTCCATCCATCACCTAAAATGAGACTTTCACAGGGGCTCCCTTATCCTACATTAAGGTGACTGCCATTTTCAGGCATTAAGGTGAACGTTTGACTCCTTAACGCCCAATGTCCTGTTATATTCCGATAAGTTGAGCCAAACACCCTTACCACTGGAACGCTTACTGCCCACCCCAGCCTTTACTGCACGATGACACCCTTACCACTGCCGTTACCACTTGCTAACCAGTGAGGCCCTTACCGCCCTTTAGTAAACATATCCCTTAGAAAATTAAACAGTCATGTCATGGATTATGCTGTTAATGCACAAGAAAGGTAACATTTAAATAAAACCAACAAATAGATTAATTAAGAAGAGCTCATATGTGAATTTACCTTAATAAGACACATCAGTTTTTGCAGTAAGACACATAGGGACATATTTACTAAGCTGGGCCAACAGCACAGACTATTTGTAACTAGATCCCATGTTACTCAATGGTACCTAGCTAACGGTGCTAACCATTAGCTCAGCTTAGTAAACATGGCTCACACTTTCTGTCAGATGCACAAAACCACTATTAAATCCTCTTGGGGTTTTCTTTTTTTTCATTGTATTCATTTTAAGCAAAGTGTTAGAAATGAGCAGAGAAAGTGGAAAAACCGCCATGCGGACCTGCACCTGTACCTCACCCGAGAACTACCACAGAACCTAGAGGCATAGCCGGTACCTAATGATGTGATGATATAATTATTAGGCCCTCTAAAATAAAATTCTACACAAGGCATGGTTTTTGTTATACAACAACAATAGCAATGAATAACAGGAAAGATGAGTATAATTATTCTTCAACAGTCAATGTATATTTTGTGCCCGATTTCTGACATTTTTGGAAGCCTTCATAGATCAGTCTCTTAGAGTGGTCTTGCAAAAAATCATTGTCTGGAGAAGAGGTTTTCAGAAGCCAAGCTTAACCTATCATTTGGATAAGGAAACCCCATCTCCACTTAACCCCTTCCCCCAACATTTCCTTCACCATGAAGAACACACTGTATATAGTTAAAGACAGCAAACTCCTTCCTAAACTTATGATAATAAGTTTCTGTTCTTTATACCTTATTTCATAAAGTTAATCTTCCATGTAAACGTTGTTTAACCTGTTCAAAGTTCTATGTACACTGCTTTGAGCTTTGCAAAAAATGGTATAAAAGTTGAACTAAATAAATATTGAGGGCCTAATATTCTTCTGGGCAGGCTATGCGCCGCTACAAAGCATAGCCCTGCCCGCTGACCCTTAACCCCGGATAGTCAATGCTGCAGTCATATGCGGGATCGCCACACACATTGGAAGCCTCATTAGACAACTGGGCAGCAATGATATCACATGCTGCCCGGTTAGCTCCTGCGCCTATCTTTTCAGCAATATCGCTGCTGCCCAGGTATCGCTTGCTGCCACCTCCGCTCCACCCCGAAACGCCCCTGACATGCTCTGATGCTAACCGGATAGCATCAGGGCACATAGGGAAGTTAGAAGGGGATATTCAATGGCACTAACCATGTAAGTGCCGTTAAATATCCCGATTTAAGGCATTTACATGATACACAGATGCCTCTTTTCTGTGAAATTCAGCGGTGCACAAATGCACAGGAATCAAGCTCTACAGTATGGAGCATAACATCTTCCACTCAGACCTGAATATATTTTTTAGCATGAGGAAAACAGCCATTGGACAGATGCTTCCAGACATACGGTCATACAGCATAATTAGCTTTACAGTACTGAGGTCATGGTGAAACAGCACTGGGCTTTTTATGCAAGTGCGTCCCAGAAATCTGAACTACTTCCTAAAACTGCAAACCTCATAAAGCATGCAGGTCATTTCTGCTCCACTTAATGGATAAAGTCATTTTAGTTTTACACTTTCAGTAAGCAAATGGTTAGTAATTATTTGCAAGGCTTCTTATGCATGTGAGCGCTGACATCATTAGACATTGCCTTCCTGTTTTCTAATGATTTGATATTGACTCCCAAAAGAATCCTCCAATTTCTTTTTACCCACCACAGGATCAATTAAAAAAAATGAACAGAGATAAAAGAATGTAACATTTGTATGAACATTTTTAACTCTTCGACTTTACAACTAGCTACTATCTGATACATAAGCAAAAAGAAAAAAGGCTATGTATGTCCCTGAAGGTTGCCTGTATTCTGCATTCCATGTGCTGTAAAACGTGAACCTTTAAAGCGATCAGATAACGATATTGACGTGCTTAGTTTGAATAAGGACCCCTGCACCTTCCCCAGCATACATTGAGAAAAGTTGTATGCACTCAAATTTGACAATAATTTATGAAACTCCCCCAACACAATCGGCAAACTTGAGTATATGCTACCTTCAGAGCTAAAGTTACTAACGTACTCTACCGAATTAGCGTACATTAATGCCATTAACACAAACTCTTTTACCATGGCCCCTTTTTATTGCAATGAGACCTAGGGGTATGTTTACTAAACTGCGGTAACGTTACATACCGCGCGTTATGCAACGTTAATGCGCGTTAACGTTACTTAACGATCGTTAACGTCCCCGGCCGCGGTAAACACAGCAGAAGGTGGAGAGAGGGTGGAGAGAAGGGGTCAGTGGGCGGAGAGTGGGCGGGGAGAGGCCCCTTTCACACTAACGCGCTGAACTGAAGGGCTGAATCCTACCGCGAATGAAAACCTGCCGTTAGATGCACATTTGCAGGAGAGAGAAACCATTTCAGTGTCAGCAATGTGCAGCCTAGGCAGGGAGCCCAAGAAATGTGATAGTAGTGCTCCATTTTCAGCAACACCATAGTGCCAAAGTATGAATGGCCACTATGGTGATGGTGCAAATGGGGCATAGGGGGCCGCAGGCGGGACATGTAGCATGGGCAGCTGGGGCACAGGGTGGACCAGGCGGGCGCCTAGGTGGCACATAGGAACATAGAAACCGAAATCAGCAAGACAGCAGCTGACCAAGGCCAAACACAATCCACCTATATCTATCTGGTTCACCCTAGCCAATAGTTGCTAGGGCACTGACCTGACATCCCCCCAGCCATCACCGCCCCCATGTGGAAGGGACATAATATTGGTAGGCAGTGATGGGGGGATGTGAGGATGTCCATGTATGGCTGCCACTCCGGGATCCGCTCCCTAGGCGGGCACCTACCTACACAGCGGATGGCCTGGGACTGCACACTACCAGCACTGACAGCAAATGGCCATGTCAGCTTGACAGGGGGGCGGGGGTGACACCTCCCTGCAGAGGACCTAGGCCATGCCCTGCATCAGTACGTGGTGTGCAGTGCAACATACAAAGTCTGGCTGAGGAAAAGTACAGGTAGCCCCAGGGACTATTGTGCATCTGTGGCAACAGTATGGTGCAGTACACCCAGCCAGTGTGTCCAGAAGCAGAGGGTCACAGGTTCAAGCCCCACCTGTGGTTCCTGCAGAGCATGTCCCTATGTTTTACCCTACAATGCAGATACAACAGCAACATGTGCAAAGCCCAAAGCGGTGAACAGAGGTACAAACACCCACCTACACAGGCTCCACAATCCAAAGATGCATGGAGAGTCAGGCTGTTGGCCCCAGCATTGAGCTGAAGTTATCACCAGAGCACTACTTCTACCCCCTGCACAGTTAAGCAATGTCAGCACTGTGAGCAGGACCAGTGTGGCGGGCAGGGTTGCCAACCACCCCTATCTTTGTACAATACTGCAATAGGAGTGAGCGTGTGTATATGTCTATTCATTGTTCTGTGGCTTCCCACCCTTCACCTGGCCCAAAATGTCCCACTGTTACCAGCGTTAGCCTGAATAGGTGTATAATGAAGAGCAAGGTATTTTGGGTATGGCCCGGACAGGGCAGATTGGCCAGGATGCATCTTCACAGGGTGTGGGGCAATGGCTGGAACACTGTAGTGCCTGACCACCACCTGCATGGACAGGGTGGCCACAGCATGGCATGCTGGGAGGGCACTCACCCTGACCGAGCAGTGACCATGGCAGGTCTAGGTTCCCACATAGCGCTCTACACTATCTGCCTCCAGTGATCTATTTGTGTTCCCCAGTCCTGGGGTCCTAATCACTGAGTTGCCTGCTTGCTGCACATAGTTTCTCTGTGAGCAGGCTGGTGGACTGTCTGCAGTTAGACTGTGCATGGTCAGAACACCTGTAAGGTACAGTCTGACTGTGCTGTCTGCTGGTGACTGGCAGACAGTGGTGGGAGGCAGTTGGGGTTTTCTAGACCTAATCTCAGCATTGCTGCTGGTCTGCTACTGCTCCAGTCATAGGTATGGTTCTTGGCCACCAACCTTGGAGGGCTGTCTCATACAAACAGGATGGAGGTTGCTTCCCCGGGGTAGGGGCACCTGCTGTTTACCTACAAAAAGGGTGATGATGGTATGTAGTATATACCACTGTGACCTATAAAGGCACTGCTACACACACATCTCATGTAATTCTTGGAACCCTTCTGCCCTGATAACAGTTGCCCATGTCAGCCAGACCCTAACACAGGGTACACACTAATCTGGCTGGTGTCTGGTCCCACAGGGCCACATGTGATTGCAGGATACAGATGGACACCAAATTACCTTTGGCTGCACTGCACGGAACACCTGTCACACACTGGTAGTGATGGGGATGTACAGCAGGACCTATCTCTAGCACCACATGTACTGCTGACCTAGTGCTGGGCACCAATCCTATCCCTCAGGGTGCCCAAGAACCTGCACAATGACATGGTCTGTAGCTACTCTATGCCAGTATCACACACTGTCAGTTTGTCTTTCCAAGCTGAGGTACCGGAGAGGTGCAGACCCCATTTGGTGATCAGCTGTAGACTGCTATTCAGCATGTGCATTGCATCATGGGTATGGTGGGGTTAGCCTATCCTGGCACTCAGAGCAGACAATTTGTGCGGTGACCTGCAGTCCTTCTGTACCCAGACATTGCTGTGACATACACCATGGAGGTATAGCCTACTGGTTAGTACAATGCCATTCTTGGCAGTGTTCATGGGTTCAGTTCCTCATTGTTCCCTCCTCTCATGCCTGTCCTACTCATATAGTGTGCATGCCTGTAGAGGTCATATTTTTGCAGATCTCTGCTTCCAGCCCATAATACCCTCACCACAATTGCCAACATTCCCTCGGTCTGTCTATCTGCGTCTGTCAGCTGTGTAGAGTCCTGTCTGTCAGTGCAGGCTGCCACCTCATGTCATGCACTACTACACTTTCCTGCATTGCGCCTCTTCATGATTGCCTCGCCTGTGCCTGATCTGCATGGCACCACCACTCCTCTGTCCACCCATCATTGTAACTATCCTGCCACCTCTGCCACCAATTGTTTTTCTAGTACTTTACATTGCCATGTACTGACAGGCACATGGGATGCCCGCAGATATGGCAGGTCCAGCGGCTCCCACTTCTCCCTCCTTCACTCACCTGTTCATTGCCTTTCCTGAGTGCTCTATCTAGTGTTAGGGCTACATCTGTCTCTGTTCTGCACAGGTCATGCATGTCATCCTGAGGCACCTTGCAGTCCCTAGGGCACACTAACCTAGGACACCATAACCTTGTTAGGCCACCTTAACCTATGGTTCCATAGCCCAGAGTGCCTTCTGCAGTGCCTTGTCCAAGGGTGCCTAATATGGCGCTTAACCTAGGACAGTGATGGCTAACCTTTTTGAGCCCGAGTGCCCAAACTGCCGCACAAAACCAAAGAATTTCCTCAAAGTGCCAGCACGTCATTTGCATAAGTGGTCTTATTTGCATAAATATTTGCATAATGTTACCATACACTAACTTTTAGTAAACATGTCTCTTAATGAGTGTATGGATAAAGAAAGACTAAAAGATTTCTACATTACTATAATCCAGTGCCAACCGCCAGGCACATTAGGAACTACTACAAACGCTGCCCATTTAGAACCCATAGCAAACCCGCCGTATCCTGACAGCATTACCAGGACTCACAAAGGACCATACCCTACCTATCAAAAGGCAACACTGCAAATATTAAACCAATACATTTCAGTGAATACTGGGGAAAGAGAACAAGTGGCAACGTCAAATAGGAATTTCCTCTTGTACCAAACAAAGCGCAGATGTTAATGATGCACATTTCCCAGAGCTGACATATTCCAGTTAATAAATTCAAAATAAAGAGATATCGTTCTACCTTTTGTGCATTTTTTTTCAGTTGCAATTGGTCCAGCCATTTTCTTCTGGTTTCTTCATGTTTTCTGCTAACTCTCCATCGTCTGCTGTCCATTTGTCCTTTCTTCTCTCTTCTTGTTTTTTTTTTTCCATTCTTTCTCTCTCTACATCTGCTTTAACATACTAATCTTTCTCCTTTTGCTCTTTCCTCATTCCTATTTCATCCACACAAATTTTACCCCTCCATCCTCAATCCCCAATTACTCTCCCAATACCTGGCCAATTGTAGATTTTTCATCCCTCCTACACAAAATATTTTTCCCCTCTCCATTTTACTCTCCCAGCCCCATCCCATTCTAATCCTCCCCCAACATCAGCTCCCTTCTAGTTCCAGTCTCACCCAGCATCCATTCCCTTCTTCAAGCCCCCACTTCCCCTCAGCCCATTTCCATTCCAAGCCCCGTCCCCATCAGCTATTTGCAGTTCAAGCCCCCCACTTCCCCTCAGCCCATTTCCATTCCAAGCCCCATCCCCAACAGCTATTTGCAGTTCAAGCCCCCTTCCACTCAGCCCATTTCCAGTCCTAGCAACCCCCCCAACCCATTACCAGTCCTAGCCCCCCATAGCCCACTCCCAGTCCTAATCCCACCAGCCCATTTCCAGTCCTAACCTCCCCATCAGCCCACTCCCAGTCCTAATCCCCCATCACTCAATTTTTAGTTTAAGCCCCCCCAGCGCCTATCACCACTCCTAACCCCCCCAGCGCCCATCACCACTCCTACCCCCCCCAGCCCAGCGCCCATCACCACTCCTAACCCCCCCAGCCAGCCCAGTGCCCAGCACCACTCCAATCACCCCCCCAGCCAGCCCAGTGTCCATCACCACTCCTAACCCCCCCAGCCCAGTGCCCATCACCACTCCTAACCCCCCCCACCCCAGCCCATCACTACTCCTAACACCCCCCAGCCCAGCCCAGCCCATCACTACTCCTAACCCCCCCCAGCCCAGCCCAGCCAATCACCACTCCTAACCCCCCCAGCGCCCATCACCACTCCTACCCCCCAGCCCAGCGCCCATCACCACTCCTAACCCCCCCAGCCAGCCCAGTGCCCATCACCACTCCTAACCCCCCCAGCCAGCCCAGTGTCCATCACCACTCCTAACCCCCCCAGCCCAGTGCCCATCACCACTCCTAACCCCCCCCACCCCAGCCCATCACTACTCCTAACACCCCCCAGCCCAGCCCAGCCCAGCCCATCACTACTCCTAACCCCCCCAGCCCAGCCCATCCAATCACCACTCCTAACCCCCCCCCAGCCCAGCCCAGCCCAGCCCATCACCACTCCTAACCCCCCCAGCCCAGCCCAGCCCATCACCACTCCTAACCCCCCCTCCAGCCCATCACCACTCCTAACCCCCCCAGCCCAGCCCAGCCCATCACCACTCCTAACCCCCCCCCAGCCCAGCCCAGCCCAGCCCAGCCCATCACCACTCCTAACCCCCACCCCCCAGCCCAGCCCAGCCCAGCCCAGGGAAAATTAAAAAAAAAACAACCCTGTCTGCTGCCGTTGTCGGGGCCGCCGCGGCAGAATCGAGCGTGCCGCGGGGCCCCCCTGTACCCACCCGGCAGAGCCTGCCCTCCCCGTAGCAGCTCTCTCTTTGGAGCTGCAGTCAGACGCGCCGGCTTGCAGAGCGCGAGGGAAGAGTTCCCTCGCTGCTCTGTTAAGCCCGCGGGGGCTGATGGGAAGTTCCCATCAGCCCCCGCGGGCTTAACAGAGTCGCGAAAGGGAAAACTCTTCCCTTCGCGCTCTGCAAGCCGGCGCGTCTGACTGTAGCTCCAAAGAGAGAGCTGCTACGGGGAGGGCAGGATCTGCCGGGTACAGGGGGGCCCCGCGGCACGCTCGATTCTGCCGCGGCGGCCCCGACAACGGCAGCAGACAGGGTTGGTTTTTTTTTTTTCGATTGCGGACCTTCCCGCGTGCCAGCTGCAAGGCCTTCGCGTGCCACAGCTGGCACGCGTGCCATAGGTTCGCCATCGCTGACCTAGGAGGCCCTATAGGGCGCCTTATGAGGTACCTTACAGGGCACCTTACTAGGCACCTTATAAGGCACCTTACAAGGCGCCTTGCAAGGTGCTTGCAAGGTGCCTTGCAAGGCGCCTTGTAACGCTCGTTAGTCTAAGGCACCTTGTAATGCGTGTTAGCTGTCAGCTTGCTGTAACGATGCAACGCCCATGCCTTTATATGGGCATCTCTACCTTTACCGCAGAACCTACCGCGAATGACATTACCGCAGTTTAGTAAACATACCCCCTAGTTACTAATAATGTACATTAGCAGTGTTAAGATGCAGTAATGTGATTAGTCACTCTAAGGGAAACATTTACTAAACATTAGCACATGCTATCTGGTGCAGCACCCATGTTATTCCTGGAGGCAGCACACACTAACATTTAGTTCTTGAATGACCAGCAAGCAGATGCATGTTGCAATACATATTTCTTTGAGTTTATTGAAAGATAATATGATCTGTTCTCATGCATGTAGAAAAAGAGCAATTGACCCATCGAGTCTGCCCATTTGATATGAAATGAATTGAGCAAACACTGATCATATAAACATATGATGTTCAGGGGGGGGGGGGGGGTCCAATCTGCCATATTTAACTCCTGATCACAGTGAGATGTTGGATTAATCCTTTTGGTCAAAGTCAGCAGAAAGGTAGAAATGAAAGTCAATAAAAAATATTTAGCACACATTACCTAGATTTTATGACTGTTTTTTCTTCAGATATACTTAGTGCAAGATACATGGTGATACATGATGGTTCTAGCGAGCTGCAAGTGAATAATTTATTTTTCCAGCTAAAACAAAGAGTGTTCCAGGAAAGGGGCCTCTGACGCTTCAATGTTACTTTCAACTCATGTGGGAAAATACTGACACTCTTTCCACTTGCTGTTGAAAATCATAAAGCACAGGCAACTTTGCCTCCCTCTCTTCATTTAATTGCTCGGTATGTATACCAAAGTGAATATTATTTGACAGATATTCATCTATTTCTAGCTATTTTACCTGCTCACATGCAGAGACAGCTTGAGCTCCCCCTATTCCGATGTCATAAACCTATCTCCCTTTGAAGACTGTAGTAACATCAGTCTTGATGTCTTCAGTTCCTCGCTTTAAGCTCTTGATTCCATAGCTGCTTTTAAAAACTCAGACTAAGGGGTATGTTTACTAAAGGGTGGTAAGGGAGCAAAGGTGCTGTTAATGGAAGTTATCGGCACCCGCGAGTGGCTAACATGGCGGGAAGCGCCAATAACTCTGGTTTAATGTCTGGAACCTAGGCCCTTAGCAATAAGGTGAAAGGAGGTGGAGAGTGGGCATTAATGGGGCAGAGAGTGGGCAGGGATAGCATGTGCTCCTTTAACGTTGGGTTGTGTTACCATGCATTATGGTTCCCAGCACTGGGAACCCTAACACCATCCGAAAGCTCGGGAAAGGTCTATTTCTGAGGGGAGAGAGCCTATTTCAATGTATGCAATGTGCTCCACCCACCGGAGTACCCAAATTAGTGATAGTTGTGCTCCATTGGCATCAACAGCATGGCGCCTTATGAAGCAAGGGCACTATGTTGTTGGTCCCAAGCTGACAAAGGAGGTGTCATGAGGATGATGCAGTGGGTCTGGCAGGTCCACTAGACTGACTCGACTGCTGATTAGGGTGTATATCTGTGATGCCTGGTATGACTCCACTGTGACAGTGGCAGCACACATACATGCTACCACAGTCAAAAAGGAATCGTGTCAACCCCACTGCCATCATGCTGCCATGTTAACCTTGTGAGAGGGTATGGGTGGCGGTCACAGTGGCTGCAGTCTGCTGCAGACGAAATGTTGTCTCAGCCCTGTGTGTCTGGTGCAACATTGCAGTTGCCATTGTCAGTGGGTGGCAAGCATGTCAGCTACAGGTACAGCAGAGCACATGGTCACCCCTCCCTACTGAGGTCTAAGGCAGCAGTACAGGTACCCACATCCTCCAGTGGAAGGGGGCAGGAGTGGCAAGATGTGCCAAGCTGCATGTGTGCAATGTTAATGAGGCCGCCTGCAGCACTGAAGAGGTGGCTGTACCATGATGGCAGGGAGAGAGGGATTAGCCGGCATGTTCTCCACCCTGTTCATTGGAAAATGGAACCTGGCTAGTTGTACTAGTGGATGGGCTGGCCCTTGGATCAGGATGCCCTCCACCAGCACATATTGAGTGGATTGTGCATGTGGGGGGGGGGGGGGGATATGTTACTGAGCCAGGAAGATTAAGCAATATTATAACACCTCATCTCAGAGGAAAAATAACCACACTGCTTTCTCAGTTGTCAAATGATGATTGGGACCTGTGTGTGAACCAGTGATTCTTTCATGAATAAGCACTCATAGAAATATCATACCCATCTGAGCCACATAGAAGTCCAAGCAATACAGTGTGGCCTGTCAACCATGGGATTATTCCAGGAGTGGCCCACAAGCACACTCCATAAAATGTTTACACTGGTCACTCTGCTAGGTCACCCAGGGTCTTGCATGTGTGTGTTTATGTAACATGTCCTGCCCCTCTAGCAGGACAGAACCCATATATAGGACATGAAAATCAATTTTATCAGCAGCATACCAATGCAGTTCTACATATTAACCTAACAAGTTGTCCCTCTCCCTCAGCAGCCTGACATATCTTCGCAGACAAGTATGGCAGAGAGACTGCAGAGATCCAAGCAGAGATAGGCATACCCCAACTCATGCCTACATGCATCCAGACACTGACCACAGACCTACTCATAGATTGATGAGCCCACACAGCTGTTCTGTGGCTCCAAACACATGGCAAGTGTATGTATATGACAGAAGGATCACAGGTTCAAGACTAGCCTGTGGATTTGGAATTGCATGTCCAGGTATGTTAGCTTCATGCTACCTTTGCAAAACTGGATCAGCATGTGCAACCCCTCAACATCTTGCCCAGCAAGACACACATACTCAGCTGCCACACTGAGAAGTTGCACCATCCATGGCTGGATGGCAGAGCATGCTAATAGTGCCTGCACACTGAGCAGGCACTGACAATGGTAGAGCATCAAAGGAGGTATAAGGGGCAAGTAGGAATGCCAACCTGCACCACCTTTGGACAGTGGGGTTATGTGTGTGTCACCAGAGTAGTGTGACCCTAAGCTATGCACTGTGCATGCATGTGGTGCCTATGCTCTATGGCTATGCATAAATATGCTGCAGGTCAGCTATCCAGCAACCCCACATACTGTGTGAGACACCATTTGAAGTAAGTAGTTGCAACTACTGACTGTAATGCATTACCATTTTATACCATCAGAAAGGCCCATCCCCACAGGATACCCTTACACTTACCTTAAAACATAACACTGTTGTGCAGCTCCCAAATCATCTGCTGGTTTGACTGGAGTAAGCAGGGGGGACACATATGTATGTGTTGCAAGCCTCACCTCTGACTTAGCCTCCAAGCCTCAGGACATAGGTGAGAGGCCAGATTAATGCCAACTGCCATAACAGTTGTATCCATGGCAACAGGGTCAGCCCACCTGGTGCAACTTCAGCCTATAGGGAACTAGGCTCAGGGAGAGGGCTGGCCTCCATGAATGTCCAATCCATTCACTTAGTTGATGACACTGAGAGGAATCTGCAATTTACCTGCATGCATGTTGCTCTTGTCCCATACTGCAATCTCAGAGTGTAAGCGAGGGGATTCTTTGTTCCATGCAGTGTATGCACATACAAGGAGGTATGTATCAGGAAAATCTGCACACAAGTAACACTGCCTCAACACTGTCTACTGATCATTGGCCAAAGCATCCAGCAGTACATTACCTATTACCCCAAATGAGAGTCCAAATGCACCTGTGTGCCTGATTGGGACAGTGAGACACCGACCTCTGAATAGTGTGTGCACACTTCCAGCTGCCAAAATGTGCCAAGGATGTCATGTTGGCCTCTGCATCCCCCACCACCATATGGGAAGACAGTGTCTGGAGGTGAATGTTGGAGTGTGGTAGAGGTGCAGAGAACAGTACCATACATGTTTAGTATGTGCTCTTCTTAGGTGGCATTGCTGGCCAGTGCCTATGTTCACATTGTCAGAAGCTATACGGGCCTACTCAGTGTCTGCCAGTGTTACGTCAGAGGGTGTGCATGACAGCCTCACTGGCTGTCCATGTGCACCAAGTGTGATAGTTACAAGGACGGTGTTAGATTATAAAGAGGCAGGGTATGGTGGTGTGTGTCGCCAGCAACTGTTCCGACATCCAACCCTATGTCCAACATGCCATGATTTCACGCGCTCTTGGCTGGGGGGGAGCAATGCGTCTGCAGCATGGGAGAGTGAATGTGCAGCTCTGGCCAGCTTTGGATTGTCCATGGCTAGGGACATGACATTATATGCGAGTATAGGCATGGAACTAGGTCCAATGCTCACTGCAAGAGCTGTGTAGGGGGACACCGTATTTGAGTATCTGACAGACATAGCCCACTGTGGGCCAGCATGTACCCTCAGCCTGTCATTGCCTCACTTTCCACTGTGCCTCATATTGCATGAGCTGTCCACAGGTCCAAGTTAAAAGTGTGTTCATAGTGGCTATGTACACATGTGGTGTGTGGTGACTGTCAGACTGGGCATGGATTGTATGTGAATGGTTGACCCAGGATATTGTTGCCAAACATTTGCAGGCTGCTTGGGCTTTATCTAGTTGACTGGAATTTCTCGACAGTGAGGCTAGCAGCTGTTCTTGGGATGTTGGTAACCTGCTGGTAACTATGGTCAGGACAGGCCTTTCTGCTTGATGTCAGCACTCTCTCCTGCTTAGAGAACACTCATTGCATCTGGGTTCCTTGGCAACAGCTGGCACAACATTAGGAACTGACATGAGATGTTATAGGAGAGTCCCTGACCAACAGGAGCAGGACACAAGACCCAGATAAGACAGGCCATTCCAGCATGCTTCAATTGTACAGAATACCAAGTGACTAGCATCACATACTGCAGACAATACATATAGTATACTACCGGCAATAGAGATCTACTCCAGAACCTGTAGAGTCCATCTATTGCAGGTTTTGCTCTGGGGACCAGGTGATGTGTACCCTCCCTCACAATTAGAGTGACTGCAGAAACAGGTCATTTGTACATATTGCAGCTGTCATGTGCAGGAAGAGCACATTGTCCCTGCATATTACAGTGCTGATGTGATGTGTCGCTGCATTCTCCATATTGCCATCAGTTGCATATATATACTCAGATTGTGCGGTGCATCATGGGTAATTGGGTGGCTTAGCTATACTGGCACCCAGGGCCCCAATTGCAGACACAACAGCAACTGTGATCACTGGAGCATTGCCCAGTGCTAGCTTGTCTTCTATGATGGGAAAGATGTGTGCATGGCCCCCCAAGGAGGGCAGGATGGTCAGTGATGGACCACAGAGGTCATGAATGTGGTTTGAGTTAGGTATATGTGCAGGTGTACTTACCTTGCAGTGTACAGCAGGTGACAAAGGACTGCACACCCTGCACATGTGCTGCCTCAGGGGTTAGTGCCACATTGCAGTGCAGTGGACCTCTGCATGTGACTGTGATTAGGCATTGGAGGTACAGTGGAAGGATGGGCATCTTCACCTCACATGTGTCTTGGCCTTTAGACAAGGGATGTATTCTGCAGCTGTGTGTCTGTTATGCAGCTAGTATACTGAGTGTGCAGTGCAGTGCATACTGCATGTGCACCACTGTAGGCAGGCACTAATTGTCTCAGACTTTTGCAGCCATGGTGTTTCATATCCTGAGTTTTGCCCATTGCAGGCAGAGACCTGCAGTCACTTTAATTCTAGGCAGTGCTATGACAAAGAGTGTGGAGGTATAACCCAATGGTTCGAGGATTGGTTTGATTCCCACTTGTTCTCATTGTGGCTGTGGCAAACTCACTTCAATGTAGTTCCAGAAACAGTCTGGGGTCTGCATTGACTGGAGGACACACATTCTTACATTCTTTTATGTGTTACGATAGCACATTGGGCCCGATATTGAGTTGGGCAGGTTATGCGCCACGGCAGCGCATAGCCTGCCCGCCAACCCCTGTAACCCAGATTTTCACTTCTGTGCCAGCGGAAGTGAAAATCCGGGTTAGCCTGGATGCCCTGGCAGCCGTAGAGGCTATACGGGTAGCAGTAATTTTTGATGCTACTCGCATAGCCCCTGCATCTTAAAGATAGAATGCCCCTAACATGCCCCGATGCTATGCGGATAGCATCGGGGTGTGTTAGGGACTTCGTTGGGATTTTTGAAGGGCACTACCTGTGTTGGTGCCCTTCGAAAATCCCAGTTAAGGCCTTTACATGGGTAACTAGGGAAGCTCTCCCTGTAAAGGCCTTCGAATATCGGGCCCATTGTGTCTGCAAACATGCACATTGCAATCATGTCCATCTGACAGCATGGCTTTATTGGTTCTGCTGTGGCCCATTGCAAAGGGTCAGACATGTTCACCCTACAGACGTATGATACATGAGTTGTACATGATTGGAATATTTCATCACTACTGTGACTGAACATCGTTGACTCCATCACATGTATGCAGCACATGCAGGCACATCCCACTCCTGCGAGACATTTGTCCTGTTGTTATATGCATATGTGTCAGAAGGATTATATGGTGGTTAGAAAAAATGACACAGCTGTGATACCCACATAGTATGTACTGGGACTTACCTGTGGCACAGCTACACTTTTTTCACATACACTACAACTGCATTTGTGCAGTCACATCAGATACTTTGGGGCAGGAAGGTCATACCACACTCTCATCTACCGCCATCAATCCTTCAGCCCATCTATCAGCATATGCCCATCATGTACAGTCATGTATTCTCCTGCCAGCTGCTACACCATGACCCACACAGGAACAGTTTAATCATTTGGATGTATCACTCACACCTCTCCTGTGAATGATCTGCACGTCACCACTCCTGCTCGGTCATCCTTTTTATGCCCACATCCTGGCTCCACCAGGTGACACGTCTTTACAATCCTATGCCACACACTCACATTAGAGCATATTACATGGACACCCATCACTGATACAGTACAGCTCACCCACTTACTGACTGACATGTAGGTAGCCCATGGATCTGACAGGTCCATCAGCTCCTATCTTTACTTCCATCCATCACCTAAAATGAGACTTTCACAGGGGCTCCTTATCCTGCATTAAGATGACTGCCATTTTCGGGCATTAAAGCGAACGCTTGACACCTTAATGCCCGATGTCCTGTTAGCACCCGATAAGTGGAGCCAAGCACCCTTATTGCTGAAACGCTTACTGCCCATCCCAGCCTTTACCGCATGATGACACCCTTACCGCTACCGTTACTGTTTGCTAACCAGTTTGCCCTTAACGTTTTTTAGTAAACATATCCCTAAGTCTTTGAACCTGCCCAGCAATAAATCGCTGACAGAGGCATAATGCTGAAAACAAAACGGGATGAAATTCCTATAAAAGACCACTGAGGCAGGGCTACCTGAAAGGTTGTTTGGAGCTTTACTTAAGCAATTTATAAAATTTAAAGATAAAAGGTTTCATAATAATAAAGGTTACATTTAATAAAGGTTTCATGTAATAAAATAAATAATTACTCCATAACATCGGGTAATTATATGATCCAATGAGGCTTTTGGGAACATTTATTTTTAAACTTTTAGCCTTATACTTTCTGCTCTCACTGAATGCAAATATTTTTTTCCTACTGAATATTAAATAATTGCATATATTTGTTTCTGTGTGTCTGCCAATTCTCTCTTGACAAGGTCACTAATCTAGCATGGAATCATTCAAATCCATCTTAGGGAACTAAACATATAGTTGGAAAGGGATAAAAATGGATTTATATACAACTTCATAGGCTATAACCCATCTCGTAGGGTTTGTGAAATTTTTCATTCTCTTAGAAAAGCATAGTAATGCTTTTAATACATCCCCAAAACTGATCTCCAGTCTACAAAGACTAATAAGTACAGTATTTCTAAAAAGAAGAAGAAGAAAAATAAAACATAGCAATAATACTAATACTAATAAAAGCCTCCGAAGTAGGAAGTGTAAAAAATATAAGAATCTGAATCCAAGATTTTGAAACATATAAATTAATGATGCAGATATCTTTTCTGTGGGCTTTTGAGAGAGAGAACAAGGAATACTAGAGGATAGAATTTTTTTATTAAGCTGATTCGGAGTGAATAGCAAAGCTGACCCATCGCTAATGTAGAGTCATCTCAGATACCTGGAAACCAGTGTTCATCCCTAAGATACCTAGAACTTTCTCTGCAGAAAGAGTACAAACACAGTCGTTCAACCACTGGTCAAGAAGGGCACTTGCACGCACCATTTGGATGTCCTGGTTCTGCTGACTGAGTTCAAAGAAGCAAGTACGCCAATAGCAATCAAAAGGAACTAGCATAGTGCATGAATTTAAGCACTACCAGAAAACCCATTCTGTTTATGCAATATATCCCTATTATACTTAACAGTAACCCGCTTTCCTGTATTAGCAGATAAAAATATTTTATTACATACGGCCAGTATTACTGAGACTTTCAGATGTTTTGCTAGGTGGTGTGACCTCCACAAATGCACTGTACATTTGTGGTTTCAGAAATGTAGGAATTTTTCAAAGGGTTTCAGTCATCACACATTTGGTAAATACGGATATAACAGAAACTGCTTAAGTGTGTTGTGCTGTACACAAGTTGAAAACTGCTGAAGGAGGTTTTTGAACTATTATTCTCCAAAATCTCCAATGCCTTCGTGCCTGTGTGTTGTACCTCATGTGTCGCGTTTTAATGGTATGCAGTTCTTTGTTTCTCCAGGGCTGAGTGCCTGATAAATCATTTATCTCTGTTGTGCAGTCCCCAAGGGGTTAGAAGGGGGAAAAAAAAGTCTTATGTAGATGAAAATCTATTGAGCTGGACAGAATCTAAAACCAAATTAAATAATGTTTATCAACAAACATACTTTTGCTTACTGATTGTTCAAAAATAAGGCAGTTCTGAGGAAAATAAAAGAAAGAAGTGTGTGTGTGTGTGTGTGTGTGTACATGTTTTTATTTAGGGTTTTTATTGCAAAAAATCATACATATATATATATACACATACATGGGGGGGGGGGGTAGACTTTCTCTCCTTTTCTTTAAGATTAGGCTGTTTCAATACATTCATGTAAAAAACAAGATGATTCCAAATTAGCTACATGGGATTTTTTAATTTCCAAAAACTCATAGAACCCTTGGAAATATTTTAATAAATGTGTATGTATGTGTGCATGCATATCTGGCACACATATGTGCATCTGTTATTTCTGTTTTTATGTACTGCCGTTGAAAGATGTCGTGTTTGTGCCTTCCATTTACTCCTTCGCAGCTGATCTTAAAATGAGTCTGATAACAGTCAAGATCTATTATATTGTTATAAATGCAAATCTTTGGCATTTAAAATCTAGAAATAAGAAATCAGTTAACACTGTGGAAGTATTGTGGCCTAAAAGTGAAATAGGATTTGCTTGCTGAAACATCTCCCCCAATGTTTCAAAGGAGACACCAGGAATAAAGAATTATTTGAAAGGAGCCCAACTATTACTTTCCAGAATTGATGACTCCATTTTTAGCAGGGAAAAGCCTTTCAAATTTGTTTTTTAAAAAAACGTGGCCATATTGCTGTTTTCTTCTTTTTAAAGGTGCTGTCCTCTAATGCATTTCTAGAAGAGGTTATGGCGCGTCTTTCTTCCTGTCCCTATGTCTCCTTCTAACTAGCTTTCAAATGGCAGTGTGTATGTTCTCTGCGTCTTCCACTGGCAATGACATGGAAACTTCTGAAACAAATAGCCATTTGTGTGGTACCTTAGCACCATCTACCGTCCTTAGCTGGTAAACTTCTTTTAAAGGGAAAAGCTTAAGCTAGTTACAATAAGTTAAACAGACAGCAAAATGCAGAAGCCTAAGACTGTCATCTAAGAACAAAGCTGAAAAGTTGTTGACTTGTCCTGTTTACTCTAGATTGGTGTTTCTGAAGCCCGTAATGGTGTACCGCATAGCCAGTCTGGTTTTCAGGATGCAATATGTGCACTTGAGACAATGCTGACTCTGGGCGACCCAGCAGCCCCTCAGTTTTCTTGGCAAGGTATGAGTGGAAGTAGATTGTCAGGCCGTTCTTCTGAGGCAATGGAGGTTAAAGTGACTTGCCCAAGGCCAGCCAGTGGGAACTGAACCCTGGCCACTTGGTTAGCCCTAACCACTAGGCTACTGATACCACACATGAATGCACATGAAACAAATTTGCATGTAATGAAGGCTTTGCATGCAGATCTATCTCATGCCTATTCATTGGGGTATCCTGAAAACCAGACTGATTAGGGGTACTCCAGGATCGTCTTTAGAAACACTACTCTAGATTTTCAGGTGATTTATCTAGAAAAGAGGATAAACTGTAAGTCACTGTTTTTTCCTCATAAATAACATAAGGGCCCTTTTACTAAAGTGCACTAAGCAGTTTGGTGAGAATTTGCACGTGGTAACTGTTAGCACGGGCCCTGGCATGACAGCTACCATACACTAATTCCCTTATTAACTGCACATTGCGCAATGGAGCAGTGACTGGGCTGGTTAGGAGTGAAGTGTGGGCACGAAGCCACATAGTTTTGAGATTGTCCTATGCTTTAAAGTAAAGCTGTCCACTCACAGAGTGTCTTTCTGGAATAGAGAAGGCAACATTCAAAAGAACTGTCGAAATTAACGTGATCAACCATATAGTATTTTCCTGGCTGTTCTGAATTTCAGTGGACTATCCTCATAAATTTTTTGACTGCATTTTTTTCATAATGGCCCATAAGTTACGTTACATGGGACATGTTTGAAAGCAGAGCCCTACATTCAATGCAACAATATAGAGTGATCATTGTTCTCAATCCCCATGGCCCCTCCTTTCATTCCTCTTTGAAAGCCCATTAAAGGAAGGAAGAGCAGCTGCGTCCCCAAGATGCAGAGACTATTGGTTCAGCTTTTAGTATAACATACAGTGGTTCCCAGCATCAGAAAATAAGCCCACTCCAGGTGAGGAGGGAAGGGCCTAAGAGACAGCCTTATGTCCACATTTGAGGGGGGTTGGTGTTGAATGCCCAGTCTGCCATTCGCCCAACCTCTATTTGTCCTCTCTCTTCTTTTTCCTGCTGTTTCTGTCTCCTCTGCCCCTTTTCCTCTTTCATATGTGCCCTCCATCCCACTACATCTCATATCTCTCCACCATTTGTTTTGTCGTTCTGGATGATGGGGGCAGTGCGACCCATCCCCACCACTCCCAAGATCAATTCCTCTTCATTGTTGCTACCTCTGCCTGCTCCAGGATCATTTTTTTAAATTTTGGGCAAGCGGATCTCTAGCTGGGTGAAGAGGCAGAGAGGATGGGAGGTTGAGGGTTAAGGGGAGGGGAGGGGTGGAAGGAATGAAGAAAAAGGCTTCATGTGGGGCAGGGAAGAAGGCTGTGAAAAGGATAAGGCGTATTTATATGAGTGTGGGTGCACTCATGCCTTTATGGATTTAGTTCAAGGTAGATTCAGGTAAAGCAAATACTGACCTGTCCCCAGAAGGCTTGTGATCTAAGCCCAGACTTTTTAAAGAGTTAAGAGTTTGCTGGCAGGTAGCAAATGCATGACTCACTTATATGTGTATTTTCCGAAATGATATGGATAATATCAGGCTGTTTTAACTCACTGAAAAGCCAGATACTATCTGTATAATAAGGGGATGAGTTAGGAAGGAACAAGAGAAGAACCAGCAATTATCCATTTAGCCACAATGTACAGCCACTAAACAGGTAATTTATCCATTTCATTTTGGCCTGCCAAAGAGCAAGTCTACAATTAAATGGATAGCAACTATATGGCCACTGCTTATACTCACTGTTGAATAAACATATAGAGTTAAGCATCATAGTCAGCACTTAACTTTATATAGTGACTGCCTGGGCTGAATATCAGAGCATAAGTTTATACCTGATTAAATGAAGGGTGAATTGAATTACCCAAGGCTACAAGGCATATCAACAGGATTTAAACGTTGGCTCTCAGCCGGGAGCTTTCATGTAGGAGCCATGAGAACTGGGAGCTGTAGGTGGCCCAGATGAGCCAGGGACTGAGTGTGAAGAGAATGAGATTGCTGCATGTGGGGAAGAAGGAAGGAGAAACTGTGTGGATCCGTAGAGAGATGAAGGAAAACAGGCAAGGGGTTGTAATGTATTGGGAAGATGTGGGATATGACAGATAGAAGCAGCATGTGGAGGCGAAGAGGCAATGGAGTTGAATTTGGTACAATGGAAAGGCAGGTCACCTGTAGTAGGCAATGACGTCATGTGGGGATTTAAGAGACAGAGGCCTTTAAACTGGATTCATTGGGGATGGGTGAAGAAAGCCCCCAGGTAAGTGAAACATTAAATACCTTTATAGAAATAGGTGAAAAGGGCAGCATCTGGAAAACAGTATCTATAAATTCCCGTAGCATCAGAAATAAGATCCCAGATGTTGAGGCTTTAATGGGAGAGGTTGACTTGGATTTAGTGGCAGTTACGGAAACATGGTTCATGGACAGCCATAACTGGGATATAACTATACCACACTATACATTATCCAGAAAGGACAGGGTAGGAAGAAGGGGAAGAGGAGTGGCACTTTGTGTAAAAAATAATATTAAAGCTATGGAAATATAGGGCTTAAAAGAGAGAAAGGAGGTCATGTGGATTAAACTAGAAAGAGGGAAAGAGAAATCCATTTACATTGACATGATATACACACCGCCATCACAGGGAGATGTAGACAGAGATTTAATAGAAGATATACGCAGCATTGCCAGGAAAGGAGAAGTGCTACTGATAAGTGATTTCAATATGCCGGATGTTGATTGGAGCATCCCTGCTGTGGTGTCATCTAGAAGTAATGAGATCCTGGATTCTTTACAGGAAGAAGTATTTAGGCAACTGGTAACAGAACCCACACATGAAGGGGCCATACTGGACCTGGTGCTTACCAATGGGGAAAGTGTTTCTGATGTTATTTATTTATTGGAAATTTTATACTACATTTTCCAATTGATCAAATGTGGTTTTTATTTTTATTTACACAGTTTTGTATACTGCCCTATCCTTCAATATTAGGTCTATGGCTGATAAAATCCATTCCAAAGTGAGGGTCTTAGACTTTAGGGAAACTAACTTTGCCAAGATAGGCAATATCTCAAGGAGCCGTTAGTGGAATGGGAACAGCTGGGGAATGTAGAAAAATAGTGGGCAAAACTAAAAGGGGATATTTTAAGGGCAACCAACCTTTTTGTTAGATTGGTATATAAAAGGAAAAGGAGGCCACTATAGTTCTCAAAAGAGGTAGCTGAAAAGGTGAAGAAAAAGAGGGAGGCCTTCATGAAATACAAGAGATAAAAAAAGAGAGGAAGACAGGCATTTATATGTGGAAAAACTTAGAGAGGATGGCAAAGTAGTCAGGAAAGCAAAGGTACAAAAAGAAGAAGAAATAGCCAATCCGATAAAATGGGGGGATAAGACATTTTTAAGATACGTTAGTGAGAGGAGGTAGTGCAAAAGTGGTATTATCAGACTCAAGGATGAAAGGGAAGAATATGTAGAACCTGATAAGGATAAAGCGGAATTGCTTAAAAAAATATTTCTGTTCTGTGTTCACAGATGAAGGGCCAGGAGCAGAACCTCAGACAATATCCACAAACAGGAACAAAAGTGAGGGGCATCTCAAACGATTTTCAGAGGACTGTGTTTGTGAGGAACTAGCTAAACTAAAAGTAGACAAAACAATGGGATTAAATGGGATACATCCAAGAATACTAAAGGAACTTGGGGACATTCTAGCAGCTCCACTGACTGGCCTTTTCAATGCCTCTTTGGAGTCGGGGTGATGCCAGAGGACTGGAGAGAGGCACATGTGATCCCTTTACACAAAAGCGGAAGTAAGGATGTGGCTGAAAACTATAGGCTGGTTAGTTTAACCTCAGTGGTGAGTAAATTATTGGAAATGCTGCTAAAAGAGAAAATAGTGAGGTTTCTGGAGTCCAACAGATTTCAGGATCCAAGGCAGCATGGATTCACCAGGGGCAGGTCTTGTCAGACAAATCTGATTGATTTCTTTGACTGGGTGTCCAGGGAGTTAGAATTCAGTAAAGCATTTGACACTGTTTTGAACAAGCAGCTTATAAACAAACTAAGCACCTTTGGGATGGACCCTAAAGTTACTGTTTGGGTTAGAAATTGGTTTAGTCGGAGGTGACAAAGGGTACAGGTAAATGGAGTTCACTCTGAAGAGAAGGAAATTACCAGTGTAGTGCCGCTGGAATCTGTCCTTGGTCCGATTCTGTTTAATATCTTTGTTAGAGATGTTGTGGAAGGGCTGTTGGGTAAGGTTTGCCTCTTTGTGGATGGTACCAAAATCGGCAACAGAGTAGACACCCAGGAAGGTGTAGATAAAATGAGGAGGGATCTAGCTATGCTTGAAGAATGGTCTAGAATTTGGCAGCTGAAATTTAATGCTAAAAAATGTAGGGTCATGCATTTGGGTTACAACAATCCAAGGGAGTGGTACAGTATAAAGGGTGACATACTTCTGTCCACAAAAGAAGAATGGGACCTAGGTGTGATTGTGTGTGATGATCTCAAAATAGCTAAACAGGTAGAAAAGGTGATGGTGAAAGCTAGAAGGATGCTTGGGTGCATAGGAAGAGGAATGGCCAGCAGAAGACACAAAAATTTGCAACAGAGTGGACTCCCCCTAGGGAGTGGATAACTTAAGGAAAGATCTACAAAAGCTGGAAGACTGGTCTAATGCTTGGCAACTACGATTTAATGCGAAAAAGTGTAGTGTCATGCACTTGGGTAGCAGAAATCCAAGGGAAATGTACACGATAGGGGGCGAGAGGTTGGTATGCATGGTTCAGGAGAAAGACCTTGGTGTGATTATCTCTGATGATCTCAAGGTGGCAAAACAGTGCGACAAGGCGGTGGCAAAAGCCAGGAGGATGTTGGGCTGCATACAAAGAGGGATTACCAGCAGAAAGGAAGAGGTACTTATGCCACTGTACAAGTCACTGGTGAGACCTCACTTGGAATACTGTGTTCAGTTTTGGAGACCATATCTTGCAAAAGATGTAAAAAGACTGGAAACTGTTCAGAGGAAGGCGACCAAAATGATTTGGAGCCTGCGTCAGAAGCCTTATGAGAAGAGACTTGAAGACCTAAATATGTACACTTTGGAGGAGGGGAGGGACAGGGGAGATATGATTCAGACCTTTAAATACTTAAAGAGAAATGATAAACAAACCTCTTCCAAAGACGGGGAAGCTGTCAAACTAGAGGGCATAAAATGAAGCTGCAAGGTGGTAAATTGAAAGGCAATGTCAGGAAATATTTCTTCACTGAAAGGGTGGTGGATGATTGGAATGCCCTCCCGATGGAAGTGGAGGGGGCAAACACGGTGACGGAATTCAAAACATCATGGGACAAACACAGTGGATCCCTTTACAGCAATAGGATAAAAACAAGATAAACGGTACCATCTAACTTCTGAACCATCTAACGTCTCAAATAGGGGTGTCCTACATGGAGTGGTGGGTTCACCCCTAAACAAAGACGTGGGGAGGGGTGGCCTGCACAGAGCGACAGGTGCACCTACTCTTGCCATCTTGCTGGGCAGACTAGATGGACCATGCTGGTCTTTATCTGCCGTCATTTACTATGTTACTATGTAAGAAAGGAGGTGATGATGCCTCTGTATAAATCTTTGGTGTGACCTCATTTGGAGTATTGTGTGCAGTTCTGGAGACCGCACCTTCAAAAGGATATAAACAGGTTGGAGTGCAGAGGGTGGCTACAAAAATGGTTAATGGTCTTCGTTATAAAGCATATGAGGACAGACTTAAGGACCTTAATATGTATACTTTAGAGGAAAGGCGGGATAGAGGTGATATGATTGAGACGTTTAAATACCTCAGTGGTATAAATGCACAGTAGGAAAGCCTCTTTCAATTGAAAGCAAACTCTGCTACGAGGGGACATAGGATGAGGATGCAAGGACTCAGGAGTAATATGCAGAAATAACATTTATTTACGGAAAGAGTGGTAGATGCGTGGAATAGTCTCCCAGTGCAGGTGGTAGAGATGAAGACAGTATCTCAATTCAAAAAAGCATGGGACAAACACAGAGGCTCTCTAAAGGTAAAAAGGGGACTGTTGTAGTTGTTGATATGGAAGGACAGACTAAATAGGCCATGTGGTCTTTTTCTGCCGTCATGTTTCTATGATAATACAATTCTATGCGAGGGAAATGAGATAATGGACAGTATGTGAGACAGATAAGAAGTGGGGAGATTAGAAGGTAAGTCTGGATAAGGGAATGTCCTGTTTTCCCATTTGTTTTAAAGAATCCTAAATTATTCAGATTAATTATTATTTTAGCTTACTAATCACATTACCATCCTCCCACACACATCCAAAAAACACTCTTTTATGAATCAGCTACACTGCTGCCTGCTATAGCTACTCTGTGTCTCTGAATGAGCTGGCCTGTGGGGGTTTTATTAACATCCCTAAACATGCTGCGATCAGTAGTTCTTTACTACTGTATGTATTAACAATAACAGATGTTCTCCGTAGATAAGCAGGGCCAATGCAACCACACTCTATGGTGATCTCATATGGAGGCCCTCCTCCAGCTAAAAGAAGTCTTTCCTGCTTTCCCCCAACAGCCTCTTGAGTGCAAGCAGGACCTATGGTACCATAAGACGAACTAGGTGGTTGCCTAGAGCGCTGGCCCTCCAGGGGTTTTCCATTGCCATTGCTGTCGCCTCTCTCCGGAACCGACAGCAGTGGCCATAGTCGCCAAAGGTCCCGTGGAGCTTACCTTCAAGCTTTGGCACTGCAGAGCTGTTTGCTTCTGCCTCTCTCTGATTCTTTATGCTGACTTCCTGTTCGCACAGGAAGTGGCATCGGGTGTCAAACAGCAGTGGAAGCAAACAGCCCCGTGGCACCGAAACTTGAAGGTAAGCTCCGTGGAATTGTTTGCAACTATTGCTGCCATTGTCAGTCCCTGGGAGGGACAACAGAGGTGGCAATGGGTGCCACGGCACGGGGAGTGGGGTGGGGGGGGTACATCACATGGGAGAGGGGGAGCACAAGGGATGAAGTTCACCTAGGGTGTCCCATCTTCTTACGCCGGTCCTGAGTGCCAGTCCTGCTTTGTCCGCAGCACAGTGCAGACAGGCCTTCCTCCTCTTCCATATCACCTCAAGCTCATTGTAAAAGAAAAAAAACTAATTGGCTCGTCGGCATTGCTAGCAGTACCCAAATATCTCTTTACAGAAATACTCTTCTGCTACTGCTCCCAGACTCAAATTTTGGCACTTTTCTCCTTTCACTGCAGTGCTGCCATTTCCCACATGGCAGCTGCGAATGGAGAAAAAGCTACTTTACTGTAGTTGCCAGGACCCCCCAGTCCCAGTACAGGCTCTGCCAGGGGATCACAATGCTGTTTCTGCCACTGCCACGCTATCAGAAGTAGCTTCTCACCCAACAATGATGCCTCCTCTACAGCTGTATGGCTCTTAATGTAAGCAGGCGGAACTATCCCTCTGCCTTGCCCCAACAGTTATACGCAGAATAACAAAACAGCCACAGTCACATACAGCATGTACAAACTCAGGTCACTCAATTATTATGGATGCATAAGGCCACACCTTTATTCATATCAAACATGTACAATAATAATAAGGGGCGGGAACCCAGCCAAGTCACCTGAGCCAATGTGCAGTAACTGCAACATCTTTCTTGCCATCTGTGAGAAGGCACAGTATGCTAAGCCTGCCTTGCCAAGCTGAATTCCGCCTGCCCCCATGATCACTGCCTTCCCTTATGCTCTCATGGGACCACCCCTGCCAGGACAGCCATTGCTCGGGGGAACTCGACTGGGCATCCTGTCTTCTTGCCAGCTGGGGCACCCTGCCCCTAAGCCAGGATTAGCTGCCAGTCTGCAATTCGGCTCAGGTAACTGCCTGGTAACTGGAGATGAGCTGTGACAGATCGACAGGGCCCTTTGTCCCAACGGTGATGCTATTACCCCGGAACTGACTGCATGAGCTACCAGGGGGGTAGATCAGGTTTGCAGCTGATTGAAAAGGGAGACTACACTGCTCCTGCTCCCTTTTATTAGACCACGCACCCACCAAACCCCCACATCATTCCATCATGACTGACATCGTGACAGGAAGTCAGGCAGGAAAATGCATGTCCCATTGTTGCTTTCCCCCATCAGCCTCTTGAATGCCAGCAGGTCCGGTGCTACCATTAGATGAACTAGGTTGTTGCCTAGAGCGCTGGTCCTCCAGGGGTGCCCATTGCTGCCAACAGCCCTTGGAGCTTTACCTTCAAGCTTCGGCACCACAAGGCTGTTTGCTTCTGCACCTCTCCGACTCTTGATGCTGTTTGCATGGGAAGTCATCATCAGGTGTCAGATCACCATGACTAACAGCCTTACTACCCAGTCAAGTACTGAGAGAAAATCAGCTTCAGAAAAGGAAGCATCCCAGGGGGAATCTTCAGGTAAATCAAAACCAAAACATAAAAGGCTCCTTTCAGATCTACCCAGCCACCACAAAGCATAAAGACCGTAACAGTGTTTCAGATGAACCGCCTATCTAGAAGACTCTCAGTTTCTGATTTCCCTCCTGGCATGCCAGTCCTAGCACCTGAGCTACAAGTTCTCCAGATTCTCATTTTGCTTTCCTTCAACTGTTATCTAAATTTGTCCAGGATACCCCTGTGGTCCTACAAAATATCACCAGTTCTTCAAATATGCTAGCATCACCTTAGATAGTGCCACTGCCCAGTCCCTGGGGCTTGCTCAGTTTCAACCATTAGAGTATTATTCCAAGCCATCCTTTTAGTTTGGCTACCTTTCACACTCTAAATTTCCAGAATAGGTATCAATCTCCCAGGACTGTAGACTATTCTCAGCACTGGGAGCAGTTTCCAAAATATGAGGATGCCCCCTACTCTAGAACAACACCAGCAACAACCTGAAGATGTTTCCCCTGAAGGCTCAAATGAAGAGTATCCCGATCCAAAATTTTTACAAAAAATTTCCAAGGTCTTTGCCCTATCTCGAACTCGTAAGAGGATTTTCAATCCAGCCTACAATTGTGCAGTTATAACGTTACCAATACACCAGATTCTTCAGGGTAGCGTGGATACTCACCTGTAACAGGTGATCTCCGGGAACAACAGGAATTTAGTCTTCACATATGGGTGATGTCGGTACCGACGGAGTCCGTGCGGGAATTCTCCCCAGCGTCCAATAGGAAAGCTTTTGGGAGCATCCCACTGCACCTGTGTAGCTGCCTTCCCGCCTTTCCAGCTCTCCCTCCTCAGTTGAGTTTGTAGCTGAGATAAAAGGAGAGAAAGAAAAGAAGACCTACAACTCCTAGGGGAGGAGGGTGGGATGTGAAGACTACATTCCTGCTGTTCCTGGAGATCACCTATTACAGGTTAGTAAATACGCTATCTCCAGGAACAGGCAGGAATGTAGTCTTCACATATGGGACTCCCTAGAAAGAGAGATGACCTCAGGGTTGGCTGTGGGATCACAGATATGTGCAAGAGGTCATGTATCCTCCAAGGATGTCTGGTATTGAAACCCGGGACAGAGAGTAGGAGTTGTTCTAAGTTTGAAAGAGATGCTGGAGAACAGCTTGGCCAAACAAGGCATTCCGGCGGGAGTCCTTGTCCAGGCAATAGTGAGCAGCAAAAGTATGACCAAGTTGCTGCTTTGCATATCTCATCAATGGCTACAGAGTGTAGATTTGCCATAGAGGCAGCCACAGCTCGAACATTATGTGCAGTGACGTGACCCTCGAGAGAGAGTCCTGCATTTTCATAAGCAAAGAAGATGCAGTCCGCTATCCACATAGAGTTCGCCTGGATACTGGTAAACCCAGGTGACTAAAATCAAAGGAGATGAAAAGTTGGGAAGCTTTTCAGTGTTCTCCAGTTCTCTGGAGATAAAAAGCCAAGGCATGCTTGCAATCCAGAGTGTGGAGTTTTGCCTCTGCCCTAGAGGAATGAGGTCTAGGGAAAAAGACAGGAAGGTAGACTGACTGGTTTAAATGGAAGGGTGAGACCACCTTTGTCATAAAGTGAGGATGAGTCCTTAGGACAACCTTATCATGGTGGAATCGTGTATAAGAAGGATCAGCCACCAAAGCCTGGAGCTCACTAATACACCTTGCTGAAGTGAGGGCAATAAGGAAGATGACCTTCCACATGAGAAACTTCAGTGAAGTAGTGGCTAGAGGTTCAAAGGGTGGCTTGAGAAACTGTCCCAGAGCAATATTAAGATCCCTTGCCACTGGAGGGGACTTAACGGGAGGTTTAATTAATAGAAGACCCCTCATGAGAGGGGGGCGGAGCCTGATGTCCAGCGGGTAAGACGCTTTGCGTTGAAGCTCCCGAGAGGCCTACTTAGAATCCTGACCTAATACCTATACAAACTTACTATTTCGCTCCGAGCTGACCGGGGTACATCGGGGGGGATGGCGGCCCATAAACCAGCGCGCTTGGATTTCGGGTCTCCTTCCTCTTCTCACGGAAAACGCTCCAAAACAGAGGTGTCCTCCCCACAGAAGATGGCTCCATTTCGTGAAAACCCCGAAATGCACCTGGAAATTTTGGAAGAAATACGCGGTGTGAAGGAATTGGTGCAGTCCAATGGAGAAGCGCTTCGAGCTATGCGAGAAGACTTTGGAGTGCTCCAGGACCGACTTGAAAGTCTCTCATTACGGCAGGACAACATGGCGGGGATCCTCGACTCGCACGTGGTGCGCTTGGGCAACCTAGACAAGGCTGAGCGCCAGATACAGAATCTTCAAAAGGAGTTAGAAGATAGCAATAATCGAGCCCGTCGCAACAATGTGAGGCTCATTGGCATACCGGAGGGGGTGGAAGTCGGAGATATAAGAGAATTCCTGCTCAAAACTCTTCCCTCCTTGCTAAAGATCACTTTTCATAGAGAACTGGAAATCGATCGTGCATACCGTGTTCCTACCCACATGGCGCTCAACCGAACGACCCCCCGGCCTATTATCTTTCGCTTGCTACGATATCAACAAGTGGAACAAATTTTAAATGCTGCCCGGGCGAATCATCATTTGGAATTTGAAGGTCACAAAGTCTCCTTCTTCCCTGATTTTGCAAAGCCTACCGTTGACCGTCGGAAGAAACTCCTTGCTTTTCGCCCTCGACTTCAACAGCTACAGGCTCGCTTTGGCCTGTTGTATCCAGCGAAGCTCCGAGTGACTCTCCACAACCAAACCAGGACATTCGAAGATCCTGATCTACTGTCAACATTTTTGGACTCCAAAGAAGCAGAGCAGATGCGCTAATCCAAAAACTTGGACTTTTATCTGCCGGCTCTGTCCGCCATCTTGAAGGGCCCGATGCGGCGGTCATAGCCAAGCACAGAGACTACCTGGACTTCCTTTCTTTCTCTATATGACCTTTTGATTTTGGTCTCCTATCCCTCCATGATGTGTGCCTCGGTCGGATTCGGAGCACGCACAGTCCTACAGGTTATGTGTTTTTTTCCATTTCGGCCTTCTCTGGGGTTTCTCCCCGCAGACACATGGTCGCCAGTAATTTTGGGGTTTTGCTTCTTCTCTACCGCACTGCGGTTTTCTTTTTTAATGTGGGGCGCTCCATTGTATTATTTTAGCCTGTTTTCTTTCATGTCATATGTACAGCCAGATACAGTCAATATGAGGGACATTGGGAAATTATGTGTGCTATCATGCTCAGAACTTTTAACTTTGTTGAATGGCTTATGTAAAATTTTATCACTCAACGTACAAGGCATTAATAGTTCAATCAAAAGGAAGCAAATCCTTAGCTATCTTAGCCATGAGCATGCTGATTTAGTGTTTCTTCTGGAAACGCATCTAAACTCTGCTGAAACACTGCAACTCAATGCTAAGTCTAACATGGTGGCTGCCTACTTTCCCGCCGTTTCCAAACGGTGCGGGGTAGCCATTCCGGTTAAGAAGTCTTTGCAAGCTACTGTAACTGATACTGGCGCTGACAAGGAGGGTAGATGGGCCCGTGTACACCTTAAGGTTGGAGATAGCGAACTCACGTGTATTTGCGTTTATGCCCCGAATGTGGACAACCCTGCTTACTATGCAAGTATTGCGCAGTTGGCATAGGCCTCTACCAATGCTCCATCCATACTTGGTGGTGATTTTAATCAAGTGTTCCATTACTCTTTTCTTCTCAAACACGGCGCTCGTTGGCTGGAAGATCCAGTACCGAGTAGACCTGTGTGACTAGACATAGAGGAGGATCTTTGCAAACCGATTCCTCTTACTTTTCTCCCTGGTATGACTCTCCCATCAGACTCCCACTATCCACCAATGCTTTTAGACACTTTAGGTGCCTTTAATACTCTAATGCAATCCTTAGACTCCTGACTTGTCCGTTCGATAGGCTCCCGCTTTGGTACACTACTTGATTTCGAATACAAAATAAGTCTATAGTGTGGAGCCCCTGGTACACCAGGGGCATTTGAATTCCTAGCCAGTTGTTCCATGATGGTCGCTGGAAAACTTTTAGTGAATAGCAAATTGAATTTGGTCTCCCAGCGACACACTACTTTCAGTCGATGCACCTTCAGCATTGCCTTTGGAGTGCTAAGGTACTTCCGCCATTGGCATCCCCTATACAAGGTTGATCGGAGACTATCCGATCTATCGGTGGTTCACCGGGTGTAGCATCCAATTTTTACAAACCCTTATGTAATGCTATAACTTGCGATACCCCTATAGTGCAGAAAGCATGGGAGAGAGAATTACATGTGACTTGGCCTTGGAGCAATGGAGCCTTGACTGGAGTAGAGCGCCACGGGTTTCCTGATCCGCCTCACTCACTCAGACACTTTTCTTTCTAGCCCACCGGTGTTTTTTTACACTCCTGACAGATTAGCCAAATGGAACACTACTCAGGGCAATAGTTGTTGGACATGCCATGCAGCCATTGGTTCACTACTTCATGTTATGTATGAATGTCCCGCACTACAGTATCACTGGCGTCGGGTCTGGGGTCGTATCCAGTCTATTTTGCACTTTCAGGAGCCCCTTTCTTGGAGGATGGTGGGACTTCGCCCAGCTGCGGGGATCTCCTCTTTTCCAAAAAAACGGCTTACTTCCTTTGGGGCTTTATGCTTGGCATTGCTATTTCCCTAATTAAGAAATACTGGTAAAATAGCTCCCATCTGAGCCCCAATGCATGGTGGAATCATGTTTGTCTCTACAGTAAATATGACCAATTACCTCGTATGTTTGCTTCCCCCGTTCAGACTTCTCATTATAGGTCTGAATGGAAGATGCTCAATGACTATGTACATTCTGCTAAATACTCTCATCTGACTGTCTAAATTTGTATATACTTTGGTCCCATGATCATTCTGTATCGTTGATACCCTTTTGACCGTTTTGATGTATAATCACTGTTAATTGGAAGCGCTCACATGCTGACATAATCGGCTAGAGAAGAGGCATGGGGGTGGGGGGTAATTGGGTTTACTTTTCCTTATTGTATCCTTGTTTTGTCTCCTTTGGTGTGTTGTTTCTTTTGTTTGTTACAAAATGAAAATAAAAGTTTCAAAAAAAAAAAGAAGACCCCTCATGAAGCATGCTACTAGCAGCTGAGAAAAGATGGGCTGGCCATCCAAGGGCTTGTGAGAAGCCACAATTGCACTTAGATCTACCCTTGCTGAATTGATTTTGAGTCCAGAAGAAGATAGGTGGAGGAGATACTCAAGTAATGCCGCCACTGGAGCTGAGAAGGGGTTAAGATCCCTCTGAGAACACCAGAAAGAAAGTCTACGCCACTTGAAGGTGTAGGAACGCCTGGTGGCTGGCTTCCTAGTAGCTAAGAGGATGTCCTTAACCTCCTGGGAAAGGTTACTATCCTGGAAGGCTATGCCTTCAGCAGCCATGCTGTGAGATGGAGGGACTGCGGACTGGGATGGAGCAGCATCCCTTTCTCCTGACAGAGGAGATCTGGAGCATACCCCAGATCTATGGGTTGAGCCCGAGACAGACATAGAAGGAGAGGGTACCACAGCTGACGTAGCCAGCGTGGGGCTATGAGTTTCATGCAGCCCTTGTCTCTTAAATTTGAAAAGGGTCTTGGGAATTAGGGGAATGGGAGAGAAGGCATATAGGAGCCTTGACCCCAGTGGAGGTGAAAAGCATCCACTTGCTGGCTGTGCAGTGCAGGAGTCCTGGTGCAGAAGTGAGGGAGTTTGACATTCTGAGGACTTGTGAACAGGTCTATCTCTGGAGTCCCCCAGACTTGAAAAATGTGAGAGTCTTTGTCTACATGAAGAGACCACTCGTGGGGGATTAGTACTCAAGACAGTGTGTTTGCCCGGAAGATACACCACATGCAGGTGAATGCGATGCTGTATGCAAAGGATCACAGATGTAGAGCCTCACTGCAGAGGCTCCAAGAGCCTGTTCCACCCTGCTTGTTCAAGTAGAACATGGCTACTTGATTGTCTGTCTGGATTAGAACTGTGCGGTCTCGAAGATGGTCCTGGAACACTTTGAGAGCATTGTGAATGGCTCTGAGTTCCAGCAGATTTATGTGGAGTTGTGACTCCTGATGAGACCAGAGTCCCTGAGTCGAGAAAGTGTCCAGATGAGCTCCCCAACCCAATCTGGATGCATCCATCATCAGGGTGCATTGATGTGCTGACATCTGAAAAGGTAACCCTACCAGGAGGTTTTCTGGGGATTTCCACCACTGGAGAGACAAGATTAGGAGGGTAAAGACCGCTCTATTTTGTCACCCAGGTGACCCGAAGCCTGAGACCACAGGGATGCCAGTGTCCATTGCGCTGTGCGCATATGTAGACGAGCGTATGGAACAACATGCACCATTGATGCCATATGGCCCAGAAGCTGTAGCATTTCTCGAGCAATGAGAAAGTCTTTGAGGCATGCCTGAGATGCTAACTGATTGAGTCGAGCACAGCGAAGTTGGGGCAGAAATGCCCTTGATTGCTGAGTGTCTAGTAGAGCCCCTAGAAACTCTAGAGTTTGTGAGGGGATGAGTTGGCAATTTGGAAGATTTATTACAAATCCCAAGTGTTGTAGCACCTGCATGGTACGTGAGAAGGATAGACTGGCATCTAGAGAGGTGCTTGCTCGAATGAGCCAGTCATCTAAATAAGGGAAGACAAATATCCCTAGAGTCTTTAGGAATGCAGCCACTACCGCCATGCATTTTGTGAAGACTCTTGCGGCAGAGGCGAGGCCGAAAGGCAGGACTCTGTATTGATAATGTCTCCCCTGAAACATGAAGGGCAGGAACCTTCTGTGTTGTGAATGAATAAGTATGTGACTGTATGTCTCCTTTAGATCTAGAGAACAGAGCCAATTCTGACTCTGGAGATGGGGGAGAAGGGTCCCTAGGGAGATCATTTTGAACTTCTCCCAAAATAGATACTTGTTCAGTTCTCTTAGGTCCAGAATGGGCCTGTACCCTCCTGTTTTCTTTGGAATGAGGAAGTATGGAGAATAAAAGCCCATTCCCTGTTCATATGGTGGAACCTCCTCTATTGCACCCTGCAAGAGAAGGGAGGTGACCTCTTGAAGCAACAGAGCAGTGAAAGGAGGTTGAGAGCGGAACTCTCTTGGAGGAGTCCGTGGGGGGGGGGGGTAGACTTTGTAGATGAGGCTTATACCCCTCCCATACTATGGACAAAGTCCACGGCTCTGATGTGATAAGATGCCACCTGTGGGCAAAGTGACAGTCTGTCAGGGATGTGGATGGGATCTGGAATCTCCAGAGGCAGAGCTGTTATGTTCTCTAGAAAGGAGTCAAAGACCCTGAGGAGGCTGGGTCTGCTGAGATGGCTGTGACTTAGGAGTCTAAGCCTTCTTTTGCTGCTTTGATGGTTGCTGCCCCTTGTGAGGAGCCTGATGTTGACGCTGAACAGCAGGAGTATAAGAAGGATAGTACTTTTTTAATGAAAAAAGCTTTCTTTGCTGCTTTTTTCCTAGCTGGGTTGGCAGTAGATCTAGATAGCCTATTGAGGGTAGTGTTCTCAGAGTCTAACTGAGAGGCCTTGTCTTGCCAGTCTTTGTCAGAAAGGTTTTCACTGGTCAAGGGATATTACCCAGCTTATCTTGAACCCATTGTTCAAGATCCGATGCTTGAAGCCAAGCAATCCTGCGTGCACCGATGTAGATGGATGAAATCTTGCTAATGCACTCAAAACAGTCAAAGGTTGCTCTGTTAACAAACTTTGAAACATTCTGAGCATGCTTTACAAGGGTGAAATAATCTGCTCTCTTATCATCCCAGAGAAGAGGAGCCATTAACTCCAGATCCTTAGCCACCTCTCTAAGGAACATACCCATATAGAGTATGTAGGAACTGATCCTGGCCGATAACATGGAGGCCTGAAAACAACGTTGACCAAAGGCATCGAGGGATCTTGATTCCCTACTCGGAGGGTTCGAGGAATGTGGCTTAGCACTCTTTATTCAATGCATTGCTGATTCCACCACCATGGAATGGTGCAACAATTGCATCTTTTAAAACCAGGACACTCTGGTAACCGGTGCATGGTATCGAGTCACCGGGTATGGGGAGAGATGGTAAGAGGTGTCTCCCACATACGAAGCATGAGGTTGTGAAGAATCCGATGGATAGGGAGCATAGCAGCCTCCTTCGGGGCTGCAGGGTATTGAAGAATTTTGAGTTCTTTGGCCCTAGGCTCTTTCTCCAATATAACTGTTATGGACAGACCCCTAGCAATATCACAAATAAAGTTTTGAAAAGATATGTCCTCTGGAGGGGACATGCAATGTTGTGGAGATGGAGATGGGTCTTCTGGGATAGTTCTCATGTCCCGGGTATCGACCGATTCATCATCCGAAGAATTCTGAAGATTTAAAGTATTGACAGGCAGGATGTTCTCGCTCTGCACGAACTCAGTACCGATCAAAACCAGTAGCTGAGGCTTGCAGTGCCGGAACCTCGGTACCGGAAACTGATTCGAGGGCCGACATGGGCAGTAGCTTGGTAAGCGGCACAAAAGTCGATGCAGGTTGTATCGGTCCCGGAGCCGGTACCGATACCTGCAGAACCGACTGTAAAGATTTTACTGGTACCGAGGCCGCCAGTAAGGCCACTAAGTTCCTCTCGATGGCCAGGATACGTTGATCTATGGAGCTTGCCAATGCTTGGGTATTGGTACCGGAATTTCAGGCCACGATCCAAGAGCATGGCACCAGGAGCTCTCCGGAGTTGGAGGCCTCGGGAGCATCCTGGGACTCCACTAAGGCTCCGGAGAGAAGGTCCTCCTGCCAGGGTTGTTTGGCCAGTATGTCCCCTTCCAGGGAAATGGACGAGGCATCTTGATACTTAGAAGGAGATCTACCCTTGGAGGGCCAGCCAGCCTTCGATGAAGACTTATGTTTCAATACCAGTGATCCCTGGGAGGAAGATGAAGCTCTTGATGACGTCAATGCTAAAGATACTGCATCGGAGGCAAAGAGGGTACCCAGCTTCGCAGCTCAATTCTGAGGCCTCTCTTTGTCATCTTCCTACAAAGAGGGCATTCTGATGGCTGATAATCCAGCCCTAAGCATTTCAGACACCAGTCATGGGTGTCTGTGGCCGAAATGGTACCGCCACATTTGGAACACTTCTTAAAACCACTGGATGGTTTTTCCATTTTGTCTGTGACAAAAGGGGATGCCTAAGCCTAAGATGGCGTTGATGTGCCCGAAGGAAAGAAAAGTTCCTTCCCCTCCCAGAATTTTTTTTTTAAAGAAAGAAAAAGAAAGCACTGACGGAAGTTGGCACCAGCGTCGACGGGAAGGCAGACGTGACCACAAAAAAGTATGAAAAAGACAAATTTTCTGCAATGACAGGAATTGCTTCTTGTCAACTCTGCGGAAAATGAAGAACTGAGAAGGGAGAGCTGGAAAAGTGGAAAGGCAGCTACGCAGGCACAGTGGGATGCTCCCAAAAGCTTCCCTATTGGACACTGGGGAGCATTCCCACGCAGGCTCCATCAGTACCGACATCACCCATATGTGAAGACTACATTCCTGCTTGTTCCTGGAGATCTACAGGTATCTATCTGGAAAACCCCATCCTCTATCCAAACCAATTCTCAGGGACTCAAATTGAAGTATGAGGTCTTACTGGCACCAGAACATGATCACACACACCTTCCTCATCAATCAATAGTATCAGATGCAACTATCAAACATAATAAGTTTGCTAAGCCTCTAACTCAGGTGCCCCCACCCCCCTACCCTTGGGACAAAGACCAAAAGCTGCCTGATAACATGAGAAAAGAAGTTTACCAGAATGCCATGCTTGCTATGAATATTGTGGCTCACCAACTTCAGATCTTATACTATTATCATGAGCTGTTAAACCTACTTGATAGCCAGGAGGATCCATTATGCATAAGTCTACAAGAATCCACTTATCACCTAATTCACTCTGCATATGATACATATGAGAAAGTGATTAGAGCTAGTGGTCTTGGCCATTTCGGTTCATGAACAGCATGGTTCAAGATGTCTTGGTTAAGGGAAGATCTCCATCACAAGAAAGTTGATGCCCCATGTCTAGGGACCAGTCTTTTTGGGTTCAAGATAAAAGAGGCAGTTTTCCAAATTAAGGATGATAGCTCAGCAGTGAAAGAGCTCTCTTTAACACCAGAAACCTCTTCCCATTAACAAAGAAATCAACAATATTCTTACGGAAGATCTTATCACTATCAATATTTTCAACAATTTTACCTGAAACAAAGACATCAACCATAGATGTCTTTACCTCAACATGCGGCACCTCAAATATATCAGTACCAGCGTCCTTAAGAATGCAAACAGCAAATAACCTCCTCAGCTTTTTCAGGGAGATCGAATCCTAACTTTTGAGTACCCTCCAATTGGGTGCAAAAATCCTTCAGTTCAGAGAGGCTTGGGAGAAATCAGAATGGACTGTAGGTCCTCTCTATTAACAGAGAAGGCTACTCCCTGACCACTGGCGCTCTAGGTAGCTACCTAGTTCCATTAGTGGTCGTGCCAGCCCTGGTCAGACCAAAGGTCCATCAAGTCCAGTATCCCATTTCCAACAGTGGCCAATTCAGGACACAAATACTTATCAGATTCCCAAAAGGAAGGCAGATTCCATGCTGCTCCAAGGATAAGCAGTAGATCTCCCCATATCACTTTAATAATGGTTTATGGACCTTTCCTCCAAGAAAATGTCCAAACCTCTTTTAAATCTAGCCTTGTTTGCTGATGACATGATGTATACTATTAGTCAGCCACCTACCTCCCTTCTGAACTTGCTGGAAGAGATTCGGCTATATAGTCAAGTTTCAGGGTACAAAATAAATATAGGGGAAGACTGAAATCTTGAAAATGGCGATGCATTCGGGGTTGGAGGAACGTCTGTGAGCTGCCTTCCTGTTTCACTGGGCAAAGAGTAATGTAAAATATTTGGAAGTAGAGGTGAGGAGGGATTGGCAGGACCAAGTGAGATTTAATGTTGAGCCTCTGGTGAAACAGTTGGTGGAGGACTTGCAGAAGTGGGATAGGCCCTGTTTTTCGTGGATGGAACAGATTGCAGTTGTAAAAATGAATGCACTGCCCAGGATATCGTTTTTGTTTTTGCCACTGACTACTGAAGTACCTGATGAAATACTTGGGAATGTTACAAAGTCCCATCTTCTCGTTCATTTGGCGAAGGCGCCCCCCGCCTCCCCCCCCCCACCAGGGTGAATAGGAGGCCAAAAGGAGTGTTGGGTGTCCCTGATTTAGTGGAGTACTCTACTGCTCACAGTTGTGAGCAGTCCTGGGGTGGTGGCAGGAGGAGGGGAGACCACAGTGGGGAAGGATTGAACATGTGATGGCTGGTAGGGAGCATCTTGTAGAGTTGCTTTGGGGAGGGGGTGGGGTGGGCTGTAGGGGGGATCTGTACACACCATTCACGGACCATACATTGAAGGTATGGGGTATAAAGAGGGGAGGATGGTGGCTGCCATATCCTTTTGAGGTCCTCTGCCACTCGGGGGTATGATGAAGGAAGTGGTCCCAAATATGTATAATGGGAGATGGAGTTGCACAATTAAAGAACAATATATGGAGGCCTGGGAGAAGGATCTAGGGGGTGAGTGGAATGAGGGATTTTGGGACCTAGTTCATGAGAATGCCAAAGTAGCATCTGTCTCCACGGCCATACAGGAGCAGTATTACAAGATGCTATATCGGATGTACCTGATGCCCACTAGACTTAGGAGGGTGGGTAGCTCCTTATGTTGGAAGGGATTTGGGGCAGTAGGAGATTACATGAATATTTTGTGGAACTGCCTATTAATGAAGGGATGTTGCAAGTGGATGGAGGCAGTGGCACAAGAGGTGGTAGGCCACAATGTGAAGGTGAACTTGATGCATATGTTGCTGATGTTTGGGGGCGAGCGGAGGAGGGGGAAGGGGGAAGGGAGGCTGGAGAGTTTGTGAATTTCTTTTCTATTGCAGTACAAATGGAGATTGTGTGTGATTGGAAAAATTCAATTCCTTTTGATACCACAAAATCTTGGGCCGCCTTGATTACATTTAAAGGATGAGTGAACTGTCATCTTTAAAGAATCATAGATGTGAAAATTTTCAGAGGACCTGTAAGCCCTATGAGCAATGGAAAAGCAGGAAAATCCACTAGAGGGAAGGGGTCTGGGAGGGGATGGGTGGGTGGAGGAGGGCATGGGAATCAGGGGGAGATTTACAGGTCAGATGGAATCAGGGGCAAAGGGGTTTGGTATCTGTGGGGGCGTTTGTCGCAGCTATAGATAATGCCTAGTGGTTGGAGGAGATGTACATTCAGTGAACCTAGTATTGCAGAATTGTTAGTTTTAGTGCTCTGTTGTTGGGGGATGTATGTACTGTCACTGATTGTGCGAGGGGGAAAGTAAGTATGGGTGGGGGCCTCTGCGGCCAAGGGTATTTGAAAAAACCAAGGTCAAGGGCACTGTTCCCTCTATGCTGTGTGCGTGTGCGCACGTGCGCGTACACCTCGCCGAGCGAGCGCACATACTTTACAACAGAGCACACAAAAATTACGGTTCTGATTCTGATAGAAAACAACACAGATGTCTTAAAATGTAAAAGTTGTGATTGTAATTACTAGAAATGTTCTGCTTCATTTAGTAAACGTTTATTTTCGTTTAATTTGATTAAAATCAATGTGTTGTACATACTGTATTCTGACATGCAGTCAAATTTTAAAGTATATAACTCCGAGTGTCGTTATGTGGCACACAAAAATTTAACCTTCCTTCAAAAGCTGCACAGCTGATATTTTATGTGCACACAGCCTACGAAAATTAGAGGGAACATTGGTCAAGGGGTATTGTCATAGTGATTCTAAAAGTTGCGATTGGGCGGGATGGCGGGAGGAGGGCGGGAAGGGTGAGAAGCTGTTTGTAGAGGGAGTGCTGTGATGTTCGTTTCTGAATGCACTGTGTTACACTACCAGTTTTGTGAAAAAACAATAAAAGTTAAGTTACAAAAAAAAAGTGCGGTCGGTGAGATAAGAAGAAAACCAGGACAGAACAGAAACCCTAAATCCAAGTAAAAATAGAATATCAAGGAGAAGGTGGTGATCAACAGTGTCAAAAGCAGCAGAAAAGTCACAAAGGATGAGGATTGAATAAAGGCCCTTGAATTTGATGAGGATAAAGTCATTGGAGGCTTTGGCAAGAGCCATTTTAGTAGAATATAGAAGGTGAAAGCCAGATTATAATGGATCTAGAAGGGCTTGAGAAGAGAGAAAGTCAAGAGAATGGTGATGAACCACACATTCAAGTCATTTAGAAATAAAGGGGAGGAGGTAGATGGGTTGATAATTAGAAGGGCAGGGAGGGTCTAGTGAGGGTTTCTTGAGGATAGGGGTAACCACAGCATGTTTGAAGACTGGAGGAACAGTTGCAGTGAAAAGCGATAGGTTGAGGATATGGAAAATGGAAGGGATAATACTGGAGGAGCTAGAGCTTAGTAGATGGGTGGCAATGGAATCAGAGGAGCAGGTAGTAAGTTTGTAGGAGGAGAGAAGATATGTGGCATCTTCCTTAGTGATCTTAGAAAAGGAAGAAAGGGTGACAGAGGTTGAAGAAGGACTTGGGATTGAAGAGAGGTAAGGGGGGATGGTGATGACCCCAGGGGTGTGGGGCGGAACTCAAGAGTAATCTTGTGGACTTTGTCTGGAAATAGTCAAAGTCTGGAAGGAAAGGAAACATAGAAACATGACGTCAGAAAAAGACCACATGGCCTATCTAGTCTGCCCTTCCATATCAACTACAATAGTCCCCTTTTTACCTTTAGAGATCCTCTGTGTTTCTCCCATGCTTTTTTGAATTCAGATACTGTCCTCGTGTCCACCATCTCCACTGGGAGACTATTTCATGCATCTACCACTCTTTCCGTAAAGAAATATTTCCGCATACAGTATTACTCTTGAGTCTATCCCCTTTCACTCTCATCCTATTTCCCCTTAGCAAAGCTTGCCTTCAATTGAAAGAGACCCTCCTGTACATTTATGCCACAGAAGGATTTAAAGATCTCTATCATATTGCCTCTATCCCGCCTTTCATCTATAGTATTAATATTAAGATCTTTAAGTCTGTCCTCATATGCTTCATAACAAAAACTACTAACCATTTTAGTAGCCACTCTCTGCACCGACTCCAACCTGCTTATATCATTTTGAAAGTGTGCTCTCCAGAATTGCACACAATACTCCAAACGAGGTCGCACCAGAAACTTATGCAGAGGTATTATCACCTCCTTTCTTCTGCTGGCCATTCCTCTCGCTATGCATCCAAACATCCTTCTGGCTTTCGCAGTTGCCTTTTCTACCTGTTTAGCTACTTTAAGATCGCCAGACACAATTATGCCAAGGTCCCGCTCCTCTTTTGTGGACAGAAGTACCTCAATCCCTACACTATACAGATCCTTTGGATTTTTGCAGCCTAAATGCATGACCCTGCATTTTTTAGCATTAAATTTCAGTTGCCAAATTCTAGACCATTCTTCAAGCTTAGCTAGATCCCTTCTCATGTTATTGATTCCTTCCTGTGTGTCTACTCTATTGCAGATTTTGGTATAATCTGCAAACAAGCAAACCTTACTTGACAGTCCTTCCTCAATATCACTAACAAAGACGTTAAACAGAATCAGACCAAGGTCAGATCCATGGGGCACACCACTGGTAACCTCCTTCTCCTCAGAGTGAGTTCCAATTATCTGTATCCTTTGTCGCCTCCCACTCAACCAATTTCTAACCCAATTAGTAACTTTGGAGTCCATCCCTATGGTGCTCAATTTGTTAATAAGATGCTTATGTTGGAATGCTGTCAAAGCCTTTACTGAAATCTAAATGCACCACATCTAGGGCTCTCCCTCGGTCCAACTCCCTGGTCACCCAGTCAAAGAAATCTATCAGTTTTGTGTGCCAAGACCTGCCTCTGGTGAATCCATGCTGCCTCGGATCCTGCAATACATTGGACTCCAGAAACCTCACGATTCTCTCCATTAGTAGCTTTTCCAATAATTTACTAACCACAGAGTTTAGACTAACCAGCCTGTAGTTCTCAATGTCATCCTTACGTCCACTTTTGTGTCCTTTGGTACTACTCCCGACTCCAAAGAGGTATTGAAAAAGTAAGACAGTGGAGCCACTAGAATGTATCCAAGTTCCCTCAGTATTCTTGGATGTATCCTATCCAGACCCATAGTTTTGTCTACTTTTAGTTTAGCTAATTCCTCATAAACACAGTTTTCTGCCAGATTCAGATTTAGGCAGACAACTATCTAGGGCACCAAACTGTGAAGGCACCAAAGACCTGAGCTAAATAAGAGCCTGATCCTGCTCGCTTTAGCACCACTCCCCAATGCTCTCCTGTCTTGTCTATGGACCCCAACATCTTAAATCCAGCCCTTCTTGCTTCTTCAGGGAGTGTCTCTAATAAGAAAAGAGTTATATTAATTTTTCAAATCCTTGACCATTCTTCCCGTTTCCTCAAGTGTGCTTTTATTTATTCAGCCCTTCCATCTTATTCAGTAAAATTTTTCCCATAATGAAAAGTCCATTTTAAATTATGATGTTTGTTTGTTTGAGAGATGCTAGTGGTGGTATGAAAGTGGCTCTCATGCAAGTTTGTGAAGAGGAGTCAGGAAGCAAAGCTGAAGAATTTTGCCTATCTGGTCTTGTTACAGATATGGCTTCTGTAATATATCCACTCTAACCAGCTCTCCCATCTTGTTTATTCCTGTATGCAATGCTCTGCATACACACAGTTCATGCAGATTGCTTCCTGGAACTAGCAGTGAGTGATTATCATCCAATGTAAACAGGCTTCCATATCATCCTGCTAGACCAAACCATTCAAGTGGGTTGTGTACCCCTACCAGCAGATTGGTGGAGACAAAGTGCCAATGAATAGCCTAGGTTTCAATGACATCACTCCTATGCCTCTATTTGCCTTGGCCACCAGAGATCTCTTCAGTATTTCTTTGTCTCCAGCAGATGGTGGATAGACTCTCTCCACTCTGAAAAAAATCTGAAGACTGAGAGGAAAAGATTGATTAAACATTCGTGAACAACCACCTTGAGGGTTACTCTCTCACCTGAGCATGACATGGAAGGCTCCACTAGACTGGGATCTTTTTGGTAGCTATAGGAGAAGGAAAAATTGATTCACCTCCATGTGCTTATCATGATAAGAGCCTGTTGAGCAGCCAGAACTTGGACGGATCTGGAAGTGTGCAGCAGCCTCACACAATCTCAATGCCCCCTTGCTCCTCCTCAGTTCCCCTGCTCTCTCCCAAAGATTGCAGAAGTCTCTCAGAGGGATCTGCCTCCCAGCCACCTTAAACGCAGTGCTGCAAAAGCCAGTGAAACAGTATCGGGGGAATATAGCTGAGCCTGATATTCCTATATTCCTCTGCCTGGGGTTCTCAGGGGGTGAGTACAGTGCCGTCCCGTCCATTGAGCGATAATGTTGTTCGCACAGTGCCCTGCCCGAACTCCATTACCACTCAATGGACACTTGGACAGCTGCAGAGGGAGCCAGGGAAGCCCGCACGAGGCCCCAGCTCCCTCTGCACAGCCGCCAGCATGAAAAGCCTTTTCCTTCACGCTGGCGGCTGTTTCAGTGAAGCCACGAATGCCGGGAAAGGTTAAAGGCACTGCCAATGTTCTTCCTGGAATTCTTTTCTTTTTTGCAGCAGGCCTGGTCTTCTGGCATGGAAATTTGGTCCCTGTAGCCTCTGGGTGCCCCCGGGTGCAGTTTCATGTGGGGCAGGCTGATAGTGAAAGCCCTATTTTATTGCCTTTGGCTAAGCGCCCCCAGCGTAGTATGTCCCCTGGAGATGGGAAACAGCTGGGAGCTGGATTCAGATGGCTCAGTACTGGGCTCTGAAGTAGATGAAGAAGTATTCTCGCCTTCAGAAGACTGTGAAAAGGCCGGAGTTGCTGACGGAGTTGATTGCCAGGGTCTCATCTGCCTTGATCTTGATGGATGCTTCCGGGCTGGAGTAGGAGCTTAAGGTACACCCGCTCCTTCAAGGAATGCAGAAAACCACTGCTGTCTTCCTGTTCCCAGATGTGATTGAGGATATGATCCGGTCAGAGTGGGACTCTCCCGACTCCCCGCCTAAGGGTCTAAGGTGTGTAAGAAGATCTACACTCTCCTGGAGAAGGAGTGCTTTGAGTGGTTTGGTATCCCAAGGTGGATGCGCAGGTAATGGCAGTTACCAGATGTAACATCATTCCTGTGGAAGGAGGCTCGGCCTTAAAGGACTTTCTGGACTGGAAGGTGGATTTGTTGCTGAGGGCTGTGGTGGTTGCTAGTCTGCAGCTGGCAGTATGCGCCAGCCTGACATCTCAGGCCCTGCTACAGTGGATTCAGTCTCTTCCGCCGGATGATACCCTTCTTTTGGAGTTGGCTTTGGCCTTCCTTTCTGATGCCATGTATGACCTGGTATGTTTGGCAGCCAGGGATGGTGCCCTGATGACAGTGTCACGATGTTGGATTTGGCTCCAGCGCTGGGAAACAGACTCATCTTATAAAACATGGTTGGCCCAACTGGCTTTTAAGGCAAAGCTTCTTTTTGGAGCTGATTTGGAGAAGCTGGTGAAAGACCTGGGCGAGACAAAATCTTACTGCCTTCCAGAAGACAGGTCCAGGGGCCTGTGAAGTGGGCTGGTGCTCCTTTCTCATCAGCTTCCACCCGTCTATTGAGGGCAATCTGGCCGGATCCCCGAGGGTCTCAGTACTTTCATTGTTACCAACCTGGAAAATCTTTCTTCCTCTCTGCTTCCAGGCATTGGGCTCTTTCTCAGTCCTTTCGTAGAGCGTGAAGGCCCAGAGATTCGGTCCCCTCCAGTGGAGGACCCTACCAGGCTGTGCAATGAAGGTTTGTGGGCCCATTCCCTGGTTCCTCCAGTTGGAGGCAGACTTCACTTTTTCACTTCAGGAATGGGCCTGGGTTACTAAGGATCGCTGGGTGCTAGACACCATTTTATTCGGCTATATCCTGAAATGCAAAGAGCCAATTCCAGATGCCTTCATCATCTCCCCTTGTGGGTCTGCGGCCAGGGAGGGGGTGGAGCATTACCTTGGTATATTGTTAATATTGTATGCTTTTGTTTGGGGGTTTTGTATCGCTAAAAATTATAAATAAACGCTTTAAAATAAAAGTGCCACTGTGCAAGCCACCTTAGACAAGGCGGTGATGCCTGACCCCCCTGGCCAAGCAGGGCAAGGGCAGATACTCCATCTATTTCATTGTACCCAAAAGGATGGTTCCTTATGGCCCATTCTGGATCTCAAGGGGGTCAACGAGCATTTGCGCGTCCTGCACTTTCGGATGGAAACCTTGATCTCTGTGATTCAAGCAGTGCGCCAACATGTGTTCTTGGCTTCTCTGCATCTGGCCAAGGTGTATTTTCATATCCCAATCCAGGCAGATCAGCAAAGGTATCTGTGTTTTACAATGCTGGCTTTCACTATCAGTTCACAGCCCTCTCTTTTTGGCTATCTACCGCCCTGAGGATGTTCTCCAAGGTCATGGTGGTGGTGGTGAGGGCGCCGAGAGATGTGTGTCCTTCCATATCTTGATAACTAGTTCATCCAGGCCAGTTCCTTTTTAGAAGCATCTTGGGTGGCATCCTGAGCAGTGCCTCAGCTGGGTGATCAATTGGGGAAAGAGCCAGTTTTTGCCTTCCCAGTCCCTGGAGTTTCTGGAAACATAGTTCGACACTCTAATGGACAGAGTTTTCCTGCCAGAGGGGAAAGTCAAAAGACCACTGGATTGTCTGGCGCTGTTCTGTGCACAGCGGGCTTGCAGAGTCTGGGATTATCTTTAGTTCCTTGGATTGATAGCGGTGACCATAGAGATGGTGCCATGAGCACATGCTCATATGTGACTGCTCCAGCAGTTATTGCTGGCTCGATGGTCCCGAGTTTTCAGGAGTTCGAGCGCAGGCTCCCGCTCCTATTGATGGTGCAGTCCAGCCTGTGGTTGTAGCAGCAGCCCTGTCATCTGAGGAAGGGCGTGCCACTGGATGATTTTTCCTGGATCCTCCTGACGACAGATGCCAGTCTCTCGGGCTGCAGAGCCCATTGCCGAGACTGTACAGTCCAGAGCCATTGGAACCACAGGAAAGTAGTGTGATCCATCAACCACCTTGGGGTGAGGGCCATCAGGTTGGCTCTTCTGTGTTTCCGGTCCCTGTTTGAGGGATGGGCGGTTTGAGTGTTTTCAGATGCCACAGCAGTGGCTTATGTCAATCAGCAAGGTGTCACGAGGAGTGACAGGATAGCTCTGGAGATGGCTCTCCTGTTTCCCTGGGCAGAGAAAAACCTCCTACCTTGTAGGCTCAGCTCATTGCTGTGGTGGACAATGTGGAAGTGGACTTCCTCAGATGGCACTCTCTGGATCTTGGAGTGGGAGTTGAGTCAGAAGGTGTTTCAGTTGTTTCTGCACCACAGGGGTCACCCCGAAATGGATTCGATGGTGACCTGCTACAATCCCAAAATTTGCCACTTCTTCAGTTTCCACATGGAGATGGCCTCCGAGGGCATCATTTGCCTGGCCCAACCTTGGCTAAGTCATCAACTACTGTATGTGTGTGATTTGGCATATGGAACGCCACCCGGGCAGGATTGTCCTAGTGGTGCCGGAATGTCTGAGGAGAGCGTGATTCGTAGACCTGATATGGCTCCTGCAGGTGCTTCCTCTCGGTTTCCTCTGTCTCAGGGCCTATTGCAGCAGGGACTGATTGTCCTGGAGGACCTGGTTCCCTTCTCACTTATGGCTTGGCTCTGAAAGGAGATGGGTTGTGTGTAAGGGCTATTCTCCGGCTACGTGACCGGGAAAAAGCATCCACTGTTATCAAACTGAAAGGTGAGCAGGATTGCTTGCTCTATAATAGGACTGAAATTCAGGACCACTTTGCACACTTTTATCGGAAGCTATATGTTCAAGAGGAAGGGATATTTCAAGCGAGAATCAGAGAGTGCTTGCAGAATAGTGACAGGATGCCCAGCCTAGGGGAGAGGAGTGGGAGGGGTTGGGGGGGGGGGAATTAGTGTTGAGGAGCTGGGACGAGTGATTAAGTGGTTACTAAGGGCTAACAGGAACATTTTACAAGAAGCTAGCACTGTGTCTCATCCTCATTCTGCAAAGGGTGTTTAATGGGGTTCTTAGGAGGGAGAGTCTTCCATCCTCGTTGGGGCAGGCAGCTATCATGGCAATACCAAAATCTGAGAAGGACCCCACTTTGTGTGGGTCTTACTGACCCATCTCACTACTTAATATTGATGCCAAAATCCTAGCAAATGTGCTGGCTAATTAGTTGGGATCCTTACTGATCCACCCAGACCAGACGAGGTTTATCCAGGGACAACAAATGTAGAATAGCATCCAGCAGGTCCTCCAATTGGTGCGGTGGACATCCAAAGAGTAGGTGTCAATTTTGTTGGCCACTGACGCAGAGAAGGCCTTCAACAGGGTCCATTGAAACTACCTGTTGGGTGTCTTGGAGCAGGTGGGCGTAGGCCCACATATCATGGCTTGAGTCCACACGCTGTCTTGAGACACCCAGGTGGTCGTGTGAGTTAATGGGGGGTGCTCTGAGTTCTTCCAACTGGGACAGGGCACCCAACAGGGATGTCCACTGTCCCCTCTCTTGTTTGCACTTGTTATGGAGCTCTTGGCAGGTAAAATTTGGGGTAATGAAAATATACGAGGGGGTGCAGATAGAGAGGGAACAGCACAAGATTGCGCTCTTTGTGGTTGGCACCTTGTTTGCGCTCACCTGCCCTCTTTTTTCCTTACTGGTTCTACTACAGGAACTTTGGGACTTCAGAGCACTTTCGGGATTTAAAATCAATTGAGATAAGATGAAGGCTTTCAATGTGTCATTGGGGAGCTCTGAGGAGTAGCGCCTTAAGGAGTACTATCCCTTTAAATAAGCATGGAATTTTCTCCCATATATGGGGGTACACATAACCCAGACTGTATGTGGAATGTACCAGGCAAACTTCTCCATACTTTTTAGGGCAGTGGGAAAGGATCTCGACTGGTGAGAACAGGGCAAACGTTCTTGGCTGGGGAGGGTGGTGGTTATTAAAATGTGATGAACTGGAAGGAGGGGGAGGGGAGAAGCGCTTTAGGGCTATAGAAGTTAAGCTAGTTCAACTCCCCTGACAGTTGGGGCCGGCCCCTGAAGAGCAGTTGAGGAGCAACCCCTACATCTGTCACCTATGGGGACAGTGGCACTGAGGGTGGCGGCAGGTGGCACTGAGGGTGGCAGTGGATGGCGCCTCAGGCCACGTTTACAGCCGTGGTGCCAGTTCAGGGTTCATCGTCTTTTATCCCGGGATGCAAGGGGGTGTTTCGGAGGTAGGAGGGCCAGGGGTTGGATACATTCATGAAACTCAAATAGCAGGGGACGGTACTCTCCTTTGATCAGCTGAGGGAGCGCTACCAGCTGTGAGGGGGGGACTTTTCTGCCTATATGCAAATTTCCCACCTCCTTAAACAGCAACCATTCCTGGAGGCCTTTGAGGAGGGCTATAATGATTTAGAGGCCCTGTGGTTGGGATATTTTCATGGTAGAAGCCCGATTCGATTGTTGTACCGGGGCTTTCAAGGGGGGACATTTCAGAAATTACCTTATATGGGGGCATGTGAGCGTGATGTGGGGAGAGTGTTTGAGGAGAAAGAAAGGAAGCAAGTGTGCTTGGGAACTGGATGCCAGGCTCTCTCAGTACCTGTTCGGGAGACATCCTACAAGTTGTTGATGGGGTGGTACTATACTCCTGATCGCTTGCACCGGATGTTTCCTCATGTTACAGATCGCTGCTGGCAGAACTGTGGAGCCAGAGGATCTATCTATCATATCTGGTGGGAATATCCAGAAATGGTCCGATACTGTGGGGGTGATACTGGGGGGGCATAAGAGAGCAGGTATAGAATATTTTTCAGGTGGACATGGGGATAGACCCTACTTTTTGATTGTTTGGGGTGTGACCTGAGGGGCTGCAGGCAAGGTGGACACGTGCCTGTGTCCAGGTGGCGTGGGGGGAGATTGCATGGAACTGGAAGCAGCAGCACTTCCTGGACATGGAGGTGTGGAAAAGTCGACTGAGGAAATTGGTCTTATTGGAAAGATTGACTGTCGCTAGGAGACAACGGAGTGAGCAATTTAGTTGCTGATGGCAACCGCTTTGGACTTCCTAGCAATCTGAGATGCCTTCCGGGAGAGGGGGGAGGGGCAAAAGGGTAGGAGTGGCTTTGGGAGGGGAGGAAGGGTATCCTTATATAAAAATACACGTATTGGAAAGCTGGAAGGTTATATTCAAGTTTGATGGTTTTGTTTCCTCTCTCAATAAATATTGAAAATATTTAAAAAAAGATTCAATCCATTTCATTAAAGCAGTATTTCCAGCTTCCTTGCCCCTGTACCCCTCTGAAATACTGCACAGCACACAGAGGGGTAGGAGTTACGCTTTACAGAAATGTTCACTGTAGTCAATCAAGACATACCATAAGAGAGTTTACTCTAACACGGTCCTACTATAGCATATGACAAGTAGCATGGTAAAGGGCAGATGTGGCCAATTAAATGGAAAGCAAATGGAGTTCTTCTACAAGACTCTCCAGGGGAGCTCCATGTTTAGCTTCCTTGTAGATTCCCTGGGTTACACTCAGATCCCAGACCGTAAAAGTGATTGTGGCACAGTGGCGTGCTGAAGCTTCACAGACTCTAACAAGAGTTCCCTTAGAAGAAGTTATAGCATGCCACTAGAAAACGTCAAGAGGGGGCACTCAAGGTGAGCTGATTACTGCTTGTCTTGGCGTTTCCGCCATACGGTACAGAGTGTGCATTCATGTCCAGTGGACTGGAGAGAAAATAAAAGGCAAGTGAGCAAACAGCGTGAAAAAAGCATCACATATCAAAAAATGCATTTGTCTGCCACAGCAAAAATTCTTTAAAAGCATATATTGTAAACGATGGCCCTCCCTAGTAGCATTAAATTAAGCCAACTGAAAAGACAAACTGGAGTTAGACAGACTTGTTTTTAGCTTTGCAAAGCACCATCCAAAGCATTTTTTACTGTTAGGGTAATAACAAGCTACATAATTAGGATGCACATATCTATCTTCAGCTTGTGTGTGACAGTCACATAGTCACAGTGCCCTCTACACCCACAAAAGCAAAGCCAAACATTTCCACATTGGAAATATTTGTGCTTTTCAGCCAGAGCCCGTCATTTGCTTGCAGCTAAAACTGAAGTCCAGCATAAAGCTTTTCTAGTAGATGACATTAAAAAAAGTCAACAGTCAGAAAACGTTTTACATCAATAGTGCCTTGTTTTTCTTCATTGATCTGTTTCCAAAACATCATAGATGCACAATACCTAGGCAAGAAAGAAACGTTTTAGACAATCTTCTGAAGGAAAGAAGGATTAGGAGACTGCTATGCATATGTGTGTGGGTGTGGGTGGGTGTGTGTGGGTGTGCGTATATGCAGTGCTGGTTTATGGGGTGTGCAACTTTTGTGGGTGCCTGGGGTGTGAAGCACTAGGGGGCACCAACACCCCTTCGCAATTTAGCAGAGCTGCTTCCACCTTCCACTGCCTGAAGACTATGGGGGTTATTTTAGAAGCATTGCCACAACTAAAAAGCAGCATTTACACGTGTAGATTGACAAACCATTTTAGAACTGGGGCTTTTTAGACATGGGGATGCTCACCCCGTTTAAAATCCCTGGGGGAGTGGTGGGAATAGGGAGAGGGCAAGGTTTGACTAGACCCTCAATATAGATGTGGATTCCCTATCTGAAATGGAGAACCCGCATCTCTTAGAAAACTCTTAATGTCACTGTGTTGATATGGAGGGGCAGACTACCTAGGCCGTGTGGTCTTTTTCTGCCGTCATGTTTCTATGTATTTATACCTGCCCCTAGAGATAAATATGCACCTGTTGGTAGGGGCAGCTGTGAGTGCCAGGGTTTGGCTATCACCCAGTTACTCCTCTGACCTCAGTCCTCCCCAATGTTGCCCTGGACCAAGATCCTTTCCACCCCTCCTAAGCATATAGGCAGAGCTCCCTACTCCTCCACCCTGCATAGCAGCTGCAGTCAACCCCCTCAGAAACACATAGGCAGAACCTCCAACCTCCCCGGAACAGCTCCAACCCCCCCCCCCCCACCTCCAACAGTTTCCCCAGAATAAACATTTCCTCTACCCAACTCGCCCCCAGGAACTCTAACCCTCCCGGTGGCCTCCTCAGCAGATCATTCCCCCCCCCCCACACACACACACACACACCCCCCCCCCACACCCCATTCTCCATGTCCAGGCTTAGCAGGGGTGGTTAGTAGAAAAAGGAATGATGCCCACTTGCTCCTGCTCAGTATATAGCACAATCCAAAATTACACCAGTGACCCCTAGTGGTGATCACATGGCAATGCACCTAACTCCAGAATCCATCCCATCAACAAAAGGGGATTCACTGGGGGTCCCTTGCAGTAAATGGTGTCTGAATAACTTTAAATGATTCCAAGATGGTTTGTGAAGGCCGGTGGACCTAAGCTGCCTTTGCATATCTGTTCAGCCCTTATATGTTATATACACGGACCTTTCTCAAGGTGACATGCTCTGAAACTCTATAAAATCCACACATACTATGGAAACGTTTTTTAAACATATTTATTGCTGACTATTTTTTAAATTGGGTTGCATAATAAGGGTTGACAGTTCCTCTCCAAGCAGTTGTATCAATTTTCTGTCATTCTTAAGAATTGTGGAATGAGATTTACTCCTAAGGTCTGGCATTTTAAGGAAAGTTCTCCAAATGAATGCCCCTCACTTTTTAGTGGCCATCTATGCGGGGCCGGCCTGTCCACTAGGCAGGCTAGGCAGTCGCCTAGGGCAGCAGACCATGGGCAGCACAGCACACAAGGCCTGCTGCCCCCTCATGCTAAGCCTCACCACATCGCTGCTCCCCGCTGCCGCTGATTCCAACAGCAGGGTCAGCTCAGCGGCAGCAGCAGGAACCTGCCACCAGAATCATCAGCAGCGCAGCTCAGCATGGGGAGGGGGGGGCAGCATGCCAGGGCTTCTGCCTAGGGCAGCAGAAACCCATGGGCCAGCCCTGCAGCTACGATCAGAAAAGAATTGCATGAAAGACATATTAATTGTTTCATTGCAAAGAATGAACTCCACAGGCACATTATTTATACAGAGGTCAATTCAACCACCTCCCCACCCCACCCAACTAGAAATGTTTCCAACAAAGCTACTTTTTCTACCACTGGCAAATAAAATATTTAATTTGGATTTAGCTCACTCCTTTTCACTAATATTCCAATGTGAGTTGCATTCCGGTGCAGTTTCTTTCCAATTTTGTTTGTACCTGAGGTAATAGAGGGTTAAGTGACTTTCCCAAGGCCACAAGAAGGGTCAATGGGATTCAAACCCTGACTGCTTTGGTCACCAAGCCACTGCTCTAACCATAAGGCTCCTATAGGTTTGAAAAATACTGCCAAGACGTCCCCACGCTTCCCTACAATCCCAGTTACTGTAACATGAGGATTTAACCCCGACCTCTTCCTCGCAGTACAGAGAAGAGTCAGCAAAATGGTACAGGGGACTGAACGGCTCCCCTACAAGGAGAAACGAAGCAGCTTAGGGCTCTTAATCCTAAAAAGAAGCCTCTCAGAGGAGATATGATATCACAAGCAGGGTAGAATGAATAAATATGAAGCAGGTTTTCAACCTTACAAATAATCATAGAAATAAGGGAAATTCCATAAAACTAATAAGTAGCACATTCAAAATGAAATCAGTAAAATTAATGTTTCATGCAGCACACAGTTAAGTGTGGAAGATGTGATCAAGGCAGTCAGCACAGCAGGATTAAAAAAAAAAGTTTGGACAAGTTCCTGGAGGAAAAGTCCATAAACCATTATTAGCCGTGTAGAGCTGAGAAAGTCCCAGCTAACCTCTGTGGAAAGCATCTTTTCTTCCCGATCCTGCAGGTTACAGCCGACTTACGTTGGCTACTGTCAGACACAAGACCTCTGGTCTGACCTTGTCATCTTAGTACAGTGCGCATAAGGCTTCGTAACCCTTTTCAGACAAGCAACATCATTCTGCGACATCAATAAAGTCTGGAACTGGGCAGAGGAGGCACGCAGAGCATGCTTACAGGGTGATGAGACACCAAAACTGCCTGCCCATACCTCAGTCACTTCTATGCCCCTATTTAAGTATGCTCTCAAACACTTGTATGCTCCAGATCTTTGGAAAACAATTGGGGGGGAGGGGAGGAAGACGGCAGCAAGAGTCACATAGAAAACCGCTCCTTTCCATAAGGATGTTTCATTGGCTTCTCAGATGGCAAAGCACACTTTTGCTGCACTCGTACAATGAAGAAACACTACACCTTTTCAATACCAGTTTGGCCCGAGAATTTTCAGAGGCTTAGATCAGGTCAGTGATTCTCAACCCAGTCCTCTGGCCACCCACAGCTAGTAGGTTTTCTAGATATCGATAGTGAATATGCACGAAATAGATTTGCACACAAGGGAGACAGTGTATACAAACATGTCTTATGCATATTCATGGTGAACATCCTGAAAATCTGACTGGCTAGGTGTGTCCCAAAAACTATTGAGGACCCCTGGACCAGGCCAAAATATAATCTCAGAAGAAGGGGCAGTATGAAAATGTTCCCTATCCTCCTGTTATACCATGGGACATCTTTACAGAAAAGCACTGTTACTGGAATAAGAGAAATCATTCTCACACCAGGCCAAGGACACAAACATGTTTCACGTCTAAAATCTAAAATCCTTCTCAGCTATACACACCACAAACCTTCACACCTATCCAGCAGCTCTCTGTGGACAAGGACTGCCCTAGTGTTTATAACCGTGGGTTAAGAACCACAAATTCAAATCCCACCCCTGCTACTATTGTCAAGAAAAACAGTTAGTAAAATAAAGAAACATAAGTATAAACATTGACACTAAGGCCTAGCCCAAGGCTATCTGATGGCCCAGGTGAACCTTCTGCCATGTGCCCCCCCCCCCCCACCTCCAGGGCAGTTCAAAGGAATGAGATGATATATACCCAAAAGGAAGGGCCTCTCAGAGCTCTGGTAGGGAAGAAGGGTCTCCTCCCTCATAACACTGGAAAAAAACCTTTGCAATTACCAGTTATATTCAGCAAAAATGGTAGCAGTTAAATTATGTAGCCTCGGGCTAATATAAAAATACAAACCCCTGCTCCTTTACACTGGACTGTCATGACGTTAATTGTAAATATATATTCTGCATCCACAGAAATCCCTGTCGCCCAGCAGTGGGTGCAGAGCAGAATTAGGACATTTTCCATAGAACTCACCAGACACAAAGAAATGCCTGGTTCTGGTTTCATCTCAGTGACAGCAACATAAACCCTCTCCAGCACTAGTCATATTATGAAGTAATAAAAAAGCCTTCAATAGTCACTCAGAATAAGAACACATACAATGGAGCCTACACAGAAAAGGGTAGCACCCTAAATATTTCAGTGAGTTCTAGAACGTCAATACTGTACATCTAATGGGAAAACTGAACAAACTAGATTATTACAGATCCCCACACAGAAACTTCATGCTAAAAGACAACCTAGCCTTAGTCACACACTGTGCACAGATAGATACTCACCAAGTACAGAATAATTACTACAAACTAAAAATAAAAATGTTTTGACAAAAATTTATCTGAAAACCCATGAAGTCACATTCTGCATGCAGTTTAACACCAGGGAAGTAAAAATAGTCTTCCTCCCAGTCTCTGGTTTCTGCTTTCCTCTGTCTGTCTTTTAGCTCTTTTTCAGGGTCTCTTTTGGAAGTGCTAAACAAATACTTCTGATGCATGTTCACGAAAGAAAATCTGAAGAAGGGCTATGGATGATTGGCAAAAGTACTAATGGGAATGGAGCCCTCATGCAAAAAGGAAGTTGGCAACTGCATTGGAGGAGCAGAGGTCAAACAGCCTCACAGTGCCAGAAATTTAAGGCATTTGCTGCAGGGCTATTTGAGGCCCTTGTCGCCACTGCAGGTCCCGGAGAGGGATGGCAGTGGCAGCAATGGGCCGACCCTGGATCACTGGTGCTCTAGACGGTCAGCTAGTTCGCCTAATGGTCACTCTAGCCTGGCACATAACACATACACACACATATACAGCCTCCAAGGCACTCATAGACAGACTTACATATATACACACATAGTCCCTGATACAAACTTCCAACAAGCATAGAACTCCAACACACACAAACATACATGACATACAAACACATACACCCCCCCCCCCCCGCCCGCCACATGCACATAGATAAACAGCTAAAGTCTTCCTATGGAGATAGACAAGCATATCATGCCATTTGTACACACACACACCGCTTCAGTCGCTATGTCAGTGATGCCCAAACTGTGGGTCGGGACCCCAAATGGGGTCAATCATCAGTGGATGCAGTCACAGAAACAGGGCCACTCCCTCTCTCTCTGGACTTTCCCTGTGACCTATGCCTAACAGTGGCAGTCCACCTTGGACCTTTGAGGCAATGAACATCACAGGCTCTATCTCCCTCTAGGCTAGGGTAGGCTTCCTGCTAGATTGGAAACTATACAGCATACTGGGGTCTGTGAGCACACACACTGATTGCTGCCGCTGTTACCACCACTGCTTCTGCCGCCTTCGAGCTTTGGATGATTGGGGGAGTCGGAAGTGGATGTGGGGGAGGACTGAGACCTGCTGTTTTGCTTTCATTATCATCTGGGGTCACGTGGCTTTTCAGCCAGAAAAATGGGGTCATATTGGATACGAGAAGCACTGCCCTACGCAGTCTGTGTTCTCCAGTCCAGACACACACTCGTACTTCTCCTGCTTCCTTTCAGAGACACTGTTTAACACGGCTGTTCAATCAAGCCTCCACACTGAGATGCCTGAGTCTACATAGGGGAAACTGTGCAACTGTGTCACACTGAAAGTGCACACTTTTCAACCTGTCTTTAACTGTGTTTATTGATACTGAAGAACTTGGCAGCCTTTGCTAGCTTGTTGCTCCTCTGCGGCATGCGAAAAAGAAAAGCAGAAGATGAACGAAGATTACAGGAAGGGGTATACGGAGAGAGGAGAGAGGAGATAAAGAGGAGCAGCAGAGTGAATGCACTTATGTGTGAGGTTAAGGAGTGTAAACTGAATGTGGTAACGGATAGGGAGCCAATGAAGGGACTTTAGAAGAGGAGTAATGTGACAGTAACGAGCTTCACCGAAGATTAGATGTGCAGCTGAGTTTTGAATAGATTGAAGTGGGAAAAGATGAGATTGTGGGAGACCAGCGAGAAGGAGGTTGCAATAATCAAGACGGGGAATAATAAGGGAATGCACCTGAATCTTAGTGGCACACAGAGAGATGAAAGGATGAATCTTGTTAATATTATAGAGAAAAAATGACAGGATTTAGCAATTTGTTAGATATGGGAAGAGAATGATAGGGTGGAATCAAAAACAACCCCAAGATTGCAAGCTGAGGAAACAAGACAAACAGGTGTGTTATCAACCATGATGGAGAAAGGGGGGAGGGAGAGGAGGGGTTAGGGGAAAAAAATCAGAAGCTCAGTTTTGGCCATGTTCAATATCGGACATTGCTGAGACATCCAGAAAGCAATAACAGATAAGCAGGAGGAGATACGGGCCTGAAGAGAAAGAGAAAGATCAGGTGAATTTGTGAATTGTCTGCATAGAAGTGATATTGGAAGCCAAGGGATTGAGTTTAAAGGGAATAAAGGAGAGGGCTGAGGGCTGACCCTTGGGGAATGCCAACTGAGAAGGGGATCTACAATACCGCTTGGTCTATTTTCAGAGTGATAAATTATATCCAAACTAAAATAGTAGTCACTCCACTTTAACTCGAGTAGAACATGAACCTCTGTTTTTCTTACTGTGGGATTATTTTAGCATGCTCCTTTAATTTAATTATTATATTGTATCAAACTTTTCAAACTTTTGCACGGAAGGTCTCAGTCTCATCGGCACTCAATTATAGATTTTAGATTTGTCTAAGAAAAACAGAGGTTCATGTTCTACTAGAGTTAAAGTGGAGTGACTACTATTTTAGTTAACTGAGAAGGGGATAGCAGAAGAGGACGAATCTTGAGAGCAGATGCTAAAGGAACGATTAGAGAGCTAAGAGGAGAACCAGGAAAGGACAGAATCCTTAAAGCCAAGGGATGATAGAGTGGAGAGGAGAAGGGAGTGATCAACAGTACTGAAGGCAGCGGAGACGTCAAGGAGAATAAAGATAAAGTAAAGGCCCTTTGATCTAGCTGAGAATAAATCACAAGAGATCTTAGCAAGGGCCATCTCCGATGAATGGAGGGGACGGAAGCCAGATTGAAAGGGATCCAAGAGGGAGTGAGTTGAAAGAAAATTGAGGCAACAAGAAAGAATGGCATGCTCAATAAGTTTGGAGATAAAAGGAAGAAGGGAGATAGGACAATAGCTAGAGAGAGTGGAAGGGTCAAGAGATGGTTTCTTCAGAAGTGTTCAGAGCATGTTTGTAGGCAGAAGGGAAGGTGGCAGTAGAATGAGACAGGCTAATGATATGGGAAATGGCCAGGACAACAGAAGAGGTAATGGAGTTACGAAAATAAGTGGGAAAGGGGTCGGAGAAACAGGTGGTAGGATTAGCAGCAGAGATGAGGGAGGAAGTCTCATCATCAGAGACGATAGAGAATGAGGAAAAGATGGGAATGTTTGAGGAGGATGGGGGAGGTGTTATAGAAATGGAAGGAAATTGAATGGTAATTTTATTGATTTTATCATGGAAGAAAGCTGCAAGGAAATGGGCAGAAAGGGAATGGGGGTAGAGGGGGAGGAGAGCCAGAAGTAGAGAGTTAAAAGTAGATAAAAGACGGCAGGGGTTGGAAGCTAGAGAGCCAGTAATGTGAATGAAATAGTCTTATATAAACAGACATCATCTTGCCGGCGCATATTCTTACAACCATATTTAGGCAGTCATGCAATATTATAAGAGCCATTTTCCATGCATAAAACATGCTTTAAGCTCAGAAAATGCCTTTACAACTTTCCATGCAACTGGGAGACAAGAGTTCTGGTCAATCTGAAGGTACCGCGGCAATCTCTCTGTCAGTTCCTCTAAATCTGCCTGGGTCATAAGATTCTTCTACAGAGGCTCAGTATCAACTACAAGGTACACTTAAGAGCAGACATTCCAAGTCACTGAGGTATAAATCCATCTTCGACCAAGTGGAAAGGAAACCACAGCACTCAAGCTGCTGTTAACTGTGAAAAACTAACACAAGACGCCTTTCAGTTCTGCTAAGTAAGCGGAGAGAGAGCGATCGAGTGAAAACACACAACTTGTTTCCACTAGATTTCCTAACAGAAAACCAACAAGAGTTTACCCAGCCACCGGCGAAGATGAAAAAGATTTTCTGGCCTGCACAATGTTAAAACAACTTACAGAGGAAATAACTTGTTTCAATGAAACGCTAAATGTAGTTTCCAAAGGTACTAGAATGTCATCTCCTTATGCATAGCAAGAAACCATGGATAGTCTAATTGCATAAAGCCATACAAGCGCGTGAACACATCAACAGAATAACGTTTTGGCCATTCACATGATGCTGTTTTCAAAACACATCTCTTCATAACAGCTACATATATATTGTTAAATAATAGCTTAATATATATTATAGGCACGTCAGAGATTTTTATTTCATCATGAAAACTTATTTGACATTCAGCCTACATGAACCAAAAGTGCATGAGACAAGAGGAGAACTAAAGGCATGGACATCTTCCAGCATCGCACTTTATTCTGGGTTCATGTCTGAACAAACTCATCATAGTATCCATCTCTGTCCCTGCCCATCAGTTTCCAATGCCTGCGGTTCACTTCCAACTAGAGAAAGTGCCAGACACAACAACGTTTTCATTTGCAAGATTTATCCTATTACAGGGTTGAAATATACAACTGGGCTGAGACAATATTAGGATGCCAAGAGTAAAAAAAAAAAAAAAAAGGAACAAAAGACCAAATGAGCACTGGTGTGAGGTAAAAGATGTCGCTGTGAAAACAGTATATGATATGACTGGGATGAAGAAAACAATATAAAAAACAGCAATGAATAAGAGATGAAGCATCAGACTAGGTAGAGAGAAGACAACCATGTAAATCAAAAAGACTTCATGATGGGAATATTCAAGACAAAACCAACAAGAATTCTTTACCAGAATGAGTGCAGAATTACAGAGTCAGTAAGAAGGAGGTGATACAAAGGGATTTTTCAGTGGTGCCAGGAAAAATAACAAGAACACTCACTCGCAAGAACAACATCTTGACTGAAAATCTAATATCAAAAAGATTAGATTATTGGGAGACCCTAAGGAACATTTCTGTCTTCCCACAAGAAGGCAACTGTTGTTGCAGAAGCAAAAATTCCTCTTTGCAAACTAAGATTTTCCTAAAAGAATGTCATTAGATGGCGAGACTAAGAGAGGTACCAAAGCTTAACAAGGTTACAGCTGAGTGCATAAGAAGAACGTATGTACAGGCACCTGTATGCTGTTTCTGAAAAGGGTAGAAGGTCAAACAGTAGTAATAAGTATTCAGATACAATATGTTCTTTTTTTATTATTGATTTTGCAACAAAATATACATGCAATCAAACTTGCAATATAGAAAGCGCCAATTAGAATGTAAACATAATCCAAAAATTACAAAACAAGGAAAAACCCATCAGTGCAATACAGAACATTATACATAAGCATTAGGGGAGCAAGGTCTAACACCAGGAGAAGTCTACAACAGGACAATTTCACAGGAAAAAAGAGAAGGAAAAGCAAGAGCTAAATAATCTTAAGGCACATCAATTGGACAAGATGTTTGAGGAAGAAAACACCTAGGGGTATGTTTACTAAAACCCGTTAGGGTGCGCGGCGCGCTAGTGTGCGGATGCCATATAAGGAGTGGGCGTTTCAGTCAGAAAAAAGCAAAACCGGGATTAATCATGCGCTAATGTGCGCCCCACACATTTATTTATTTATTTATTTATTTAGACAGTTTTGTATACCTCCTTATCCTTCAATCAAAGCGGTCACAACACAATTGGGGGATACATTAGCGCATGAGAAAGTTGCGCGGGAAGCATAAGTGGCGTGCTGATGTGCAAGCAGAGGAGCAGAGCCACAGTACAATGGTTAAGACACTGACCAATGGTGCAGCGATCATCATGGCATTGAGATGCCCAGCAGGAGTGCAATCTGGCCAAAATCGAATGTGGTACCTTTTCCCCAAACTCTGACCTCGGTGGGGTCTGCCAGGGTTAGGATCGGGCAGAGGGGCCTCACCTGATGCTGCTCTTTGCTTTGGGGGGGTTGCCTGGCCTAATCAACGCCGTCTATGGGACTTATTCCACCTCCGAGATGGAATACGTCCCACGTCTATCTACCCACCCACTGGAAGTAAAGGGCCATGACCAGAATAGGCTCTATATGTCTGGGTGAGTCGGCTTGCCCCCACTCCGCCCACTCTCCGCCTCTCACCCTTCCCCTTCTGCCCCCATCCAGCACTCCCTGTACAAACCCGCTGTACGTGTGGGGAGCGCTGTGCAGGGAATCACATTCAGGGTCTGAACGGGGGTTGGACGTCCATCCCGGATGTCCAGCCCTGCTATTCGACCCACAGAATCTACCTCAATTACATACATTTAATTCAGGCCCAGACAACTGATTCACCTGAATCATGTTCAGAAGAGATACATGAGTTGTTAACCTCATTGGAGATCTAGTGGAATGAATTAACAAGCCAGCAACAACAAGATTTGAAGATGCTTTTGCAAAGATACTGAGGTAGGCTATGGCCTAGTATGGCCTGCTACTATGAAAGGCCTGTAAGTTAGGCCTGGATCCTAACTCCCAATATAGCTAGAAAAGAACCAAAAATCTGTGAAAATTGAGAAAACTTTTAAAATGCTTAATAAGAAGTTTTCATGAATTCATAAGTCTTCTATTATTCTCTTGTGTGTGAAAGAACAGAAATGTAACAATATATGCATTCCAGAAGCCGAAGTTAACCTTGCAGTAGAAAAGTAACGAGATTTAGAACTGTACCATTGTTCAAGCAATCCTAAAGGAGGGGGCCGGTTGCTAGGCTCTGGAGGGAGTTCTAATTGGACAGGTGCAGGGAACGCATAACCAATGAGAAGTTTGCATGTATCGAGCTAGAACCAATAGAGAGTTCTCATGTATCAAACTGAAAAAGAGGTATAAAAAGTTATGTCTCTGTATAAACCTTTGCTCAGTTCCTTTTGATGCTTTGACTGACTGGGCCTTGTGCACAATAAACTGACTTGGACCCTGTCAATCGACTCCTGGACTTATTCATTGATTGCACTTTGCTACAGCATATTCTTGGTGCTTTGGCCAGGAAGTGCGAGTGATGCATTGCTAAGGTATGCAAGTGCTAGTATTGGGAGATGCACACAGGGCCCAATGTCCTGCCTCTCCAGAAGGCATTGACCAATGGGGCCTGTGGGTGTGGGTGTGGGTGTGTCTGCCCCTGTTGGCTGCTGCTTTATGGCAGAGTTTCCCAACTCCAGTCCTGGTGTGCCAAACACTGTTCGGGTTTTCATGCTGTCCCTCATGAATATGCATGAGATACATCTGCATACCATGGGGGTGGTGCATAGATATGCAGCACAGACATCTTTATTAGAGGCAGCATGAAACCTGAATGGTGTTGGGTCCTCCAGGACTGCATTTCGGAGACTCTGCTCTAGGTAATGCGGCTGTTTATGGTGTCTGTGCTCGGTGGGGTAAAATATAGGCGTATTAACCATGCGTATGTTCTCTGCAATAAAGGTTTGTCCTTACTATCATGGTTTAGTTGTGGGAAAAATATGTGGACTTGATTGGCAGTAGCCCCAGCTGGGCTTTGAACCTGTGACCTTCTGTTCTTGCACACACTGTCTGTGTGCACTGCACCACCATTATGCTGCATTCCCTGGGGAGTCCATGACTGTATATCCGACAGGGCCTGTTTGTTGCAGTGCACGGCACCCACCTGGACAGGGCTAGGCCATGGTCTGATGTTGCCACCAGCTGCTGCCACCTCCACCACCAGTACCGCTCCATCCTTAGATTGGAGACAGCATAAACCCTGAAGGGTTTGTGGCCCTCCAGGACTGCATTTGGGGGAATCTGCTCTAGGTAATGTGCACTTTTCTGGTGTCTGTGCTCTGTAGGGTAAAATAGAGGTGTTTGAGCCATGCTTATGTTCTCTGCAATAAAGATTCGTCTTTACTATCACGATATAGTTGTGGGTAAAATATGGGGACTGGATTGGCAGGAGCCCCAGCTGGGGCTTGAACCTGTGACCTTCTGTCTTCAAACACACTGGTTGTGTGCACTGCACCACCATGTTGCCACAGAGAAATTGCATTCCCTGATGATACCATGACTGTTTGTCTGGCAGGGCCTGTCTGTTGCAGTGCATTGCACCCACCTACACAGGGCTAGGCCATGGTCTGCTCTGGGCAGCTGCCACTGCCCCCCTCCACCTCCAGTACCCCTGTGCCACCATGCTGACATGCCCTTCTGCTGGTGGTGCTGGTGGTACCCAGTCTCAGGCCATCCTGTGTGTGGGTAGGCGGCTGCCTATGGTGCGGGTTCTGGGGTAGGGGAGCCTGCATATCTGTCCGCACGTCCCCCAATCACCGCCTGCCAATGTTCTGTGCCCTTGGGGGTAGCTGCTGGGTACTATCCCCTGTGATACTGTGCTAAACACTCTCGTGCCCATGTTGGGCCCTCATCAGTTGCTGTCTGGCTGCTGTTCAGTTTCAGCATTCCTAAGTGCCATCTAGGCATCTGCCTAGTCTGCACTGTGCCCCAGCTGCACCACAGCATGTGCCACCTGCAGCCCTCTGTATCCCCTTTCCCAGCATCTGTCCAGTTACCCATTCTGACCTGCCCGCCCTGCTGTTGTGGAACATGTGCATGCCATAGGTAACCTGTCCAATGGAGAGGTAAACCCTGATCAGTGTTATTTCACTGCGGGATCATTCACCTTGTATGGGGACGGAGCATAGACCCTTCTAAAATTCATATTTATTTTTTGCGGCTTTCTTTGGAGTGTTTTTTGATGTTTCCCATTGCTATCACTATTGCCCAGCTTGATTATGATTTTTTTATATTTTGTTGGGGTCATTTTTAATGTTATGTTTATTTGCCCTTTTGTTCCGTGCACATGTATCACACTGCTCACTTTTTGTAGGTTTCCCTGGTTTTCAGTTACATTGCTTACAGAAATGGTTTCTCTTCCCTTTAAATTGGCTCTACCACGAGGTTTTCACTCGCGGTATTTTTTTAGTTGAATTTCAGCCCCGCTCCCGTGTGGGGAGCCTCTCCCCTCCCACTCTCCACCCATTGACCCCTTCTCTCCGCCCCTGGGGAGCCTTCCTCTGTCCTCCGAGAGCCTTTTCACGCCTCTATCGCACATCAGCGCGCCGCGCACATGAGCGGGCACTTTAGTGCGGCACGCACGTGTGGGGGGCACAAAAATGCATCATTAGCATGTGCTAAGGTACCTTAGCGCACGCTATTGTGCGCCGCGCACTTGAGCGCAGCTTAGTAAACATACCCCCTAGAGTCCAGAAAAGATTTGAGAGGGCTCAAAAAACAAATATCTAGAATTTTCAAAATGCACAATACATTTAAAAGAAAAACAGAGACTAAAGGAAGCTCCTAAATATAATACAGCTTGTCTCATACCTAAAAACTTCTTCCTTCACTCCTGTGTAGGCCTTGAAAAATCAGGAAAAACCTACACCTTCACCCCCATAAACAACTCAGATCTATTACACAGGTCTGTGACTAAAAAGCTGTTTGATTATTTTCATCTAATTTCCATGTATTTTGGTGTGCTGAAAACAAATAAAATATTGAAAAAACCCCTAGACATCATGATTTGCCACAACATGCAAAATTGTCTTCCAATTTATCAAATTTTTTCAAATTACTATTAATTAATTCAAATTACTATTAATTAATTTCATATAAGTGTATTTAAGATATAAAATGCCAAAAAAAACGTAAAGGGGTTGTCCGAGTTATGTAAAAAAAAATATAGCACTGTAAATCTGATGGTCAGCAATATATACATAAGCTAAGCAAGTTTTAAGTCCGTGCTTCTAATGGTAGAAGGGGTTAATCTTTCCTGAAGAATCCAGTGGGAGGGAGACACAGGGCAGATAGCAGCAGCTCCAGTCAGTGCAGGGGTGCGTGGCCAGCACTGTGACGTCTCGTGTACAGACACAGAGCTGCTCTCTCCTGCATGCCACACTTGTGCACGAATCATCATCAGGTTCTTGGTTCTAGGCTGTTCACACTTTTTCATCGCAATTCGTGTTAGCTCATCTTTCTTCAACCATTATGTTATGGCTCCGCAAAAGTGTATTAATTCGCCAGACAGTTTCTGTGGTGAATATACAGTGCTGAAGCAACAGCAGAATATTACAGACTTTGTGAAAAAAAGTATATACTTTGCATACTTTGGACTAAAAATTGGAGATCAAGATAAAGTCTGGGCACCTCATAAATTGTGCAAACAGTGTGTTGAGGACCTCCGAAACTGGTTCAAGGGTAAGAAAAAATCTTTCCGTTATGGGATTCCTATGGTATGGCGAGAGCAAAAGAACCATAGTGATGACTGTTACTTTTGTTCATGCGATGTGAAAGGGTTTAATTCCAAATGGAAGCATTCCATTTCATACCCCAATCTTCACTCGGCAATTCGTCCCATCCCCCATGGCACAGATATACCAGTACCCAAGCCCCCTGCTACCTTGGAAGAGATACCTAGCTCCGATGAAGGTGAAGTCATACCTGAACCAGATGACAAATCAAGTTCTGACTTTGAAGATAATACAAAACCAAAATTGTTTTCTCAGGAGGAGATGAATGATTTGGTAAGAGACTTGAATCTTCCCAAAGATGCCGCTGAGTTACTCAGATCAAGGCTGAAAAGCAGGAATTTGTTGCCAGGAGGGTCATCTTCATGGTTCAGACATCATGAAAAGGAGTCCGTTCCTTACTTCGCCCAGGAAGACAAGTTGGTTTATTGCATCGATGTCGAAGGTCTGATGGGTCAATTTAAAATCCAATATGATTCAGAGCAATGGCATCTTTTTATAGATTCTTCAAAAAGAAGTCGCAAAGCAGTTTTACTCCACAACAGTTTTTACGCTTCCATACCTGTAGGTTATTCCGTACACTTGAAGGAAACCTACGAGAACTTGGAATTGGTTCTTCGTAAACTTAAATATGAAGACCATGGTTGGCAAGTGTGTGGGGACTTGAAGGTCTTGTACATGCTGCTCAGGCAACAAGCTGGGTATACCAAATATCCTTGTTTTCTGTGTCTATGGGACAGTCGAGACCGACAAAATCACTGGACCAAGAAGAGTTGGCAGCCGAGGGTGCTAACAGTCGGTGAAAAAAATGTCCTCCGAGAAACTTTGGTACCTTCCCATAAAGTTCTTCTACCACCTCTCCACATAAAATTGGGATTGCTGAAGCAATTCGTAAAATCACTTCCAAGAGATGGAGAATGCTTCAAATACTTGGTCACCAAGTTTCCAGGCCTGTTGGAGGCAAAATTGAAGGAAGGTGTGTTTGTCAGACCAGACATTAGAAGGCTTATAGTTGATCAAGAGTTTGTCAATACCATGACGTATCCTCAAAAAGAAGGGTGGATTGCATTTAAAGAAGTCGTACAGAAATTTTTAGGCAATAACAAAGATCCTCACTACAAAAAGATCGTCGGACGAATGCTGAAAGCATTTCAAGCTTTAGGTTGCCTGATGAGTTTGAAAGTGCATTTCCTCCAGTCCCACCTTGACTACTTTCCTGAAAATTTGGGAGCTGTGAGTGAGGAACAAGGTGAATGATTCCACCAAGACATTAAAGAGATGGAAAGGAGATACCAGGGAAAATGGAGCATTACAATGATGGCAGACTACTGTTGGATGCTTCAGAGAGACATTCCAGATGCTACTCACAAGCGTAAATGCACCAAGAGGAGCCTCACAAGGAAGAAGAATCGAGTTTAGTGTGTGTGGGTGAGCTCATTTCAGTTCAAAAAAGGATTTTCATGAAAATATTGTAATAAAACTTTAATTGTATAGGTCTATTTCCATTTATTTTGAGGTATTGCCTTATTTAACATAGTTACCTAAATTGTCAGGAAACGTGATGTCCTATGACAAAATGGAGGTCATTTTCGGATTCAGCGCACCAAAAAACATAAAGATTACGTGGAATAACCAAAACAGCTCTCGAAAAACATTTTTTTTGCAGACCTGTGTTTATTAAAGAAAAGACGCTGAACATGATCTCTGTCCCGTGGGAACACAAATGAAACTAACATAGTGCCCCGTTGCTGTACTTCAGATTGGGAACTTTCCAACATTCCAGTTAAATCAAAGGACTCAGAATCCTGAAAAACTCCCCGCATCAAGGAATCCGCTCCAGAGCTAGGAACAGCCCTAAGCAGAAGATAAAAAGCTTTGACAATAGGGGGAAAGCATTCTCAGGAATTTTAAGAACCTCCAAGAAATATTTATGCAAAATGGCTGAAGGCGAAAGTAAAGACACTTTAGGAGAATTAAGGAAACAGAGGTTAAGTGCCCGGACTGCATTGTCCAAACTCTCAAGCTTACGTGCGTTCATTAATTTGTCCTGAATTAAAGTAAATTGCACCTCATCAAGTCGAGTCACTGATTGTTCAACTTGCTTCAGTCGGGTGTCCAACTTAGGAAATTCCACATCTTTGGTCTGCATTCTGAGATGCATGTCCAGAGTAATAGTAACCATAGCTGACATAGTCTGATCTATAGACGCTACCACGACATAGTCTGATCTATAGACGCTACCACCTGACACAAACTCTCCACAGAGATTTTCAACGGCTTCACCAGCGGGCCTTAGGTTGAATACTGGCCATAGCAATCTGCAGATCACTCCCTTCAGCCACCGCCGAAGAGGAGAGCAAGGACTCCACTGCCCCAGCTCCGCTTACTGACTTCATCGGGAACACCTCAGGCATTGTGCAGGTACTGCTTCCGAGCAAGGTCACCACACCAATAGCCTCCCCTACAGCCGAGCCAGGCTCCACACCACTTTGGCAAGCCTCCCAGCTGAAGTTGTCAGTAGCACCAAAGCCTCTCTGAAGTGACAAAAATGGCCTTCTCTGGGGACTCAAGGGGATGTCAAGGCCAAGGAGGGAGTCCTCTCCTGAAGGCCCCAATGCAGTGGCCATATTCCCAGGATAAGTAGGAACTTGAGGGGTGAACAGCTCAGTAATTGTAACTTGGTGAACAGTAGGTTGAGAAGACAGAGTAGGGGTCTTTGCCACCATCTTTGCCTTACACTTACCCATCTTGCTCAAACCCAGATACAATATGTTCAATGTGGCATGTACTCTGCTCCTCCAATTGAGACTTTTTCATTGGAGTGGAGGAGTAGCCTAATGGCTAGAACACTGGCTTAGGAACCAAGAGGCCAGGGTTTGATTCCCACTAGCACTCCTTGTGGCCTTGGGCAAGTCACTTAACTCTCCATTGCTTCAGAAAAATCCAAGTTATCAATGTCCCTCTTTAATGTACATTACCAAATTTAAGTTAACATGTAAACAGCTTTCTTTTTTTTTTTTTTTTTTTAAATTCTTTATTTTCGTTTTATAACAACAAAGGAAAAGGAAGACATACAGTTAAAAGACAGATACATAAAGTGTAATACATACATCAAAGTAAACCCCTACCACCCCCCTCCCCCCTGCTTCTTCTCTAGAAAACTAATCATTCCCGAAGCGGGCGTGTACTTACATTATTGTGTTACAAAACCTAACGGTGATCTGAAACATGATGAGTGCACATTATACAGGCATGTTGGAACAATGAGCAGATTGTACATAATCATTAAGCATCTGCCATTTAGACAAGCGAGAGTGAGTTTGGGCATGGGGGATAGTTCTCCGAGGTATCTGCTCATATTTACTATATAAGCAGACGAGGTTCCACCATTCATTGACAGTAAGTCGAGAGCTATCCTTCCAATTCCTCGTGATTAAGCATATGGCCATACCCAGCATGAAATCAAGGAGAAAGCGACCCTTCTTAGGGAGAGAGGGGACCTCCGCCACAGAGCGGAGTCCCACGATCTTCCAAGAGAGAGGTTCGTGAAGGTGTAAGATAAATTGAATACAACCCCAAACCCGCCCCCAATAAACCTGTAGTTGAGGACATTCATAAATAACATGAGCGAAGGTTCCCACAGCAGTATGGCAAGACCAACACTGGTCCCTAGCAGTTGTGTTCCATTTGGCTATTTTTTCTGGGGTATAAAAGCATCGGTGTGCAAAAAAGAAGAGAGTTTGGGTAACAGAGGCAGACCGGGAAACCCGCACTACTTTGCTCCAGAAAACGCTCCATTGCACAGGGGTTAAAGTGGTTTGCAGTTCGCGCTCCCAGGCTTGTTGGGCTCTAAAAGTGGCCGTGTCTGTACCCTGACATAATATTTTATAAAAGTTAGAGGCTACCCCATGTGTACTACTAATAGAGTGAACTATCTCTAATAGCCCGTCCTCAGTAGGGGCAGAGGGCGGCATGATTCGAGCACTTTTGAGGCAGTGTTGAAGCTGCATCAATTGAAAGTAGTGTTTCGCTGGTAACGCAAATTCCTTTTGTAAATCAGAAAAGGTTTTCCAACGAGCTGCAGAGAAAAGCTGTTGGGGTGTCCAGATCCCCCTTGAGTACCAGGGTTTCCATGCTATCGTTCTATTTAGGACTTGAATTTTGGGGTTATTCCATAGCGGGAGTCCCTCCTGAGGACATACGTTCGGGCCCAGTGAGAAAATGAGAGTGTTAAAGGCCGCAAGAGTATCAACAATCATTGGTGGGTGGCAGGTGTCTACTTGATAGGACATACCGGGGAGATGGGTCAACGGAATTGGGCTACTAAGCTCCTCTTCTATGTCAAGCCAAACTGGTCTGCTGTCTGTTGAGGCATCTAGCCATCGGGCACCTTGCTTAAGTAGGAAGGCTTGATGATATCTAAGAAAATCAGGAAATCTAGTACCCCCTCTTTCCTTTGCAGACTGTAGTTTTTGTTTAGCTATCCTTGGTGGCTTGCCCTGCCAGAGATAACGGACGAGAAGGCCCTCAATATCTTTATAAGTATGTAGCGGGAGTAAGCATGGCAGCATTTCTAAAATGTAGTTCACTTTGGGGACTATCATCATTTTCACAGTTTCTAGGCGGCCCCACCAGGTAAGAGATAAGGGAGACCAACGATTTGTGAGCTCACGGACTTTGGAGACTACCTCTTTGGCATTGAAACTAATAGTGTCTTCTAAAGGAGAACAGTAATGGACCCCGAGATACTTCACCATGCGGGATTGCCAAAGGAAGGGAAAGGCCTGCATGTCAGCCTCATGTAACCAGTGGTTCAGTGGGAATGCTACAGATTTGGTCCAGTTAATTTTATAGCCCGATAATTGTGAGTATCCGTCAATCAGATCCAAGACAGCTGGAACCGAATCGAGGGATACGAAAAGCATAAGGTCATCTGCATATGCAGAGAGTTTAATCTCCCTATGACTGAAGGGGACACCTCGAATACGTGCGGACTGTCTAATAAGGAGGGCTAGGGGTTCAAGAGCTAGATCAAAGAGCATTGGTGATAGGGGGCAACCTTGACGCGTGCCTCTTTGGAGATTAAATGGCTGAGACTTGATGGCATTTACACAAATGCTGGCGACGGGTTGAGTATACATGACTTGGAGATATCGGAGGAAGCCCTCCCCAAAGCCATACCATCGGAGAACTGCAAATAAGAAGGGCCATTCTAGGCGATCAAAGGCTTTTTCGGCATCCAGGGAAAGACCCACCCATGGATGATCTAGATTGGCAGCACTGGATAGCACATGGCACAAGGTCCGAGCATTGTCAGCAGTTGATCTGCCGGGTATAAAACCGCATTGGTCGGGGTGAATTAGGGTGGCCATCCTGTCAGATAGCCGGGTGGCCAAGATCGTTGCGAAGATCTTATAATCGGCATTAAGTAGGGAGATTGGACGGTAGTTGGCGGTTAGAAGCGGGTCTCTGCCTTCTTTCTCAAATACTACAACATTAGCTGCAGAAAAGGATCCCAAAGAGGATGTATCTACCGCAAGGGCAGTAAAATAGAGTTTTAAATAGGGAACTAAATCTGCACTGAACGTTCTGTAGAATTCGGTCGGGAGACCATCGGGCCCTACGGCCCGGCCTGAGGCTGCTCGTTTTAGGGCAGATTGGATCTCTGAAGTAGAGAAGGGTTCATCCATCGCATCCCTATCATCTTCAGAGAGGGTCGGCCGCTGAATGCCAGAAAGCAATCGCTCGAATGTCTCTGACGAAAACTCACATTCAGATTGATATAGGCGGGTATAGAAATCCCGAAAGAGTTCTACAATGTCGGAGTCTGCGGTCACTATGCCCCCTCCCTGTGGAGCTCGAAGGGCCGCTACGCGTTTGGCTTCTTTTTGACCTTTCAAGGCGTTGGCTAAGAGTCGACCGGCTCGGTTGTTTTCACGATAATATGTCCCTCGCTGAAGTGCAATACTCTTAGAAGCTGCAGTTGAGAGGATTGAATTATATTGAAAACGGAGGCGCTGTAATCGAATTAATACACATGGATCAGTACGTGAAGTCAGAACTCGTTCGCCTGCTTTTATTTGTTGGTCTAGTATGAGTAGCTGCTGTTTGCGTTGTTTCCGCAGGCGGATTTGATAGCTAGTGATCGTTGCTCGAATGGCCGCTTTGAAGCCCTCCCACCAAGCCCAATTCGCAGTATCCTGGGGTAGATTAAAATGGAAGTAATCCTGTATGGCTGCTCGAATTTCTAACTGGAACTCTGGCTGAGTTAACAGGGCTCTATCAAAGAACCAGGCCCCCGAATTCCCTTGGGGTGCAGTAGTGTGTAATTGAAAGGAAATAGCAGCATGATCTGAAATATGTTGGGAGTGAATCTTTGCAGTGTCCACCTGAGGAACTAACAGTTTTGATATTAGAAAGAAGTCTATGCGAGACTGGGATTTGTGAGGGGAAGAGAAGAAGGTGAAGTCAAGCTCATTGGGGTGTAGTAACCTCCATAGATCAACTAAAGCAAGATCTTTGATCAGGGAGGTAAGCGTGGTGTGACTCTTGGGGGGACCACTTGTCCTAGGCGGCTGTTTGTCAATCAGGGGATCAAGGACTAGATTGAAATCCCCCCCAATTATCAATGAAGTATTAGCAGAGGCCTGCGCAACCTGAGCAATGGTAGCAAAAAAGGCAGGGTCATCCACATTAGGAGCGTAAAGGCATATACATGTAACTTCAAGGCTACCTATCTTGAGGTGAACTCTGGACCATCTACCTTCTGTATCTGAGCTAGTCGCAATAATAGTAGCATGCAAAGATTTCCTAACCAGTATGGCAACCCCACATTTCTTAGAAACGGCTGGGGAGTAGGCGGCCACCATGTAAGGTTTAATATTGAGTTTAAGAGTTTCCTTCGAATTTAAATGCGTTTCTTGGAGAAAAATCAGATCCGCAGCTTCCTGACTTAGGTAGCTTAGGATTTTCTTCCGTTTTATCGGATTATTGATTCCTTTTACGTTCAATGAGAAAATCTTACATGGTGCCATCAATCGGTAATAGACATTTTAGGTAAGGGCGCTTGAAAACATACAACATAATCAGAATCTGTGCAACAATGACATAATCACCGAGTATGCTGGCTAATACACCCCATATTGAAAAGTATGTACCATTGTATCTTAGAGAAGAAGCAAAACCCCCAAAGAATATGGCGACCATATGTCTGCGGGAGGAGGCCCTAGAGAGGAAATAGAAAGACATGAAAAAAGAAAAGAAACACCAGAGTCCATAGTTAACACTGTCTCTGATACTCATCGAGGCTACTGTGGGTAGATGGAGTCGGGTCACAGATATCATCAGAAGTAAGGCAGACAAACTGCCCTCGCCAGACTCTTTGCTGGGCTGCGGCAGATCCAATATGGCAGGTACAGCGGATATGAGAATACTTGCAGGAATATTCTGGAAGTCAGCGCATCAAGTCGGCTTCTTTGGAATCCAAAAACTCCGCGAGTAGATCAGGGTCCTCAAATGTTCTTGTCTGATTGTGAAGCGTGACTCGGAGCTTGGCCGGGTACATCAGGCCATAGCGTGCTTGTAGTTGTTGAAGCCTCGGCCGGAATTCCAGAAAGCGCTTTTGGCGGTCAACCGTGGGTTTAGCCAAGTCAGGATAGAAGGAGATCTTGTGGCTCTCAAACTCCATATGGCCCTTTGCCCGAGAGGCACTTAGAATTTGCTCCACGTGTTGATATCTCAAAAGTCGAAAAATGATAGGCCGCGGGGTCTTCCTGTTGAGCGTTATGCTTGTGGGTACACGATGAGCGCGATCGATCTCCAAATCTTTGGTAAAGGTGATTTGGAGCAGGGAAGGGAGGACTTTGCATAAAAACTCTTTCATGTCTCCCGATTCCGCTCCCTCCGGTATGCCCACGAGTCGTATGTTATTGCGGCGCGCTCTATTATTGCCATCTTCCACTTCTTTCTGCAAGGCCCGCACCTGACGTTCAACTTTGTCGAGTTTGGACAACCGGGCCGCATGGGAGTCCAATATGCTCTCCATTTTGTCCTGACGCGAAGAAAGCCCTTCTAGCTTGCTTTGCAGCACACCAAGATCTTCCCGCAGCGCTCGGAGCGCCTCACCGTTTGACTGCACGAGGTCTTTGACCCCTCTAATCTCTGCGAGGATTTCCTGCTGCATTTCGGGGCCCTCGCGCAAGGCCAGCCCCTTCTGCGGGGACGGGGGTTCAGTTTTGGAACGTTTGCCGTGAGAAGCCGCTGGAGATCCGAATTCCAGGCGCGTAGGTTTGGTCCCCGCCATCTCACCAATGTGCCCCGGCAAGATCAGAGTAGAAGTTCCAAGTATGTACGGTGTTAATTCAGGATTCTGAGTAGGCCTCTCGGGAGCCTCAGCGTTATGCGACCATCCCGCTGGACATCAGGCTCCGCCCCCTCCTAAACAGCTTTCACTGAAATGATAAAGTGGTATAAAAACCTGTTAAATAAATAAATTGCATTTCTAGAGTTAGTGAGTCAACCTTTGAGTTTCTGGAGATAGATGAAAAAATGTAAAACTCCTAAGGATAGTAAAACTGGGGTTGTTCCAAATGCCAACAGTATAGTAAGTGATTGATATGTTGAAAGAAAAGAACAGAGAAAGACAGTGAACTGCTTAAGTTGCGGATTGTGCGTTGACTGTGATTGTGGATATATAGTAATTGATTTTAGGACAGTGGTGCATGTCATTTGGATTATTGTAATTTGCTTTATTTGGGTGATTGGGTGATAAGACCACTCCAACTTGCACAAAATTCTGCTGCTTGGGTTATAAGTGGGGTACGTAAAGATGATCAGATAATACAATACTGAAAAATTTACACTGGCTGCCTGTTATATGCAGGGTTCAATTTAAGTGTTTCACCTTCATATTTAATGGCCCATAATCTGTTACGTCAACTGGTTTGTCCTCATTAATGAAACCCTACGTGTCAGTTTGAGCTTTACGCTCTGCCTCTCAGAGACTACATCTACATCTTGGATGGTTTTTCTCTTGGATTTACTGAAGCTTCTATGACTACCAGAATTTAATCAACCTGATGCAGGGTCGTCATGTTGAGACCCGAAACGTGACACGTAGTTACTTTTGGATTCCTTGGCGGTTTAAGAGCTCGGCAAAAAAAGCTAAGTGTTTAAATGTGTTCACTCACTTTATAATCTTATTAAAAAGGAGAGGCCACAGCGAGGGACAGATTCCATTCCGCCTACTTTTGCGTGGCAGCTCCAACAAAAAGAGTTTCACCATTGAAAGTTGGTATTTTGTTCTTTTGATTCTTAGTTATATTCTGACAGTGAGATTTATTTCTCAGAGACTGTTGCATATTCTACTTCTATCGGTCACTTGCACAGCCATGAGTCAGTTATAAATGTTTTCTATTCATTTGGAATTCCAGACTTTTATGGGTGCATAAGAATACTCTGTCATCAGGCTTTAAGCCAGTGGTTCCCAAACCTGTCCTAGGGGCTTCCCAGACAGTTGGGTTTTCAGGAGGTAGATTTGCATGCAGTTGAGGCAGTGTATAGAGATCTCTCTCATGAATATTCATGGTGGATATCCTGAAAACCCAACTGGCTGTGGAGCCCCCAGGACAGGTTTGAGAATCACTGCTTTAAGCAACATCTAAAAACGTTTTTATTTCAAAACACATATGAAACTTGTTTTAATGTGCATTATTGATGTTATTTTATGCATATCTGTTCGTTCTAATGTTGAATGTCTTGAGATTTTATTGTGTCCTGGTCGACTTGTAACGTGAAATTATTTGTTTTTAATTGTTATGTATTTGCTTGTTTATTTTTAATATCTTAAAAGATACATATGTTTTGCTATGTAACTGCTTTGAAATGTATTTGATTGGCAGATATACATTTAATAAATTTGAATATAAATTTTCTCCTAAAACACTCCAATGTCCAAGTCTCTCTCCCCAGGGCACCGAAGAGTGTGACTTGGCACTTTTGGCTCTTTCAAGGATGTATTGATGGACCACTATGGAAAGATGAGGAAGCTGCTGCCTCTCGAATCCGGGTGCCTTCTGGACTCAGTTTATTCCGTCAACCTTCTTATTAATAGATTATACAGCTGGGGGGGGGGGGGCGGGGTGTCTTCCATATTTTCGTTTGCATATCTTTGAGGATTCTGTGAACGGGCACTGACACAGATTCCTTGGGTGGGTCAAGGAATTAGAACATATCCAATATTTGTGTCCTGGACTTCTCTTCTGTCACTAATGTAACTGGAATAGACCTTGCCATTTCCTTTACAAAATCCACAACAAAGAGTTCTTCTAGTGGGGACTTTCTCCTTTAATGAGGTAGGGATGGATCTGACAACAAATCTGTGTATCCCTCTTCTTCAGAGAATACATCTGGCTCATATTCAGAATCCTAGAATCACTTAGGGGTATGTTTACTAAGCTGCGGTAATTGTGAATAACGCGCGTAACGTACACTTAACGATCGTTCGCACGTCAGAACGCGCGTTCTGATGTGCAAATGATCGTTAAGTGTACGTTACGTGCGTTAACCGCAATTAACGATCGTAAACCCCCGCGGCGCGTTAAAACACCGCAGAAGGTGGAGAGTGGGCGGAGAGAAGGGGTCAATGGGCAGAGAGTGGGCGGGAGATGCTTCCCTCACACCAACGCGCTGAATTTCAGAGCTCAATTCCAACGCGAATGAAAACCTGTCGTTAAAGGCATATTAAAGGGAAGAGAAACCATTTCCGTCAGCAATGTACAGCAAAACCGGGGAAACCAACAAAACGTGAGCAGTGTGATACATGTGCACAGAACAAAATGTCAAATAAAACTTTAAAATGACCACAAGAAACAGTGTAAAAAGTATAATTCAGCTGGGCAACAGTGATAGCAATGGGCAACAATAAAAAACACTCCCAGGAAAGCTCCAAAAAAAGAAATGATGTTTGGAAAGGTCTACGCTCCGTAGACACTTTCAAAAATCATTTCATTTTATGGGAGCTTTCCTGGGAGTGTTTTTTAATGTTGCCCAATGATATCATTGTTGCCCAGCTTGGTTATGGGTGTTTACCCCTTTTTTCGAGGTCTTTTTTGAGGTTTATGTGCACTTTTGTCTCCATACAAGGTAAATGAGCCCACAGTGCAATTGTGCAGAGCAGGGTTTCTGACTCGTCAGGCCAGTTGACCTATCTCCAGGGACTGCATTGTCTCTGTGGCCACAGTGTGGTGCAATGGACACAGCCAGTACCCGTAAGATCAGAGGGTCACAGGTTCAAATCCCAGCTGGGGCTCCTGCCAACCCAGTCCCCATAGTTTTACCCACCACTAAACAGTGATAGTAAAGACACTCCTTTATTGCAGAGAACATACGCATGGTTAATACTTTAATATTTTACCACACCAAACACAGACACCATAAACAGGCGCATTACCTAGATCAGAGTCCCGCAAATGCAGTCCTGGAGGGCCCCACACCATTCAGGTTCCATGCTGCCTCTAATAAAGATGCCTGTGCTGCATATCTATGCACCACCCCCATGGTATGCAGATGTAGCTCATGCATATTTATGAGGGACAGCATGAAAACACGAACAGTGTTTGGAACACCAGGACTGGAGTTGGGAAACTCTGCCGTAAAGCAGCAGCCAACAGGGGCAGACACACCCACACACACACCCACAGGCCCCATTGGCCAATGCCTCCTGGAGAGGCAGGACATTGGGCCCTGCCTGTATCTCCCAATACTAGCAGTTGCATACCTTAGCAATGCCACCCTGCACCTGGGTATATGGTACACAGCTATCAAACGTTTCCTATGATAACTGGCAGATATCAATTCCTACGTTAAGCACATTTTGCTCATTGAGCCCCACCAAAACAATCATTCTGATGTCTGCGGTGTGTGCTGCAGGTCTGGTCTCTGATAGTGTTTACCACCCTGGGGAGTGACCCCCAACAGTAGTGCGTACCATATCCATGCCTGTACTGTGCCCAGGACTGGTGTGGTGGGTATGGCTGCTGAACACCTCTATAGTAGCACAATGCTGGCATAGGTGTGGGGGTGGCTGTCTGTCTATCCAGTGTGTGGTGGCTGCAAACACCTTCCACAGCCCACACTGCCAGCAATGTTGCCAGTATTGGGCTGCCAATGTGTATAATGAGGAGCAAGGTACCATGGGTATAGGCTGGACAGGGTGGCCTGGCCAGGGTGCATCTGCACAGGGCATAGGGCACTGACTGGGACATTTTAGTGCCTGGCCACCACCTACACAGACAGGGTGACCTCAGTATGTCCTGCTGAGAGATCACTCTCACCCTGACTGTGCAGTGACCACAGCATGGCTAGGCACCCCCATATTGCTATACAGCATTTCACTCATGTGATAGATATGGGTTTCCTTTTGGGGCCCAGTCACTGATTTATCTGCCTGCTGTGTATGCTGATATCCCAGTTTTGGGTGCATGCATCTCCACTGGGCACATGCACTATGGACTAACTAGCAGGCTGTTTGCAGCTGGTATGTGTCTTGATGGAGTGGCTTGCAGGGTGCAGTGGCTGATGGCTTGCAGCAGGAGCATATCAGATGGTGGTGGGGTGCAGCTTAGCATATCCAGGCCTAATGTCTGTCTGCTATTGTGTTATGGATGTGTACAGAGCTGCATTGACTGCCCTGTGGTGTGTCTGTTCCTCAGCAGGACAGGGGTTGATGTTCCCTCTACTGTCACCTTTGCAGGGAGGTAGAATGTGAATCTATTGTTGGGGGGCCCTGTTTGCCCCCCCTCGGGGGGGGGGGTGCATGGGCCACCTGGGGGTCCATGGGGGCTGCACCTGACTGAAACAGACGGAGATATCCATGGTGTTGCTGCAGAAACTACCTATCTCACACATTAACACTGCTTTGGACCTGCGCCATGGCTTCTTTTAGCTATGGACGGTGCTGTGGACCTGGTGCTGGGCGCCTCACTGCACCCTCAGCGTGAGCACAGTACCCGCACAATGTGACGGTGTGTAGCTACTCTGTGCCAGTACAACACAAGGTCAGTACCCCCTACAAGGCCGAGGTGCTGTGGGGGTGCACATGGTCACTTCCCCCTACCAGGCCGAGGTGCTGTGGGGGTGCATTCCCCATGGTGTGCATCTGTGGACAGCTGATTTGCATGTGCAGTGCATCATTGGTGTGACTGGCACAATCCAAACCTGGGAAAATCCAGCACCTGCTCACAGGCTCTGATAAACCATAGGCCATCACACGTACATCTGTTAGCATAATGCATAGGTGCAAGACACCCTAAAGAGTCTGTATTATAAGGTGCCCACGCTGGTAAAAACACACGTACCCACGCACGATTGTACGCACGGGGCTACGCCCATACCAACGCACGCAGCCTCGCTCGCACCAACGTACGTGGCTAGGCACACTCCAAGGGTGTGTTTCTGACACCACTACTCCACGTAAAGAAAAACATGCCTCCTCATTCCCTATGTAATGTACAGGGTGATGCCTGGGCCAGCCTTCTGCATTAGGCACACTGGGGACTCGAACCCATGCTGCCTGTAACAGCAGTCAGTACAGTAACCATTGTGCTACAGCTCTGTTTCCGTGCTTTGTGTCTGTACGCCTTCTTACGATTAACGTGCAGTAACGCGCCACGGCGCCCTGTAACGCTCAGTAGTTTTTGGAACGTGCGTTAGTGGTAACGATGTACCGCCCATGTCCTTATTTGGGGTTTCTGTCACTACCGCGGCTGCTAACGCGAATTGCACTAACGCAGTTTAGTAAACATACCCCTTAGAGTTTGATCCAGAAAAATACTCCGTCTGAGAAGTCTGGTTTACTGCCTATCTCAACCTCTGGTCTTCTTTAGGTGTGGGCCTCAAGTGAGAGAGCCAAGAGCCCAAGGATCTCTGATGTCTCCATGTCTCCTTACTACTACTTATTATTTGAATAGCACTACAAGGCATACATAGCGCTGTATATATACATGTAAGAGACAATCCCTGCTCAATAGAGCTTACAATTTATTCAAGACAGACAAAACAACAGACTGGGGACTAGGATAAATCTACAGGAAATGGTAAACAGAAGAATAAGGGAGTCAGAATCCAAAAGCAGCCTTGAAGAGATGACTTTTTAGCTTGGATTTGAATAGGGGAAATGGAGTTTGATTGCACTGGAGATGAACATCAACTGGTCAGTCACCAACTCTATGGCCTTTTGATGCTTCAATGTCAATGTCACTCCTCCAGGCAAAGAATTAATCTTAAGTATCAGCTGGATGTCTCTGTGCATTGACATCAATGATGTCAAAGCCGCAGCATAGCACTGAGCAAAGAAGAGCTCCATCCATTCCTCAAATCTCGTTATTATCTTCTCATCGGAGGCTTCCATCAACAAAGGCTTCGGGGCTACAATAGGAGGGGCCACATCCTCCTGAGATAGTTGGGCTATATAAAGGAAGTTGTTCTCAGCCCTTCGGAGTTGGTGAATACAAATTACGAGAGGGATCATGGTCAGTCCCTAACACTTCAAGTACCAATGTGAGTATCCATTAAGCATATGGTCTTGCTGCACTGGGTGGATCTTTTAAACCCAACGGAGAGTTTCCTCTGGAACATGTCACTGAAAAGGAGAGCTAGAGTAAAATCAAATGACTCAGGCCTGTATTGGCAAACATACAAAAAAGTAAAGGAAATGTAAAAAATGGCCAAAAACCTAAAACACTGACAGAGTTCAGGTTCTGTACGACAGCTTTGTACTTTTGAAGAGTGGAAAATTTGAGAAAAACTGAAAAAAAATACCAAACTTTAGAAACACTCATCTTGATGTGAGCAGTAGCGATGCAATCTCTTGGCTCCACAGAAAGACAAAAACTGAGGCAATCCCGAATGACAGAGGTAGACAGGAAATGGCATATATATGCGATGAAGCCTTCCAAAAACTTTGGGAAAAATCCTGGGCTGGGAAGTTATTTCTCACACCAGGCTCCATCAGTGACATTATTCATTTTGTGAACTCTCTATCCTGCTTGTCTTTAGAGAATATCAATTTGCACACATTAAAATATTTCTACATGTGTACAAAGTAGTTATTAATATAAATGTGTGAAATGAACCCAGAAATGTTCAAAAATGGGGAAAAAATGGAAAAATCCCCAAATGAATTGAAAGTTTTAGGCTATGCATAACCCTATAGGAAACCAAGCCTAGCCACACAGACAGCAGCCTAAGAACACCTAAAGCCTTTATTCCAGCATTCTGATTTTAGAACCCTCATGCAAGTAATGCTAACTCTGCACATTGACTATTGGAATAGTCTCCTCCATGACCTGCCTAAACTATCACTGCATCCGTTGGTAATGACACAACACACGGCAGCCCGAATTATAAACAATTTACATTATATGGACCATATTACCCCTATTCTCCACAAACTACACTGGCTTCCTATTCAAAGACAGATAAAATATAAATTAATATTGATTAAAAAACATAACAAAATTAGCACCATCTACCCTTTTACAATTGATCAAAGTTGTGCCCAACGAACGTCTAAGACGAGGTCAAACCAACAACATGCTCATTACCCCAATTGACTTCAGAAATACAAAACAAAACACCAGCAACAGGGCATCTGAATATGTATCCCCAATGCTCTGGGACCTATTACCCGAAGAACACAGAAATATCACAGACTTAACCTTGTTCCGGTCTCATCTAAAAACCTACTTATTTATCAAACATTTTGGTCAAAACGATCGACCACCTGAAATTGATCCTACATAATACACCTTCATCACAGCCCCAACTGTCAATGATCGAAATTAATTAAAAGCACAACTTCTATCCGACAACGTTCAAAACCTACCCTCAATCAATCATCAACATTAACTGTAAATAAGTTATACTATTTTGAAATTATGTAAATTATAATGATTTTGTTCAGCACCTGTTATGTTGTTTATATGTTTTGATGTACCTGTTGTTCCAAATGTAAACCGCTATGATTCCTTGAAATGGTGGTATAAAAAACACACAAAAAATAAATAAATATATTTTGTTAGGTTCTTTTGAAAAGTTTTCTAAATATAACCAGCTTATATTAGCTGATTATTTTTACTGCTCGGCAGCTTACCATAAACTGACCTACATATTAACAAGTGGCTTGCAAAAGCGTTTGACTGTATGCAGCACTCTTTACATGAAATCTTACAGCACAATGATGAACCTACCAAATTCTCATGACACTACAGCATGGAATACACTTTTTGGGTATCCTTACAGCATTGCCTCTGTGAAAGAGAATAGAGAAGATTCCAGAAAGACAAAAAAGAGGCAACAATAGAGCTAACAAAAGGTCAATGCCTCGGTGGTATAGTACTGCTAGCACATCTGGAGTGTTGTTATTTTTTTTTGTTTTGGGGGGGGGCGTGCAAACTCCCAAAGGTAGTTGGTAAGCACTTGTAACTTTTCCAAAGGTAATGCGATGCCAATAAATTGCATCAATCAAGAGTCATCACAAGACAAACAGACACAATCAATTCAACCCTTCTTCCACTTCTCTGATTTCCATCTCCAGCATAACGCCTTGATAGATTGGGTCCTGAAGAGTTTATACAGTCTTTTAATGAATTCATTTCTGAAACAAGTACTCTGCAGAAATCTGCTAAGACAGTAGAGATCTGATTTATCATCTCTTTGAATGACCGAGATCTCAAACAGCTTCTGGAGCATTTAACGATTGTAAGAGAGACATGTTGAATTTACTCCACAAGCGTGCTTGTGGTTGGAAAGGAACTACTGGAATTCAGCAGAGATTTTCCTTTCAATCTACAGTCTTCAAACTGCTGGCTTCTGTGAGTGCTTCTGAAAAACAAAATATAGCTAGAACGGAAACTGGATTCTCCAGTTCAGACCAGAACTGAGCGATTGGATAGTCCTAAGTAGGGCCTCCATATTAAAAACTAGCACAAGGGATATCTTCTGTTAAAAAGCCTTTGTTAGGTTTTTTTTTAGTCCTCTTGCATGTGGATTACCTTAATATGGAATGTGACAGCCTGGGCTTCAATGTGAATATTAATGTTGAAAAGGATGGAGGAATCATCGTCCTTGATGTTTTCCCTACTGTTAAGTTTAGAGGATGCCAGTCTTGAAATTAACTAACAGTGACACCTGTCAACATTTTCGTCAACAAAAAGTATCTTTGTTTTTATTTGTTCTAAATGACTTTCACCGTGTGCTGAAAATAGCCTGACCCTTTAGGGATGGGGCTAAAGTACTGAAAGGAAACACATTTTGGGGCTGTTGCTTTATTTCGGAGCACATGATTAGAGTTTAGAGATTCTCTTAACAGGCTTATAATATTTGGAATTTTATTCTGTCTTCCAAAATAATTCTCAAGATGGCTTACTTCATAAATAGTGTAATCCATAGTGTGTCCGAGGGCCCTTTCCTCAGTCCACTTGCTACTATACTCCGTATATGCGCTCTCGCCTCCAGGGACGGGCTCTTTGATGGGCGAAAAGGATATCTCTTCAGTACTCAAGGTGTATAATCTCATACTTTCACAAGAGCTCTCAAAGGGGTGTATTTACTAAATATTAGTGTCACTAACAGGCATGAGAGTGTGCTGACACTTGAAGGAACTTATTTATTAAATGTTAGCGTGCATTAACAGGCGTTAGTGTGTGCTATCTGATGCTCGAAGGGGCTTATTTACTAAATGTTAGCGTGCGCTAATAGGCATTAGTGTGTGCTCATCAATCAAACATAATTCACTCTACTAAATTTGCAGACTCCTAAATCAGGCTTTGAAAGGAGAAAAAGGGTCTCAGAACCATACAAGGTAATAGTATGGGCAGCGGCTTCTGGGGGGCAACAGTCAAAGCAAAACACTAGATCCTGACAGCCCCACTAACTCAAAGAGCCGTCAGCCCATCATTTTACCTGCAGGCAGAGCTGACACACACAGGGCCGGCCCAAGGGTTTCTGCCGCCCTAAGCAGAAACTCTGGCCTTGCCACCCCCTCCTCAGCTTCCACTGCGGCCTCCCTCCCCACCCCCCCAGCTGCTGCCGATTCTGTTTCGGGAGGCAAGCAGTGCCAATATTTCAAAAAGCATTAGCTTTTTGCTGCCACTTTCTTGCCCACAGCAGGCCATGTCTCTCTCAGCCACGCAACCTAGTCGCCCCTCATGGGCTACGACGCTAAAAGCTGTTGCCAGGATCCTTAGTCGACTGCCCGGTCTATGCTCCATGACAGCCATGCTGTTCATGGTTAGACAGGCAGAAGGCATGTAGGGCTCTACGCTATATACTGTCCACCAGGCCTGTATACCATATATATGTGAAACAAACCAAAAACCTCAGAAGAACCCTCCAGCATACCATAGTAGCATAGTTAATGATGACAGATAAAGACTAAAATGGCCCACCCAGTCTGTCCAGCAGCAATTTATCCATATTAGGCAGCTGTGTATGTAAAATTCCCATATGGAACCAAACAGCCAGTCCTTGACTGCTCTGTCCCTCACCTAACCTCATCCAGGGTTATAACTACCGCAGGTTACCCCAGTGTTTCATTTCCACATTCTAGAGATCCCCTGTGTTTTCCCCATGATTTTTGAATTACAGCACACTCTCTCTCTCTCTCTCTCTCTCTGCAGCTTATGTGTATTCATTGATGTACGTTTTGCTGTTTGGCTGGTCCTTCTAGGGACCAGAGACTATGGTATATATAATCTCAGTGTGGATTAAAGAAAAGACACGTCACAGCACTTGCTATCAGAGGATACTGCCACTTTCCTATGGTGCAAAGCACTTGGCTTTGCCTTACGCCTTACCATGAATCTGAGGCAATACAGTGTCGCGCATTCCTGCTTAGTTACAGTCCAAGCGATATTCCCATTATGGGCTAGATTCAGGGGTATATTATCCTCATTCTCAAGCATCTGTGAGTGCCTGACCCTGATACAGAGAATTTTCTGCCATTTTTTATTTAATATTTATGAATAAAAATCAAAGAAAGGTGTTCCTTTTTCAAGAACTAATTAAGGTTCTGTATCCAAATGATTTAAATCACATCTCTTACTAGGAAACCATACTTCACAGGTTTATTTATTAGAATTTTGAAAGTATGTTTTTAATGCACATTCTGACTTTCTGCCAAATCTCACCATGGAAATGCTAATACTGGAGAAACCTACATTTTAAGGAATTTTATTTATTAGATTTTCGCCGTATATATGGTTGCACAACAATCCATCAAAATAAATCTTGCAAAGAATTGGTACATAAATCTCAGAAACCATCTCGCATTATTCACTTGGGAATCTTCTGTCTATTGTATTGTCTCAGCAAGATGGCTTACAGGCATGTCCAGAGGAAATATATTTTCAGGAGGATGTTCTCATGACATAATATGAAGCACAAGTTCAGCATAATGGAATTTCTCTAGGTTAAATCAGGGGAGGGCACCTCCAGTCCTCAAACGTGACAGACAGTTCATGTTTTCTACAGAACCAGACTACGCAAATGAACTGATTTCAAATATAGTGGTGGATCGGTGGAATAGTGGTAGAGATGAGGACAGTATCTGAATTCAAAGAAGCATGGGACAAACACAGAGGATCTCTAAAGGTAAAAGGGGGACTGTTGTAGTGTTGATATGGAAGGACAGACTAGATAGGCCATGTGGTCTTTTTCTGTGGTCATGTTTCTATGTTTCTATATTGGGGTCCACGTCATGTGGTTAATAACAAAGCAAAAATACAATTATACAACTGTGTTCACCGTCCATCATTTCCCAATAACCCTGAATCTCACATCTTATCTTCAAAGCTGCCAAGTCACCTGGTCCCAGGAGTGAGATTTTAAGCCAGTCCTGGATTTCTGACAATCTCATTCTGGTGCATTATGGGACCTGCAGCACTGATCCCAATGGGCAAAATCAGGGACTACAAATACCATACTGCATTGCAAGGCAAATTTAAAACCAGAACTGACCAAAAATCTTGCTCCTGGAACTTGATAACTTGGCAATTCTTTATCTTACCACTACCCTATAATCCAGCAGACCGATGAAAAAGATCACCTGCATTTCTCTTCTTATGCACTAAAAACTGCTGTCGTTTTTAGACAAAGGGGCGATGCGCCTTTTGATTCAGGTGCTGGCAATGTCAATGTTAAATTATTACTACTAATAATCATTTGTATAGCTCTACAAGCCATATGCAGCGCTGTACAGAGATATGTAAGAGACAGTTCTCTGCCAGGTACATTAAGAAGTACTACAAAGCCCTGCTCATTTAGAACCCATAGCAAACCTGTGATATTATAATAGCACTACCAGGACTCACACAGCACCAAACCCTACTTATCAAAAGGCAGCACTGCAAATATTAAACCAATACATCTACTAAGAAAAGAGACTCCTACATAGAAACTACACAAACAGCTTGGTCACACATGCAAAACATAGGCAGACCATCACCAAATACAAAACAAGGGATCACAATTTAGAAATATGAAGACAATAATTAAACTGGGAACCCCAAAAGCCAAACCTGGAATGTACAATAACACCAGAGAAATAAAACTATAATTTCCTCTTGTACTGAACAAAACACAAAGACATCAGCAATGCACATTTCCCAGAGCTGACATATTCCAGTTAATAAATTCATAATAAGATAGTTTTTTTCTACCTTTTTTTGTTTGGGCATTTTATCTTTCAGTTGCAATTGCTCCCGTCACTTTCTTCTGCTGTCTTATGTCTTCTGTTTCCCATTTATCCTTTCTTCTCTCTTCTGTTTTTTTTCCATTCTCTCTCTAAATCTGCCTCTAACATACCGATCTTTCCTCTTCTGCTCTTTCCTCCTTTTCTTTCTCTACTCCTTTTTCATCCTCTCAAATTTCACCCCTCCACCCTCAATCCCCTTTTGACTTTTCACATATCAACTTTCCATCTATTCCTCTAACCTCCAGGCCAGCCTGTCTCCCCAGTTATCTCATTTCCTCTTCACTAGCCTTTTATTCCCTTCTGTCTTTCACTCACTACCCATTAAAACATATCCATGGTTGGTAATCACCATCCTCCTCTCACTCATCTCCTTGCCAACTTCCCATGGTCACATAGTTACACCATGCCCACCATCTCTCCTCTCTCTTTCTCTTTCTCTCACTACCTCAATTCCTACTACTATTCCTACTACTATTAATCATTTATATAGCGCTACAAGGCATACACAGTGCTGTTCACAAACATATAGAAGACGGGCCCTGCTCATTAGAGCCTACAATCTAATCAAGACAGACAGTACAATATAAGAGAAACAAGGGATTCAAATAGGGAAAGGAGAACAAGGGAATTAGGATCCCAAAGCAGCCTCAAAGAGCTGAGCTTTCAGCATGGATTTGAAAAGAGAGAGAGATGAGACCTGACGTATAGATTCAGGAAGTTTGTTCCAGGCATAAGAAGCAGCAAGGTGAAAAGCCTGGAGTTGGCAGTGGAAGAACAAAGCATAGAGAGAAGAAAGCCAGAGGAAGAGTGTAGAGAGAGAGAAGGTAGTGAGGGGCAGTAGAGTGAATGCATTTATAGGTCAGAAGGAGAAGTTTGAATTGGATACGGAAATGGAAGGGGTGCCAATGAAGTGATTTGAGAAGAGGGGTTATATGAATGTATCAGGGCTGATGGTAGATTAACCGTGCAGCAGAGCTCTGAACAGATTGAAGAGGAGAGAGATGACTCTGAAGGAGACCAGCAAGGAGGAGGTTGCAATAGTCAAGACGGGAGATGACCAAAGAGTGGAAAGAGTTTTAGTAGTGTGTTCAGAGAGGAAGGGGCGAAGTTTGTTAATGTTATAGAGAAAGAAATGACAGGTTTTAGCTATCTGCTGGATATGTGTAGAGAAGGAGAGGAAGGAGTCAAGGTTGACCCCAATTCAGTAGCCCCCAATCCCCTCACCCTTCCCCTTTACCCCCAAAGCCCAACATCTCCCTCTTTCTCTCCACATCCCCAGCCCTTCTTTCACTTCCCCCAACCCATAGGAACACCATATATTGACAGGAAAGCGAGGAGACTGGCAAAGGAATAGCTAACATCTATAAAAGCAGCAGGAGAGGCAGGAAAGTGGGACACAAGGGACTAATACAGACTGGTGCATGGAATGTCATATGCTTGATGGAATAGATGGGTCTTGAGATGTGCCTTGAATTTCAAATAAGATGATTCAAGATGGAGTGCAGATGGCAGGGCATTCCAGAGTGCAGGACCAATGAAAAAGAAAGCAGCATGGTGTGCAAGTTCTAGGGGAGCCTGAGATGGTGAGGGAAGGGATAGACGATAGGCGTGGAGGGACCAAAGCTGACAGTAGGGAGTATGTAGGCATATGAGATCGGCCAAATACTGGGGACTGGAGGTGTGAATAACTTTATGAGTCAAGATCAGAAATTTGAATTGAATTCTGAAGCAGAGGGGAAGCCAGTGAAGCTGAATGAGGAGGGGTGTGATATGATCCGCGCGCTTGGCATGGGTGATGATACATGCCGCGGTATTCTATAGCAGCTGCAGACTCTATAGTTGATATTTAGGCAGGCTCACCAAGGCAACGTTACAATAGTCCAATCTATTCATCACCAAGGATAACAGCAGGGTGATGACCAAGAAGGGCGGTAAAAAGAGACAGACTGCCCTGATCTGGCAGAGTAGACAAAACGAGTGGCGAATGAAGAGGGATAGATGTTCCCAAAACTAAAGTGACGCCTAGGTAATGAAATGAGGATACCAAAGGGATAGGCAAGGAGTTAAGAAGGGGGCAATGGGTTGGGCAGGGAGTGCTAAAGGGGAACCACATGGCCATTGATTTAGAAGGGTTAAGATGTAAGTAGTTGTCGAAATCCATGTGGCAATATGGGAAAGACAATCATTGAGTGCCGACAGATCAATTGCAACAGGGGTAATGTGGTAAAGCAGGATTATGTTGTCCACGTAAAAATATGCTGACACTGGGTATTGTTGTATGATGAGTGGCAAAGGGGCTAGGAAGATATTAAAGAGCAACGGTGAGAGCATGGAGCCCTGCAGGACTCCACAAACCAGTGATATAGCAGCCAAGGATATGGAATTCAGATGCACAGAAAAGGAACAGACAGTGAGGAAAGAACGAAACCAATACAACACAGTACCCATAACCCCAGAATCATAAAGACGAGAGAGGAGGGTAGAGTGATCGACTAGATCGAATGCAGAGGACAGATTACGTCAAACAGCCAGAGTGATATCACCTCGATCATGTGCAATGTGCAACTCGTTTAGCAAGGAGAGAAGAACGGTTTCAGTGCTGTGGCCGGTCCGAAAGCCAGATTGACAGGGGTGAAGAACATTGGTGGACTCAACATGTGATGCTAATTGATTGAAGATTAGCTTTTCCAGAACTTTTGCTCGGAAGGAGAGATTTGAAACTGGGCGCCAGTGCACAGGAATAGCTGGGTCGAGGGATGGCTTCTTAAGGAGTGGTCGAACAACAGCTGACTTCCAAGGGTCGGGGAAGATATCAGAGGATAGACTGGAATTAAAGATGGTTAGGAGAAGTGGTGAAAGGGCAAAAGAGGGCTCAGACAGCCAGCAGGAAGGTATGGGGTCTAACAGGCAGGTTGTTTTCCGGGATGTAGAAAGAGCCTTATGTAGTTCCATTGCTGAAATTGGATGGAAGGTGGACCAAATATGAGCCAGGGCCATATTGGATGGAGAAACTGGGGTGGAATCAAGAGGTTGAGGGACAGAGGAAAATGTGGAAGTGGTAGGAGACGAGAGGGAGGAAGGAGACAGAGGAGGAGGTGGAGGGAGCATAAAGGTGGAATGCAGCTGGTCTGTCTTGTCACTGAAAAAAAGAGGCAAGCTGCATAGGGTCTGGTGAGCCTTCCCCTTCTCCATCCATTAGTCCAGCATCTCTCCTATCTCCTCTCCCAGCTCAGCATCTTCTCTTTCTCTCCTGTCCCCCCCCCCCATCCCCAGTCCAATATACCCCTCCGCTCTCATAACCCCAAACCTCTATTTCTCCCTATCCTCCCCCCAGCATATCCTCTCTCTCTCTCTATTTCTCTGTCCTCCCTCCCCCCCCCCCCCCAGGCAAAAATACCGTGCGGCACCATCTTTGGTGTCTTCTTTTTTTTCTTCAAATCAGTGACAGAAAGATCGCATGGCACTATCCTTATCTTCAACTTTTTTTCTCTGAGTCAGTATGAAGCAGCCAGTGCTGCCTGAAGCATTCACTTCCAGTGCACAGTTCAATGGCTCCCCGCACTAGAAGTGAATGCTACAGGCAGTACTAGCTGCTGTTGCTAACTCAGAGAAAGAAAGATAAAACTGGGGATGGTGCTGCATGATATCATGATCTTTCTGCTGCTGGAGTTGCATGCACAGTGCATTGCCAGCCTTGAACCTGCTGCCTGAGTCGCAACTTATTCTCACAGTCAATCTTAAGAGTTTGTCTTCATTTCTCCCACCAAGTTTTAATGTCTTCACCTAAGTCCCAGTCCCTGCTCTCCCCCCATCTCCATATCCCCAGTATCTACTCTCCTGCCACCTACATTCTTCCTCACACTCATCTAGCCACTTCCTTCTCTGATTTTCATTGACCTCACCATTCCTCCTTTTTACCTCAGCATCTATTCTTAGCCCCCTCCCTCTCACCTTTTCTCTGTATGACTTTGTTTCTTCCCTCTCACACAAAATATCTGTCCCCCTCTTCATCCTCATTCCCCCAGATTCTGCTTTTCTCCATCCTGACCCCAGCATCTTTCCCATTTTAGTCCCCCTAAACCCAGCATCACTCCTTTCCTGTCCTCCCCAACATCACCTCCCTTCCAGTCCTAGACCCTTAAGCTCCAGTCCAGTCCCAGCCCACCCAGCATCAGTTCCGTTCCAGTCCCAGTCCCTCCTAGCATCAGCTCCTTTCTAATTCCAGCCCCCCCCCCCAGCATCAGCTTCCTTCCAGTCCCAGCTCTTCCCAGCATCAGCTCCCTTCCAGACCCTCCCAGCTTTGTCTCCCTTATAGTTTTAGCCCCTCCCAGCATAAGCTCCCTTCCAGTCCCAGAACCTCCTAGCATGAGATTCCTTCTAGTCTCAGCCCCTCCCAGCATAATCTCCCTTCCAATCCCAGTCTCCCCATCTTCCAACATCAGCCCATTACCAGTCCTAGCTCCCCTTCTTCTTCAAGTGCCAGCCAGCACCCCCCCCCAAAAACAGTCTTCTCATGCCAGCCAAACCCCCCCCCCCCCAGCATCAAACCCACGGTTCTCTCCCCCTCCTCTCTGTGGTGCTACCACTCATTGCACAGCTGTGGGAGAAATTTCCCTTGTTCCTATGGCTGTGCTGTTGCAGCAGCCAGGACTGCACTTTTAGAGAGTCTTTGGTCCCAGTGGCTGCAACTTAGCACAGCCGCGGAAACGAGGGAAATCGCTCTCGTAACTGTGAAGAAGTGAGCCGGTGAGACAGACTTCAGTTCTGACTGGCTCATGTCTTAGGTCAGTGAGGTCATGGGGCCCCTCGAGGAGCAGGGCCATGTGCGGGCAACATTCCAGCACATATGTACTGCCGGCCCTGTTGGGAACCACTACCTATGGAAGTATAGCAAAGGACAGCAAACGTCAATCCTCAAGAGCCGCATGCAGGCCTGGTTTTCAGAGTGCTCACACTGACTATTCATCAGGTATCTTTAGACACATTTCCTCGAAGAGCCTGGTTCATTTGCTTCTACTCAAAACCAAACCTGATTGAGACTCTAGAGGATTGGAGTTACCCATCCCTGGTGCATAGTGCCACACAATACGAGCAGATGAAAACAGGTACTGGGGAAAATTTGTGTTTTATTCTGGGTTTTATTTTCAGCTCAGGGCAACATTTAGGGTTTATCATCCTACCTCCTCTACTAAGTCAATAAGCGGCATGTTTACTAAACCATGTTAGGGTTTTGCAGCAATGCAGCGTGTCAGTGCAAATAGCGCCACGTTAGCTGCAAAAGCCTTGCGATATCTGTTGGGGGTGTGCCCAGCATTTCCCCAGCACATATCACTCCAAAAATGCTGAGAACTACTTTAGCTGATATCAAGTCCAAAGAGCTTGCGCTGTCACTAATTTTCAATACTATCAGTAGTATATCAGAGGTGCATGGTAATACCAAGCAGCACCAGAAATCTCTAATACCAAGCACCACCAGAAAACAAACAGCAGACACAATACTGGAATTCACAAGCTGCGCAGCCTTTGAGGTAAAATAAATAACAAATGTCTCAGCTATGCTTCATTTCCTACTACCGGTGTGGCTAACAACCAAAAACAGCTCTGCAGACATGATGGTGCAGTGCACATTTTACCAGAATGAAAGGCTTTTTTTGCTTCCATGATACCAGCCTTGTATTCCTCGTACTTGTCCAAATACGTTTTCCTAACTTCATCCTCCATCCCTTTCTCTACTTCTTTTCTAATTGCCTCAGCAATTATACCAGGGCTGGCCCGTCCATTGTGCGAGAATGTGGTTCGCACAGGGTCCTGCGCTTCAGGGGGCCCCGCGCGAACTTCATTCTTGCACAAATGGACAGCTTCAGAGGGAGCCAGGGAAGTGCCGGGGAATGCCCTTTAACCTTTCCTGGCATTCAGCGTGCTTCACAGTAACAGCCACCAGTGTGAGGGAAAACACTCTTCACACTGGTGGCTGTGCAGAGGGAGCTGGGGCCTCGCACAGGCTTCCCCGGCTCACCTTTGAAGCCCCTTAGACGGCCACAGGGTTCTTAGGTGGCGGGCAGGGGGGGGAGTCTAGCATAGGACTGGAAATGGGAAGATGGGAGGGCTAGGACTGGTAATGAGCTGATGGGAGGGTAAGCTGGGACTGGAAATGGGCTGATGGGAGAGTAAGCTGGGACTGGAAATGGGCTGACGGGAGAGGGAAGCTTGGACCAGAAATGGCTGATGGGGGGGGAGCTTGGACTGGAAATGGGCTGATGGGGAGCTGGAATAGGACTGGAAATGGGCTGATGGGGGGCTGGAATAGAACTGGAAATGAACTGATGGGCAGGGCAAGACTGTAAATGGGCTGATGGGGGAGCTTGGACTGTAAATGGGCTGATGGGGAGGTGGAATAGGACTGGAAATGGCTGATGGGGAGCTTTCACTGTAAATGGACTGATGGGGAGCTGGAATAGGACTAGAAATGGCTGATGGGGGGCTGGAATAGGACTGGAAATCGGCTGATTGGAAGGGCTAAGACTGGAAATGGGCTGATGGGGGGAGCTTGGACTGCAAATGAGCTGATGGGCTGGAATAGGACTGGAAATGGCTGATGGGGGAATAGGGCTGAAGGGCTGATGGGGGCTGGAATAGGATTGGAAGTGAGCTGGTGGGGGGCTGGAATAGGACTGGAAAGGAGCATATGGGGGCTAGGACTGGAAATGGGCTGATATGGGGGCATGGGAGAATGGGACTAGAAGGGAGCGGATGCTGGGTGGGTCTAGAAATAGAAGGGAGCTGATTTTAGGGGAGGACTAAAAGAAGATGGGGATGGGGAATGAGGATGAAGAAGGGAAAAGATATTTTGTGTGGGAGGGAAGAAAAATCTACGATTGGCCAGGTATTGGAAGAGTAAGTGGGGATTGAGGCTGGAAGGGTGAAATTTGAGTGGATGATAAAGGAATAAAGAAAGAAATGGGGGAAACAGCAAAAGGGGAAAGATCAATATGTTAAAGCAGATATAGAGAGAGAATGGAAAAAATCTAGAAGAGAGAAGAAAGGACAAATGGACAGCTCGCAGAAGACACCAAGAAACCAGAAGAAAGTGACTGGAGCAATTGCAACTGAAAAATAAAACACCCAAACAAAAGGTAGAAAAATTATTTTTATTTTGAATTTATTAACTGGAATATGTCAGGTCTGGAAAATGTGTATCGCTAGCATCTTTGCGTTTTTGTTAGTGCAAGAGGAAATTAATTTGCAATTTTATTTCTCCAATGTTGTTGTATATTTCATGTTTGGCTTTTGGGATTCCTAGTTTAATTATTATCTTCCTATTTCTAAATTGTGATCCCTTGTTCTTTGTGTGGTGATGGTCTATGTTCTGCATGTGAAACCGAGCTGAGGTATTCTGTTCATATAGTTTCTATTTGACAGTCCCACTTGTTCTCTTTCTCCCAGTGAGATGTATTGGTATTCTCTGAGATGAATTGGTTTAATATTTGCAGTGTTACCTTTTTGATAGGTAGGGTTTGGTGCTTTGTGAGTCCTTGTAGTGCTGTTATGATACGGTGGGTTTGCTATGGGTTCTAAATGGTCAGTGTTTATAGTACTTCCTAATGGACCTGGCGGTTGGCACTAGAGTATAGTAATGTAGAAATCTGGTAGTCTTTCTTTATCCATACACTCATTAAGAGGCATGTTTGCTAAAAGTGCATGTTAACATTATGCAAATATTTATGCAGTGAGGCTATTTATGCAAATGAGGTCCCATAATGAATCTCCATACATGGCCCCGCACCCCACTTGGGTAGCCTCTGAACTCTGAATTATACCAATGGGCATTTTTATTTGTTCCACACTTAATGACATGGTTGGTGACATCTGTACAATGATTGAAAATGTTCCTCTCCCAAACATCTAGAATAGCATCAGTGTCCATCTTCTCAAAGGAGAAAGAAGCAGAAGGCCAATCCATTTTAAACGCATCAACATTAAAACAATCACTCTGAACTGTTCTATGTGAAATCACCTAAGAATGTGATTGAGGAAGTAACAGGGAAAAGTTTATCAAATGATGGTCAGGCCATGATACAGGCATGTTCAATATGTCCAGACACTGAAGGCCTCTTGATAAATGGGGGGATGTATAACAAATCATTAATATTTTTTCTTTATTTATTTATTTATTTGTCATTAGTATTTAGTTCACGCCTTTCCAGGAGATGATCACAAAGTGAGCTACATACTGTGCCCTCTACTGTGTGTGTTAATCCCAATAGCTATAATATCGGAATGTAAATTAAAATCACCCTTTAGCACACTCATGCCACAATTGCAGGACAACGCTAAAAGCTATTCTAAGAATAAATGAACATCTTGCAAAATCTTATGCGAGGATATATAAGCCAGATAGAAAATTAAATGACTATACTGCAATGCAGGCGCATCGGAACAATCCATATGCAAGGCGCTCAGTAATGCAACATTAGGCATAACATGGCCAATGATCAAGAGTATCCCCCCTCCCCCCTTTAAGCCCACTACACATCATATTCTACATGACATAAGGATGGACAGAACTGATTAATTATAAAATCATCTGTCTGGGTTAATCAGGTTTCTATAAGCCCAAATACATCAAGATCATTCTTCACTATTAAATCATTCACAAGTTGGATTTTATTATAAACTGAACGATAGTTAATAAATGCAGGTTTCAGCACAGTTCTAAACAGAGGCATATGCAAACTAATATCCCACGATTAAGGTACCAATTGCCGGGCCACCAGCTCTCTAATATTTCACAACAGTTTACATGCTAAATCCCCTATACATTGATTCAGCCAATGTATCCGCATAACTCTTTATTTTACCTGCAGAGATCACAGCTAAGCCTTAGAAGCTTTACCCCATATATTTCTTGAAATAAAATAGCTTTTTCATCTTTATTATATACCTGAATAAAGTTCCCCTTCTCCATTTTTATTTTCTTTCTTTTGCTTTACTTTTCATTTCATTTCCTTCCTCCAGTTCCTTTCTTCTACTCGTACCCCGCTCTCTTTCACTGCAGCCTATTTTACCAATTCCATAAGTTCTACATTTACTCTACCTGCCCCTTATTCTTTTGTTTTCTTCTTGCCCCAGCTTCTTCTTTTCTCCTTCTCTAGCTTTTCCTTTTCTTCCTCTCCCTTGTCTCCTCTATCTTCCCTCCATTCTGTCACCCACCCTTTCTTTCTCAGTCTCTCTTTCCTCTTATTTCTACTACTGATCCTCACCCCCATGAGAAGCTTCCGCACCTTTCATCTACTTTTCATCTATTCACTAGTTTTATCTACTCTCCAGCTGCCATCGTCTTTCTCTCTCTCCTTATCTCTACTATCCGGCCTCTTCACCCCTCCAAGGCAGGCACTGGCATTGTCCTTTCTCCCCAGGGAGCTCCTGGCCACCCCTTCTCTCTACTCTGCCCAGCCAGTTGCTGACCTCCTCCATCCCTAGACAGACACCCATGTCCTTCTCTCTCCAACACCCCACATGCTGTGGACAAAAACCTCCATCTTTCCCTCCGCCTCTCCCCCTGCTGCCAGCTACTTTCACAACCCTACCCAAAAGACCGAGTTCACTGAGTCTTATTCCATGAATAAGCATAGGAGAGGGAAAAGTCATTTTTGAATAAAGCTTGTGGTGTCCATAAGAGTCTTTTCTTAAAGCAATAGACCCAATGAGGCCAATAAACTACACACCCTCCGAAAGCAAACTACTCTAGAACTTATACTTAAAGGGTAGGTGAGTACTATATATAGCAAAGATAATTCTAGTCCAATATCTAAGTGTGCTGTGGCATATTTAATGGAAATAAAGTATATTAGAAAACATATTCTGTATGTCTTGCAAGATGGAATTGTCATAAATCTCTGCAGTTTAATCACTGTGGGAAGTTACTCATGTATTTGTGCAGAAATGATGGTGTCAGTACAAAAGCAAGTGCTGCAGAAAATCAATAGCATGTTATTTATTTGGTGATTCTGGCTGTTGCAGGGAAGGTATTAGAGTAGTGCCATTCCTTCAATTCATCTTTTTAAATAATAGCATATCACTGCATTCATTTCTATTATGTAGATAGAAAGGTCAACAAACGCAAGCTTTAGGTGACACCTGTGTACTGGACTAACGCAATACATTTTTGGCCAGGTTTTCAGAGTTATTCTCCCTTTGGTATCGCAGTTTGCACGGAAACGTTACAGGAAGCCTAACTCTGGATAGCTGGTTATAACTGAATTGAGTTCGTCCCACCAAAGGTCTCAACTACTACTTTGTGATTGGCCTTTATTTCCATGGCCGTTATTTTAGAAACATCCCCAGCTGTAAATAGATGACATACATGTGAAAATGCCACTTTAGAAAGAGTCTATTAACATGTGGTGATGCAGGAGGCGTGTTAAAGAAATGGAGAGGAAATAGTTTGGGCAGGCCTAAAATATCTGCATGTACTTCCCATTTTACGAGGGCAATGCGCTCCATTCATTAATTTATTGACCTCTATCATATTTTCTCTCAGCCATCTCTTTTCCAAACTGTTGGAAACAGGACACTGGACTTGATGGTCCTTGGTCTGACCCAGTATGGCATTTCTTATGTTCTTATGCACATCAATGTGAAAAAAACAGGGGTCAGCATTTAGTGCTGCCCCAAGGCATGAATAAGAGCCTGTTTGAAGGAACAGCTGTAAAAGCCAAGGTCCCCCAATCACCCCATCATTGCCCCCCCCCAATCAATACTGCCTGACACCCCAAGACATCTGATCCGCCAACACAACCCACCACAGCATCCAATCCCCTCACTTGACCCCCCCCATAGCAGATTCCCCCATCCCCCCTGCCTCCGCAAGTCTTACAAGGATCCCTGGTGTCTAGTGGGAGCAGGGATGATCCCCTACTGCCCCTGCTCTTCCGGCCCTGGGTTTCAAATGGGCCCATGGCCCCTTGCAGTAATTTCAAGGAACTACTACTAGGGGTAAGACTGCCAACTGGGTGATGGGATCAAGAGGTTCTTGGAGGGATTCCTTATTGCCTAGGGATTCAGGTGGGGGGGGAGGTCTTCATGTTGGAAGAGGTCAGGGGGAACAAATGCCTTGATGGGTTGGGTGATGGGAGACTGGATGTTTTCGGGAGGGTCAAGGGGGTTCATATGTCTTGAAAAAATGGAGGGATTGGGTGCTTGAGCAGGGATAATTTTGGGGGGTGGAACTGGTGGAAAAGCTGCCCATTCTTTCTCCATATGCAGCTTCTGGTAATCGCGACTGTCTGTGGACATGAGGAGACACTGACATGCAGTTCCACATATCCTTACATGTATGCCTCCCCTCTCCGCATCCTTTTCACAATTTGCATCTATGTATCCAAGTAAACTAATGCAGCAACTTCACTTTTTTTTTTACATTCCTATTGAAAATGTTTCTTAGCTAACAAACTCCCCATTATGTATTTATTTTAAAATTTTTAGACCATCTTTGTGACAAATTGTCATTCAAAATGGTTTACAATCAGAGATGGAACAGAAGTCTAAAGGTAAGAACATATATTCCAATACACAATGAGGCCTATTCTAATGTGTACATCCTGGCCCACTGTGTGTCCGATTAGAATGCGGGATCAGAATCACATCTAAACCTGTACGTGCGTACCGGGACCCGGTTCTGGTCGGCCTGCATGTATAGGCTCCTGCCCAGCTAACTCAGTCACGCTCCTGAATGGAGCCACAGCGCCATTCAAGAGTCATGATCCCCGGCTGCTGCCAACTTTCTTCATTTCCTGCAGCCCAACTCCCGATCTGGCCTCCCATGGCCAGGGTCGGGCTGCAGGGAATCTCCTGCACCTCCCTCCACCGTTCGCCGCTGCCCGGGCCTCCTGTCCTCTGACATCTAGGGGGACTTATTCCACCTCAGGGGTTGGATAAGTCCCCGTCTAGTCTGCTGGCCCCGGACATACAGGGCCAACATCAGAATTGGCCCTGTATGTCTGGGGCCGCGGACCACCCACTGCCAGTCCTAACTCTGCCTCCGCATCGCCCCCTTCCTGCCCCCATCTACTCTCCCCGTACAAACTCCTTGTTCATATGGGAAGGCTTTGGACGAGGATGGTGGGGGGGGGGGGGGCAACTGCTAGGTACTTATGACCTAGATTGGCCACTGTTGGAAACAGGATATGGGTTTGATGGACCTTGGTTTGACCCAGTATGACATATTTTATATTCTTATTTTCTTAAATAGCAGGGATGTATGCTATTCGTTGTTCAGAATAAACCCCAATATCAACTACTATCATAATTCCTCTTCCTTAGGTAACAGAATAGTCTTTACTCCTTTCTTAAAACATAAAAAGTTAGTTTCCATTCTTAAATTAATAAATAAGGCATTCCATATGTGAAGCCTAGTTACACCAAAGTCTTTTGATCTCCAAATGACTTTATGAATAGAGGCTGACCATGGAACCTCTAAATGGTTACCTTGGGAAGACCATAACTGTCTTTTAGGAAATAAGACTGTAATCTCTTTCTTAAATACAAAGGGGATTATTTTAGAAGCTCTCTTTGTGATCTGGACATCTGAAAGGGGCACGTAGATGTCCAAATCATGGAGATTGTCCCGGAACCATTTTATAAAGCCACATCCCCAGCAGGAGAATGTCCAGGTAGCGTGAGGGCATGGTGGAGACATGCTCTGGACAAAGCAAGGGAGCTGTACATCATGGTGCGATTTCAGAATGTCACAAGCACATCAGATTCTGCTTGTTCAGTCATCTATGCTTATACCTGCTGCAGACCATGAGTAAGGTGCAAAAACATGCTTGTTTCATGGCTGTAATGCTTCCAGGGGGAAGAGCAAAATGCATTTCCTCACTGACAAAACCTGCCCATAAATACATACTCCAAAGATATTACTGGCCTGCCATCATACATCTGAGTATCTGAAATGGCAGGGCAGGGTGTGCTAATCTCATAACATAGATACCCCCCCTTCTGATCTACCATGACTGGGGCGTCCAAGTACCCGGCTCTGCAGGCGCGCACTTCAGGGACGTCCACATTTGTAAAACAGCCTACACCCATGCAAGTACCCGGTCTTGCTGTCTGCGCAAGATCTATCTCCAGACCCAGTTACTGGGACATTCATTTTTAGGGGTGAAGACGGAGCGATTTCAGAAGGCACGGCTGTCATTCCCCCGATTTTTGGACATTCTATTCTGGACGTCCTAGGTTTTTCCTAGATATCCTTTCTAAAATACCACTTCACAGTTTTTCATTCTTTAAAACCTTAAATGTTACCATTACATCCTTCTTTAATGAGTAACCAATATAATTGCCTTTAACAGAGGTCGAGCACTTTTGTTCTTTTTTCCCAGTACAAATCTGGCTATGGTATTTTGTACTATCTGTAACCTTTCAAGCAACTTTGGGCCCAATTTATGAAGGCCTTTAGACAGGTAACTTCCCTAGTTACCCGTGTAAAGGCCTTATCTGGGATTTTCGAAGGGCACCTACATGGGTAGTGCCCTTCAAAAATCCTGGATATGTTCCTAGTGCTCCCAGATGCTATCCGCATAGCATCGAGGTGTGTTGGGGGCGTTCCAGGGCGGAGCAGAGGCGGGCCATGGCACTACCCATGTAGCACCGATTTTCAATGCTACACAGTTAGTGCTCTGCGCCTTAAAGATAGGCGCAGGAAAACCTCGCCTATCTTTAAGGCGCTGGGGCTAACCATGTAGCATTGAAAATCGGTGCTACATGGGTAGCCCCTGCGACTTTCTGTCCATGCAGTGACACCTGAATTGACTGCGACATGGAAAATCTAGGTTAGGCGAGAGGTGGGTGGGCTATGTGCCGACATGGCGCATAGCACCATCTAGCTCAAATTTGGGCCCTTCATTGTTAAGCCAATGTACAATACCTTACCATAATCTAATACACTCATCAATAATAGGGCTAAAATACGCAATTACTGTTAGCCCAAATACGGTTTAAGTTGTCACATCTACTGTAGACAGATTTAATCAGGGATATTTAAACATACAGGACTTTCTTACAGCTATATGCTAATCCTTCAAGAACATACATAGTTAAAGCAAAGCACAGAAGATGTGGTTACACAGGGACATAATTTATTCACATTTTACCCTTTTTTAAGTAAATGGCATGATCCTCTCAGAAAAGTCCAAGTTAGAACTATATGTATCTCGGTTTGTAGTGGAAAATAAATACCGAGTGCACATCTCCCTGGCTTAAATGTCTTTTGCTACATACAGGGTGCATTTCCTAGGCATTGTGCATTTCAGATTCATTTGCTTGGGTGCCTAAAAATTAATAATGTGCACAAAATACTGAAGTTCATCTAAACCTACACATTGATGTGCGCACAACTGATTTACGCGTGCAAAAAAGCTGCAGTGCACATAGAAGGTGCGCAATTTTGATGAAAATAAAACAATTCCGTTTTATTTTTGGCTATCTGGGGTCCTGCACATAGCTAGCATTTTCTTTGGTGAATTGATCCATGTGCCCCTGGTGCAATGGCACCTTCTAATGGAAAATCAAAACCCCAAAAGAAAGGAAGGTACCTCCAAAAGGAACAGAACAAGTCACAAACAAGAAAAGGAAGTAGACACACCATCTTAAGCAGTCCAATCATGGGGTTTATTTCAAAACAAGGTGGTCAAAATGAAGGGTTTAATTCCATGCAAGGCATCAAATGACCCGACTCAGCTGAGTTTCAGCAAACTCGCCTGCATCAGGGGGTCAAAGCGGGTACTCGAAGGAATTCTAGTAAAATGGCTGCTTGGAGGGTGAGCCTTATAAGCAAACCGCTCTTGTTTTTGTTTGTTCTCACCTTCTAATGGAACCCAAAAAATCCTCTCTTATCTGAAATATATCTTAAAATTCTAATTTTTAATATATTAATATAGCTTTTAAGATATTATATTTCAAACAACAGAGGATTTGTGTTATTTATTTGATGTTTGATGTCCTGATCATTTGTAAGTTATATGGCGGCGTGTCAGGAGCATGGTTAGGAAATGGCCAGGGAAGGTCAAAAATCTACATGTGTATTTCCCATTTGAGATAGGGAAAACAATTTGGAGTGAGGAATAAAGTAGGGGGGATTAAGGTGGATTAACGCTCTTAATCACTCCTGTAAAGAACTAGCTGAAATGAGCACTTTTTAAAAACCTGCACGTAACAGGAAGCATGTGTGAATTGTGACATGTGCTATTGCAGTCATTTCAGGTAGGGAATACACTGTAATAACATACATCACAATTCACACCTGCTCCCTGTCATGGGCACATTTTTAAAGAGTGCTGTTTTGACCAGTCCTTTACAATGGGGATTAAGCATAGTTACTCACTTCTCCAGGGACAGCAGGAATAAGTCCTTACATGTGGATGATGTCGGCGCCAACAGAACCCGCGCGGAGCATTTCCCCAGCTTTCAAAGAAAGCTTTTGGGACATGCTACCACGGATGCGTGGTCACCTTCCTGCCCAAGGGTGGCATTTTGCTCAGTCAGATGACATAACTGGGACGGCAGTAAAAACTAAAATAAGGTAGGGAGGCAACTCCCAAGGGATGCTGGAAGGTTGTGAGGACTAATTCCTGTTGTCCCTGGATAACACCTGTTACAGGTGAGTAACTATGCTTTCTCCAAGAATAAGCAGGAAGTCAGTCCTCACATATGAGACTCCCTAGCTCCACACTGTCAAGAACTGAACCATGACAGCACCAACGGTGACCAATTGGGTAGCTATGAATTGCAGAAGGTGAGTCCCCACTGAGAGACTCTGCAAGACCCTAGCATCCAGCAACAGTCCGGTAGCCTGAATACAGAAGGGTCGAAGGGCAGGAGTTCTCTACACCCCGAGAATATTATGGAGTACTGTCTGGCCAAAGGCACTGTCCCTGTGAGCTGCAAACGTATGAAGACCATATGGCGGCCTTGCAGATCTCCATCACCGGCACTGAGCAGAGGTTGGTCACTGTGGCTATCACACTCATGCACTCATAAGTGTGTGCAATACAGTCTGCAACCCAAGTGGACAGAGTTTGCTTAGTCATGGGGAACCCCAGTCTGCCGGGGTCATAAGACACAAAAAGCTGATGTGCCTGAGTCTGCTTTAAGTAGAAGGACAGGGCCCGTTTGCAGTCTAGTGTATGAAGTACTACTTCCCCCTTGCCGGCATGAGGCCATAGGAAGAAAGTATGACCACCTCTTGATTGAGGTGGAAAGGAGACACCACCTTCTGGAGGAATTTAGGGTGTGTGCGGAGCACTACCCTGTTCGTATAGAACCTTGTATATGGTGAATCTGCCACCAGGGCCTGGAGTTTGCTCACTCTTCGGGTGGACATAAGGGCCACCAGAAAGGCCACTTTCCAAGACAGGTCTAGCATAGGTCGCAGGAGGTGCTGTTATAGTCCAGGCCCAGGCAGCGTAGGCAGCAGTCATGGGTGTCGGTCACTGACATCATTTGACTGCAGCAGTCACATTTTTTGAATCCACTGGGGGACATGGTGAGGAACATCCAGAAGGGGTCAATGACCCCGGGAGAAAAAAGGTGCAAACACCGGTCGAAGTAAGCCTCGATCAAAAAAGACAAAAGGAGCCAAGAACAGCACCGGGGACGGCACCGGCTTGAGGTGGGAAGAGGAGCCAGTATGCAAACTGGGAAACTAACTATTTTGAGGATAATTTGCAAGGATTTTTCTGGGGAAACAGGAGAGACGTCCATTGGGCTCCATGGAAAAAATAAGACTGAGCAAGATGGCACCCTTGGGTGGAAAGGGGACCATGCATGCGTGGTAGCATGTCCCAAAGGCTTTCTTTGAAAGCTGGGGAAATGCTTGGCATGGGCTCCATCAGTGCCAACATCACCCAAAGGTGAGGACTGACTTCCTGTTTGTTCCTGGAGAAAGAAGATTATCCCCCTTAATCAGCCTACTTCATTCCTCGCTCCAAATTGTATTTAGATAAAAATAGCAGCCTTTGTAGTTAAGTAGCAACAGTTACATGTTTATGTTTGCAAAATGGCTCAACTGCACATGTAAGTGTTGACATTCATACATGTAAGTTGTGACATGCCGGCACTTGCACAGGTTTCCTCCATCAATTTTTCACACATGTAAATTTGTAAAAGGAGTGAAGGAGTAGCCTAGTGGTTAAACCACTGGCTTGGTAGCCAAGAGACCAGTGTTTGTTTCCCACCGGCACTCCTTGTGACTTTGGGCAAGTCACTTAACCTTCTGTTGCCTCAGAAGAAAGGCCTGGCAATCCAGTTACACTGCCAAGAAAACCCAGGAGCTGCTGGGTCACCAGAACTGTCTTGAAGCACTAATTGTTGTAAATTTGTAAAATGACTCATCCTCCTGCCCATGGATATGTAGTTTAGAAACATCCCTACATTTAACAAAGCTGCTTCAGAAATGCAGTTGGAATTGAGTAGTTCCGATCTGCCTTCATGTGTCTTGCAGGTGATGACATCACAGTTTTCAGAACTGGAAGAAGTTTTCATGAAAGCCAGGGACAGGATTACAGAGCACTGGAAATTATATTGAAAAGGCTGAAATTCTAGAAATGAGTGAGGTATGTTCTAAGAAAAGAAACAGCAAAGCTGAGAAACAATACGATATGGCATATATGCTTTCCCTATCAGTGCCATCAAGCAAGCAACACACAACCATGAAATATACAGTACTGCAGACTCTTCAGGAACGATGCTCCTCATCAAAGACAACCTATTCCCAACACAGCCCTATGAGGCAGGGAAGCAGGACCATGAGGAAATTCCAGAAAGGATAGCAATCCGTTGAAGATACATGCAACACAAAGAGACTTTGACAGTACTTCCCCTTTACTGTAATTCTACAAACCCCAATTACACTCAACTCTGAGTAAGACTTACGACAGGATGAGATTTTCTCATTTTCTCTAATGTTGGTTTATCCAAATTTCACTACTATGTAATATTTCTTGTAATTTGCCATTAATTTTCAAGATGCTATTAATGCTGGCAGAGAGATGTTTTTTTTTTTTTATTAGATTTTAATAGGATTTTAACTACCCTGGATCATTATAAAGCATCTGATGGCCTTACAAGATTTTGTATAATCAGACTTAACTTTGAAGGTTTAAGAGCCGAACACTCTAGGGCCCAGACATATTAATGTTTTTCCCCATTTTGTATCTGTGGAGAAAAAGCTTCGTGCATAAGCTCTATGAATGGAAAGAAAGCTCACAACCCTTTCAACAGGGTCACCAGGTAGCTTCAGGTCCTCAAGCGTAACTTGTGCCAGTCATGGTTTAAATTGAAAACTGAAAAGATATTTTAAGGGCAATGAACCTTTTTGTTGGGAAAGTAAATAAAAGTAAGAGCAAAAGGAGACTGCTATGGTTTTCAAATGAAGTATCTGAAAAGGTAAGGAAAAAATAGGTTAGCTTTTATAAACTATAAGAGATCACAGAAAGAAGAAGGAAGACAAACAGCAATATCTGGAGAAGCTAAGGGAAGCTGGTAGAGTAATCAGAAAACCAAAGATGAAAACGGAAGAAAAATAGCCAGTAAAACATGGGGGTACAACTTTTTTCACGTATGTTAGTGATGAGAGAAAGTGCAAAGGCGGCATTGTGAGACTCAAGGGTGAAGCGAAGGAAAACGTAGAGGCTGATGACGATAAGGCAGAATTGCTTAACAAATATTTCTGATCTGTGTTCACAGATGAAGTGCTGGGAATGGAACCTCAGAAAACAGATACAAATAGGAATGGAAGTGAGGTAGATATCCTGGAAGGCATGGATAATATGAGGAGGGGTCTAATGAAGCTTGAAGAATAAAAGAATTTGGCAGCTCAGATTTAATGCTAAAAAATGCATTCGGGCTGCAAAATCCCAAGGGGTATAGTATTGGGGATGAAGTACTTCAGTGCAGAAAAGAAGAACATGACCTGTGGATGATCTACTGGATGGTCTTAATGTATCAAACAGGTAGAAAAGGAGATGGCAAACGCCAGAAGGATACTTGGGTGTATAGGGAGAGGAATGGTCAACAGAAAAAAAAGAGGTGAGAGTGCCTTATTTAGAGTACTGTGTACAATTTGGAAGACTGCAGTTTCAAAAGGATATAAACAGGTTGGAGTTTATGTTTATTAAAACTTTCTATACCGCTTTATAGTGGGTAGCATCAGAGCAGTTTACATCAAATACAAATTGCATAAACAGAAAAAATTTAAAATAGGAAAGTAACAAGCATAAAAGAAGGAAACAAACAACCATTGCTACCTACACCCTAGGCCGAACAGCCCCAAAAAGCTTCACTGAAAAAGTGAATTTTCAAGAGTGTCTTAAATCTTTTATAGTAAGACTCAGAGTGTATGTGAAAAGATGGACAGGGATGAGGCTGAGAAAGAGAATGCTGAATGGTGTGAAGCTTCCATGCAGATGAGAGAAACAGGGGGGGATAATTAGCAAAGTTGTGTTCTGGGAACAAAAACTTTGAGAGGGATGATAGGGGGTTAATAAAGTCGAGAAATAAATACGAAAGCCAGTGTGGAATGCTTTATGAGTAAGCATAAGTATTTTGAAATAGAACCATACAAAGGAGGAAGCCAATGATGCGGGAAGAAAAAGGGGTGACATGGTCATATCTAGATGCATTAGTCAGTTAACAGATAGCAGTATTCTGAACCAATTGCAGAGTCAGTCGAGTTGCGTGCTTTCCCAGTTTGGCCACTGTTTGTGCTGTAAAATTTGGACGTTTGAGAAATAGAATTATTCTCTCCGGCTTCAGTCCTCATTAATGCCTTCCAAATGTCCTCAAGAACTACCTTCTTGCCATTTGGTAAACCTGTCATCCCAGGGCCCAACTCATGCAAGGGTTTCAAGAGTGGGATCAAAGCTTAACTCATAGCAGAAATTGTAGCTTGTTCCGCCAAGTGGGCTACAGTGTCACTCAAGGGACTCCTGAGTTCACTCACACTCCTGCAAATTTAGGCTCACCACCTGGGCCTTGCTATACACCTTCAATCCGGCCGCTATCAATTACTTCAGCCATCAGTTGTTCCAGTCTGCCAGAAACTGTATGATGCCATTGTAAAGATTATGGGGTCTATTCCGCGCAGCGTTTAGCGGGGATATATGTCCGGGTCAGATGTGTATCCCCCACTAAATGCCTGAGGCTGATTCCAGTTCCAAAGCTCCCTGCACTTATAGCAGAGATGTGCGGGGAGCTCTGAATGGGGGCGGGAGGGGAAGGGCCAGAAGAGGAGTCTGGGTGGAGCAGGTGCGGCATCCTGACCCCAGCCATACAGGGCCTATTCAGATGATTTTATTTATTTATTTATTTATTTCCAATCTCTTCTATACAGCGCTATTTAACATCAGTGCGGTTTGCAATGAACATAGAACTACACATTTCCTTGGGTTCTCTGTGTTTACAATGAACAGGAGTTAAAACTTGGATAACAAGGGTAACTATTTACAATCTTGCAACAAGGTAGGGTTCGCCTCATTGGTCTAGCCGTGGGTGCTTTGTGTGGTACACATGGATGGGGCTGTTGTAGCATTGTCTGCCGGGTAGTACAGGAGGAAGAGGTGGTGCTTCAAAGCTTTCCTAAACTGGAATGGGTCAGCAATTGCACGGATGTTGGGAGGTAGGGTATTCCAGCATCTGGGCGCACAGAATTTGAAGGCCCTGCTTGCTGTTGACTGGGTGCATTGGGTTATTGATTTTGGGACTGTCAGTGTATTGAGTGCTACCGATCTTCTGGACCTATTAGTGGGAGTGGTCTGGATCAATTCAGATAGTGATGAAGATGAGAGCCCACTGATGGCTTTGAATGTCAGCAGTAGGGTTTTGTACTTGAGTCTACTATGTATCGGGAGCCAGTGGAGGTGCTTCAGTATGGGCGTCACATGGTCTTTCCTGGATGCCCCATATAGGACTCTTGCTGCAGTGTTCATTGCCAGTTGCAGTGGATTCAGGGTGGCCTGGGGGAGCCCATGCAAGATCACATTTGCATAATCAAAATGTGGTATGATCAGCGCCTGGTAAATTGTCCTAAAGTCTTCTGGCTCCAGCAAGGCTCGAAGGGGTCTGAGGGATCGTATCTTATGGTACACCGCCCTAACTATGTTGCCTATGTGTACCTTTATGTCCAGTCTCTGGTCTAAGGTGAAGCCGAGGTATCTGATCGTGGGTTTGGTCAGGAGATCTGCTTCGTTGACTCTTAGAAAGGGTGGCGTGGGGAAGTTTGGATTCCTTGTAATGAAGAGTACTTCTGTTTTTTTGTGTTGGATCCTGAGGTTTTGGGTTTGGAGCCAGTCGGATACTGCATTAAAGCAGCTTGTCAGTGGCGAGAGGTCTGGGTTCTCTGTTGAGAAAGGCATGTATAGCAACACGTCGTCTGCATATATCAAGCAATTGACACTGAGTGACCGGATCAGGTTGCAGATAGGCTGCATGTATACGTTGAACATCAGGGCCGAGAGGGAGGAGCCCTGCGGGACACCCTGCTTCTGGTGGAAGGGATCTGATGACGTTGCCCCTGAACATACGTGCTGCCATCTGTCAGAAAGGTAGGACTTGCACCAGTCCAGCGCTTTGTCGGTGATCCCCTTCTCCTTGAGACGTTCCAGCAGAAGCTCATGGCTCACCGAGTTGAACACAGCTGCAATGTCCAAGAAGATGAGGACAAACCCCTGACGAATGTTGTCGATTCCTGATATTATGTTGTTGAAGAGTGTGATCAGGAGCGTTTCAACTCCATGGGCCTCTCTGAAGCCATGTTGGCAAGGGTCCAGTGGTGCAGAGGTTTCAGTGTGTTCTTGAATTTGCATCTGGACTTCCTTCTCAATTATTTTTGCCAGCAAAGGTATGCTCGAAATCGGTCTGTATGAGTCTACCTTCTGGGGGTCAAGCTTGCTGTTTTTTAGTAACGGTCTTATAGATGTGTGCTTGAGGGATTGTGGGAATGTACCTGCTGCAAAGGATGATGATGGCACAGTATGTCTGGGTTTGGTGAGCTAGATGGGTGATTTATTCCACCTCTGAGGTGGAATAAGTCCCCCCTACCGACGTTAGCAGTCATTGTGGTGGGGTCTGCACGAAGAAGTGAGCAGAGCAGGGGGTTCCCCGCAGCTGATCCCGGCCTCCGAAAGCCCAATCGGGGGTTGAGCAACGGGGAATTGAGTCATTTAAACTGTGCGGCTGATCGGGGCTCCTGCATGATGCCACAGCACTGGGGCTCCATGCAGGAGCCTTGGCTGGACTAGCTGAGAAAGTGGATAGCTATGCAGCAGGCCTGAATTGCGGCACGTCCAAGATGTCCAGGTCCTGTGCCACGATTCTGCTCCCGTGGGAGTTCCCGACGTGCCCCAAGTGGAATTGGCCTTTATGTGTAAAGTTATAATTCAATCTTGCTCTTTCATGTGCAGCCCCAGTATTATGGAATTCTCTACCCCTTGAATTGTGCCTTGAGGATGATGTGTTGAGATTTACAGAGATGATTTGATGGATTGATTGAGGCATGACATTTTAAATATGTTTTCTCAGCGGTACCATGAATGGTTCAGACCATATAATTTTACCTATTACTTTTGTTAGTATTATTTTCTGTTATTTTATATCTTATTATTACGAGTAAATAAGGATATGCCTTTCTTTTTATGATTTATTAATATATTGTATTTGTATTATTTCTTTTATTTTATTGTAAGCCAATTAGTATTATAGACTTGTAGCATACAGTATGAATCATTTTAAATAAAAAAAGAAAAGAACACTGGGGACCTGGAGTAAAAACGTGTTATAGAGTCATACATTAACTCCCTTACATCTCCATCAATGAATGGATGGTTATAGCATTATTTAATTCAAGGTTTAGCATTTACTAAGCATTTTTTCCAAAGAGATGTAATCCCCTCCTCTGGGCACACCTTCAGACATGGGTCACCAATCAGAACCAGGATTTAGTCATGACTTCTTCCTCTAAACCCTAGTGTGGATTTAATGACAGGGGAAAGATTTATTTTCAGGGCCCAAGGTGCAAGACTTCCAAAGTCATAGAAACTTTCCAACAATTGATAGTTCCTCAGAGTAAACTGTTTAAAACATCATAAATAAAGCAGGAAAAATGGCAGTCTTTAATATTAATTTCAAGGTATAAAGTGGCAGATAGTAATAGCGGTTTCTGATCCTCATTTGAGCACACTCTTGGGATCTCCTCTCCCCCCCCCCCCCCCTAGAATTTGGGCTCCCCTTGGACTTAGCTCTGAGCTCTTTATTCCCTAATAACCTCTGTTGTCCCTCTTTTTTCCAAACTCCTGAATCTCTGTTCCTTTCTCCTTTTCTCTTTTGATCCATCAGACTATAGCACCTGTTGGGTAGTCCTCTCCTTTCTCCTTTTCGTGCGGGGTGGTACCAGGATGGCACATCCTGCCAGCTGAGTTAACCAACGTGAATCTGCTCTCCATCAGCTCCAACACAGCATCTCTCACTACTCCTGTGATGGTCTTTGTTTACTTTTGGAAATCAGAGCAGAGTCCTCTTTCTCTTGAAATACAGACCCAGAGTGAAAGAATTACTCCCTCAGAACAGTGAGAACTTTCCACTCTACAGCTGGATCCCACAGGAACAGCTATTTCTGTGCAATGCCAGAAGCGTCTCCACAGGGACTGACTGTGTGACTCTCTGTACCAGTGGTAGAAACTCAGACACAAGAGTTAGGCCTCCTCCTTCTCCAAACTCCAACTCCTTCCTTCTGATCAGAATCTTCTCTTGAGTCTTTATACTAAACCTTTGGATTATACCATTGTGGCCTCTCCCATGGGAAGAGTTATAGTAAAACGTTCAGTCTACGCGCTCTTCTTACCATCTCCAATAGTTACAGACATAAAATAGGAAAAACCTTGAGGAAACAGGCCCCATGGTTGGCAGAGAAGTTCTGTACACACATAGTAGTATATGTAAAAAGATAACTAGGCTACGATGCCTGGCCTTTTGTTCAAAGTAATGCTATCAGAGTGATAATGAACATGCTGACACAGCCTCCTATAATAATAGACCGTGAAATTTGTACCCAAGATGCTTGCAGCTTTTATTTTTGATCATTTGGAATTTTACCCTCAAACTCTCTTCCTCCCCTCTCATCTTGAAAGGATGATGATCTAGCATAACTTTTACAACCCTGAGCTCTCCAGCATTAACACAGCAGTTTATATTTGAGTTTTATTATTGTACTTTCCGTTCCACCCTTCAACAAAGCACACCAAAGTGGTTTTCAATGTAATACAAGGAGAATTTAGGAAACAAAGGGGAACACCAAGAAAACAGAATGGATCAGGGAGCATTGCAAGCTGCATGTGGCAACTTCCTATCTTCTCAACGGACTATGGCCAAAAGACCTACAGGGGCATCACTGTCATAAACTAAGCTAAAGATGTGCGTCTTAAGATCGGATTTAAATTGTTTATAGGAACACTCCTTCCAGAGAGCAGTCGAGAGGACATTCCATAGAAAAGGATCAAGGAAAAAGGAAGCCACATACCTTGTAGGCCAAAGATGGGCATGGGGCACAGGAGGGATAAGCAACAGATTCTCAGACTGAGACCAAAGGCAATGAGAAGAAAAGTAAGGAGTAATATCAGCAGATAAATAACATTTCTCAGCAGATAAACACAACTGATCTACTCAATCTTCCCAGATGAACTCTCATTTTCTGCTTCACTGCAGGATCTATTCGATCTGCAGCTATCTTCTTCCCCTGCTCATACCCCTGCCTTCTGTTTCAAACATGCTTGAATTCTCTCACTGATTTGGTTATGGTACCACTTCTGCTGATCTGCAATTCCAGGAATCCACCAGTGGCCTTTCTCTTTGGTGACTGGGAATATTACTCTTGTGCCAGCTGTCATATGCTCAGCCCCAGTCTTCCAATGAATCTGTTTGGGCTGGGATTGTGACCCTCCTTGGCAGCACACTTCACTGTCAGCGGCATCACTTTTCTGAAAGTACATGCGTGGGACCAATGTATGTTAACTACAGGCATGCACACGGGTAAAGCACAAAATGGCACGTGGAAACAATTAAATACTATGATTTACGAGCATTCTTGAAAAGTGTAGGTGTGGGCATTTACACCAGCTCTATGGCTTGCATAAGTGATTGCACATTAGACTGAAGTCTGTATTTGGCCACTTACAATAGTAGTCTATAAAGAAAAGTAGGCACCTACTTTCCTTTATTTATTTATTTAATGCTTTTTTTTTAATACCGCCCTCTGCACAAATGAACATTTCCTTGAGTACATTATAACTTTTACATATTTATTTATGTATTTATTTAGCTGTATTTATATACCGCCTTTCACCGGGTCAAAGCGATTTACAAAAGCAGGGGTGAAATGCAGTGAGACAAAGTATAATACAATTAAGGGGGAGGACCAATACCAGAGAGGGGATTCAAATGTGCATCAATAAGGGGATTAAAAAAAAACCAATATGCATTTATGTTGAACAGTCTTTGCATTTCCAGTTTTGTTCATAGTCTCAGCCAGATCGATGCGGGGGCTGAGCCTGGGGTTAGTTGATGCTTGTCCATTCCTGTCCCAGATGGATGGTGAATAGGTAGGTCTTTAGCTGTTTCCGGAAGGAAGGGAGGTCCTTGTTACTTCGGATGTTGGATGGTAGGGAGTTCCATAGGGTGGGGTCATACAAGTCAAAAGCATGGTTTCAGGACTGTTAGTTGAATTTCGTTCTTTCGTATGGTACAGTATAAGTTGGTTGTGGACCATCGAGTTGGTCTACTGGAACTTAGTCGTGTTGCTTGCTGTTGGTGGAATGCTTTATGTATCAGGATCAGTGTTTTATATTTGATCCGTGCCTCAAGGGGGAAAAAGCGGAGATCTCTCAATATTGGGGTGATGTGATCACATCTGTTTCCTTTTTGTATGATCCTTGCTGTTGTGTTGAGGGCTGTCCATAGATGGTTGAGGCTGCTGGTTGGGAGTCCTTTGTATATCGCATTACAATAGTCCAGGTGAGGGAGTGTCATTGCTTGCATGACTGAGCTGAGGTTCGGTGGATCAAGGAGTGGTCTGAGGCGTTGAAGCATCTTGGCTTTGAATATGGTTTTTGCTGTTCTTGCAATCTGTTGTTTGAGAGACAGTGTTTGGTCCAAGATGATCCCTAGATATTTTATGTGGGGTTGGACTTTAATCTGTGTTGTTCCCAGGGTGAGGTGGGTTGGGGAGGGTGAAGGTTTGGTCCTTCGTGATGAACAGTGCTTCTGTTTTCTTGAAGTTTATAGTAAGGTTGTTGTCTTGAAGCCATTTGGAGACATCATTGAAACAATTTGTTAAGTCCGGGTTTGTTGTATTTTTGGTTGTAATGGGACCATAGAGCATAATGTCATCTGCATATGCTAAACGAAAGAACAGGAACATTTGTAAGACACAAGCATGTAACATCTTCATAACATTATAAAATAGGCTTGACATAGGCATGTGAAAAAGTCCGTTAACTAGGCGGGCTTTTATAAAATTGTCCTCTATAAGCATAAAGCTGATGCTAACAACACTGAAAAACTCCGAATCCAGTCACAATGGAGGGGTGGGGGGGGGGGGGATTTTACAGGGATGTGTAAGCCAGAATGGCGTTCTCTCTCTATGTCCTCCTTGTCAGTAATATATGTCCTTTACATTATCTATGTGCACAACAGTTTTGCTTTTTGTAAACTGCTCTGCTAGCTATTAAGAGTGGTATAAACGTCTGAAGAAAAAGCAGGCATGTCCAAGAGCAGACACAATTTCACAAATGTGGACGTGTTTGATAGAGATGTCTATGGGGATGTCTACAAAGATATCCCCAGGATAGTATTGCAACTTCTAGACTTCTAGGAATAGTGTAATGATTAGACTAGTGGGCTAGGAGCAGGGAAGCCAGAGTTCAAATCCCACTCTGCTATCATTGCAATTGTGCAGAGTGCAGAGTATTGGGGATGATGGGTGCTTTCTTCCTTACCCCCTGTGGATGTTCTTCAGCCAAAACTAGCACTTTCCCAATGCGTATTCATGCCTGGAGCAGATCTAGACTTAGACTGGACTCTGGATATCCAGGATGTTTCTGAAAGCAGGCAGTGACATCCAGATTCCTGGGAATGCCTCCACCATGAGACCTGGATGTCCTCAGGCTAGGAACATCCATAGATCTAGCTTCTAAAATTGCTCTGGAGACGTCTCTGTGCTTTGTTCATCTCTATGCTCATTTTCAGACATCAAAATCTCGAATAGGGCTCCTAAAATAATCCCCTTAATCAATAAACTCATTGTAGAAACTCACTTTCAGCCTGACATAAAATTTTGAAAGCCAGTACTGTATATGTCATCCACTAAAGATTTTTATCCCGTCACAGAATAATTTTTGCTTGTATAATTACTACAAGAAAATAGAATTAGCATTGCAATACATTTCACTTCTAGTGTAGCATTTTTCTGCTTTTCATGCAGCAGCTTGGCAGAGAAGTCTCGGAGGGAGGTGGCTGGTGTCAGCGCTATTGAAAATACACTGTAAGCCTGATTCTAAATCAGCCCCAGAGTTTCAGATTAGTTTTGCCCCATGTTCCCATGCCTAATAATGTATTCATTTGCCTCTGGCTAAAAAGCAAAAGGCGTGTGAGGCCTCTGTCAGATATTGATATCACTCCATAGAAGTCGTAAATGGAGCTAGTGATCCTCCCTGTGGCCAGGCGCGCGTCAGAAAACTGCCTGCTGCTCGTTCCTCTAAAAAGGTTGGCAGGTCAACACATCTTCAGATGTTCTCTGGGTAAAACTAAAACATGGTTATTTTTTAATTTTTTAAATAAGTAAGAGCAGCATTCTCACTTTCAGAAAAGAAAAGTGTTATTCAGATGTGTCAGTCATTCCAGTAACCTTCCAAAAGGGGAACAGCACTGAATTAGGACTTCTACAGTACACTACTACATGAGTGTTAAAACCAGAGAGTTTGACCATGGGATAACTCACCATGGTACTTGCACTAGAACTGCTGGACAACCAAAAAGGACCACACCTGAGTGGTTTGCCTATGCAGGGTATAAAAAAACAAGAATGGTTAATGATGCTTGTAAACAAATAGGAAAAGGCAGAGCCAGATTTAAGATTTTGGCACCCTTAGGCAAGACAAGACAGCAGATCCCACATGGTGGCACGGAGGAGCATGTCAACATTCTGAAGATTGGAGTAGAGAAAGGTCATAGTGCCACAATGTCAGCTCTTTGGAGAAGCATACATGGATATACCCCTTAAGTTAGTGGGAGCAGGGTTTTCTTTGGCCTGGCTATTTAGTGCCCTAGGCAGCCACCTATGTTGCCTATGCCTAAATACAGGTCTGGGAAAAGGTAGAGGTGACTACAACAGAATGTGCCATTGATGTCTATGTAATTTGGTGGGACTGAACATATCAGTGAAGAATGAATAAATGTATATGAGTTCTCTTGCCAACAGCCAAATCATTCCTGTATTACTTTATGTATGCAGTATTACTCTTCAGCAAACTACTTTTGCTAGAGAGCCTACTCTCAGGCTAGAGAAGCATGATGGGGCCTATTTTCAAGAGTCTTGGTACAGAACAGGAGGGAAAGTGACTACAAATATAAACAGAACCTCAGCAGCCGAGGACCTACAGTTTGATACTAGCAGAGTCTGTTTTCTGGAACTGAAGATGTATCCAGCATTCAGTTGTCTTAAGGGATATTCATTTTTGTAATTTTGATATAAGCAACTACCGAGCTAGTTTGGAATCCATAGAAAATAAGGATGCCGAAATATTGGCACAACCTCTTCCACCATATGGAACTAGGCCATTCTGGAAAAATGTCAAAGCTTCTTCAGATTGGTTTTCTGAGCAAATCCCAAATGGATTTTTAAATTAAAAAATTTGGCACATTGAAGAAAATCTATATTCAGTAATTCATGGCTTAAACAGAAAAAATGTTGCCACAAAAACCAATAGAGCCCGATTCTGAAAAGGGTACGTCCGGGCCGTCTGGATGGCCCCAAATAAGATGGGCCTGTTTGGACCCGATTCTAAACAACAGAAACAAAATGTTCCCATGGTGGCCAGAATCGGGCCCGAGGATGGCCTGGCGTGCCCCTGCCACCTGCAAGGACGTCCTCCTGCAGGCACCCCCAACTCCCATGGCTCTAGCCCCCCTTTTCCCCGCCGTCCGACCCAAGGCTCGCCTGTCGTGGTCTGGATTGGGCAGCGGAGATCTCCCCGCACCCAGCCCCAGCCCCAGCCCTGGCGGAGGATTCCCGGGCCCAATTGCAGGGTTTGCATTGCTTATTCCACCTTGGAGGCCAGGTCGGAATGTGCCTCCGCTTGAGCACAGGAGTGGCGTCTCTGTCTTTTTGGTGTGAGGACACCACGGCTCAATGGCTTTTCTTTTTGTATGTGCTTTGGAGTACGTTTTTGAAATAGTGGTAGAAGTGCTTTTTGTTTAGTTTTCTCAGTGCTGCAGTTTGTTTTTCAATGCTGCCATTTGTCATTTTTTTCAGTCATTCTTTGTGCTTTGCCATCAGCACGTCTTTAATTGTTGGGGGCGATCAGTGGTCCACTCCCTGAAGAAGCGGTTTGCGAAACACTGATGTTGGAGTGGTGACTGCAGTTTAGTACTGTGCTGATATGATGACTGAAGCTGAGCACTATACCTAACTGGTATTTGAAGCTAAATACTCCGTTGGTTTTTGTGGCAATATTTTTTGCTTTTAAGCCATGAACTACTGAATATAGGTTTTCTTCCCCAGCTCGTGTGTATTCTTTATTTGGGACTCTGCTATTGCAGGAGGTTTTTCTGACCACCAATGCAGATGCACCGTTCCTATGATTGTTCACAGGACGGTCGGCGACTTTCCCATTGTAGCCTTCTCTATGTTCTGGGACTGCAACTGAGGTCTTTTTCCTCCTGCTTAGTGCCAGATAGCAAATAGATCTTGCTATTGTATGGGCGGGCTTCCTTTTCTTTTCATATCTCAAAAGTAGCCAGTTCCATGGCATAAGCAGTGGTTTTCTTTCAGTCTACCTTAATAACGGTTATGGACTTTTCCTCCAGGAATTTGTCCAAACCTTGTTTTTTTTTTAACCCAGCTATACTATTTGTTTTTACCACATCCTTTAGCAATGAGCTCTAAAGCTTAATTATATGTTGAGAGAAAACATACTTTCTCCTATCTCTTTTAAATATAATACTTTGTAGCTTCAAGGCATGACCCCTAATCCATGTACTTTTTGAAATATTATACAATCGATTCACATTTACCCGTTTCACTCCACTCAGGATTTAATAGACTATCATATCTCCCCTCAGTTGTCTCTTCACCGAGCTGAAGAGCCCTAATCTCTTTAGCCTTTTCTCATAGGAGAGTCATTCCATCCCCTTTATCATTTTAGTGGCCCTTCTCTGTGCCTTTTCTAATACCGCTATATCTTTTTTGAGATACATTGATCAGAATTGCACACAATACTCAAGGTGCCGTCGCACCATGGAGCAATACAGAGGCATTATGATATTCTTTGTTTTAGTCTCTATTCCTTTCCTAATAATTTCTAACATTCTGCATGCTTTTTTGCTGTAGCAAAACGTAGCGGGGGACTGAGAGGGCTTTCTCCTCTCTCCGGGTGTTGCAAAATGAAGAGCTTACTCTAACTCTCTCCTCACCAGTAACCTCACTGGGCTCTTGAAGCTACAAAGAACTACATTCACAAACAATGGGAAGGTTATCAAATAGTCAATAAAATACACACACAGTTCTATAGAAAAATACACCAAAGCTTTGTGGAGAGAAACTGAGAGAAGCACGTTCTCCCTGTTTACTCTAACTTCTCAGCCATGGTTCACTTTATTTATAAGGCTTTTGTAGATGATACAGCATAATTTCACTTTATCATTATACGTCATGTATGTTTATCATATTGTAGGTCAACTTATTTGGTGTGGGTCAATGTGGAGCCATAAATGGAGTCCAAGACATAATTGTTTACTGTTACATGGCCATTATAAGGAGACATACAGGAATCCAAGATATAGAATGACCTAATTGACATAATTGTTTACTGCTAATACCTCTTGATATCTACTAATTACTAACCCTGAGAGTATTTTAGTTAATAACTCTGAGACTGCTATCTGGTATCCCTGAGTCAGAGAGGCTGGGGTACAACCTGCCCTTTCTTTATTTATGTAAACCTTCACCTAGTAAGCTAATATATGAAGTTTTATTTCTAAGCAAGGTTCTGAACAAAATTAACTCTTTCTCAGATTTATTCAGTCTAATAGTATATGGTACCCCATACTAATATATATGCTTTCACAAAATGAGAATCTTTCTGATGTTTATTCGTGCCCGGCGGCAGGTATAGATATGGGCGTGTGCGCCAGTGAGTTTTAATATGCAGCTCTGTTCTAAAATCAGGTGCACACTTGTATCTTTTTAGTAACATCCTGGCTTGCCTCACCATGCCCCAGTGCAACATGAATGTGATCGTGCCGGACACATGTAAATTCAGGGCTTTCTGAAATGGTTCATGGGATGTTGATGTGATTTGCATGTCTGAATGAGCATTTTCAGATGTGGAAATCAGGAATAGAGCTTCTAAAAGGACCCTCTCCGTCTCTCAGCAATGGCCTTATCCTCTTTGAGTGTGTAAATCCCAATGTGGAGAATTCTGGGCTTACATATGCATTCCCGATATAAAATTGGGAAAACGTGTAGACTTGTATCCTGCCCAGTCCACGTCCAGAGTACGCCTCTGATATGCCCCCTTGAAACTTCCACATACTAAGGCCATCCATGTATAAAATGGACCTTTCTAAAATGACCATTTACATGTGGATGCAATTTACATGGGCAATTGGCTGATTATATTATTATTATTATTTATTAAACATTTTTATACCGCGCTTTCCAAAGGATCAAGCGCGGTTTACAAAGAACAAAGATATGAATGGTACAAAAAACAAGTACTTATTCAGTTACATGGAACTAGTGGAACTATATACATTGATGGTTATAGATGTGCACGACAAATATGGCTTCTAAAAAAAAATCTTAATAAGCAGAAATAAAAAAAGAGCATTGTTATTTAGAAAAGCTTGTTGTAACTTGTGCAACCCGCAGCGGCCCAGTCTGCCTGCAAACAGTAACCCACTGGCACTAAATGGACTGTAGTACATCTGCAGGCCTCTAGCTCCCCTCAGCAGTATAACACTAGGTCCTGGAAAAAGGGTTTGGGGTCTGAGTGCCAGAGTGGATGGGAGATTGGTAGCTCCCCAACAATAGTAAGTAAGCAGTACACGCAGACAGATGATTGCAGTTAATCTAACTTTACTTAACCACTTAAAGTATAAAAATTCAAACAAAACCATTAAAAATGCATAAATCAGGGGCTCCATGGGGGCATTACCCTACTTTGGATGTTATGAGTGTCACAAGTGGCACAGTTACCTCAGGTAAGCCACCAATGGAAACTCCTATCTTACAGAGAAGTTAGTTTTTATTTTTTCTACCACATACCTTAGGGGTATATTTACTAAACCGCGCAATTGTGCAGGGCGCACTTGAGCGTGTGCTAAGGTACCTTAGCACACGCTAATAGTGTGTTTTTGGGCCCCGCACACGTGCGCGCTGCACTAACGGGCCCGCACAAGGGCGCGGCGCGCTGAAGTGCGATAGAGGCGTGGAAAGGCATTCCGAGGGCGGAGGAAGGCTCCCGAGGGGCGGGGGGACGGGGTCAATGGGTGGAGAGTGGGAGGGGAGAGGCTCCCCGCACAGGAGCGGGGCTGAAATTCTAGCTAAAAAATACCGCGAGTGAAAACCTTGCGTTAGAGCCGATTTAAAGGGAAGAGAAACCATTTCTGTCAGCAATGTACAGCAAAACCAGGGAAACCTACAAAACGTGAGCAGTGTGATACATGTGCACAGAACAAAATAGCAAATAAAAATTGAAAATGACCACAACAAAATTCTAAAAATTATAATCCAGCTGGGCAACAGTGATATCATTGGGCAACAATAAAAAACACTCCCAGGAAAGCTCCAAAAAAAGGAATGACTTTTGGAAGGGTCCACGCTCCGTAGACCCTTCCAAAAATCATTTCTTTTTTTCGGAGCTTTCCTGGGAGTGTTTTTTAATGTTGCCCATTGATATCACTATTGGCCAGCTTGGTTATGTTTGTTTTCCCTTTTTTCAAGGTCATTTTCGAGGTTTATTTGCCCTTTTGTCTCCATACAAGGTGAATGAGCCCACAGTAAAATTGTGCAGAGCAAGGTTTCTGACTTGTTCGGCCAGGTCTCCTATCTCCAGGGACTGCCCTGTCTCTGTGGCCACAGTGTGGTGCAGCAGACACAGCCAGTGCCTACAGGGTCAGAGGTTCAAATCCCAGCTGGGGCTCCTACCAACCCAGTCCCCATATTTTACGCACCACTAAACAGAGATAGTAAAGACACTCCTTTATTGCAGAGAACATAAGAATGGTTCAAGCACCTATATTTTACCCTACACCGCACACACACCATAACAATGGGCATTACCTACAGCCGAGTCCCCCAAATGCAGTCCTGGAGTGCCACAACACAATCAGGTCATATGCTTTTTCCAAGATGAGGACATGTCATCATGTTGGCGGAAGGGTACAGGTGGTGGAGGGGGCAGTGGCTGCTAGCCACAGCAGACAGTGGCCTAGCACTGTGCAGGCTGGCACCGTCCACTGCAACAGACAGGCTCTGTCAGATGTACAGTCATGGACTCCCCAGGGAATGCAGCCTATCTGTGGCAACACGGTGGTGCAGTGCACACAGACAGTGTGTGCAAGGACAGACAGTCACAGGTTCAAAGCCCAGCTGGGGCTACTACCAATCCAGTCCATATATTTTTCCCACAACTAAACCTGATAGTAAGGACAAACCTTTATTGCTGAGAACATACGCATGGTTAATACTCCTATATTTTACCCCACCGAGCACAGACACCATAAACAGGCGCATTACCAAGAGCAGAGTCTCCCAAATGCAGTCCTGGAGGGCCACACACCATTCAGGTTCCATGCTGCCTCTAATAAAGATGCCTGTGCTGCATATCTATGCACCACCCCCATGGTATGCAGATGTAGCTCATGCATATTCATGAGGGACAGCATGAAAACCCGAACAGTGTTTGGCACACCAGGACTGGAGTTGGGAACCTCTGCCGTAAAGCAGCAGCCAACAGGGCCAGACACACCCACACCCACACCCACAGGCCCCATTGGCCAATGCCTCCTGGAGAGGCAGGACATTGGGCCCTGCATGCATCTCCCAATACTAGTACTTGCATACCTTAACAATGCAACCCTACACCTGGGTATACGGTACACAGCTCTCAAACGTTTGCTATGAGTACTGGCAGATAGAAATTCCTACCTTAAGCACAGTTTGCTGATTGAGCTCCATCATAACAATCATTCTTATGTCTGCGGTGTGTGCTTCAGGTCTGGTCTCTGACAGTGTTTACCACCCTGGGGAGTGACCCCCAATAGTATTGCGTACCATATCCATGCCTGTACTGTGCCCAGGACTGGTGTGGTGGGCATGGCTGCTGAACTCCTCCATAGTAGCACAATGCTGGCATAGGTGTCGGAGTGTGTGTCTGTCTATACAGTGTGTGGTGGCTGCAAACACCTTCCACAGCCCACACTGCCAGCACTGTTGCCAGTATCGGCCTGCCAATGTGCATAATGAGGAGCAAGGTACCATGGGTATAGCCCGGACAGGGTGGCCTGGCCAGGGTGCATCTGCACAGGGCATAGGGCACTGACTGGGACATTTTAGTGCCTGGCCACCACCTACACAGACAGGGTGACCTCAGTATATACTGCTGGGAGATCACTCTCACCCTGACTGTGCAGTGATGACAGCATGGCTAGGCACCCCCATAGTGCTATAAGAGTATTTTTCTTATGTGATATTTATGGGTTTCCTTTTGGGGCCCAGTCACTGACTTATCTGCATGGTGTGTGTGTGCTGCCATCCCAGTTCTGGGTGCATGCAGTTCCACCAGGAGCATGCACTATGGACTAGCTAGCAGACTGTTTGCAGCTGGTATGTGTCTTGATGGAGGGCCTTGCAGGGTGCAGCAGCTGAAGGCTTGCTGCAGGAGAATATCAGATAGTGGTGGGGTGCAGCTTAGCATATACAGGCCTAAGGTCTGTTTGCTATTGTGTTATGGTTATGTACAGAGCTGCATTGACTGCCCTGAAGGGTGTCTTTTCCCCAGCAGGACTGGGGTTGATGGTCCCCTCTACTGCCACCCTTGCAGGGAGGTAGAATGTGGATCTTTTGAATGGGAGACCCTGTTTGCTGCCCTGGCGGGGTGGTGGTGGTGGTGCATGACCCTCCTAGGGGTCCATGGGGGATGCACCTGACTGAGACAGACAAAGATATCCAAGGTGTTTCTAGCAAAAACTACCTATCTCACACAGTAACACTGCTTTGGACCTCCAGCATGGCCTCTTTCAGTCATAGAAGGTGCTGTTGACCTGGTGCTGGGTGCCTCACCGCACCCTCAGGGTGAGCACAGTACCCGCACAATGTGACGGTGTGTAGCTACTCTGTGCCAGTAAAAGACACGGTCTGTACCCCCTACCAGACTGAGGTGCTGTGGGGGTGCACATGGTCACTTCCCCCTACCAGGCCGAGGTGCTGTGGGGGTGCATACCCCATCTTGTGTTTATCTGTGGACAGCTGATTTGCATGTGCAGTGCCTCATGGGTACGGGTGGGCTAACCCTATCCTGGTGACCACAGCAGACTGTCTGTGTGGTGACATACAGGCTCTCTGCAGCCAGCCAGGGGCTTGCTAGTAGCTATAGTTCAATGGTTATTTCACTGTCTGTGAAGCCAGAGGCCGTGGGTTCAAACCCACAGTGGGGTTATTTGATAGGGCTGCCCCAAACATTATAATTTTTTTAATGTACATTTTTGCTGCCAGCAAAAACACCCTCAGCGTACTGTACCCATAAGGTGCCTCTGAGGGCGCTTTATAGGGTGGCCTATGGGGCATCTTATGGTTCCCGTCCATATAAGGTGCACTATACATTATCCTGTGACGCAACTTATAGGGTGCCCTATAGGGGACATTTTAGGGTGCCGTGGCAGACAGTGCACTTTATAATGTGCCCTATGGAGTGCCTTATAGGGTGCCTTCTACGGCATTTTCAATTACGGCACGTGAGGGCGTGTTTGCTGGCAGCAATTAATAACATAAAAATAAAGTGCTGCAGGAAAGAAAACGTACATTGCAAAGCTGATGCCTCAGCCAGCCTTATGTATTAGGCACCCTGGGGAGCTAACTCATGACCCCTGTATCAGCAGTCAGTGCCTTAACCATTGTGCTCCACTGCTGCTCCTCCTTGCATGTCAGCGCACCTACTTATGCTTTTTATTCCTTAAACTGCACAGTGCTGCCATCAAAAACAATACTCTGACCTTGCGGTACCTCATACGGCACCTTATAAAGTGCCCTATAAGCAACATTCTAGGGTGCCTTGGCGGACAGTGCACTTTAAAATGTGCCTTATGGGGCGCCTTATTTTAACACGCTTTGAGAGTGTGTTTGCTAGTAGTGATAATTAAAATGCCTCCTAAAGCAATCTTCCCCATAATACATAATGCCTCAGCCAGCCTTGTTCATTGAGCACTGTGGGGGATTGAACCCCTGATCCCTGCACCATTGGTCAATGTCTTAACCATTGTGCTGTCGCTCTGTTCCTGTGTTTGCACATCAGCGTGCCACCTTATGCCCATCAGTGCACCTCCTTATGCCACCCAATGTTAAACTGGCTCCTAAAGTAATGCCTAAGCCAGATGTCTTCATTGGGCATTGTGGGGGGATTGAACCCCTGATCCATGCACCATTGTTCAGTGTCTTAACCATTGTGCTGTGGCTTTGTGCTTCTGCTTACACATCAGCGCGCCACTTATGCCTCCCGCGCAGCTTTCTCGTGTGCTAATGTGCGGGGCGCACATGGGCGCCGCGCATCTTAGCGCATATGTAAATCACGGTTTTTCTTTTTCACAAAGAAACGCCCACTCCTTATATGGCACCCGCACACTAGCACGGCCCGCACTTTACAGGGGTTTTAGTAAACATACCCTTTAGTGTTTCAGGAACCTCCAATTTCAAATCAAGCCTTATCAAGGGATGAAAATTCTCCCATAATGAGCCACTTGAACAAGTTTAACTTTTGTAAAAAATTCTAATTTTAAATTTAAAAAAATAATGTAAATTCAGTTTTTATAAATAAACAATAACAATCTTTATAAATGTAGTCAAGTATTTTTCTTTGAACTGTGCAGCAGCTCCAACGTGCTCCTTCAAAAACATAACCACATTATTAGAGTGGAGGAGTAGCCTAGTGGTTAGAGCAACTGCCTAATACCCCAAAGATCAAGAGTTTGTATTCCCACTGGCACTCCTTGTGACCTTGGACAAGTCACTTTACCCTCCATTGTCTCAGAAGAAAAGGCCTGGCAATTTATTTCTGGTGATACATTGCCAAGAAAACCCAGAGGCTGCTAAATCACCAGGAGTCAGCACTGACTTGATAACACAAAAAAAACAGTTAACCAGTTTAAAGCTTGAGATCTCTTTACTCCTTAATAGAAGAAAAGTTCAGTTCTAACACTGTCTTTTATCTGTAATTTTGAGTATTATCATTCAGGTAAAGACACCTTTGTTTAAAAAAAAAATTCAACTAGTGCACTAGTGTGTTTCAAAAAAATAGTCATTGTGGTGTGTTAGTCACTTACATCAATCTTCTGTTCAGGTCTTGCTGTTTTCTTAATGTTGGGTACCTTAGGATCCCCTCTGCTCCAGCAATGTCCAGCTACAGTTAGGATACCTACTACCTGTCTTTAAAAAAAAATGAAAGGAACTACCTCCCTGTGTGTGCATTAACTAGAAAGTGTTCCTATCTTTTTCCTTCTTTTTCTACAGTATGTCTGTTACTTGTGAGATTTGCTTTTTCCAAAAAGATAATCAGATTCCCTGTCTTTCTCTCCCACAGAACTCTTTGTGCAAAAATCAGTTATTCTTTAGGTATGTGCCAGAGTCAGTCCTTACAACTGCCAATCAGTTCAGGAAAACTACACCAATTGCCAATAAAGTTAATTCTTTGCATAAGGCAATGTCTTTTTTTCTTTTTTCAAAAATACATTCAATCCTTCACTTTTTCAAACATGTCGAGGCCAATTCCATGCAGGCCGTGCAGTTCCTGTGTGGCTGATCAGAAGCGGGGCATACAGAGGTAGATCCGATTCTGATCCTGCGGGGCCTAGACATGCCCGTGGGATCAGAATTGGGACTATGGCCTAGGTGTGCAGGCCGGACCCTGATTCTGATCGGCCTACACATCCAGCCACATACCCGGCTACCTCAGCCAGGCTCCTGAATGGAGCTGTAGTGCCATGGTGTCCCTTCGCCATGGCACAGCGGCTCCATTCAGGAAGTGCAATCCCTGGCCACCAACCAAGATTTTTTTTCCCCGCAGCCTGACCCCGATCTGGCCTTCCAAGGCCTGGGTCTGGCTGCAGGGAATCCCCTGCGCCCCTTCACCTGTGTCCCTGGGTCCCACGCTATGATCCCCCTCCATCCAGGGGGTCTTATTCCACCTTCAAAGTGGAATAAGTCCCCCATCTATATTTGAGGTCCCGGACATAAAGGGCCCACCTCTGTATTGGCCATATATGTCCAGGGTCATGGCCTGCCCATGCCCATCCCTCCCTCTGCCTCTGGAAGCGCCCTTCTGCCCCTGTCTAGGCCTCCCCGTATAAACCTGCTGTTCATATGGGGAGGATATTGCCGGGGCTGGCAGGGGGATGAATAGGGGGGATGGACGACCCAACAGCCGGGACAGAATGACCCCCATACTCTCTTCCTTACTGAAACAGGTAAGCTGTATCGGGATTAAACAATTCTTATGAGTAGTACTCACTTTTAAAACAACTCATATTCAGGGCTTCTCTCACTACACTGGGAGTTTTATAACATCAGCCTTACTTTCCTTCATGGCTTGAAGGATTCCAGTGCTATAGAAAGCAAGTCACACACTGTTGAACTTTTAATCAAAACAGTGATAAAAATTAAACTCGCTCTTCAATAAATCACTTCAAATTCTCTCTCTCAATAAATCACTTTAAATCCTCATTTGGCTTGGATTTAAAACTGCTTGAATGAGTTTCAGAGCTTCTTCAGTCTTATTCCTGTCATCGAGAAAAATGTTTCCACATTTAACTTTAAATTTTCTCACCAGCTTTCATTCCAGCTTCTTATACACTCTTCTTGTAAATAATTCTCAATTACTTACAGATCTGATATCAATTAAGTCCTTTTCCAGCTTTTCTATACAGATACCTTCTCTCTGGCACACCTTTCTCCATCAGTCTTCTTTCCCAACCAGTTAATGAAGTTCCTGCACATGGATTCAATTGTTCTTATAACCAGTTCTGTCCAGAAACAGTCCCTTACTACCTTCATTTCAACTCACATAGCACACTTACAGTGCTCTAAAGCCCCTAGCAGACCTTTACACACATAAAAGTAATTTTACAGGTCATGTTCTTTAAAGTTTGCTTAGTTTATGCTTTATTTACTTACCTGAGTCATGCTTTTTATCTCCTTATCTCCTGTGAGCTCTTCCCCTTTCTTGCCCCAGGCTCAGCTACTTCGTGCATCATCCTTGCTTTGTGCATTAATTCCTTCAACACTGTATTGAAACTGCAGTCTGATTCCCTATACATTCATATATACATATGCCCACACACATTCCTTCAAAATCAGTAAAGATTTATTTATTTGGCACATTTCCTTATTTGAGATTTCACTGATCCTTTTCATTTATTTTTAATATGGCTGTCAGTGGGTACTTTTAGCTTTCTTTCTCTGCTATTACACTCCCTCATACTGGAATGTAATATTGTCTTCAACATTTTTCTCAAAACTTTCACAGTACACCACTCACTTATATATTTCACAAATAGTTAATTATATTCTCAAAATACACTGTTGTTTTTAATAACAATGGTAATTTTCTCTCAAATATTTTGAAAACAACCTTTTGTTAGATCTGGAAGATCTCCATAAAGACTCTCTATTATCTTCAGTTAAGCTTTCAACTTCTTCCTCTTCCTATGCCAAATCAGGACTAGCATCTTCATCTAAGCTAGCAATGTCTTCCTCTCCCTGTGCTAAATCAAGAAATTCTAAGGAATTATCATCTACAGGTTCTTCATCTACACTTGGGTCAGTCTGCTCTTCTCTAAGGGGTATGTTTACTAAACCGCGCACACGTGCGCGGCGCACAAGAGCGGACGCTAATGATGCAATTAAGTGCTCTTAAGTGCCGCGCACGCGTGCGCATCACATTAACGGGCCGGCGCACGTGTGCGGGGTGCTGATGTGCGATAGAGGCGGGGAAACGCTTACGGAGGGCGGAGGAAGGCTCCCGAGGGGCAGGGGGACGGGGTCAATGGGTGGAGAGTGGGAGGGGAGAGGCTCCCCGCACAGGAGCGGGGCTGAATTCGGCATTAAAAATACCGCGAGTGAAACCCTCGCGTTAGAGCCGATTTAAAGGGAAGAGAAACCATTTCCGTCAGCAATGTACAGCAAAACCAGGGAAACCTGCAAAACGTGAGCAGTGTGATACATGTGCACAGAACAAAACAGCAAATAAAACTTGAAAATGACCACAAAAATTTTCAAATAAATTATAATCCAGCTGGGCAACAGTGATATTAATGGGCAACCATAAAAAACACTCCCAGGAAAGCTCCAAAAAAATGAAATGATTTTTGGAAGGGTCTACGCTCCGTAGACTCATTCAAAAATCACTGCATTTTAATGGAGCTTTCCTAGGAGTGTTTTTCATGTTGCCCATTGATATCACTGTTGCCCAGCTTGGTTTTGGTTTTTTCCCCTTTTTTTGGAGGTCATTTTTGAGGTTTAATTGCACCCCTGTCCCCAAACAAGGTAAACGAGCCCACAGTAAAATTGTGCAGAGCAGGGTGTCTGACTCGTGCGGCCAGGTTTCCTATCTCCAGAGACTGCACTGTCTCTGTGGCTACAGTGTGGTGCAGCAGACACAGCCAGTGCCTATAGGACCAGAAGGTCACAGGTTCAAATCCCAGCTGGGGCTCCTGCCAACCCAGTCCCCACAGCTTTACCCACCACTAAACAGTGATAGTACAGACACCCCTGTATGGCAGAGAACATAAGCATGGCTCCAACACCTATATTTTACCCTACACCGCACACAAACCATAACAATGGTCATTACCGACAGCCGAGTCCCCCAAATTCAGTCCTGGAGTGCCACAACTCAATCAGGTCATACTTATTTTCCAGATAGGGACATGTCTGCATGTTGGCGGAAGGGTACAGGTGGTGGAGGGGGCAGTGGCTGCAAACCACAGCAGACAGTGGCCTAGGCCTGTGCAGGCTGGCACGGTCCACCGTAACAGACAGGCTCTGTCGGATGTATAGTCATGGACTCCCCAGGGAACACAGCACATCTGTGGCAACACAGTGGTGCAGTGCACACAAACAGCATGTGCAGAAACAAAAGGTCACAGGTTCAAAGCCCAGCTGGGGCTACTGCCAATCCAGTCCACATATTTTTCCTACAACTAAACCGTGATAGTAAGGAGAAACCTTTATTGCTGAGAACATACGCATGGTTCACACGCCTATATTTTACCACACCAAACACAGACACCATAATCAGCCACATTACCCAGAGCAGAGTCTCCCAAATGCAGTCCTGGAGGGCCCCACATCATTCAGGATCCATGCTGCCTCTGCTAAAGATGCATGTGCTGCATATCTATGCACCACCCCCATGGTATGCTGATGTAGCTCATGCATATTTCTGAGGGACAGCATGAAAACCCGAACAGTGGTTGGAACACCAGGACTGGAGTTGGGACACTCTGCCGTAAAGCAGCAGCCAACAGGGCCAGACACCCCCCCCCCCCCCAGGCCCCATTGGCCAATGCCTCCTAGAGAGGCAGGACATTGGGCCCTGCCTGTATCCCCCAATACTAGCAGTTGCATACCTTAGCACTGCCACCCTACACCTGGGTATATGGTACACAGCTATCAAACATTGCCCATGATAACTGGCAGATATCAATTCCTACATTAAGCACATGTTGCTCATTGATCTCCAACATAACAATCATTGTGATGTCTGCGGTGTGCGCTGCAGGTCTGGTCTCTGACAGTGTTTACCACCCTGGGGAGTGACCCCCAACAGTAGTGCGTACCATATCCATGCCTGTACTGTGCCCAGGACTGGTGTGGTGGGTATGGCTGCTGGACTCCTCTATAGTAGCACAATGCTGGCATAGGTGTGGGGGTGGCTGTCTGCCTATCCAGTGTGTGGTGGCTGCAAACACCTTCCACAGCCCACACTGCCAGCAATGTTGCCAGTATTGGGCTGCCAATGTGCATAATGAGGAGCAAGGCACCATGGGTATAGGCTGGACAGGGTGGCCTGGCCAGGGTGCATCTGCACAGGGCATAGGGCACTGACTGGGACATATTAGTGCCCGGCCACCACCTACACAGACAGGGTGACCTCAGTATGTCCTGCTGAGAGATCACTCTCACCCTGACTGTGCAGTGACCACAGCATGGCTAGGCACCCCCATAGTGCTATACAGTATTTCTCTCATGTGATAGATATGGGTTTCATTTTGGAGCCCCAGTCACTGATGTAACTGCTTGCTGTGTATGCTGACATCCCAGTTGTGGGTGCATGCTTCTCCACTGGGAACATGCACTGTAGACTAACTAGCACACTGTTTGCAGCTGGTATGTGTCTTGATGGAGTAGCTTGTGGGGTGCAGTGGCTGATGACTTGCTGCAGGAGAATATCAGATAATGGTGGGGTGCAGCTCACCATATCCAGGCCTAATGTCTGTCTGCTATTGTGGTATGGATGTGTATAAAGCTGCATTGACTGCCCTGTGGGGTGTCTGTTCCTCAGCAGGACCTGGGTTGATGGTCCCCTCTACTGCCACCTTTGCAGGGAGGTAGAATGTGGATCTATTGATGGGAGGCCCTGTTTGCTGCCCTTGGCCCTGGGGGGGGGGCTACACTTGACTGAAGCAGACAGAGATATCCAAGGTGTTTGTTCAGAAACTACCTATCTCACACATTAACACTGCTTTGAACCTCTGACATGGCCTCTTTTAGCTATCGAAGGTGTTGTGGACCTGGTCCTGGGTGCCTCATTGCACCCTCAGGGTGAGCACAGTACCCGCACAATGTGACGGTGTGTAGCTACTCTGTGCCAGTAAAACACACGATCAGTACCCCCAACCAGGCCGAGGTGGTGTGTGGGTGCACATGGTCACTTCTTGTGTTAATCTGTGGACAGCTGATTTGCATGTGCAGTGCATCATGGGTATGGGTAGGCTAACCCTATCCTGGTGACCACAGCAGACTGTCTGTGTGGTGACGTGCATGCTCTCTGCAGCCAGCCAGGGGCTTGCTCACAGCTATAAAGCTGTAGCCCAATGGTTACTGCACTGCCTCTGAAGCCAGCAGTCATGGGTTCAAACCCACAGTGGGGTTATTTGATAGGGTTGTCCAAAGCATTATCTTTTTTTAATGTACATATTTTGTTGCCAGCAAAAACACCCTCAGCGTACTGTACCCATAAGGTGCCTCTGAGGGTGCTTTATAGGGCGCCCTATAGGACACCTTATGGTGCCCGTCCATATAAGGTGCACTATACATTCTCCTGTGATGCAACCTATAGGGTGCCCTATAGGGGACATTTTAGGGTGCTGTGGCGGACAGGGCAATTTCTAATGTGCCCTATGGAGTGCCTTATAGGGTGCCTTATACGGCACCTTCAATTACGGCACGTGAGGCCGTGTTTGCTGGCAGCAATTAATAACATAAATATAAAGTGCTGCAGGACAAAATATGTACAATGCAAAGCTGATGCCACAGCCAGCCTTACGTATTAGGCACACTGGGGAGCAAACTCATGACCCCTGTATCAGCAGTCAGTGCCTTAACCATTGTGCTCCACTTCTGCTCCTCCTTGCCTGTCAGCGCACCTACGTATGCTTTTCATTCCTTAAACTGCACAGTGCTGCCATAAAAAACAGTACACTGACCTTGCAGTACCTCATACGGCACCCTCTAAAGCGCCCTATAAGCAACATTCTAGGGTGCCTTGGCTGACAGTGCACTTTAAAATGTGCCTTATAGGGCACCTTATGTTAACACGCTTTGGGAGTGCGTTTGCTAGTAGTGGTAATTAAAATATGACTGAAATGACTAAAGCAATCTTCCCCATAATATGTTATGCCTTAGCCAGCCTTGTTCATTGGGCACTTTGAACCCCTGATCCCTGCATTATTGGTCAGTGTCTTAACCATTGTGCTGTGGTTCTGTTCCTGTGATTGCACATCAGCGCACCGCCTTATGCCGCCCAGTATTAATATGCCGCCAAAAACATCAGTGCGCCACCTTATGCTGCCCAGTATTAATATGCCTCCAAACACATTAGCATGCCGCCTTATACAGCCCATTATTTCAATGCCTCCTAAATTAATGCCTCAGCCAGCTGTCTTTATTGGGTTCTGTGGGGATTGAACCCCTGATCCCTGCACCATTGGTAGGTGCCTTAACCATTGTGCTGTGGCTCTGCTTTTGTGCTTGCCCATCAGCGTACCACATATGCCTCCTGCGCAGCCATCTGATGCGCTAAGGTGCGGGGGGCACAAGGGCGCCGTGCACCTTAACGCATATTTAAATTCCGGCTTTTCTTTTTCAGGACGGAACGCCCACTCCTTATATGGCATCCGCACTCTACCGCGGCCCGCACTCTACCGGGGTTTTAGTAAACATACCCCTAAGAGTTTGAGTGTCATACCTAGGAAGAAACCAAACTTCATCAAGTTCGCCCTGGTCCTCATCAGTTTCATTATCAGAAGCTAAAATATCTCTTTCTAAAAGAGGTGTATCTACTTCTGTATTCTAATCATCATTTACATCTTCAATATCATCATACACTGGAAACGTCAACATTCTCAAATTATTTCAATGCACAACTTTGGATTCTCCAGACCTTGAACAGATTTCTTACACTATTTTCTCAGGTTCAAATACTCTTGTGACAGTGTAAGGAGTTATCTCCCATAAATCAGCAATTTTATGGCATTCTCTAAATTGATGCCTACATAATAAGCGTAGTTACTCACCTGTAACAGGTGTTCTCGGGGACAGCAGGAATCAGTCCTCACATATGGGTGACGTTGGCACCGACAGAGCCCTTGTGGAAGCATCCCCCCAGCTTTCAAAGAAAGCCTTTGGGAGATGCCATCACACATGTGTTGTCCCCTTCCCGCCCAAGGGAGACATCTTGCTCAGTCAGATGACATAGTTAAAAGACGGCAAAAATAAAAGATGGTAAAGGAGCAACTCCAAGGGTAGGAGGGAGGGTTGTGAGGACTGATTCCTGCTGTCTCCGGAGAACGCCTGTTACAGGTAAGTAACTACACTTTCTCCAGGAACAAGCAGGAAGTCAGTCCTCACATATGGGACTCCCCAGCTACAGGCTACCGAAAACCCACAGCAAAAATAGGGGCTCCCTCATGGGGAGCAGCAAGCAGCAGCAATTGAGTCTGTCAGCCAGCAGTTTGTCCTGGCCTGGCAGGTACACAGCCCGCAGGAGGATATCCTGATGGATTGCATATAAGCAGAGGGCCAGCATCTCCTGGCAAAGGGTACAAGACCCCGTGCCCCCCCTGTTTGTTCGCGTAGAACATCACCACCTGGTTGTCTGTCTGGACCAGCACCGGCTGGTGACGGAGGGTGGGGACAAAAAACCCTCAGGACTAGGTGTATGGCATGGAGCTCCAGGAGACTGATCTGCTGAGTGCTCTTGTCTGGTGACCAATTGCCCTGAGTGAGAAGATCTCTGCAGTGGGCTCCCCAGCTGAGCAGGGAGGCGTCCATGGTGAGGACCCTCGAGTGGCTTGGAGCCTGGAACAGTATGCCCGCCTCGAGATGCTGGGGCGACTGTCACCATACCAGGGAGTCCACCAATTGGCGGGTCACTGAAACTCTGTCTCGGAGGCAGCCTGTGGCCTGAGACCACTGGTCCCAGAGACACCACTGCGCCACCCTCATGTGGAGGCGAGCATCTGGGGTGACATGGACCGTGGAAGCCATGTGCCAGAGGAGGTGCAGGAGAAGCCAGGTGGGCACCAAGGGACTAGAGACCTGAGATGATCGGCCCGGTCCCTGGGCAAGAAAGCTTTCGATTGGAGAGTACCAATCTTTGCCCCGATGAACTCCAGGCACTGTGTCGGGAGGAGGTGAGATTTGGGGTAGTTTATGACAAAGCCCAAGTATTGTGGGTCCTGGATGGTGCGTGCATGCATCTCTGAGGCTGTGCCTCCCTTTATGAGCCAGTCGTCCAGGTAGGGAAAGACAAAGACCCCCTGGAGCCGAAGGAAGGCGGCCTCGACTGCCAGGCATTTTGTGAATACTCTTGGGGCAGAGGCTAGGCTGAAGGGTTTCCCCAGTTTTTTACCTCCACACTAATGCCCTGTTATTTGTAAACGACGGCCAGAATTGACTGACCTAGTTTGATATTGTTTCAATGTAAACCGCACTGATGATAAAGAGTGCGGTATATAAGAGATGTTAAATAAATAAATAAGGGGAGCACCCTGTACTGAAAATGCCTGCCCCCCATTATGAACCGCAGGTACTGCCTGTGGTTGGGGTGGATAAGGATGTGGGTATAAGCATCCTTGAGGTCTAAGGAGCATAGCCAGTCTCCCTGTTGGAGGTATGGCAGCAATATTCTAAGGGAGGGCATCTTGAACTTCTCCCTCACCAGGAATTTGTTGAGGATGTGCAGGTCGAGAATGGGTCTTAGGCTCCCTGTCCTCTTTGGCATGAGGAAGTACCTGGAGTAGAATCCCTTGCCCTTGAGGTGGTGGGGCACCGGTTGCACTGCTTTGTCCTCAAGAAGACCTGCCAACTCCTTCAGAAGAAGGTCCCAGTGGAGGGAAGACCTGAGGGGCTTTCCTGAGAAATAAGGGGGAGGAGTCTGAGTCAGGTGGAGGAGGTAACCCTCCCTGACTACCCTTAGTGCCCAGGAATCGATGGTGATGGTTACCCACCTCTGGGCGTAAAGGGACATCCTGTGGGCTGCTGATCTCCTTGGGGTAGAGAGGCTATGCTTAAGAAGTCAAAAACTCCCCCCTGGCTGGGCCGGAGCCGGTGCCAGGGATTTTGGAGCCTTCTGCTTACGCGGGCCATGCCCCTGTACCTTGACCTACTGACCCTGTTGGGGAGCTGGGGAGGCCTGATAAGGTGGGTAGTTTCAGTAAGCAGCTCCCTTCCTCAGGTAAAAGGGTTTTTTACCTGAGCCTTTCTGTCGGAGAGGGGCAGTGGTGTTTTTGAAGAGCCTGGTCCTCATCATCAAATTGGTCTCCAGCTCGGCAGCCTTGTCAGTCATGGGTTTGCCAAAGAGGTTCTCTCCCTGGCATGAGACATCGACCAATTTGTCTTGAATCCATTGCTCGAAGTTGGGCGACTGAAGCCAAGCTTGGCGGCATGCACCAATGCCAGCCGCGGCTACCCGGGCTATCGATTCGAACCCATCATAGGCCACTCAAGACATGAATTTGGAGCACTCACAGACAGCTTTGGCCAGGTTCTTGAACCTCTGCAAAGATTCCTTGGAGAGACTAGCCGAGAACCCGGCGAGCTCCGTTGCCGGGTTTCTCAGGTAGATGCCCATGTACAGCTGGTAGGCCTGGATGTGACAGATGAGCCCTGGTAGCACTTTCTGCCAAGGGCATCCAAGGTGCGGGCCTCCCTGCTGGGGGGTACCGAGGAGTGCATCTTCTGGCTTTTCAGCCAACGCATGGTCAACTACACCACCATGGAGTTGTGCGGCAGTTGTGACTTCTGGAAGCCCGAGCTCCGGCGGACCCAATACATCGAGTTGAGCCATCTGCTCACCACCGGCACCAATGCTGGTGTCTCTCACATATGGAGCATGAGCCATTCCAGGATGGGAGGAATGGGCACCGTGAGTGATTCCCACAGAGGGGCCTCATACTGGAGGATTTCCAACTCATCCACCCAAAGGTCCTCCTCCGACTCCGTTGGGAACACCAGGGCCTTAGACATGTCCTTGACAAAATCAAGGAAACCCATATCATCGGGAGGGGACTGCCGTCGAGGCTCCGAGACGGGAGAGTCAGATAGGAAGTCGCGGTAGCGACTGGTATCGGGGGACCTTGTCCTCCATCTCCCACCCAGAGAAATCCGTTCAGGACTCGTAGGGAGGCTGCTCTGTGGACTTCGGGTGCCCCAATGCCCTACGGTCGGTGCCCAGTAAACTTGCCGGGGATGACCGCGGTCCTGTTGAGCGGGACTCGGATCGCGACCTCGGTCGAGGATTGACTCAAGTCCGAAGGACCTCAAGGATCAGCTCAGCCTCCAAGGACATCTTAGAAGTTGAGGGCCCGGTGGTCAAGGCAGATGAACCGATCTTGCCGAACAACAGCACCTGCTGCTGGTCCAGGAAGGCAGACAAGCTGTGCTCCAGGGCCACCATTTTGGACTCCAGAGAGACTCGGACCCAACACCGGCTCCCCCGATGGGGAATCCTCGACGAGGATAGTGTCTGGGGACCAAGGCTGATCCTCAGCCGGATTCTTCCGAGGACCTTCGCAGATTGCTCCTTCTCCGATGCCTCGGACGAGCGTCTCGGACTGCAGGACTGGGGACAGGGAGTTCCTGGCTGGTCAGAACCATCCAAGGATGCCGCCTTCAAGGGTTTCTTCTTCTTCCTGGGTTCCCTCGAGAGGGACCCCCTTTCTGAGGACCCATGACGAGGCTCGGGTTCAGAGAGTTCCTCCCGAGATGTCCGGGGCTCAGTTGAGGCCCTGGCCTTCGGAGGCATCGGGGACTCAGGGAAAAACTTATCGTGCTGCTACTGGAGGCTCTTGAGGGCCTTGCTGGACGTCCTTTTGCAGAGACTGCAGGCCACCAGGTCGTGGTCTGACCCGAGGCAGCGAAGACAGCAGTCATGTGTGTTGGTCAAAGACATGATTTTAGAGCACAGATCACACTTCTTAAAACCACTGGTAGCCATGGGGGAAAAATGTACCCTTCCGAGATCGAAAACCCTCTGGGCTGCCAGCGGGAGAAAAAAGGCGCCAGAAAAGAAAATAACAAAAAACTACAAAAATTAAGCCGAACTCGACACAGGGGCACCGAGGTCAGTAGGTGGGAAGGATACCGGTGCAATACCAGAGGCGAGTGTGAAACTCGGGAAAGAAATAATCAACTTTTTCCGGGGACAAGTCAGACGTCTGAAGTGCTCCGTGGAAAAAAGAAGACTGAGCAAGACAGCACCCTTGGGCGGAAAAGGGACCACGCATGAGTGGTGGCATCTCCCAAAGGCTTTCTATGAAAGCTGGGGGGATGCTTCCAAGAGGGCTCCATTGGTGCCAACATCACTCATATGTGAGGACTGACTTACTGCTCATTTCCGGAGAAAAACTCTATCCCCCACTTCAAATGCCATCCCACAAGCCTTCTTATCAAAATGGTATTTCTGAACCTCATCCATCTTCATGGATTGTTCTTTAGCAATTTTACACATCTTCTCCAATCTTTGCTTGTGAGCAATGACCCGGTCATCCAGAGTGGAAGGATTATCTTTATCCATATCTTCACTCTTGACCAGTAAATTCCACGGTAGATGGGAGTCTCTACCAAACAACAAGTAGGTTGGTGCATATCCAGTCAATGAGTGAATATGATTGCTGTAGGCGAAAACTAATGCAGACATATGGTTAGTCCAATTATTCTTTTCCTTGGCTGACAGAGTTTGTAGCATATCATGCATCGTTCTGCTGAAAAGCTCACATTTTCCATTCCCTGAGGATGGTATGGTATTGTGCAGCTCTTTGTCATTCCGTATATTAGGCAGAATTCTTTGATTATATTTGATTCAAAATTTCTACCCTGATCAGAATGTATATGGGCAGGACATCCATAGAACACTATCCAGTATTTAATTAGAGCTTGAGCTGTTGTTCTACCTGTCTGGGTTCATGTAGGTACAGAAATGGTATACCGTATAAATACATTGGTGATAACAAAGACATTTTCTATATGTCAAGTTGTTCATTCTAGTACCGTATAATCTAGCGCTACAACTTCTAGAGGATATGTCACATTGAAATTTTTCATCAGGCATCTCTCTCTAGGAAATATGTCTTTGGCCAGTTGGCAACGCGAACAGTTATGAATATGTTAGATACCATATTCAACCAATAATAATCTCTTTGTAGAGCCTTCATCATGTTCTCAACTCTAAAATATCCAACAAAATCGTGTTTAGCCTTCAATACTTTAGCTTGTATTTTTTATTTATTTATTATTTATTTATTACAAGTTCTTATATACCGCACTATTCGGCATCAGCGCGGTTTACATTATAACATAAAGACCATAACAACAAGCTGTTTGGTTTACATCGAACAGGAGTACAAACTTGGAGAACCGGGGTAAACTATATACATGAGATAATTACATAGAAAAGAATAGAGTCTTAATATTGTATAGTATAGTATTGACTGTATAGTATAGTATTGACTGTGGTACCATGAACTGCTAAATTATCTGGTCACCCCGAGGAGCAGACTATTTTCAATCAGCAATCTATCTGCTTGTAGTGATTGTAAACCACTCTGATGCCCTTCAGCCTGGGCGTTATATCAAGAAATTGCATAAACATAAATATAAACATACCTCTCTGTTTCCACAGATTTTTATGCTGACTAGACCATTTCTTCTTATCAGATCAATGTTAGATCTCAGAGCCTCCATAACAGGACCAGTTTCTGGATCTTCATTTTGTAATCTTCCCAGTTTTTCCACAGTGTATATATCAATCGGATCTTGGACCTCTGTGTTTATCCTATGCAAAAAAACATGGGACAAATATAGAGGCTCTCTAAAGGAAAAAAGGGGACTTGTGGTGGGTTCTATGGAAGAGCAGACTAGATAGGCCATGTGGTCTTTTTCTATTCTATTGATTTTCCTGGCTTGAATATGGAAATCTTTCCATTTCTCTTTACCACACTTCCACAGATATTATTGTATGTTTGCTTCGCCATCACTTTTGATGCATCCTCAGACTTTGGCAATCTGGACAAAATATCAGCATTTATATTTGTTTTTCCAGGCGTGCAGCTGATCTCAAAATCTATCTTTGCTGATTGTGCTATCCATCTTTGCTCTGTTGCTCTCACATTAGCAGTGGCTAAATAATGCAGAAGATTATAGTCAGTTCGTACAATGAATTTTCTATAGACCAAATATTCCTTACATTTCTCAGTAGCGGCCCAATTCAGTGCAAGCAACTCCATTTTAAAAGCGCTATAGTTTTGGTCTTTGCATTCACATAATCTGAGATCACAACTTTCATATACTATCACCCATTCTTGTCCATCTTAGATTTGACTTAGGGGGATGTTTACTAAAAACCGCAAAAGTGCGTGCCGCACAATAGCGCACGGAAAAGCGGCACTTAAACGCTTCTAAACGCTCTTAAACACCTCGCACATGTGCGATGAACCCCCGCGCATGTGCGCGACACACTAACGGACCCCGCACAAGTACGGGCCCGCAGATGTCCGATAGAGGCGTGGAACGGCTAACGGAGGGTGGAGGAAGGCTCCCGAGGGGCGGAGAGACGGGGTCAATGGGCGGGGAAGGGGAGGGGAGAGGCTCCCCGCACATTATCGGGCCCAAATTTACAAGGAAAAAATAGCGCGAGTGAAACACTCGCGGTAGAGGGCAGTTAAAGGGAAGAGAAACCATTTCCGTCAGCAATGTACAGCAAAACCGGGGAAACCTGCAAAACATAAGCAGTGTGATACATGTGCACAGCACAAAAGTGAAAATAAAAATAGAAAATGACCACAACAAAAATATTAAAAATAGTAATTCAGCTGGGGAACAGTTATAGTAATGGGCAAATATAAAAACCACACCCAGGAAAGCTCCAGAAAAAATAAATGAATTTTGGAAGGGTCTATGGAGCGGAGACTCCACCAAAACTAATTGCCATCTTTGGAGCTTTCCTGGGAGTGTTCCCTATGGTTGCCCATTAATAGCACTGTTGCCCAGCTTGGCTAAAAGTATAGCCCCTGTTTTTCGTGGTCATTTCCGGGGTTTATCTGCACGTATGTGACCAGACAAGGTGAATGAGCCCACAGTAAATATGTGCAGAGCAGGGTTTGTGACCCCATCCTGCCAGGTTTACCATCTCCAGGGACTGCACTGTCTGTGTGGTGCAGTGGACAGAGCCAGTACCTCCAAGACCAGAGGATCACAGGTTCAAATCCCAGCTACTGCCAACCCTGTCCACATATTTTTCCCACAACTACACCGTGATAGTAAGGACAAACCTTTATTGCTGAGAACATAGGCATGGTTAATACGCCTATATTTTACCACACCAAACACAGACACCATAAACAGTCACATTATCTAGAGCAGAATCTCCCAAATGCAGTCCTGGAGGGCCAAACACCATTCAGGTTCCATGCTTCCCCTAAGAAAGATGCCTGTGCTGCATATGTCTGCACCACCCCCATGGTATGCAGATGTAGCTCATGCATATTCATAGTGGACAGCATGAAGACCCGAACAGTGTCTGGAACACCAGGACTGGAGTAGGGAAACTCTGCCGTAAAGCAGCAGACAACAGGGCCAGACACACCCACATCCACAGGCCCCATTGGCCAATGCCTCCTGGAGAGGCAGGACATTGGGCCCTGCGTGCTTCTCCCAGATCTAGCACCTGCGTACCTTAGCAATGCCACCCTATACCTGGGTACACGGTACACAGCCCCAGCCCTCAAACGTTTGATGTGGGTACCGGCAGATAGACAGTCCTACGTTCAGCACTGTTTGCTTCTTGAGCTCCCTCAGAACAAGCTGTCTGATGTCTGCGGTGCGTGCTCCAGGTCTGGCTCCTGACAGTGTTTACCACCCTGGGGAGTGACCCCCAGCAGTACTGTGTACCATATCCATGGCTGTACCGTGCCCAGGACTGGTGTGGTGGGCAGGGCTACTAACCTCCTCTATAGTAGCACATTGCTGGCATAGGTGTGGGGGTGTGTGTCTGTCTATATAGTGCGTGGTGGCTGCAAACACCTTCCACAGCCCACACTGCCAGCACTGTTGCCAGTATTGGCCTGCCAATGTGCATAATGAGCAGCAAGGTACCATGGATATAGCTCAGACAGGGTGACCTCTGTATGTGCTGCTGGGGGATCACTCCACCCTGACTGTGCAATGACCACAGCATGGCTAGGCACCCCCATAGTGCTATATAGTATTCTTCTCATGTGACATGTATGGGTGTCCTTTTGGGGCCCAGTCACTGATGTAACTGCTTGTGTGTGCTGCCATCCCAGTTCTGGGTGCATGCATTTCCACCAGGACTAGCTAGCAGACTGTATTCAGCTGGTCTGTGTCATGAAGGGGTGCCATGCAGGGTACAGTGGCTGATGGCTTGCTGCAGGAGACTATCTGACAGCAGTGGGGTGCAGCTTAGCTTATCCAGGCCTAATGTCTGTCTGATATTGTGTTCTGGGGGTGTCTGTTCCCCAGTAGGGCTGGGGTTGATGGTCCACTCTACTGCCATCATTGCAGGGGGGTAGAATGTGGATCCATTGATGGGTGGCATTGTGGGCTGGGGGTGGTGCAGGTGCATGGCCCATGGGGGGGGTTCCCCTGAACTGAGACAGACATATCTATCTAGGATGTTTCTCCAGAAACAACCTTTCTCACAGATTAACACTGCTTTGGAGCTCTGACATGGTCTCTCTTAGCCATGGAGGGTGTTGTGGACCTGGTCCTGGGCACCTCATCACACCCTCAGGGTGAGCACAGTACCCGCACAATGTGATGGGGTGTAGCTACTCTGTGACAGTGGAACACCCGCTCAGTACACCCTACCAGGCCGGGGTGCTGTGTGGGTGCACATGGACACTTCCTCCTGCCAGGCCGGGGAGCTGTTGAGGTGCATTCCCCATCTTGTGTGCATCTGTAGACAGCTGATTTGCATGTGCAGTGCATCATGGGTACGGGTGGCCTAACCCTATCCTGTCTACAACAGCAGACTGTCTGTGGGGTGACGTGCAGGCTCTCTGCAGCCAGCCAGGGGCTTGCTGTCAGCTATAGAGCTGTAGCCCAATGGTTGCGTCACTGCCTATGACGCCAGAGGTCATGGGTTCAAACCCACAGTGGGGTTATCTGATAGGGTTTTCCACAGCATTGTTTTATTTCTTGTACATATGTTGCTGCCAGTAATAACACCCTCAGCGTACTGTACCCATGGGGTGCCTCTGCGGGTGCTTTATTGGGCGCCCTATTGGCCACCTTATGGTTGCCGTCCATATAAGGTGCACTATACCTTACCCTGTGCCGCAACATATATAGTGCCCTATAGGGGACATTCTAGGGTGCCTTGGCGGACAGTGAGCTGTAACATGTGCCGTATGGGCCGCCTTATGTTAACACGCTTTGCGTGTGCGTCTGCTAGTCGTGAGTACTAAAATAAACGTAACTTGCCCCCTACAGCACTCATCCCCATAATATATAATGCCTCAGTCAGCCTTGTTTACTGGGCACTGTATAGAATTGAACCCCTGCTCCCTGCACCATTGGTCAGTGTCCAAACCATTGTGCTGTGGCTCTGTTCCTGTGCATGAGCATCAGCGCACCACTTCTGCCGCCCACTATTTGAATGCCTCCGCACACATCAGCACGCAGCCTGATGCCCATCAGCGCGCCGCCTCCTGCTGCCCACAATTAACAGTGCGCCGCCTCCTGCTGCCCACAATTAACAGTGTGCCGCCTTCTGCCGCCCAAAATGAGTGCGCCGCCTTCTGCCGCCCAAAATGACAGTGCGCCGCCTTCTGCCGCCCAAAAGTAGTTTGCCTCCTCAACCACTTTTAACCATTAAAGTTGATGCCTCAGCTGGCCTTTTTTGTGGAGCACAATGGGGAGTTGAACCTGTGGCCCCTGCACCATTGGTTTGTGTCTTCATCGTTGTGCTACAGCTCTGTTCTTCTATGTGCCCAGCGGCGCCCCACTTAGCCTTCCCACGCGCTAATGTGGGCCCCGCACATTTGCGCGGCGCGCACACCTACGGTCGGTTTTTTCCTTTTTTCAGCCTGATCCGCCCACTCCTTATATGGCACAGGCACACTACCGCGGCCCCGCACGTTAGGAATGTTTAGTAAACATGCCCCTTAGTATAGTACCTAATCCATTGAAACTCGCATCAGTTGTGAAAATGACAGTTTCGCTAAAGCATGAAAAAGCTAACACCAGAGTCATAGTTAACATTTCAGTCAGGGTCTCAAATGTATTCTGACAAGCTTCAGTCCACTTGGAAGAGATTAGCTTGGCGTTTTTCTGAGCCTTATCCATCAGTTTGTGCAATGATGCAGCAACTTGAGTGAAACCAGGAACAAATTTTTGATAGTAGCTTGTGAATCCTAAGAAAAGTTGCAATTTTGTAATGGTCTTTTGGACTGCCCATGTGGTTAAAGCGTTAACTTTATCCGGATCTAGTCGCACTGCTTCTCCAAACACCACATGTCCTAGATACCTTGCACTTTACATAGTAAATGACACTGGCTGTAATTTAATCCATGCTCCACCTATTTCTGTAACACCTTTTCAAGTCTAAATATGTGTTTATCAAATCCTGCCAAAAATATTAAGATATTGTCTAGGTAAATCAGTAGAATTTCAAACACTTGGGGATATGTTTACTAAACCGCGCACAAGTGCGCGGCGCACAGTAGCATACGCTAATGATGCACTTAAGTTCTCTTAAGTGCCCCGTACGCGTGCGCATCACATTAACGGGCCCGCGCACGTGTGCGGGGCGCTGATGTGCGATAGAGGCGGGGAAAGGCGTACGGAGGGCGGAGGAAGGCCCCAGAAGGGTGGAGGGACGGGGTCAATGGGTGGAGAGTGGGAGGGGAGAGGCTCCCCGCACAGGAGCGTGGCTGAATTTCGGCAAAAAAATACCGCGAGTGAAAACCTCGCGTTAGAGCCGATTTAAAGGGAAGAGAAACCATTTCCGTCAGCAATGTACAGCAAAACCGGGGAAACATGCAAAACGTGAGCAGTGTGATACATGTGCACAGAACAAAATAGCAAATATAAATTGCAAATGACCACAACAAATTCCAAATAAATTATAATCCAGCTGGGCAACAGTGATATTAATGGGCAACCATAAAAAACACTCCCAGGAAACCTCCAAAAAAAAGAAATGATTTTTGGAAGGGTCTACGCTCCGTAGACTCATTCAAAAGAACTGGATTTTAATGGAGCTTTCCTGGGAGTGTTTTCCAGGTTGCCCATTGATATCACTGTTGCGCAGCTTGGTTTTGGTTTTCTTCCCATTTTTTGGAGGGCATTTATGAGGTCTTTTTTGCACCTTTGTCCCCATACAAGGTAAACGAGCCCACAGTAAAACTGTGCAGAGCAGGGTGTCTGACTCGTGCGGCCAGGTTTCCTATCTCCAGAGACTACACTATTTCTGTGGCCACAGTGTGGTGCAGCAGACACAGCCAGTGCCTATAGGACCAGAAGGTCACAGGTTCAAATCCCAGCTGGGGCTCCTGCCAACCCAGTCTCCATAGTTATACCCACCACTAAACAGTGATAGTACAGACACTCCTTTATTGCAGAGAACATAAGCATGGTTCCAACACCTATATTTTACCCTACACCGCACAAAAACCATAACAATGGGCATTACCTACAGCCGAGTCCCCCAAATTCAGTCCTGGAGTGCTACAACTCAATCAGGTCATATGCTTATTCCCAGATAGGGACATATCTGCATGTTGGCGGAAGGGTACAGATGGTGGAGGGGACAGTGGCTGCAAACCACAGCAGACAGTGGCCTAGGCCTGTGCAGGCTGGCACCGTCCACCGCAACAGACAGGCTCTGTCGGATGTACAGTCATGGACTCTCCAGGGAACACAACATATCTGTGGTAACATGGTGGTGCAGTGCATTGAGACAGTGTGTGCAGAAACAGAAGGTCACAGGTTCAAAACCCAGCTGGGGCTACTGCCAATCCAGTCCACATATTTTTCCTACAACTAAACCGTGATAGTACGGACAAACCTTTATTGCTGAGAACATACGCATGGTTCATACGCCTATATTTTACCAAACCAAACACAGACACCATAAACAGCCGCATTACCTAGAGCAGAGTCTCCCAAATGCAGTCCTGGAAGGCCCCACACCATTCAGGATCCATGCTGCCTCTAATAAAGATGCCTGTGCTGCATATCTATGCACCACCCCCATGGTATGCTGATGTAGCTCATGCATATCTATGAGGGACAGCATGAAAACCTGAACAGTGGTTGGAACACCAGGACTGGAGTTGGGACACTCTGCCGTAAAGCAGCAGCCAACAGGGCCAGACACCCCCACACACACACCCACAGGCCCCATTGGCCAATGCCTCATGGAGAGACAGGACATTGGGCCCTGCCTGTATCTCCCAATACTAGCAGTTGCATACATTAGCACTGCCACCCTACACCTGGGTATATGGTACACAGCTATCAAACGTTGCCCATGATAACTGGCAGATATCAATTCCTACGTTAAGCACATTTTGCTCATTGATCTCCACCATAACAATCATTGTGATGTCTGCGGTGTGCGCTGCAGGTCTGGTCTCTGACAGTGTTTACCACCCTGGGGAGTGACCCCCAACAGTAGTGCGTACCATATCCATGCCTGTACTGTGCCCAGGACTGGTGTGGTGGGTATGGCTGCTGGACTCCTCTATAGTAGCACAATGCTGGCATAGGTGTGGGGCTGGCTGTCTGCCTATCCAGTGTGTGGTGGCTGCAAACACCTTCCACAGCCCACACTGCCAGCAATGTTGCCAGTATTGGGCTGCCAATGTGCATAATGAGGAGCAAGGTACCATGGGTATAGGCCGGACAGGGTGGCCTGGCCAGGGTGCATCTGCACAGGGCATAGGGCACTGACTGGGACATTTTAGTGCCCGGCCACCACCTACACAGACAGGGTGACCTCAGTATGACCTGCTGAGAGATCACTCTCACCCTGACTGTGCAGTGACCACAGCATGGCTAGGCACCCCCAGAGTGCTATATAGTATTTCTCTCATGTGATAGATATGGTTTTCCTTTTGTGGCCCAGTCACTGATTTATCTGCTTGCTGTGTATGCTGACATCCCAGTTCTGGGTGCATACATCTCTACTGGGTACATGCACTGTGGACTAACTAGCACACTATTTGCAGCTGGTATGTGTTGTGATGGTGCAGTGGCTGAAGACTTGCTGCAGGAGAATATTAGATAGTGGTGGGGTGTTGCTCACCATATCCAGGCCTAATATCTGTCTGCTATTGTGTTATGGATGTGTATAGAGCTGCATTGACTGCACTGTGGGGGTGTCTGCTCCTCAGCAGGACTGGGGTTGATGGACCCCTCTACTGCCACCTTTGCAGGGAGGTAGAATGTGGATCTATTGATGGAGGGCCCTTGTTTGCCGCCCTGGGGGGAGGTGGTGCACAGCCCTCCTGAGGATCCATGGGGGCTACACCTGACTGAAGCAGACAGAGATATCCAAGGTGTTTGTGCAGGAACTACCAATCTCACACATTAACACTTTTTTGGACCTCCAGCATGGCCTCTTTCAGCCATGGAAGGTGTTGTGGACCTGGTCCTGGGCGCCTCATTGCACCCTCAGGGTGAGCACAGTACCCGCACAATGTGACGGTGTGTAGCTACTCTGTACCAGTAAAACACACGGTCAGTACCCCCTACCAGGCCGAGGTGGTGTGTCGGTGCACATGGTCACTTCCCTCTACCGGGCCGAGGTGCTGTGGGGGTGCATTGCCCATCTTGTGTTAATCTGTGGACAGCTAATTTGCATGTGCAGTGCATCATGGGTATTTGGTGGGCTAACCTTATCCTGGTGACCACAGCAGACTGTCTGTGTGGTGACGTGCATGCTCTCTGCAGCCAGCCAGGAGCTTGCTAGAAGCTATAGAGCTGTAGCCCAATGGTTACTTCCCTGCCTCTGAAGCCAGAGGTCATGGTTTCAAACCAACAGTGGGGTTATTTGATAGGGTTGTCTAACACATTTATTTAATGTACATATTTTGATGCCAGCAAAAACACCCTCAGCGTACTGTAGCCATAAGGTGCCTCTGAGGGTGCTTTATAGGGCGCCCTATAGGGCACCTTATGGTTCCCGTCCATATAAGACTTTAGAAAACAACTGAAAACAGTTTTGTTTATGGAGCACTACGGTCATGCAATCAACTAATTAATTTTTAAGAAAGCAATTATTTATATATACATTGTACAATAGCTCACTTTATAGTATAGCTCACAATATATATAGTGCACCTTTTCCCAAGACATTTAATCATATATTTACAAACTATGTATATATTATCACAGATTTTTTCACTATTACTAATTTTCTCTTTTGTTAAACCGCTTTGATTGTTTGATAAGGCGGTATAAAAATCCAATTAAATAAATAAATAAATAAATATAAGGTGCACTATACAATATCCTGTGACGCAACCTATAGGGTGCCCTATAGGGGACATTTTAGGGTGCTGTGGCGGACAGTGCAATTTCTAATGTGCCCTATGGAGTGCCTTATAGGGTGCCTTATACGGCACCTTCAATTACGGCACGTGAGGGCGTGTTTTCTGGCAGCAATTAATAACATAAAATTAAAGTGCTGCAGGACAAAATATGTACAATGCAAAGCTGATGCCACAGCCAGCCTTACATATTAGGCACACTGGGGAGCAAACTCATGACCCCCATATCAGCAGTCAGTGCCTTAACCATTGTGCTCCACTGCTGCTCTTCATTGCCTGTCAGTGCACCTACTTATGCTTTTCATTCCTTAAACTGCACAGTGCTGCCATAAAAAACAGTACTCTGACCTTGCGGTACCTCATACGGCACCCTCTAAAGCGCCCTATAAGCAACATTCTAGGGTGCCTTGGCTGACAGTGCACTTTAAAATGTGCCTTATGGGCACCTTATGTTAACACGCTTTGGGAGTGCGTTTGCTAGTAGTGATAATTAAAAATATGAATAATATGCCTCCTAGAGCAATCTTCCCCTTAATATGCTATGCCTCAGTCGGCCTTGTTCATTGGGCACTTTGGGGGATTGAACCCCTGATCCCTGAACCATTGGTCAGTGTCTTAACCATTGTGCTGTGGCTCTGTTCCTGTGATTGTACATCAGCGCGCCGCCTTATGCTGCACAGTATTAAAAAGCCTCCTAAAACATTAGCGCACCGCCTTATGCCCATCAGCGCGCCGCCTTATACCGCCCATCATTTAAATGCCTCCTAAAATAATGCCTCAGCCAGCTGTCTCCATTGGGCACTGTGGGGGATTAAAATCCTGATCCCTGCACCATTGGTAAGTGCCTTAACCATTGTGCTGTGGCTCTGCTTTTCTTCCTGCACATCAGCGGGCCACTTATACCACCCAGTATTATAATGCCTCCATAAACATCAGCGCGCCGCCTTATGCCGCCCAGTATTAATATCCCGCCAAAAATGTTAGCGTGCTGCCTTATGATGCCCAGTATTTCTGTGCCTCATAAATTAATGCCTCAGCCAGCTGTCTTCATTGGGCATTGTGGGGGATTGAACCCCTGATCTTTGCACTGTTGGTCAGTGTCTTAACCATTGTGCTGTGGCTCTGCTCTTTTTTGTGCACTTCAGCGTGCCACTTATGCCTCCCACGCAGCTATCTCATGCGCTAAGGTGCGGGGTGCACATGGGCGCCGCGCACCTTAGCACATATGTAAATTCCGGCTTTTCTTTTTCAGGACGGAACGCCCACTCCTTATATGGCACCCGCACACTACCGGGGCCCGCACTTTACCGGGGGTTTAGTAAACATACCCCTTGGTCTGAAAATGTCATCTGCGTGAGGTGTTGGAAACTTGCTGGTGCATTACACAAGTCGAAGATCCACTTGTACAATCTAAACAGTGTGGTAACAGCAGTCTTGGGAATATCCGGTTCATTCATCGCCATCTGGAAATATCTGGATGTCTCATATCCAGTGAAGAAATGTTTGCTTTTCCCAGAATGTCCAGGGACTCATCAGTCCTCAGAAGACGGCACACATTCTTTATGGTCACTACATTAAGCTTCTGGTACTCACAACAAAAACGGACTCCTCCAGCTTTCTTGCAAATTACCATAGCTGGTGAAGCCCAGGGGCTTATGCTTTTTGGTAAGATGCCCTGTGAAACTAGATCCTATATATGTTGCTTGAACTCTTGGAAGATATGCAGAGATACTCTTCTGTAGGGTTGTTTTATTGGATGAGATTCATCAGTATTTATGGAATGAGTGATCAGGTCGGTGTAACCAATATCCGTATCAGAATTTGAGAAAACCCCTCATGGTATTGCTGTAGCAAAGTGCAATCAATGAATAAGTCCAGGAGTCGATTGACAGGGTCCAAGTCAGTTTATTGTGCACAAGGCCCAGTCAGTCAAAGCATCAAAAGGAACTGAGCAAAAGTTTATACAGAGACATAACTTTTTATACCTCTTTTTCAGTTTGATACATGAGAACTTTCTATTGGTTCTAGCTCGCTACATGCAAACTTCTCATTGGTTATGCGTTCCCTGCACCTGTCCAATTAGAAATCCCTCCGGAGCCTAGCAACCGGCCCCCTCCTTTAGGATTGCTTGAACAATGGTATAGTTCTTAATCTCGTTACTTTTCTACTGCAAGGTTAACTTCGGCTTCTGGAATGCATATATTGTTACATTTCTGTTCTTTCACACACAAGAGAATAATAGAAGACTTATGAATTCATGAAAACTTCTTATTAAGCATTTTAAAAGTTTTCTCAATTTTCACAGATTTTTGGTTCTTTTCTAGCTATATTGGGAGTTAGGATCCAGGCCTAACTTACAGGCCTTTCATAGTAGCAGGCCATACTAGGCCATAGCCTACCTCATTCCCCCCTTTGATTATTCTCACCCGCAAGTGAGGAAGGGTGAGAATTAAATCACTCATTAGTCCATTAACACATTATACTGGTGTAATGGCATCATCTTCGTGGGGTATAGGGTAATATCGCCACATAGCTAATACTTTCGCAGCTGCCTTCTGCTCTATAGTGTTATCAATTGAGGATGTTATCATGCGTAAGCAAAGGGGTAGGAGACAAGGGAGCAATAAGCACATGGCTAATATGAATAGTATGATCAACATAAGGGATTTCAGACCACCAATCCAGGAAAACAATGAACCAAACCACCCATCCATCTTTAAACTGTGCCAGGTCTGGACAGGCACAAATGTCTGCTCTCTCATCTGGATAGCTAAATCTTCAACTATATGCCCATTATTATCAATCTGTAAACAACAATTACTTAGGTTCAACTTCCCACATACCCCATCTTCAGCTGCTAACAAATAATCTAAAGCTAGACGATTTTGAAAAATGGCTGTACGCATTTGCGTACTTTGCTTTGCTAGTAGGGTTAGTGCTTTACTAGTTTCATTGGTTATTATTTCAACAACAGCTTGCAAACGTATTATTCGATTAATCATATAAACAGGGGTACGATATCCCCAAGTCCCATCCTGCTCCCAAGTAGCAGGTCCATAGTATGAGATGATTCTTTCTGGTGGCCATTCTTCACCATCCCATTTGTCCCATTGGCCTATTTTCAAGGCCTCCTTCAGCTGTCAACTTCTGTACACAGGATATCCCAGCTGTTCTCCCTGGGATGTTGTCAGAAGGAAAAAGGAAGGTCGTATAGTTCCCAATACACATGCGCCTCCCCAATGGTGAGGAAGTCTGGCATATGCTCGGGTTCCGCAAATCCAGTACAGTCCAGGTGGTGCTTGTCAGGAGTTATATGCTGCTAAGTTAGTCCAGATGCTGGCCAGTCTGGGGAACTGGACTAGAGGATTGGAAGGCTCAGTAGCGTTAGTTCCTGACCACCAAGATGTTCTCTTAGTGGTACTGTTGTAAAACATCTGATTGAGACAGACCAGCTGCCCCACTTCCATATTAAACATTGGTCCATAGCGAGAAAAAATAAATTACCCACAATGGAGTGGGCCACTACCCATTCACTTGTGGTATTGCGTATATTAGTCTGATTATATGGAACAGAATAGTTCAGTTCTTGTGCTTCCCAAGGCCATTGGTCTCCCATTTTTGTTCCTCCACAAAACAAACAGTCTGACACATGGAGACTAGAAGCAATTGCTCCCGCTAATTCAAGAAATAAGTTCTGGGAGGCAGGAGGGATTTCAAACTCTGATTTCATGGCTTCATAGAAAGAGTGATGTATCCGATAGGGTGAGGATACATGGGTGTTGGTGTTTACTCGCAAATATAAAATAGTCCCAGGATCTACACCTCCTCCCGCTATACGCAACCCAAACTTGTATCCTTGCTTCCAGTGGCTGGGGTTGGCTATGAAGAGTTGTAGAGGATTACAGGCACCTTTTTGGCATTTCTTGGGTTCTGATAAGCTGTTAGGCTGCCTTTGCGATGATCGCCGTCTTGTCCCGTCAGTGCATTCTTCCAGGTAGCAAAGTATACACATTCATTTCGGGCAAAAGTAATCATGTTTAGATGCGTGGTGTAAATAGTGGCTGCGGTTCTCTTTCCTGTACACTTTCCCCATCCATAGGTGCCTTCTGGACACATGTACTTATCATCATAGTAGTAGGCTCGCTCCCATGACCCACATCTGTGGTAAGCATTTCTGTTGATGGCATCACAAGCGTCAAAGTTCAAGGTGATAGGTTTGGTGGGGTCCGTAAGGGGTTTTGTCGCATTCAGGATGGCTCCATCTTCATCATTCCAGCGTATCTCAAATGTATAGTATGATGGGTTTTGTCGAGGGGTATAACAAGTCTTACTCCTTCCCTTTGTGCAAACGTTCAGTTCAGTGCCCTTATAAACACACCGGCTGATGGTTCCAGTGCAAGTATAGTAGGAATGATAGAGCAAAGTCTGATTAACCTTTTGTCCTGTTCGGGTGGTGGTTATACAAGCTATACAAGGGGGTAGAGCAAAAGCCTTTTCCAGGATTCCCAGGATCACCACTCCCACAAGGCAATAGTGGAAGAACATTGTGATTACAGTCTCTGGAAGTTAACTGGATAGTTGAGGATAATGAACTGTGCTGAACTTTCTTCTGTTTCTGTAGTGATGGTCACTTTCGCGTGACGTAAATGGACTCTGAAGATTTGCTATAGAGCTGGCTGTCTCCTCAAGGTGAGTCACAATGGAGTCTCGGGATCATTCACTGATGTCCATTGGCCAGGATCAGGTGCAGCTGCCGGCTTCACTCGACTGTGGTGGATCCAGGGTTCGAATTCTGCAACTTTCACTGCGGTGGGGGTTGACAGGATGACAACATAGGGTCCCTTCCAATGCGGCGCCAGCGGGGTCTTTCTCCACTCTTTCACCCACACAGACGTGCCTGGCTTGAAGGGATGCAGAGGCTCGGTCAGGTTGATGGGTAGTCGATCTTGCACCCACGTTTGAAGTTTCTGCAAAACAAAACCTAAAGCTAATAGTTCTTGTCTAGTTATTTTGGATCCTATCTGTCTCATGTCTCCCTTTATTCACTGCACTATGGGTGGAGGTCGCCCATACAAAATCTCAAAAGGGGAGACACCTAAGGATCTGGTGGGAGCTGAACGTATCCTAAGAAGGGCTATGGGAAGGACTTGGAGCCACTTCAGGTGTGTTTCTTGGCAGAGCTTGGATAACTGAGTTTTCAAGGTTCAATTCATACGCTCTACTTTCCCTGAGCTCTGGGGTCTGTAAGCAGTGTGCAACTTCCATTTTATTCGCAGAGTGTGTGCTAATTGTTGAGTCACTTGAGATACAAATGAGGGACCATTGTCTGACCCTATAGTTGATGGTATTCCAAATCGGGGAATGATCTCATGGATCAATACCCTAGTGACTTCTCGGGCTTTCTCTGTTCGGGTGGGGTAGGCTTCTACCCACCCTGAAAATGTGCAAACTAACACTAACATATAGTGATATCCATTCACACGGGGCATTTCAGCAAAGTCTATCTGTATATCACTCATGGGGGTCACCCCTACTGACTGAACTCTTGGGGGTGGAACAGGACCTTGCTTGGCATTATTTTTGGCACATATCAGACATTGCTGTGCCACTGAGGCGGTCAGGGATCCTAGCAATGAAATACAGAAATGGGGTCTCAAGGCTTTCTCCATGGCTGTTTTTCCATAATGTGTGGCTTGGTGGAAAGCTTGGACAAAGGCTGGCCCTAATGCTTCAGGAATGACGGTAGGACCTGGAGGTGAACTACCTTCTGGGGGTGGTAGTACTATCCAACCTTGTTCTGTTAAGACTCCTCCCTCCTTTTCACAATAATAGTCTAACTCTCTTGTAGTGTATCGGGGTGCCCAGGAACTAAGGGGTACAGGGAATAGGGCTGCTTGCATTACAGTATCTTGGGTCCTAACTTGTCCTGTGGTGACTGCCTTTCGGGCGGTGGCATCTGCAAATCTATTCCTGCATGCAACTTCTCCTGCTCCTGCTTGATGACCTCGGCAGTGCATGACTGCCACTTGTTTGGGGGCCCACACAGCATCTAATAACATCAATATCTCGGGCCCATACCTAATGTCCTTACCCCCTGAGGTGATTAACCCTCATTCTTTATACAAGGCTCCATGTGCGCGCAAAGTAGTGAAAGCATATTTGGAATCTGTGTACACATTTATGCGGAGTCCTTCTCCTAATGTCAAGGCTCTAGTGAGGGCTATCAGTTCAGCTTTCTGTGCAGAAGTTCCCGGGGTCAGGGCTGAGGACTCAACTACCAGATCAAGGGTCACCACTGCATATCCAGCACAACGATGTCCATTGATGACCAGACTGCTTCCATCTACAAAGAAAGTCCGTTCTGGGTCCTCTAGAGGGACATCGGTCAAATCAGGGTGACTTGAAAATACAGTGCCCATGGTTTCTAAGCAATTATGATCAGGTGGCCCAGGACCAATTGGAAACAATGTAGCAGGGTTCAGAGCTTGACTAACTTTCAACTGTATCCGAGGGTTCTCACACAGCATGCTTTGATACTTCAACATTCGTACATTGGTCAGCCAGAAGTTTCCTTTGTGTTCCATAAGGGTCAGAACAGAATGTGGCACGGTGACTTGAAGAGTTTGTCCTAATGTAAGTTTGTCTGCTTCGCCCACTAGGAGGGCTGTTGCTGCAACAGCTCTCAGACAAGGAGGCCATCCTTTTGCAACTATATCCAATTGTTTTGACGGATAAGCTACTGGCCGTTGCCAGGAACCAAGAGATTGGGTTAATACTCCCAATGCGTTTCCTTGTGACTCATGGACAAAAAGATGGAAAGGCTTCTGAACATCTGGAAGACCTAAAGCTGGAGATGACATCGGGGCCTTTTTCAAAGTTTGGAATGCTACATCTTGTTCAGGTCCCCAATCTAGTGGGGATTTTTCCATTCCTCTGGTGGCTTGGTATAGTGGTTTTGCAATCAGGGCAAAGTTGGGAATCCATATGCGACAATATCCCACGGCCCTCAGGAAGGCTCGTACTTGCCTCCTAGTGGTTGGTGTGGGGATATTACACACAGCTTCTTTGCGTTCTGGTCCTAAACGTCGAGTCCCACTGGACAACTGGAATCCCAAATACTTGACTTCAGTTTGGCATAGTTGTGCTTTGGCTCTTGAGACTTTGTATCCAGCATCTTTAAGAAGGTACAAAAGTTCACTAGTAGCTTGTAGGCATTCACTTTCTGAGTTGGTGGCTATGAGCAAATCATCTACATACTGGAGAAGAACCCTCTTTCCTGGGTCCACTGGGTAACTTGAGAGATCTTGATTTAGGGCAGCACTGAAGAGAGTAGGTGAATTCTTGAATCCTTGGGGTAATCTGGTCCAGGTGAGCTGACCCCGTCTTCCTGTTGTGGGGTCTTGCCATTCAAAAGCGAATAAAAGCTGACTGGTGGGTGCTAGGCGCACACAGAAAAAGGCATCTTTCAGGTCCAGGACGGTGAAGTGAGTAGCCTCAGCGGGGATCAGTCCCAAGAGAGTATAAGGGTTTGGCACTACTGGGTGTATAGTTTCAACTGCATCATTTACTCGCCTTAGATCTTGTACTGGGCGGTAGTCCCCTGTCCCAGGCTTCTTTACTGGGAGAAGGGGGGTGTTCCAAGGTGACTGGCATTCCTTGAGAAGTCCATACTTTAGCAGTTTCATCAAATGGCAATGAATTCCTTCTATGGCTGGTCGAGGGAGAGGATACTGCTTCACATGCACTGGTTCTATCCCTGGCTTGAGGGTAACAATGACAGGGGCTATGTTCTTTGCTAGGCCAGGTGGATTATCTTCTGCCCATACTTCAGGTGGGGCTATCAGGTTGGTAGGTATACAGGGACTGGGTGACTTTAGTGGAGATGCACTATAGAACCGCCATTCTTCTTCTCGTGGAACAGTAAGCACCATCAATCCAGCAGGCTTTGGGTTCACAGTCATTTTCATCTCTCCCCCTTCAGCAAAGGATATTTGGGCCTGGAGCTTGGCAAGCATGTCTCGGCCCAGTAGTGGGATTGGGCACTCAGGCATATATAAGAACTGGTGCATTATCTTCTGTCCCCCTAGTTCACACATGCGGTTCTGTAAGAATGGTTTTGTGGCTTTATTTCCAGTGGCTCCTATAATGGTGACAGATCGTGAGGACAGTGGAGCTACTGGCTTGGCTACTACTGAATGTTCTGCTCCTGTATCTACCATGAATTCCATGTATTGGTCCCCCTATCTTTAAACTGACCATAGGCTTCTGGGGACCCAGGGTGAACTTGGAGCCCGGTCTGGCCTAGTCTTCATCTATGTCATCCAGGTCATAGCCCGTTGCTACTGACACTCCCTCAAGAGCTTCTTCCCTCTCCTGCTGAAACTGTGTTCGATTCATTCCTCCTCTCCTTTGAAATCTTCCTCCGGTCCTCCAGGGACTCCCTCCTCCACTTGCAGGGGTGGAGTCCAGATGCGGGCACTCATTTCTCCAATGTCCTTCTTCCTTGCAGTAGGCACATTGATTTGCACCTAATGGAGACCTGTCACTTCCGCGGCCTCGTCCACGTCCTCTGGTCCTTTGATTAGGAATACCTCCTCCACGTCGTTCGGTTATAGCAGCAGCAAGAAGATCTGCCTTCTTCTTCATCTTTCGTTCACTTTCTCTGTCTCGTTCATTTTCACGATTCACAAATACTTTCTGAGCGACTTCCATTAACTGAGCTGTGTTCATGCCCGCAAATCCATCCAATTTCTGTAATTTTCGCTTTATGTCTCTCTGGAACTAACAAAGGCCGCATTTACCATGCGTAAATTTTCCTGTGCGGCGGGATCATATGGGGTATACAGTCTATAAGCTTCAGACAACCGCTCATGAAAGGCCGCTGGGCTCTCATCTGGACCCTGGAGAACTTCCAATACTTTCCCGATATTCATGGCCCTCTGGCCTCCTTTCTTCAGGCCCTGCACTAAGGCCTGGCGAAATCTGGTTAGGGCCGCCGCCCCCCTTTTCTCGTTCGGGTCCCATCCGGGATCTTCATTGGGGTATTCTGCAGCTGCTGCTTGCTGGGGATTTATTCCTCTCCTTTCTATAGGGTTCTCTTCTAACCATCGGAGGGCTGCTTGCCCGATTCGGCCTCGCTCCTCAGTAGTGAAGAGGGTGGACAAGAGCTGGCAACAATCGGCCCAGGTAGGCTGATGGGTTTGCATAATGCTTGACATTAATTCTGTTAATTCCTGGGGCTTGGCTGTGTAGGAGGCATAATGCGTTTTCCAGTTTAATAAATCTGTGGTAGAAAAGGGTACATAAACTAAGCTGGTTGGTCCTGGCGCCATCTGGCCCTGATCATTTAAAACAGGAATTCCAGGCACTTGGCGTAATGGCATTAGGTGCCCTGCTTTCTCCTTCTTCTTGGGAGTTACGCTTCTTAAATCATAAGGTTCCTGGGCACTAGTCTCCTTGGCGGGTGACCCTGAACTGGCAGGAGAGCTTCCACTTTCTATCTCATCAGAGGACTCGAGTCCCCCTGCTGTGCTTGGGCCTGACCCGGAACTCTCACTCGGGGTAGGGTGCTTCTTGGGCTGTTGCTTCGGTATTTTCTGGGGCTCCCCTTCGGGCTCTACTTCAAGTTGCGGGGCTGTGGGGACTATTTTCTGTGGGTGCCGGGGTAAACTATCCGAAATATCTGAGGACTCTGGGTCAGAATGCACAGGTGGCTTCGCTTCCTTAGCCTTTTTGGTTCCCCTAGTAGTAGCTACAAATATTTTACAGTGCTCCTCATAACAGCGCTTCATCCATGAGGGCTGCTGTTCACATGCACTTAACCAGGAATCTATACAGGGGAATTGGTCAGGGTACACTCTTAATATAAGCTGATGAAGCCGTAAAACTGTCTCAAAATCAAAGGTGCCCCCTCGGGGCCATGAAGCAGCTAATGCGGGCCACTCCCTTTCACATAACATTTTTAATCTGGATGGAGTCATTTTTATACCATAATTGCCCGAAAATCCTTTACGGAAATTCTTGATCATACATGCCAACGGAATGTGCGTGGACTCCATCCCTCCCATTTTGCAAACGCACCTACCTACGCTTTCTACGTACTCAACGTACCTGCATACGTCACGTACCCTACGTCCCTACGTACACGTAATGACGTACAAGACAACGAACAATAAGGATAGGTAGTATGGCTGCAGGTAAGGGGTCCGTACAGCCCACAGAACACTGGGGGGGAACAAACACCACTCGCTTCCTCCTGTTCGCGACCTGGACGCGGTCGCCCGGTCAGGAACTGCGCTACTTAGGAGTCTGCTCTCGCTCGGTCTGTATTTCAAGACCTCTCACTCACACACACAAGCATATTTCAACACGATATCATATTTCAATGTTTCAAGTGCCCAGGTTTTCTGACTAACTTACTATTCCAAACAAGAAGGGTCGATGGCTTCAGCTTCCGCTTTCCTTACGCGGTGCTTACTAGGACTGCCCTTATGGGAGGTGATCAGGCTCCCTTGTCTCGCGCATACTCATGCGAGATTTCCCAGATTTCCCAGTTAGTCTATATCAAATTTTCCAAATCAGTCTCGCGCACGCAAGACGTCCCAGGCTGTTCTTTCTGACTATCAAATCACAAAATGTCTACTCACCGGATCCGGTCCCCGATACCACACCAGCTGCTGAGTTGGATCCTGGACTCCCCCGGGTCGGAGGTGTTGGCCAGCTGGACCCGATGGCCCGCCGAGGCAGGCGGAACCCTCTCCGGCACAAAGGGGCCGGCGGCGCCTGAGGTTTCCCCCGCAGTCGGACAGACACGGTTCCAACCGGGCCAAACCTCAAGGCGAATTACGTGGATTATTCACTTGAATACCATTTACCACTCGCACTTCCTGGCCAAAGCACCAAGAATATGCTGTAGCAAAGTGCAATCAATGAATAAGTCCAGGAGTCGATTGACAGGGTCCAAGTCAGTTTATTGTGCACAAGGCCCAGTCAGTCAAAGCATCAAAAGGAACTGAGCAAAAGTTTATACAGAGACATAACTTTTTATACCTCTTTTTCAGTTTGATACATGAGAACTTTCTATTGGTTCTAGCTCGATACATGCAAACTTCTCATTGGTTATGCGTTCCCTGCACCTGTCCAATTAGAACTCCCTCCAGAGCCTAGCAACCGGCCCCCTCCTTTAGGATTGTTTGAACAATGGTACAGTTCTAAATCTCGTTACTTTTCTACTGCAAGGTTAACTTCGGCTTCTGGAATGCATATATTGTTACATTTCTGTTCTTTCACACACAAGAGAATAATAGAAGACTTATGAATTCATGAAAACTTCTTATTAAGCATTTTAAAAGTTTTCTCAATTTTCACAGATTTTTGGTTCTTTTCTAGCTATATTGGGAGTTAGGATCCAGGCCTAACTTACAGGCCTTTCATAGTAGCAGGCCATACTAGGCCATAGCCTACCTCAGTATCTTTGCAAAAGCATCTTCAAATCTTGTTGTTGCTGGCTTGTTAATTCATTCCACTAGATCTCCAATGAGGTTAACAACTCATGTATCTCTTCTGAACATGATTCAGGTGAATCAGTTGTCTGGGCCTGAATTAAATGTATGTAATTGAGGTAGATTCTGTGGGTCGAATAGCAGGGCTGGACATCCGGGATGGACGTCCAACCCCCGTTCAGACCCTGAATGTGATTCCCTGCACAGCGCTCCCCACACGTACAGCGGGTTTGTACAGGGAGTGCTGGATGGGGGCAGAAGGGGAAGGGTGAGAGGCGGAGAGTGGGCGGAGTGGGGGCAAGCCGACTCACCCAGACATATAGAGCCTATTCTGGTCATGGCCCTTTACTTCCAGTGGGTGGGTAGATAGACGTGGGACGTATTCCATCTCGGAGGTGGAATAAGTCCCATAGACGGCGTTGATTAGGCCAGGCAAACCCCCCAAAGCAAAGAGCAGCATCAGGTGAGGCCCCTCTGCCCGATCCTAACCCTGGCAGACCCCACCGAGGTCAGAGTTTGGGGAAAAGGTACCACATTCGATTTTGGCCAGATTGCACTCCTGCTGGGCATCTCAATGCCATGATGATGGGACAGCATGGCACCAGCACATCAGCAGGAGAATAGGATGGGCTGGATGGGCAGGGTAATGGACGTCCCGAGCTGCTGGATCGGGTCAGCTTTGGGCCCATCCATATTTTGGATGGTTTGATGGCCCAGACATGCCCCGTGCAGAATTGCCCTCTTAGGGGTAGATTCCGATCCTCATTTAGCGGGTCTGGACATCCAATCTGGACATCAGGACCTGCTACACTTCCGGATCGCACTGGTAGCCACAGAGCTTCCCGCACATATATCCGACTTGTGCGGATAGTTCTGTTCATGGGTAGGAGGGGTTAGGCTGGGGGAGGAGAGAGGGCAGGTGGTGTGAGGGAAAGCGACCCCGGACATACAGGATCGATTCTGAGGTCAGTCCTGTATGTCCGGGGTCATCAGGTTAGACGGGGAACTTATTCCACCTCCAAGGTGGAATAAGTCCCCCTGGACATCAGGGGATGGCAGAGCTGGGCTGGACCAAAGAGATGAGGGGTGCAGGAGGAGGTTCCCTGCAGCCCGACCCCAGCCATGGGAGGCCCAATCTGGGATCGGGCTCCAAGGAAAGAATGTTTTGGGGGCAGCCGGTGATCACGGCTCTTTCATGGTGCCATGGTGGCATGGCAACAGGATGACATGCCATTACTGCTCCTTGGAGGAGCCTAGCTGAGTTAGCCAGGGAAGTGGCTGGACATCTGGGATGCTTGAATCGGGCATCCCCCAGATGTCCAGCCACTGTGCTGTGATTCTGTTCCTGCAGGGACATCTAGTCCCCATGGGAGCAGAATCGGGTACATCCCCAGGCCGTTCAGATGTCTCAGTGTCCGGACGGCCCAGGGATGCACATGTCCGTATGTGCCTCTGAGTGTCTAATTCAGATTGTAGCTGAAAAGTCTCAGGTACACAACCTTGTTCCAGTTTGATTACTTCAGCCACATGAATTCTTGGAGGTAATCGCACCAAATTGTATCCAGCATTCATAAATCTTACAGGGACAGCTCCTCTTTTTGAAATGGTTAGAACACTAGCAACCAAGATAGAGGAGGATAATCGCACTGTTTCAGTTAGCACAATGGTTACTTGACAATTTATCACTGGTCGTAAATTAAAGCATTTGCCTTTAACGACTCTCTCAGTTAAAGGAAGTTGTCACACTTTGACTTCCAGTCAGTTTTACTAATCCTACACTTGCAAGTTGTTCTACAATTTTTTGCATGTGTTGTAGCTGAGATAAAATTCTTGAGATACTTACTTTCTTTCCAAATACACAATTTAATTGTGACAGGTCTTTGAAAATACCCCTCCCTCCCTTTCTGCCCAAACCCTGGATGACTACTTCCATGACAAAATCCACAAGATCACACTAGAATTCCCCACAAGGTCAACTACTTCCCCTCCTCCTCCTCCTCTTCACTCCCAACTTTCCCCCCTCTACCTCTGCTACCCTTTCTTCCTCTACTATGATCTCTGAAGAGGAATCCACTCACCTTCTTTCCTCATCTAAACTCACTACCTGCTCCCATTCATCTCCTTAGCTCCATCTCCTCCACTGCAGTCCCTTCCATCTCTCATATTCTCAACCTATAGCTCTCTGCTGCAACTTTCCTTGCAGTCTTCAAGCATGCTGTAGTCAATCCTCTCCATGAGAAAGCCTCACTAGACCCAAACCTGTCCTTCTAACTATTGACCCATCTCCCTCCTCTCCTTCATTTCTAAACTACTCGAATGTGCAGTTCACCACTGTTGCCTCAACTTTCTCTCATCTCAAGCCCTCTGGATCCTCTACAATCTGGCTTTCGTCCTTTACATTCTACCGAAATGGCTGTTGCCAAATTCTCCAGTGATCTGTTCTTGGCAAAACCCAAGGGCCTTTACTCAATCCTCATCCTTTTTGACCTTTCTGTTGCTTTTGACACCGTTGACCACAACCTTCTCCTTGATATCTTGTCCTCGCTTGGTTTTAAGGGCTCTGTGCTATCCTGATTCTCTTATTTATCCCATCACTCCTTCAGTGTTTGTTCTGGTGGATCCTCCTCTACTGCTATCCCACTCTCAGTTGGTGTACCCCAAGGATCTATCTTGGGTCAACTCCTTTTCTCTCTATATATCCAGTCCCTTGGTGCACTCATCTGTTCCCATTGCTTTCAGTACGCTGATGACTCCCAGATATACCTCTCTACGCCTGAAATCTCTCCAGCAATCCAGGCCCGGATCTCTGCCTGCCTTTCTGACATTGCTGCTTGGATGTCTCACCGTCACTTGAAAATGAACATGGCCAAAACTGAGCTTCTTATTTTTAACCCTAGACCCTCCTCTCCCCTTCCTCCTTTCTCATTCTCTGTGGATAATTCTCTATTCCTCCCTGTTTCCTCAGCTTGCAACTTTGGGGTCATCTTTGACTCCTCTCTCTCCTTCTCCACACACATCCAATTGATAGCTAAAACCTGCCGTTTCTTTCGCTACATCACCAAAATTCACCCATTCCTTTCCGAACATACTACTAAGACACTTATCCTCTCTTTAGTCACCTCCCATCTTGACTATTGTAACCTACTCCTTGCTAGTCTCCCTCTAAATCATCTCTCTCCCCTTCAATCTGTTTAACACTCTGCTGCATGGCTAATCTTCCACCAGTCTCATCAAGGTCACATTATCCCTCTTCTCAAGTCACTTTATTGGATCCCTATCCATTTCCGCATCCAGTTCAAACTTCTTCTCACTTATAAGTGCATTCATCCTGCAGCTCCTCACTACTGAATTTCCTCTCTTATCTCTCCCTACATCCCTACTCGGGAACTCCAATCTTCTGGAAAATTGCTTCGATCTGTGCCCTTCTCTTCTATTGCTAACTCTAGACTTTGCTCCTTTCACCTTGCTGCTCCTTATGCCTGCAACAAACTACCTAAGTCTGTATGTCAGGCTTCATCTCTGGCCCTTTTCAAATCCAGGCTGAAAACTCACCTCTTCGCTGCCACATTCGGATCTCGATTCGCCTAATCTCCTTTGTTTCCTTACCATTCCCCCTAAATGTATTCTATGTCTACAGCTATTGTGTTGACTGTCTTGACTAGAATGTAAGCTCTGATGAGCAGGGACTGTCTTTTACATGTGTCTGTGCAGCTCTGCATACGTCTTGTAGCGCTATACAAATGTCCAGTAGTAGATCTTGCAAGATGTATTTATTTATTTAACCTTTCATATATACCGCCTTTCAGTTATATCATGTTTTACATTGAACGCAAGATGTTCATGGCCATTATATCAGGGATGGGTTCACCCTTATCTGTAACATTGTGCATCGTTTCGTTCATCGTGGATACCTCCTACCTCAGCTTCCCTCCTTCCCCCGCCCTCCTCCCCCTTCCCCTGCATTGGAAACTTACTCCGAGATGTTCATTTTAATGTTTAAAGCTTACTGTTACACAATAACCTTTAACATATTATTTCTGTTCTAATGTTCCATATAAATTCACTTCAGGCCATATTGTTATCATGTAAACCGCTTAGACTGTCATATTTAGTGGTATTTAAAGCATAGCTAAATAAATTCTGAACAATGAATATACACTTTGATGGCAAATTTTTTCCTATGCATTCAATCTCTGCTTTAAGATATTCTATCACAGGTAACTTCATCCTGTTAACAGCAGTTAGTTTAATCCAATTTGCATTATCAATTCTTTCACCTTGGAAATTCTTCCTGAAAAATCCTTTTGTCATTGTTGTTACATCCTATCCCATATCAAGGAAACACAAAGTGCAAACACCATTGATTTTGGCTTTGATCACTGGACTCTTTCCAAATATATGCCTCTGGGGATACTCTCCAGAAGACTCTGTCTTCACCTTTTGCATTCTGATGCATGATGCAGAAGTTGAAGATCTTTCTTGATGTCGGACTATATTACTTTTGAACCAGCACTCTTTTCTGGTACAACAGCTTGTTGTGAAAACCCTGTTGAAGTTCCCATAGCTTTTCTTGGTTCATCAACTAAGGAGCTCTTTTCCAGAATCTTCTCTTGTTCATTAAGGCAATTTCATCTAATATGGCCAGGTTCACCACAACCAAAACATACAAAATTTGGTTTCTCTTTTCCAGTTTCAAATGAACTTTTGCCAGTAAAATTTGCATTATTTATTTATTTAAAGTCTTTTCTATACCGTACTCTTCAAATCAGCTCGGTTCACAGATAACGGAAACTTTGTCCATGAGTAAGGAGAAACCATACTGGACTTACATAAAACAGGGTAGAAAAACTTGGGTTGAACTGGGGAAACTATCTACATACTCTAGGCTAAGGCAGGTTACCATCTTAGCTTGCTATCTGTATGCTCCGGTGCTATTGTGTGGCTCTGGTGTCGTGTGTGGTAGTTGGGATGGTGAATATTATGGTGTCTGTGGGAGGGTAGTTGCTGGGTGGTACCGTAATGCAGTAGGAAGAGGTGGTGCTTGAGTGTTTTCCTGAACTGGGAATTTCTCAAAGTTGTCTTGCCTAAGCTCCAAAATACATGACTTGTTTCTTTTCCATTCTTTCAAGATGTAAGGTTTTGAAGAGCAGAAATCATCAAATTCGCCTCTGAGGATGAAACACGAGAAGCATTTGCAACTCTTAATTCCAGTTCTGACGTTTCTAAATCTCTCCTACCTCTGGTAAGTAGCTTGGGCTGTCCCACCTCTGGTTTTATCAGCTGGTCATCTTCTGCCCAGAGAAAAGGGTACTGCTACTTCTGGAGAGAGATCTGCAATTGTGAGTATATATTTCTGGGAATGTTTCTGAAGGAACTTCTTTGGATTAAAGCTGATTAATCTGTGAACCCAGTGTATTTGTTAAATCAGTCAGGGCCTAGTAGCAGCAGTTTAAGTTTAAATTTAAAACACAGAAGAGAGCTTTCTGGTTAGATTTCATACCCAGCAGAGAGCTTGTAGTTTAAATTTAATACTCACTCAGGGCCTAGTTTCAGCAAAGTACTTTTAGTTTAAATTTAAAACACAGAAGAGAGCTTTCTGGTTAAATTTAGAATCTATCAGAGAGCTTCTAGTTTACATTTCATAATAAGTCAGAGCCTAGCAGCAGCAAAGAGCTTTAATTTAAATCAAATCAAAATATAACTTAGCATAAAAGGCAAAACAGGGTCAGTATTCTTTGAGCAACAAATAAAGTCTTCTAGAGACCTTTACAAAGAGGCCTTCTACCTAGGGGCAAGAGACCTGTGAAACTTTTACAATAGGTGTTAATGCCAGGTGGCAGGTCAAAAGGCCATTTTGAAAGATTCCTTCTATCCAAGCAAGGACTGTTAAATCACCCAGGAAGTTGGTCAAAGCTTACCTCAGAAGCACAGGACAGGGTACTGTGTAGCAGCCCTCTTTTAATAAGTGTTATTTCCCTCCCTCCCCAACACCCACCCACCACTGGGATAATCGTAGCTTTACACATCTTTACACATCTTAAAGGAAAGGAGGTGCTCTCAGGTGCAGCTTGTTATCCAAATCAGTCATACACTAAGGACCTGAGATTAATTAAGCTTCAGGTGAACAAGGTATATTAAAAGTATTAGGTACAATTTTATTAGTATAAGTATCCACAGCAACCCTTAGTAAGTAAAGAACTTAAAGATCTAAACACAAGCTTAAAACTAAGATGCAGACAGCAGTCCATCAGCAAGATGGGGGCTTTCCCGTCTTTTGCATTGAGTGTCACATGTATGATTTTCTCCCAGTTGGTGAGAGGTCTTACATGTGCACTAGGTGCAAGGAGCTCTTTTCTCTCAGGGAACGAGTCTGTTCTCAAGAGGCTAGAGTAGCAGACTTGGAAGACATAAGAAAGACAGAGAGGTACATAGACAAGACCGACAGGATTATAGTCCTGAATTCCCACCTCCAGTCTGGCAGCATCCCTGTTGCCATGGAGGAGAGAGGTCACGTGACAGGAGAGCATCACCCTGGTGTGGCAGGAAATGATCCTGTAACTAGGACCTGTCCTCCAGGTGATGTAAAACCCTCTCGCACCAAGAAAGTTTCTCCAGGGCCATCTGCCCATGAGGGAAGGGTTAGGACAGCCATTATAGTTGGTGATTCAATCATTAGGCATATAGATAGCTGGGTGGCTGGTGGACGTGAGGATCACCTGGTAACATGCCTGCCTGGTGCGAAGATAGCGGACCTCACGTGCTACCTAGATAAGGTCTTAGATAGTGCTGGGGAGGAGTCTGCTGTCTTGGTACATGTCGGTACCAATGACATAGGAAAATGTGGTAGGGAGGTTCTGGAGGCTAAATTTAGGCTTTTAGGTAGGAAGTTGAAATCCAGAACTTCCAGGGTAGTGTTCTCCAAAATGCTTCCCGTTCCACATGCAGGACCCAAAAGGCAGGCAGAGCTCCGGAGTTTCAATGCATGGATGACGATGGTGCAAGGATGAGGGTTTTGGATTCGTTAGGAACTGGGGAACATTCTGGGGAAAGGAGGGGCTCTTCCGAAGGTATGGGCTTCACCTTAACCGGGATGGAACCAGGTTGCTGGCATTAACCTTTAAAAAGGAGATAGAGCAGCTTTTAAACTAGATAATAGGGGAAAGCCGACAGTCGCACAAGAGTACATGGTTTGGAAGAATGTATCCTTGAAGGATACTACCAAAAGCAGAGAGGTTCCAAAAAAGAGTAAAGTAGCCCAAATGCCCTCGAGTATGGAGCAGACAGAGCTTAAAGATCCCAAATTACCCATGCCTACCAAAAGCTAAATTAATATGAATAAAATACAGTCTCTAAAATGCCTGTATACAAATGCTAGAAGTCTAAAAAATAAGATGGGCTAGTGAGAATATATAGCACTAAATGAGAGGTTAGATATGACTGGAATCTCAGAGACATGGTGGAAGGAGGACAACCAGTGGGACACTGTGATACCTGGGTACAAACTATATCGTAATGATAGAGCTGATCAAATTGGTGGAGGGGTTGCGCTCTATGTTAGAGAGGGCATTGAGTCACAAAGGATTAAAGTTTTGCAGGAAACAAAATTTGCTGTAGAATCTCTATGGATTGAAATTCCATGTAAAAAGGGGAAAACAATGGCAGTGGGGGTGTACTATCGACCACCTGGCCAGAATGAAAAAAATGGATGATGAAATGCTCAAAGAAATCAAGGAAGCTAACAAAAGTTACAGCACAGTAATAATAATGGGTGATTTCAATTACCCCGGTATCGACTGGGTCAGTGTCACGGCAGGACATGGTAGGGAGATAAAGTTCCTAGATGAAATAAATGACTACTTCTTGGAGCAGCTAGTTCATGAACCGACCAGGGGGGAAGCCATATTGGACCTAGTCCTTACTGGGACACCAGATCTGGTGCAAGAGATAAGGTTGTTGGGGCCACTTGGCAATAGTGATCATAGCATGTTCGCGTTTGATCTAATTAATGGAGGAGGAATGGTAAGGAAATCCACAGTACTACCTTTTAACTTTCGAAAGGGAGACTATGATAAAATGAGGAAAATAGTTAAGAAAAAACTAAAAGGAGCAGTTGCAAAGGTTAAAGACTTACATCAAGCTTGGGTGTTGTTGAAAAATACTATCTTGGAAGCCTAGACCAGCTGTATTCCACACTTTAAGAAAAGTGGAAGGAAGTCCAAAAAACTGCCAGCATGGTTTAAAGATGAGGTCAGAAAGGCTGTTGTTGCCAAAAAAGCATCTTTCAGAAAATGCAAAAAAAGAGCCAAACGACGAAACCTGGAAACAGCACAAGCACTGGCAAGTTAAATGCAAGGCATTGATAAGGAAGGTAAAGGGAGAATTTGAGAAGAAGCTTACTATGGAAGCAAAAACACGTAATAAAGACTTTTTCAAGTACATTCGTAGCAAAAAACCTGTGAGAGAGTCAGCTGGTCCATTAGATGATAGAGGGGTTAAAGGGGCACTAAGAGGCGACATGGCGATAGCGGAGAGACTGAATGAATTCTTTGCTTCGGTCTTTACTGAGGAAGATATAGGGCTGTTACCCATGACTGAAGTGGTATTTAAAGATGTGGAAGAATTGATGGAAATATCAATACATCGGGAAGATGTATTACAACTATTAGATAAACTGAAGAGTAGCAAATCACCTGGGCTGGATGATATACATCCAAGGGTGTTGAAAGAACTGAAATATGAGATTGCAGACCTGCTATTAGTAATCTATGAACTATCATTAAAATCATCTGTAATACCTGAAGATTGGAGGATGGCGAACGTAACACCAATTTTTAAAAAGTGTTCCAGGGGTGAACCGGGAAACTACAGACCGGTGAGCCTGATGTCAGTACCGGAAAAAATGGTAGAAACCATCATAAAGAACAAAATTGCTGAACATCTAGATGGCTGGCTTTACTCCAGCCATAGAGAGGTTAATTAAAATGTTCCAATCAGTGAAATCATATTTTCTGAGCCAGGAAAATGCCCAATTATCATTTCTGCACAGTCAGGCAGCGATTTTCCAAAATGTGACTTTAAAAATTGAGTCTCAAAAAATCTCAGTGGTAGAGGTAGCTGGAGTAATCAGTGATCTTAGAAATAAATAAGTAACCAGGAAGAATGAAGTGTTTTTGCCTCTGACAATCAGAAAGAAGATAAAAGATCTTGAAAAAAAGGGCAGCATTGGTGAAGCAGATTTCAAGCAATCTGTGTCATCTTTCTACACTTTCTACACCATTTGCATTGATTACTTGGATCAGTGAAGCACTCACTTCTAGGAGATTTCAAAACAGTGGACTCTCCTTAAAAAAAAAACAGAGTGGTGTGAGCTAGAGTCATCTTTAGAATACGTTTTATCTACAAGACCCGACCTAGAGTCAGTAATAAATAATGAGCTGTTTGATAAGTTCTTTGGTCTTAAGTCATTTTTTTCTGAAGAAAAAGTTCAAGAATGGAAAAAAAAATAAATACCATGGTTGACAAAAAATGGAAGTAGGTGTTTTGACACCTCAAAAGTAATGAGGTACCATATAAAACTTTATGCAAACTGGTCAAATTTTTTTTATGCTTGCCAGGTTCCAATGCTCCAACTGAAAGTTATGTTCAATCATGAACAAAGTGAGGTCTACAGAAAAAAACCAACTAACTGTAGAGACCTTCAAATGTCTAATGATTGTGAAGTACAATTTTGAGTTGAGTTGCCCAGAATATTTTAATTATCTTAGTGGAAATGTTGCTATTTGAAGAAAATTCACTGTGTAGAGAAGTACAAGGAGGTCTGATTGGGAAATAGTGAATTTGCTCGGGGAATATGGAAGAGGCATTCCTAAGATGGGCCTGTAAAGGCCTTAAATGGGTAGGACTGTTTTGGGATGTAGGTAAGATACTTAACTTTTCAGACCTCTGAGGGGAGTATCACCTTTCCCTACCTTCAGGTGGTGCATTATATCCATATGAAGGTGCAGAAGGAATTAGGAGACTCCCTCACTGGTGGAAGACTTCTTCTCATGGGGAGGGGGGGAATTAAAAGGGCTATTTCTAAGCTTCACCAAATGATGGAAGAGGGAGGGGGTGAAAATAGGTGCCAACTCTCCTGGAAAGCGGATCTGGGGAGGGACTGGGCTGCCAAACATTGGGAACATGGTTATTATGGGCTTTATAAAGGAGTGCTAAAATGCAATTTTCTGGCACAGAATTATAAAATGCTCCACCAGTGGCATCTTACCTCAACTAGAATTATGCACCTTTATGGGAGGGGGTCGGACCATTGCTGAAGACAATGTGGGGAGTGGAGAAGCTTCTACTATATTTGGTGGAGGTGTGTTAAAATTCAGTGGTTCTGGAAGGCGGTGTTCGATCTGTTGTGGTCTATTTTGGGACTAACGCTGACTCCCAGACCCGAAGTGATGTTGTTAAATATGGGCCCAGGTCACATTCCACGGGAAGCGGCTCTATTTGTTGAATCGGGATGTATGACTGCTAGGTTGGCCGTAGCCCAGGCCTGGAAGCAGTTGGAGCCTCCAGATCTGGGGGAGTTGAGAAACAGTTGGGGGATATTTATTTGATGAGTAAACTTACAGCAACAAAATATTATAGGCTGGATAACTTTGTCAAGGTGTGGAGTAAATATTCTGAATAGTGTAAGGTTTAAGGTGGAATAGTGCCTAGATCAATGGGGATTGGTCATTGGTTAAGAGGTTATACAGTAGGGGGAAGGGAGGGAGAGAGGGGAATACAGTACTGTTTTTGTGAAAGGATAGTATTGTATATGTTAAAAAGATATGGAGATTGGTTTTGTTGTTGTATGGAACTTATGGAAGGGATGTCAATAAAAATTTTAAATGCAAAAAAAGAAAAGAAAAAAGAAAACCAGAGGGCAAAGGTGCAAAGTTCTGCATCCACCACATGCTAGGTTACTCTGCATGTCCATGGAGTTAAAGCAAGCACATCATAAGCACAATAATCAAAGTTCTTTCTTACTGCCAAATCTGTCAAGTGAGTCAAACAACACACATACGTCTGTGCGTAAGAGGAAACATGCCCACCAGGGGCTAAGTTAGGGGCAGAGCAACCAAGTGGGAAGGAGAGTTCAGACTGTGGGGTCCGGCTATGCCAAAGCAGAATATCACGGAATTCATCTTGTGCGTCAGGTTTCACAAAACCAAAGTCTCTATTTCAGCAAGATAGCTCTAAATATCCCAATAGCCAACCTTAAGCTAATGAGAATTGTCTATGCATAACTGGATGCCTAAAGCCTACCACGATCAACAAACTATACATATTGGCCAGAATCACTCTGCCAGGCATCAGATGACCTGTGGCTGGCTAGGTCAAATGTGTAAAACAGGTTGAGGACATTCATTGTATGGAGCTAGGACAGAATTCAGGGCAAGGACAAGAACAAGGCCAGGGTCTGGTAATAAAATTAGAATTCAAGATCACAGCTACAACAAGCAGCAAGATACCACAATAAACCAGCTGTCACCATAAGAATGACTGGTTATAAATGGTCAAGGAACAGAACAGACTCACTCTGATTCAAGCCCCATGCAAAGTACGTTACATCCAGGCATAGACTACAACAGCTTGGCTCACCATAACACAGTGGGCACAACCACAGCCTAAAACCAGAAGGAACAGGGGTTGATCTCCAGCAGGGCCTGACACTCTAACGTGTTTTTATATTTCATTATGCTCTCTGTTTGTCCAACTTAAACTAGCTTTAGGTGTGACTGAAGAAAGAGAAACATACTGTACAAGGCATACAAGAGAATATGCTGGTGGAGTCAAATGAACACCTTGGAGTTTGATATGGATTTCAGGATAGATACCTCACTTCACTAGTCCTTTAAGGATGCCAGGACCTGGTCTTCAGCAGTTCTTGAAGCAACTCATACTACTGTACAAGTCTGATTTTATCTTTTTTATTTCACAGGCTTTCAACAAATAAAAAGTTAAAATTGCATATATACTACATGCATGGGTCTTGCTGAATAAGAAGCTTCTGGGTTGTCCTTACTCAGGTACAATCTGCCATTTCCAAGCTATTAGAACATTATCTCCTTCCAATCTCTACACCAGCAAATATAAACCTATGTTCATTCTCCCCTCTATCTAAATTATGAATTCTGTAGCTAATTGCTGGAGATTTCACAGGGGAAACTTGTATCACAGAAAATATATTTGTTGATCTTCAAATGCCTGCAGGCCATAAATCTGGGCTATAAGCTACTTTTCCTCCGAAAAAATAGGAAAAGACAGATAGAACGGATATAAACATCTGGAATGAGGTAATTGGGCCCTTGTGGACAAGATAAGAGGCAAAACTAAAGCAAAACACATCATATTATACAAGTGTACTTTAAGTACCAAAATCACAGAGATTCGCACCATTAAAAAAACTCTAATTATGGCCAGCTCTAGAGAATGGTTGTATGGTTTTCATCTCAAAAGAAAAGAGATTTTGCCTCTAAACCTGAAAAACTGATAGAGCTTATTAATTAGCATTACTTTGTTAATGGAGTTCGGCTGTGATAAACCATAGAAGTCATTGGTCTTGCCTCTGAGTTTGAAAAATGTTTTTCAGACACTTGTTGTTAGAACCATCATCCCACTTGGGTTTAAAATCCACCAACTGCTATTTCAGGAGACATTTGATCTCAGTATATGAAACATGCAGTTCAACACCTGCTCCATTTTAGCAATCTTGCAAATAGTAAATATAAGGGACATGTTTGCTAAAGCATGTTAGCTGTTAATATGGCGATAATGCAGGAAAAGTGTGTCATGGTAGTAGCTAATGCATGACGAATGCAGCTATCGCAGCTATTTTCTAATATTTGCAGATTGCATGGTAGCTGCATACTTGGCCAGGGTGTGAGTGGGATTAAGACAGAGAGCTGTATGCCTGCAATGCGCTATTACTGTGGTTGTCAATACTGCATAGTAATCACCAAGGTTGCAGATACTGCAGATGCGCCTAACGCCACCTCAATGGATGGTGATAGCTGTAATCAGGTGTCAGGGACGTCTGTGTATCCATTTCTGTAGACATACATTTTGGGCACGCCCATAGTTGTGCAAACATGCACGTACCCAGCTGTTCCATATACACGGCCTGTCTCCCAGATCTGTTTGTGGAGACAATCATCTTTCACAACAGGGATGGAGCGATTTCAGACAGCACTTATATGTGCCTTTCTCCACTGCCGCCATTCTCCTGGCTTGTTGCACAGTTCAACCTGGACATGCCTTCTACAATGCTACTACACAGACGCAAGGCACAGCATCAAAGAAATGCATCTTGCCTCTAGCAAATCCAAAAGAAAATACACAATATGACCTAGGGATCTCAGGTATATAGGGGATGGCAGCTGTTACAGATTACTAAGAAATGCATTGTCAGGTGCACTTGAAGGCATTATTTGTCAAAAACAGTATAACTAGCACAGTTCAGACCCATATGCCTAGTGCCCCCCCCCCCCCAGGTTAAAGCATAGTTACTCACCTGTAACAGGTGTGCTCCAGGGACAGCAGGAATCAGTCCTCACATATGGGTGGCATCAGTGCAAACAGAGCCCACGCGGAACATTTCCCCAGCTTTCAAAGAAAGTCTTTGGGACATGCTACTACATGGGCGTGGTCCCCTTCCCACCCAAGGGTGCCATCTTGCTCAGTCAGATGATAGCTAGGATGGTAATAAAAATAAAACAAGGTAGGCAGGCATCTCCCAGGGGAGGAGGGAGGTTTGTGAGGACTGATTCCTGCTGGTGAGTAACTACGCTTTCTCCAGGAACAAGAAGGAATTCGGTCCTCCCATATGGGACTGTTGGAGTGGTTCCCCGGTGAGCCCTGCTGAAAACTCGGACAACTCGTGGGTCAGGGCCTTGAGGTACAATTCATAGGCCTGTATCCAACATCCCAGCATCGAGCCCTGGTTGCACTTTTGCCTGAGGGAATCAAGGGCTTTAGCCGCCCTACCAGAGTGGATGGAAGAGTAGGTCTTCTGACTCTTACGTTTTTGCATGGTTTATTTATTTATTTAACATTTCTTTTATACTGCCTTTCAGTGGTATCAAGGCGGTTTACATCAAACATAATCAAGAATGGTCTAGAATTTGGCAGCTGGGATTTAATGTTAAAAAATGTAAGGTCATGCATTTGGGCTGCAGCAATACAAGGGAGCAATATAGTATAGGGGGTGAGGTACTTTTGTCCACTAAAGAAGAGCGGGACCTAGGCGTGGTTGTGTCTGATGATCTTAAAGTAGCTAAACAGGTAGAAAAGGCGACGGCAAAAGCTAGAAGGATGCTTGGGTGCATACGGAGAGGAATGGCTAGCAGAAAAAAGGAGGTGATAATGCCTCTGTATAAGTCTTTGGCGCAACCTCATTTGGAGTATAGTGTGCAATTCTGGAGACCACACCTTCAAAAGGATGTGAACAGGATGGAGTCGGTGCAGAGGGTGGCTACTAAAATGATTAGTGGTCTTCATTATAAAGCATATGAGGACAGACTGAAGGATCTTAATATTGTCACGCCCTCCTTTGTCTAGGCGATTGCCTAGTAGAGGAGGACGGACCACATTTATGTATCCTTTAAGTGCTGCGGGTCTTTTCTTCCGTGTAGTTGTGGTCAAGATGAAAAACAGCCAAGGATTTTAAGAGTAACAATAAGTTTTATTGTTGCACAGGTATTTTAACTACTACCCCTACAAAAGGTAAAGAATAAAGGATTCTTCTCCACACAGAACAAAAAGTCAAATGATACAGCAAAGACCATGTGTTACACCTTCACACACGATTGCTTAAAATCACTTTCCCATAGCTTGCTTCCCAATACAATTTCACTTTACTTAGGCCTGGGTAAGTTTGAGGCCTTCACTCAAAAGCATTAACAGCTCTCTCTCTTCTTTAGACCAGCTGTTGCAATTGTATAACCATTAGTAAACCCTTTGCATTCTCTTCATTCACAGTGCCCAACTTGCTAGGCTTTACACTTCCAGGATTTCAATGCTTTCCCAGTGTTAATCCACCAAGCTAAGCTTCAGGCTTCTTCCAGCACTTGTAACGTCAGTATACCACATTAGCAGCTTTACTCCCTTTGGCAATAAGCACAGTCTGTCTCCATATCAGAGCATTCACTTTCTAAAGGGGCTTCTTCAGTTTGCATAGCCTCTTCCTCAGAATCTGATATAACCTGGCTATTCTCAGGGTTCTGAACAGCAGGCTTCCATTGCTCTAACAGGGTTTTAAGCTGCTTCCAGCGAGACTCTTCCTTAGACTGAGGTGTGGGGGAAGGACCAAGGAGACCACTTTCCCTTAACACAGATTTAAATGTCTCAAGAGGGCTCACCTTTTTTCTAGCAGTCCTTAACTTCTCTGGTAGTGCTAAAGGTGACCACTTGTCCCCAGACTGCTTCACCTGGACTCTTGTATCCTGGTCCTCAGCAAGGTCTGGCTCATACTCCCGTCTCCCAAGCTTCTGGTCAGCTAATTGCTTTATCTCAGCTGGGCTTCTCTCAGGGCTGGAACTATAAACACGCTGCCTGCAATAAGAATCTTTATGCAGCTGTTCAACAGGGTATTTGCTTCTGCCTATTCTCCGACCTTTCAGGACAGCTTCAACAGCAGACTCCCGAGAAGAACTCCTCTGACTCCCGGGCAAACTATCCAGGCTTCCCTCCCGAGGATTATTCCTTCTTCTCTCCCACTGCTCTCTGCTGCTCCTCACGTGTTTCTTCCTGTTCCTGTCCACGCCTCTCTCCACACTTCTCTCCACCTCCCGTCTCCCACTAACTGTTTCTCTCTGCTTAAGTGTTTGGGGCTGTCCTATGAGCTCTGACTCCGCCCCTCTGCTTCCCACGTCAGCTCCCTTGGTTGTCATGGAGCTGAGGTGTGGCTCCCTCTCTAGCCTTCGGTGCACAGAGTTTATTTCATTTGTTGCAGGTTTAACCCTTTCCCTTCCTGCACTGCTCTTTGCTTCAGCGAAAAAAAACTGATTTCTCCTGCTTTCTCCAGGGTTTAACCCTGTTTCGTCACCACATAACCCCCCCCCCCACTTAAGATATTCCGGGCTGGCAGACTCTTGTCAACACAGCACGGAATACCACCCTAGGCGCGTGGGTCTGTCTGGTAGCTATCAGTGGTATCGCCTTCTGTAGGCAAACGAGCTAAAGCTACCCACTCGTGCCATGGCCGTAGCACATTGATATGAAAAATTTGCTGTTTCCCTTTTCTAGTTTCCACCGTGTACGTAACTGGGCCTACCTGTTTGATAATCCTGTAGGGCCCTTTCCACCTACTTTCAAATTTTGGGTTTTGACTGGCCACCATTACAATGACCTTTTCGCCCACCTCCAATCGGCGAGGCCTGGCGCGACCGTCATAATACCCTTTCTGGCGTGCTTGACTGGCAGTCATATTCCCCTTTACTAATTGGGATGTACGCTGTAAGCGCCCCCTCAAATCTTTCAAAAACTTTGGTATCTCTACCTCCTCCATGGTGGGCTCTACCCATTGCTCCCGCAAGATGTCTAATACTCCTCTAGGTGTTCGCTCATACAGGAGCTCGTACGGCGAGACGCCCATAGAAGTCTGTTTTCTTTCGCGGCAGGCGTATAATATAAATGGGAGCATCGTGTCCCACTCGGTCATCTCACCTTCCAGACTCCTCCTTAACATCCTCTTGATGGTTTGGTTCTGTCGTTCGACCAAACCATTGGACTGAGGATGGTACGCGGCAGTGCGAATATGCCGAATGCCGAATGCATCCCAGACCTGAGCAAGGTAATGAGATAAAAAATTAGTGCCCCTGTCGGTTAAAATTTCTCGGGGAAATCCCACTTCACAAAAGAGCTTTACTATTTCAGCAGCGATGGTTCGTGCCGACATATTCCATAGGGGAATCGCCCAGGGAAAGCGTGTGGCTTGGTCAACAATGACTAAGATGTATTGAAACCCCCTGGGTATCCGGGTTAATGGTCCCACTATATCCATAGCTAGTCTTTCTATCGGCCTCGATATAAGGGGTAGGGGCATCAGAGGTACCTTTTTCGGGTGAGAGGGGGTGACCTTCTGACAAGAGGGACATGCCTCACAGAATTTTGCAGTCTCCCTAAAGACCCCCGGCCAATAAAAACGGTTTAAAATCTGATCCAAAGTGCCATGGAGCCCTTTGTGCCCCCCTAGGGGATGGTCATGGGCCAACCTTAATACTAAATTTTTGAAGGTAGTGGGTACCACTAGTTGTTTCCGAACATTACCCGAACGAGGATCTAGGCTCTCTCAGTATAATACATTCCCCTCTAGGTGGAACTGTGGCAACGTTCCTGACCCCTTGTTAGCATACTCGAAAGCTCTGGTTAAGGCCGGGTCTCCCCTCTGTTCCTCCGGGAAGGAAGGGAATTTCTCTACCAACTTGGCCGGAGCCCACGGTAGTTCCTGCCCAGCTGCTAGCTCTGCTCGATTTCGGGCCCTAATCTGCCTCTCATGACGCTTCTCAGCCTTTCTACATTTGGTGCCCTCCCTGGAAGGAGTTACCAACCCATCGTGCGAAGGCAAATCACACATGGGATCATTAAAGGAATCCTGTCCTTCCACGTTGGCCTTGGTTTGAGCCCGCGTGGATACCAGGCCTATCTTAGATCCTAAACCCCTAACTATGCCCTTCTTAAACAGTGGCCAATCGCTTCCTAAAAACAAGGAATGAGGGAGTTTAGGTACTACTGCCACAGGGATTTTCTTCCTGAACCCTAGGCCTTTTACTGTGACTGTGTGTAGGGGATAAGACGAGGCAGCGCCGTGCACACATCTTATTTTTATTTTTCCCTCAGAGTGGTTTAAAGAACCTTCACCCTGGGCCTCAATATCCCTCCACAGCTTTTCAGAAATCATTGATTGGTCGGCCCCTGAGTCTAAGAGGGCTTCCACAGGGATATTTTCGACCTCTACGGCTAGAAAAAATCCCTCCCCAGCCTCCTTGGATTGGGTGGTCACTAGCGCTACTTTGGCTCTGCAATCCCTCTTTATGTGTCCTCTTTCACCACAAGAAAAACATTTTCTCTGCTCCCAACCAGTTCTTCCTAAGGGTTTTTTCTGTGCAAATTCCCCCAACATTGCCTTATCTCTCTTTTCTGAAATTCCCAGGACTGCTTGACCAGAAACACCCACCTTCCTTTGGCCGACTGCTCCAGCTTCCAGGAACCGCTCGGTCAATGAGATGGCCTCTCTTGTGTTTCTGCAGTCCTGCAGAATCAGGAAAGTTTGCAGTTCACCTGGTACAGCCTCTACAAATTGTTCCAAAACAATGTTATCAAGAATGGTATCAATACTTTTTCCCTCTGGCGTTAACCACTTGTACATCAGTGTCTTAATTCGGTGGTATAAGGCCTGTGGTGTTTCGCCTGGCTTCAACTTGCACCCCCGCAAAAGGCGGCGGTAGACTACTGGGGTTAAGCCCATCCGGTCTCTTACGGCTTTTTTCACTTCTTCATAGTTGGCGGCGAGATCACTGGGCATAGCTCGGTAAGCCGCGAGAGCCTCTCCCGTGAGGGATGTAGCTAATCGGATGGCCCATTAATCTCTCGGCCAAGCACTTATGAGAGCAATACGCTCGAATACCTCCAGATAGTCGTCCACATCGTCGTCATTGGTCAACTGACCCAAAGACAATACCCCTCTCCCTAGAGCTCCCAGTCCAGATATGGTTCCTAGAGAACCTGACACTGTCCTCAGTGCATCTGCAGTCTGTTTCTGTTCGCCAATCCAAGCGCCTAGCAGATACAACAGTGGTTTTGTTGGGCCTTCAGCATCTCCGCAGTTCTTTCTTGCATCTGGGCCGCTATTTCTTGCTGCTGACGGAATCTGTCCGCCATCCAGCTTAACATCTCAGCTGTCTCCATCGTTGTTAGCTGAAACAAAAACAGAAAACAAAACCAAGTGTGGCTCTCACACAACAGCACCCTCTCTCTGCTCTCTATCCGGCTCTGCAACACCCCCACCCCCTTGTAGCAGAATCCAGGTTAACCCCCTCTCATCTACGGGTTACCTGCTACAAGTGGTGAGTCTCGCTTAACAGCACAGCAGCACCCTCAGGAACATCCGCTCCGGTCCGCTTCAGCCGTTACTCCACTCTGGGTTTTCGTTGCAGAAATGGATCAGCTCTTCAGAGGTGTGTGTTTTCCTTGTTTTTCACGGGAACTTCTTCTGTCCAGTAGAGTGAGTCTCTCTTATACCTGTGAGGTAGTAGCTTTATCCTAAAAACTACGCCAGCTGTCACGCCCTCCTTTGTCTAGGCAATTGCCTAGTAGAGGAGGACGGGCCACATTTATGTATCCTCTAAGTGCTGCGGGTCTTTTCTTCCGTGTAGTTGTGGTCAAGACGAAAAACAGCCAAGGATTTTAAGGGTAACAATAAGTTTTATTGTTGCACAGGTATTTTAACTACTACCCCTACAAAAGGTAAAGAATAAAGGATTCTTCTCCACACAGAACAAAAAGTCAAATGATACAGCAAAGGCCATGTGTTACATTTTCACACAAGATTGCTTTAAATCACTTTCCCATAGCTTGCTTCCCAATACAATTTCACTTTACTTAGGCCTGGGTAAGTTTGAGGCCTTCACTCAAAAGCATTAACAGCTCTCTCTCTTCTTTAGACCAGCTGTTGCAATTGTATAACCATTAGTAAACCCTTTGCATTCTCTTCATTCACAGTGCCCAACTTGCTAGGCTTTACACTTCCAGGATTTCAATGCTTTCCCAGTGTTAATCCACCAAGCTAAGCTTCAGGCTTCTTCCAGCACTTGTAACGTCAGTATACCACATTAGCAGCTTTACTCCCTTTGGCAATAAGCACAGTCTGTCTCCATATCAGAGCATTCACTTTCTAAAGGGGCTTCTTCAGTTTGCATAGCCTCTTCCTCAGAATCTGATATAACCTGGCTATTCTCATGGCTCTGAACAGCAGGCTTCCATTGCTCTAACAGGGTTTTAAGCTGCTTCCAGCGAGACTCTTCCTTAGACTGAGGTGTGGGGGAAGGACCGAGGAGACCACTCTCCCTTAACACAGATTTAAATGTCTCAAGAGGGCTCACCTTTTTTCTAGCAGTCCTTAACTTCTCTGGTAGTGCTAAAGGTGACCACTTGTCCCCAGACTGCTTCACCTGGACTCTTGTATCCTGGTCCTCAGCAAGGTCTGGCTCATACTCCCATCTCCCAAGCTTCTGGTCAGCTAATTGCTTTATCTCAGCTGGGCTTCTCTCAGGGCTGGAACTATAAACACACTGCCTGCAATAAGAATCTTTATGCAGCTGTTCAACAGGGTATTTGCTTCTGCCTATTCTCCCACCTTTCAGGACAGCTTCAACAGCAGACTCCCGAGAAGAACTCCTCTGACTCCCGGGCAAACTATCCAGGCTTCCCTCCCGAGGATTATTCCTTCTTCTCTCCCACTGCTCTCTGCTGCTCCTCATGTGTTTCTTCCTGTTCCTGTCCACGCCTCTCTCAACACTTCTCTCCACCTCCCGTCTCCCACTAACTGTTTCTCTCTGCTTAAGTGTTTGGGGTTGTCCTATGAGCTCTGACTCTGCCCCTCTGCTTCCCACGTCAGCTCCCTTGGTTGTCATGGAGTTGAGGTGTGGCTCCCTCTCTAGCCTTCGGTGCACAGAGTTTTTTTCATTTGTTGCAGGTTTAACCCTTTCCCTTCCTGCACTGCTCTTTGCTTCAGGGGAAAAAAACTGATTTCTCCTGCTTTCTCCAGGGTTTAACCCTGTTTCGTCACCACAATATGTACACTTTAGAGGACAGGTGGGGTAGAGGTGATATGATTGAGATGTTTAAATACCTCCATGGCATAAATGTTCAGGGAGAGAGCCTCTTTCAATTGAAAGCAAGTTCTGCTACGAGGGGACATGGGATGAGGGTGAAGGGAGATAGATTCAGGAGTGATATGTGGAAATATTTCTTTACGGAAAGAGTAGTGGATCTATGGAATAGTCTCCCAGTGGAGATGGTAGAGATGAGGACAGTAACTGAATTCAAAAAAGCATGGGACAAACACAGAGGATCTCTAAAGGTAAAAAGGGGACTGTTGTAGTTGTTATGGAAGGACAGACTAGATAGGCCATGTGGTCTTTTTCTGTCGTCATATTTCTATGTTTCTATGTTTCTATGTAACAAAAGTTACATAGAGCATGGTTACAACTAACAATAAGTTACATGCAAATTTGAATCCATGGACAATTAACAATTTATTGTCTGAGCTATGGACTGTTAACAATTTACAGTTGATTAGTATGGGGTCCAGTTTCTGGTGTATTTCAGTCATTGGGTGTGAGGGAATTAACAGTTTGTTCCATAACATTCCTGGAAAATGTGTGTGTTTAAGCTTCTTCCTGAAGTCCTTCACGTCAATTGTTGCTCTCAGATTACTTGGAAGGGAATTCCATAAGGTAAGTCCGTATATGGAAAAGGTGCAATGGCATGTTTTTTATGTGCTTCATGGCTCAACAACCATGGAGTTATGTGGGAGTCGGGGTTTTTGGAACCCGGGCCCTTTCCTGACGTGATACACAGCTCTGATGCCGGGGTCTCCCACATCCTAAGTAGCAGTCACTCAAGGATTGGCTGCACCGGTATTGTGAGAGTTTCTTTTGGTGGAGACTCATACTGGAGGATTTTCAGCTCTTCGGTGCGTGGGTCTTCCTCCACCTCGGTTTGCACCGAGAGGGCTTAGGCCATATCCCTGATGAAGCAGAATGTCCCGAAGGCTTTCTTTGAAAACTGGGAAAATGCTCCACAGGGCTCCGGTGGCACCGATGTCATCCATATGTGAGGACTGACTTCCTGCTTGTTCCTGGAGAACCTTGGGTTCCCTCCAAAAAATCAGTTCTGGCTATGCCACTGCTTCCCAGATGGGGCTACTGCAGCAAGATGGTTTTCACCTCCTCACTACACTGCAGTGGTAGGGTCCTATTGCCAGGTGCATACTGGGCTAGTGAGGGTCCCAAAGAGATCCTTACACATGCAACAAAATAAATAAAGGCTATCGCTTCATCCCAGATCATCCAAACACTAATCCAGTCCTTGCTTTTCCTGCACTGAATGCATGAAGATGTAGCTTTGATAGAGCAGAACTTACTAAACCTATGCTGGAAATCCCACAGTCAGTCCAATTTTGAGGATATCCACTGTGAATCTGCATAAGATAAATTAGCATTTACTCAGTTGACAATATATACAAATTTACTTGATGCATATTCATTATGGGTATGGCTATGAAGGCAATCAATGAGAAAATAAGGACTACAGCGCCAAGTGTGTAATGGGGGTAAAATCAGGACTGGATCAGTTTTTAAGGTGGCAGTTGTATGTAACGGAGATACTAGATCTGCCTACCTAATAAAAGAAAGAAGACTGTTGCCAGCTATGGTTTACTGCCTCCTGAAGATACTACAGCGAGTACTGGCTTTAACCTCCCTTCAGATCAATAATTGGCATTTGCCAGAGTACTGAGTCCCAGTCTCACAAAGAGGCTTATTCAGAGCAGCCAGTATACCATTTTAAGCAGAAAGTGCCCGAGTAAGACACACAGGCAATTGAGGAAATCATTTATAAAATGAAAATGAAGCCTAGAAAAAATATATCACTAACAAATCCAAGGAGTAGGGCCACCCTGACTTTAGTTATTAATCCAAACATAGATACAAGAAAGGGAAGAGCTTTTAACAATGGTGGCTTCTCCTCTGAAAACAATCAGCAGACTATACAGCCTGCAGACGATAATGGGCAGAGTATGAATTGCACAAAATTACAAAGAAGGGCTGCAGAGGAAGACAGAAAATCAAATTATCCTGCCAAAGTAACATAGTAGATGAGGGCAGATAAAGGCCAAAATAGTCCAGTTTGCCCAATAAGGTGGTAAGGGTTGTAACTGTTGCTCCATGCAGGTTATCCCGTCCAGTCCCTCACTAATAAGTGCCCAGTCTTTTCACTGGCGTTTTGTCCTGAGCTGCCCTGTGCTACGTTTATGTCTTTATTCATTCGTTCTTTTATAGCTCAGCATCTAGTTTCTATCCTCTTGCTAGAAGGACTCCTTTGCATTTAGTCCACATGTTTTTGAAGTCCATTACTGTTTGTATGTTCATCGCCTCCTCTGGAAGGTCATTCCAGGCATCCACCAACCTTCCTATGAAGAAATCTTTCTGAAGCTGCTTCTGAGTCTAGTCCCACCTCACAGATTCTTACCACGTCCCTTAGATCTACACCTTCTTTTCCTTTAGGAAGGGCTTCTTTCTTGTGCATTAATATGTATTATGTACTTAAGCATCTCTATCATATCTCCCTTCTCTTCTAGGGTATACATCTTCCATATCTTGTGACACCGACTGCACATCATTTCAGTTGCTGTCCTCTGGACCAGCTCTAGCCTCTTTGTATCCTTGCTCAGATACAGCTTCTGTGTTATTCCAGATGAAGCCTTACCAACCACCTGCACTGTAACATTATCATCTTCTCCTTTCTCACTCTGTACGGCCACAATCTCTCTGGCTTTGGTTACTGCCTTAATACACTATTTCACTACTTTGAGATTATCAGACATGATCGCCAACAAGGTCTCTTTCCTAGTCTGTGCCTATCAGTTTCTCCCCTTTCTAATACAACGTCTTTGGATTTTTGCACCCAAATGCATCATTCTGCATTTCTTCATATTAAACTTAACTGCCAAGCATTTGACCAGTGTTCTAGTTTTTTAGAACACTTCTCATTTTGTAAGCAGATCTTTGCACTTTTCCGCAAAAAAGACAAACTTTTCCTTCTAAAACTCCTGAGTGAATTACATTTACCACTACTCTCTATCATCTGTCAGTTTCTAATTCACTTCGCCACCTTGAGACCAACCACCAGACCACTCAGATTTTCAGGAGCCTCCAAAAGCAAACAGGATATTTCTGTTCTAGCTGTCTATGGTCACCCTGACTTATGGGTAACTGAAAATAGATAACTAATTCCCTTCTTTGTAGTCTAAACAGCCACCTCACAAGCACACCAATGCACTGAGCTTTTTTCTTTCAGTCTTTTAGTCTTGAGCGCAAGGATTCTTATTACCAGGGTTCATTTGAGGGGACTGGCATAAACCAGGAGGTCCTTGACATTTGACACTTTCACACAAAGACATTGGCGTTATGGTTATCTGGTGCATTTACACTTCCCTCTGTATCCCCATTTCTTGAAGACATTACTATACTTAACAGTTTCAACACTCAAATATTTGGGAGTCATTCTTGATTGCACTCTTCTCTTTCCAATCCCATATCAGTACTACCATCCATCATTACTACTTCTCCCTCCACCAAATCCACATCATCTGCTCCTATTTACTATCATCTGCTATTGCCACCCTTCTGCTTTCCTTAGTTATTTCAAAACTAGACTACTGTAATACCACTTGCTCTGGATTACCTCAATACCAACTGAAATGCCTACGATCATTTCAAAACACTACTATCCATTTTCTCCACCATGCCTCATGGTTTGATCATGTCACCCCACTATTTATCCAATCGCACTGGCTTCCCATACCATATCGCTCTCAATTCAAGCTTCTTACCATTATCCACTAGATTCTTAACTCTGATACCCCTGTTTTTCTCTCCTCTTACATTATTCCATATGAGCCTACTCGTTCCCTTTGCTTCTTGCATGCACATTGACTCTACTTACCTCCTCCATCAAAGGCTCATCTTGACAGCACACGAAACTCTGCATTTTTTCCTGGGTCCTTCATTATGGAATTCGCTTCCACCGACCCTACGTCTTGAATCATCTTTTTTGAAATTTAAAACAGCACTCAAAACCCATCTCTTTCAACTAGCCTTCAACCCAACCCCTGACACTACAAAGAACACATTGGCCCCAGACATTTTCATGACTTTAATGACTTCCATACCTGGAGCATGTTGTAATTTCCACTTCCCTTTCCTTCCCTTCCCATTTCCCTTTGAAGTGTACCTAATGCTTTACTTTACATAATTTTAGTTGGCGTTCTTTTACTTGTTCTTAATGTTTTTTATTGTAAACCCTCTGACACACTGTAAAAGGGCGGTATATCAAGTTTTTAAATAAACCATAAACCACTCCCTTCTCAAATAACTGAGTTCAGGCCAGAAACTGTGTCCTGAACCTACTTAAAATTTAGGGTCACTGAATCAAACAACAATAACAATTGACAAAAACAGCAAACAAGAACTATGTTACAAGTAGTTAACTCTTTCTTCTCAGCCCAAAAATGGTTACAAGTAGTTTACTTATGTCTTCTTTTAGTAAAGTATTACCACACACTCTTTAGTTACTCTTTACCTTAATCTGAGCAAGTACTTTACTGCTCTTCTCCTTATTATTCAATCTGGTGATTTCACCACTATTTAATCTGATTTTACTACCACATGACTCTCTGTGGAAATCCCTCTGCCCTCTGCCCAGTACTTTTCCCCAGTATACCTGAGTAGGCATGTGAGACAGTCAGAGATCCCTTATACTGTGCTGGATGGCACACTTGGATCTGGTGCCACTGGTATATGATGATCACTTGGGTGCCTTCTCCTAGTGAGAGCTGATGGCTTCTGCAGAAGCAGGTCCCTCATGCTTCTCTGCCTGGCTTCTGGCTCTGATGAACTGGAAGCCCTGGGTGCAGATACAATTCATTGAACCTCTTTCACAGGCTGAGCTGCTCTACTTCTGAGGCAGTGGGGTGCACAGACCTCAACCCTCTCCTCTCTCCTCCTAAAGAGTTGCTCCAAGCCTGTTGCTTAGTCTAACTGGTTAGAGTGGCTAGATGCAAATGACTCCCTTTCTCCTCTTCTGGTATACTAACTAGGTGCCAGAGACAATTGCTCCTTTAGAGCAGAGACCCTTCTCCTTCATGGTGCAGTGGCTGTGTGCCAAAGATAGAATTCTGCCTTTAGGAGTGGTTTATATACGAAGGAGGCTCTTCCCTCCCAGAGGAATCTCCTCCCAGTATGAAAAGACTGGCAGAAAGAACCTCTCCTGTTCTGGAAAATGTAGACTTTTCTCTATAACGCCTTGCAACATTTAGTAGGAATATTGGATGGTGTCACTTCCCTTAGTGCAGCATCTAAGTCATCTCTACGCTCTCCCCACCTTGGTCGGAAAACGGTGAACCATAGTGAAACCATTTTTCTCAATATTCCCATATTGCTTTTCTGTTTTCCATTATCTTCAGAGACTTCTTCTGCTTTAGAACATAAAAAATCCTCTAAAACATACAGGAACGGCAATGAGCAAGTTACAGGCCTATGAAATCATAGTTACCCATAGGATACCAAGCTGCTTTAAGGTGAGATGGGTAACCCTGATGGAATATGCAACTGAATGTGGAAGTGGTCTATTGCTGATGGTCTTTTCAGAAAGTGTGATATAATAGTTTGTTTTATGAATGAAGTATGAGTGTGTGATCTTTTGATTAGATGCCCATTTGAACGAGGAGGGGCTGGTTATGATTGGGTGCCCTGGATGTTATAAGGCTGCACTGGTTGATAGCCAGTGTTTAAATGGTGGGTCATGGTGAGTAATTGATGCACATTAGAATGGTGTTTTTAGTGGTTGGTTTGCTATGAGAATATGCGATTGAATGTGGGCGTGGTCTATTGCTGACGTTTTTCTTGATCAGTGTGAGATAATAATCGGGTTTATGAATGAAGTATGAGTGTGTGATCTTCTGATTAGATGCCCGTTTGAATGAGGAGAGGCCGGTTATGATTGGATGCCCTGGCCGTTATAAGGCCGCACTGGCTGACAGCCGGTGTTTGAATGGCAGGCCGGTGCAGCTAGGAGAGGTGATGTGGTGAGTTATTGATGCACATTAGAATGGTTCTTTTAGTGGTTGGTTTGGGTGGTGGTAACATCGTGACTAATATGTGATATGTAAACTGTGGGAGGCTGGCCAAGTTAGGTGTAGTCCCATATGCTGTTTTATGCTGTATAAGAGTTGTAGTTGTGCCGATGTTTCAGGCTAAATTTAGGGAGATGTTTATTTGCCAGGAGGTGGGCTAGAGCCATTCTAAGGAAGATTTGAATATATATGGTGGTGTTTATTATGTATATTTTGATGTTTTCTAGCATGTGACAGTGGTTTGGATACCTGCTGTGGAAATGCCTGCTGTGGGCTTCCCCTGAAGAAGCAATAGTGAAATGCTTTAGGGTGTCTGTTGTAGCATTGGGATAAATTGCTATGCATGGATAAGCAGTTATGTACAAGACCAGATAAGTGGCTATGCATGAGAAGGATAAGCAACTATGCAAAGATAAGTCTTGTTCAGGGCGGCTAATATGTTTAGTGCTGATTTGTGTTGACAGCATTATATGTTATATTCTGAGCCGCGAAGAGCAGGGATGGACGTCCTGTTGGGACGTCCATCCCTGCTATTCGGCTCCCTTTGCCGTCCCCAACTAACCTCCCCATACGAACAAGGGGTTTGTACAGGTAGGCATAGATGGGGGCGGGATGGGGTGGGGTGGAGGCGGAGTTAGGGCAAGCAGTGGGCGGTCCTCGGCCCCAGACGTACATGGTCGATTCTGACGTCGGCCATGTACGTCCAGGGCCAGCAGACTGGACGAGGGACTTATTCCACCTTGGAGGTGGAACAAGTCCCCCTAGACATCAGGGGATGCAAAAAAGGTGAGGCAGGTGTAGGGGAGTCCACGCAGCCCAATCCTGGCCATGGGAGGCCAGATCGGGGTTTCAGCTGCGGGGAAAGGAGACAGTCGGCGGCAGCCGTGGATCACGGCTTCTCAATGGAGCCACAGTGCCATGGCTCCATTCAGGAGCTTGACTGAGTTAGACGGGAAGGGGCCTGTATGTGCAGGCTGACGGGAATCAAGTCCCAGCCTGCACTTACAGGCCTAGTTGTGATTCTGATCCCTCGGAGGCTAGACGTGCCCCGTGGGATCAGAATAGCATCTACCCCTGTGTGTCTGATTCTGATTGGGCACACAGGGACCTGGACATCTTGATCAGAATGACTCCCCAACTAATAAACAATTATAAATAATAACAATTAGCAATGCTGTAAAGAGCTGTAGATGCATAAGGACAAATACCAGCGGCTTAAGGTTAAATGTGAAGGTTCAGGTATATGGGCTGATACTTTGTTGAGTCAGGAGGATTTTTTTCTGGATCTTTGATGTTTTGGTGCTGGTCCATGGCATGATTAAGTAGCCAGGACATGCTAGTCCACAGGTACTGAGATCCTTTTCTCCCTTACTGATGTGATGTTTGAATGAACTCCCAATTCTGGCAACTTCCTGGAGGATTGTTCGACTCCTCCAGTTGTGACTCTGACAATTCATTGGAACTGAAAATGATCATGGCAAAAATGAATGCAGTATTATTGGCAGCACTTTTAGTACGTACCCTGTTATAAAATGACCCCCAAAGTGTGCCTTTTATCTACCTCATCAGTGCAGACTGCATATCCAAAAGTCTAACATACCATGTATACTCTATGAGGTATGTTTACCAAACTGCATTAAGTTTTTGCAGCTAACACCAGGCGATAGCTAAAAAAAGTTGGGGTTAGCTGGGAAGTCCCATGAAGTGCAGGGGGGCGTTCCCAACATTTTGTCTGCAGATATCACAGAGAAAACGCAGGAATCATGGAGGGCATTAAGGTAGTAATGGCTGCATCCATGAATTTGCCCTTGTAGTCCCAGAGTTTTCTCCACAGTACCCCCCATGGCAAGGAGCTAAATCAAAGCACCCAAATATATGTCAAACTAACGTAAAACACTGCCAAAAACAAAAAGATACCAGAAAATGTACCCAGTCCATTCATTTACACTCGCAACAATGCAGAGGAGTGAAGGGCTGAGCAGCAGGCCACCATTCAACCAGTTTTCCCTTTATGACATGTGCGATTCGCAGGAAAGCCGGCTGTTGACCACCACCTTCTCCTTGATACTTTAGCCTCTCTTGGATTTAAGGGCTTCTTATCTCTCCAATCGCTCTTTCAGTGTTTCTTCTAGTGGTTCCTCCTCCACTGCTATCCCTCTCTAAGTGGATGTACCCCAAGGATCTGTTCTTGGCCCTCTCCTTTTCTCTCTCTATACTCAATCCCTTGGTGCCCTCATCTCTTCCCTTGGCTTTCATTATCATTTTTATGCCGATGACTCTCAAATCTATCTATCTTCGCGTGACCTTTCTCCTACTCTCCAAGCCCATATCTCTGCCTGTTTATCTGACATCGCTACCTGGATGTCCCATCGCTGTTTGAAATTGAGCACAGTCAAAATTGAACTTATTTTTCCCCCTAACCGCCCCCCCCCCCTTCTTTCTCTATCATTGTTGATAATACTCTCCTACTTCCTGTTTCCTCTGCCCACAACCTTGGGGTCATCTTTGACTTCACCCTCTGCTTCTTTGCACATGTCCACCAGGTAAGAAGAAATTAAACCTTACCTGCTAATTGTCTTTCCTTGAGTTCTCTCTGGGCCAGTCCAAGTACGTTAGGGTAGTCAACCTCCTCCAGTAGCTGAGGACTGAAAAACTCAAAGTCTTGCTGACAGCCTATACAGCTCCCTCTGGTGTCAGAGACTCAGGGGTATGTTTACTAAACTGCGGTAACGTTACATAACGCGCGTTATGCAACGTTAACGATCGTTAACGTTGCATAACACGTGTTACGTAACGTTAGCGATCGTTAACATTGCAAAACGCGCGTTACGTAACGTTAACGATCGTTAACATTCCGTGGCGCGGTAAACACCGCAGAAGGTGGAGAGAGGGCGGAGAGAAGGGGTCAATGGGCGGAGTGTGGGTGGGGAGAGGCTCCATTCACACTAACGCGCTGATATGAAGAGCTGAATCCTAACGCGATTGAAAACCTGCCGTTAGATGCACATATGCAGGAGAGAGAAACCATTTACGTGTCAGCAATGTACAGCCCAGGCATGGAGCCCAAAAACTGTGATAGTATTGCTCTATGTACAGCAATACCATAGTGCCAAAGTATGAATGGCCACTATGGCGATGGTGCAAATGGGACATAGGGGGCCGCAGGCGGGACATGTAGCATGGGCAACTGTGGCACAGGGTGGACCAGGCGGGCACCTAGGTGGCACATAGGAACATAGACACCGGAGATCAGCAAGACAGCAGTTAACCAAGGCCGAATACAATCCACTAATATCTACCTGGTCCACCCTAGCCAATAGTTGCTAGGGCACAGACCTGACATCCCCCCAGCCATCCCACCCCCATGTGGAGGGGACATAATAGTGATAGGCAGTGATGGGGGATGTGAGGATGTCCATGTATGCTCCCCCCACCCCGGAACCCGCTCCCTAGGCGGGCGCCTACCTACACAGTGGATGGCCTGGGACTGCGCACTACCAGCACTGACAGCAAATGGCCACGTCAGCTTGACAGGGGGGCGTATGCCCGTACTGGAGGGGGCAGTGCCACCTCCCTGCAGTGGACCTAGGCCATGCTCTGCAGCAGTATGTGGTGTGCAGTGCAACATAAAAGGTCTGGCTGAGGAAAAGTGCAGGTAGCCCCAGGGACTACCATGCATCTATGGCAACAGTGTGGTGCAGAACACCCAGCCAGTATGTCCAGGAGCAGAGGGTCACAGGTGCAAGTCCCAGCTGTGGTTCCTGCAGAGCATGTCCCTATATTTTACCCTACAATGCAGATACAACAGCAACATGTGCAAAGCCCAAAGCAGCGGCGAACAGGGGTTCAAACACCCACTCACACAGGCTCCACAATCCAATGATGCATGGAGCGGCAGGCTGTTGGCCCCAGCATTGGGATGATGTTATCACCAGAGCACTACTACTACCCCCTGCACAGTTTAGCAATGTCAGCACTGTGCTCAGGACTAGTGTGGCGGGCAGGGCAGCCAACCACCCCTATCTTTGTATAATGCTGCAAAAGGAGTGAGCGTGTTTGTATGTCTATCCATTGTTCTGTGGCTGCCCACACTTCACTGGGCCCAAAATGTCCCACTGTTACCAGCGTTAGCCTGATTAGATGTATAATGAGGAGCAAGGTATTCTGGGTATGGCCCGGACAGGGCAGATTGGCCAGGATGCATCTTCACAGGGTGTGGTGCAATGGCTAGGACACTGTAGTGCCTGACCACCACCTGCATGGACAGGGTGGCCACAGCATGGCATGCTGGGAGGGCACTCACTCTGAACGAGCAGTGACCATGGCAGGTCTAGGTTCCCACATAGTGCTCTACACTATTTGTCTCTAGTGATATATTTGTGTTCCCCAGTGCTGGGGTCCCAACCACTGAGATGCCTGCTTGCTGCACATAGTTCCTGGTAGACTGTCTGCAGTTAGAGTGTGCATGGTCGGAACACCTTTAAGGTACAGTCTGACTGTGCTGTCTGCTGTTGACTGGCAGACAGTGGTGGGAGGCACATGGGGTTTCCAGATCTAACCCCAGCATTGCTGCTAGTCTGCCACTGTCCCAGTCATAGGTATGGCTCTGGCCCACCAACCCTGGAGGGCTGTCTCGTACAAACAGGATGGAGGTTGCTTCCCTGGGGTGGGGGCACTGTTCTTTACCTACAAAAGGGTGATGTGGACCCTTTGGGGTATGTAGTGTATACCACTGTGACCTATACAGCCACTGCTACACACCCCTCATGCAATTCTAGGAACCCCTCTGCCCTGATAACAGCTGCCCATGTCAGCCAGACCCTCACACAGGGTACACACTAATCTGGCTGGTGTCTGGTCCCACAGGGCCACATGTGACTGCAGGATACAGATGGACACCAAATTACCTTCGGCTGCACTGCACGGAACACCTGTCACACACTGGTAGTGATGGGGATGTACAGCAGGACCTATCTCTAGCACTGCATGTACTGCGGACCTAGTGCTGGGCACCAATCCTATCCCTCAGGGTGACCACAGAACCTGCACAATGGCATGGTCTGTAGCTACTCTGTGCCAGTATCACACACTGTCAGTTCGTCTTTCCCAGCTGAGGTACTGGAGAGGTGCAGACCCCATTTGGTGATCAGCTGTAGACTGCTATTCAGCATGTGCATTGCATCATGGGTATGGTGGGGTTAGCCTATCCTGGCACTCAGAGCAGACAATTTGTGCGGTGACCTGCAGGCCTTCTGTACCCAGACATTGCTGTGACATACACCATGGAGGTATAGCCTACTGGTTAATACATTGCCATTCTTGGCAGTGTTCATTGGTTCAGTTCCTCATTGTTCCCTCCTCTCATGCCTGTCCTACTCAAATAGTGTGCATGCCTGTAGAGGTCATATTTTTGCAGATCTGCGCTTCCAGCCCATAATACCCTCACCACAATTGCCAACATTCCCTCAGTCCGTCTATCTGCGTCTGTCAGCTGTGTAGAGTCCTGTCTGCCAGTGCAGGCTGCCACCCCATGTCATACCCTTTCCTGCATTGCGCCTCTTCATGCTTGCCTCGCCTGTGCCTGATCTGCATGGCACCACCACTCCTATGTCCACCCATCATTGTAATTATCCTGCCACCTCTGCCTCCACTGGGGGACATGTATTCCCATTGTCTGCCACCAACTGTTTTTCTGGTACTTTACATTGCCAACACCCTGTGCTGTGGTACAGCTGCCCCACCATGTTTGTCATCAGTACTGGCAGGCACATGGGATGCCCGCAGATATGGCAGGTCCAGCAGCTCCCACTTCTCCCTCCTTCACTCACCTGTTCATTGCCTTTCCTGAGTTCTCTATCTAGTGTTAGGGCTACATCTGTCTCTGTTCCGCACAGGTCATGCATGTTATCCTGAGGCACCTTGCAGTCCCTAGGGCACACTAACCTAGGACACCATAACCTTGTTAGGTCACCTTAACCTATGGTTCCATAGCCCAGGGTGCCTTCTGCAGTGCCTTGTCCAAGGGTGCCTAATATGGCGCTTAGCCTAGGAGGCCCTATAGGGCGCCTTATGAGGCACCTTACAGGGCACCTTACTAGGCACCTTGCAGGGCACCTTACTCGGCACCTTACATGGCACCTTATAAGGCACCTTACAGGGCACCTTACAAGGCACCTTACAAGGCGCCTTACAAGGCGCCTTGCAAGGCGCTTTACAAGGCGCCTTGTAACGCTCGTTAGTCTAAGGCGCCTTGTAACGCGCGTTAGCTGTCAGCTTGCTGTAACGATGCAATGCCCATGCCTTTATATGGGCATCTCTACCTTTACCGCGGAACCTACCACGAATGACATTACCGCAGTTTAGTAAACATACCCCTCAGTCTTCTATTGTCAAAGCAGCAGAACGTCAACTAGAACTAGAACTATGAAGAAAACAAAACAAGAAAATACTCGGAGAACCATTTCCCACTCCATGTCTAAGAACAGCTCCCATACTGCTCATATCTCTAAGAATCATTCATAGAATTGCCCTTTTACTCCATTCCTTTTTCTCTTCCTTTTTTTTTTTTTAAGATCCTTTAAAACTCAGAAAAAGGAGTCCCTCCCAATCCTAAAGGAACTCCCAGAATCCCCCTCACTCATACCAACCAACTTCTCCAACTCCGGTCCCTAATGAGACCATAAACCTATCTATGAAGCACTGGCCAAGCTCCTAGGCTTGCCCCTCACTCGCAGACGAACTGGATGGGACCTGGACTGGCCTGGAGAGAACTCAAGGAAAGACAATTAGCAGATAAGGTCTAATTTCTTCCTATTCGTCTCTCCGGGCCAGTCCAGGTATGTTAGGGCAGTACCAAAGCAGTACTTAAACTCGGGAGGGTCGTGCGAGTCCCGCCACAATAGCCGCGGCACCAACCTTCGCATCCCCCCTTGCCTGAACATCTAACCTATAGTGCTTCACAAAAGTATGCAGGGACGCCCACGTCGCCCCTCAACATATATCCACCGGCGGAACTAACGCAAACTCAGCCCAAGATATTGCCAGGCCTCTAGTAGAATGCGCTTTGAGCCCCTCTGGAGGCGATCTCCCTTTTGCTTGATAAGCCGCCGCTATAGCCCGTTTTACCCAACGGGCGATAGAAGCCTTGGAAGCCGCTTCTCCATTACGAGGACCACCAAAAAGCACGAACAACCTATCCGACCTCCGAAACGGCTCAGTTACCCTAAGGTATCTACGCAGCACGCGTCCCAAATCCAACTTTCTAAGTGACCAATCCATCTTACTTCCTTCCCGAACGTCAAACGTGGGAAGAGAAACTGATTGATTCATGTGGCAGGCGAACACTAACTTAGGAAGAAAGGGCAGCACCGGCCGCAAAACCACTTTTTCCTTCGTAAATTGAATGTACGGCTCTCTACATGAGAGTGCTTGCAGATCTGAAATTCTCCTTGCAGAACACACCGCCACCAGGAAAGCTGTTTTCCACAAAAACTCTTTCAGCTTCACCGCCGAGGTCGTCTTAAAAGGAGGTCCCGTCAAAGCCTCTAGCACCAAGTTCAAGTCCCATGGTGGTACTACCTGCCTAACTGGCGACCAAATATTCTTTGTTGCCCTGAGGAAACTTTGGATGTCCGGATGCGCCGAGAGAGAGCCGCCCTGTACTCTCCCCCGGTAACAAGCTAGCGCCGCCAGATGCACCTTGAGAGTGCCGAGAGCTAGCCCTTTCTCCAGTCCCCTTGAAGGAATGAAAGGATAACTGGCAAACTCGCAGAACAAGGCTTAACGCAGCGATCCACACACCACGCCTCAAAATTGCGCCACACTCGAACATACGCCAAGGAAATCAACCTTTTCCTGGACCATAGCATAGTCGAATATCCCTTACGTCGTAACCATTCCCTTTCAAGAGCCAAGCCATAAGCAAGAGCCGTGTGGCATTAACACGGAACCCTGGCTCAGCAGGTTGATCTGCACGGGCAATCTCCATGGAGGCTCCACCAAGAGCCGTACAAGATCCGCGTACCAGGGCCGCCTGGACCAATCCGGAGCTACGAGAATAACCTTTCCATCATACCCCATTATCTTCTGAATGACTCTCCCTATCAGAGGCCACGGAGGGAACACAAACAGCAGAACCCCCGACGGCTAGGGCTGAACCAGGCTGTCTAGGCCTTCCGACATGTGCTCTCTGTGCCTGCTGTAAAACCGAGCCGCCTTGGTATTGGCCAGGGTAGCCAAGAGATCCATGACTGGCTGCCCCCACCGCATCATGATGTCGTGAAACACTGCCAAGTTCAGCTCCCACTCTCCGGGATCCATGGCATTCCGACTGAGATAGTCGGCTTGAATGTTGTCCTTTCCCGCTACATGCGCTGCCGAGAGGGCTACGAGATGGACCTCCGCCCATATCAACAATTGCTGACTCTCCTCCAGCAAGCCCGCACTGCCTGTGCCTCCTTGCCGATTGATGTAGGAAACTGTCACCACATTGTCAGAGAACACTCGCACCGCTCGCCCTTCGAGGAGACCGACGAAATCCCGTAGGGCGAAATGCTCCGCTCTCAGCTCTAAACGATTGATTGACCGACCGCTCTCTTCCGCAGACCAGACCCCTTGCGTGACCTGAGACAGACAATGAGCCCCCCAACCAGCCAGGCTGGCATCCGTAGTTACCAACACCCACTCCGAGTGTTCCAGTGGCACCCCCGCTTGAAGATGCTCCAGAACCAACCACCACTGCAGACTGCTGCGCACGTCCTCTGGGCAAACAAGCCTCCATGACAGCGGATGATTTTGTGGAGACCATCTGGAAAGTAAGGCCTGCTGAAGTGGACACATATGCGCCCTAGCCCACGGGACCAGGTCCAAGGCCGCCGCCATAGAACCCAACAACTGTAGGTACCTCCAAGCTGTGGGAGCCTTCATCTGCAAGAACACTCCTATCTGAGCCAAAATCTTCTGTACCCTGTCCGGCGGTAGAAAAACCGAGCCGATCTCTGTATCGAACACAGCCCCAAGATACGTCAGCCACTTCACTGGTTGCAAATGACTCTTTGCCTGGTTGATGACCCAACCTATCTGTTCCAGGAACTCCACTACCTGAGAGGTCGCTGCGATTGATTCCGCCATAGACCCTGCTCAGATCAGCCAATCATCCAGGTAGGGATACACCTGAATTCCTTCCTTCTGTAGCGCCGCCGCAGCCACCACCATCACCTTGGTGAAAGTCTGATGCGCCGTCGCCAGCCCGAACGGTAAGGCCCGAAACTGAAAATGACCCATGGGTACCGCAAATCGTAAAAACCTTTGATGATCCCTTCGGATCGGAATGTGCAGATAAGCCTCTGTCAGATCTATGGACAAAAGCACCTCCCCCGGCTTTACCGCCCGAATAACCGATTTTAGGGTTTCCATCTGAAAATGAGGCACCCTCAAGCAGCGGTTTACTTGCTTGAGGTCCAGAATTAGCCGAAAAGAACCTTCTTTCTTGGGCACTACAAAATAAATCGAGTATCGACCTAAGCCGTACTGGTCTGGTGGAACTGGTACCACCGCTTGAAGCCTCAATAAGCGCTTCAGCGTGTCACCGACCGCAGTTCTCTTCACCTGATGCCCACACGGGGATGACACAAAGGCCTCCGCCAGTGGATGCGTGAACTCAAGCGCATACCCCTTGCGGATAATCTCCAGCACCCATTGATCCGTAGTTATGTCGGCCCAGGCGACGAGATATCCCTGCAAACGTCCTCCTACAGGAATCTCCACCTGGACCTGCCGACCTTCATTGCGGCTTCTTAGAGGAGTTCTGCTGGGCGTTAAAATAGCCCCTGCTGAATCCCCTAGCTCCTCGAAAGGACTGCCCCCTGGCTACAAGCCGTCCTCTTTGATAAGGCGCAAACCGCGACCCTCTGAACCTGCAAAATTCTCTACCTTGCCCTCTCTGCATAGGTCCCAGCTTCGACGCTCTCAGTCGGTCCTCCAGAAGCCGACCCCCCTTGGAATCACCCAAATCCTTCACAATCTTTTCCAAGGTCTCCCCAAAGAGCAGCTTGCCCTTGTAGGGGAGCTTACTGAGGCGAGATTTAGAAGATGCATCCGACGCCCAATTCCTCAGCCAGAGAAACTGCCTAGCGGCAATTACCGACACCATGGACTTCGCAGAAATCCTTACCAAATCATAGAAGACATCTGCCAGATAAGCCGCCGCAGACTCCAGCTTTGCTCCCTCCGAGGCCGCTTCCTTCTCCTTATCCGAGGTTGGGTCTCCCTGTATCCAATGGATAGAAGCCCTTGAAATATATGCCCCACAAATAGAGGCCTGCAGAGCCAGAGCACTGGAATCAAACGTCTGTTTCAGAAGCACCTCCAACCTACGATCCTGAAGATCCTTAAGGGCTGTGGCGCCTTCCACCGAGATCGTCGTCTTTTTGGTGACCGCCGAAACCAGCGCGTCCACCTTAGGCATTCACAACAACTCCTTCTCTTCCTGGGGCACTGGATAAAGCTGCCCAATGGCGTGACCCCCTCTCAGGGTAGCCTCTGGGCATTCCCACTCTGATTCTATCATCTGCTTAATTACCCTGTGCACCGGGAAGCAGCGTTGCTCTGTTTTAAAGCCCTGTAACAAGGGATCCTCAAGGGGCTCCTGCTGCACCGCCAGGAGCACTATATTCAGCGCTGCCAGAGACTGAGCGATCAACGCTCCCAGCTCCTCCTTGCGAAACACCCGGAATACATTCAGGTCTTCGCCCAGTCCAAGTTCACCTTCCTCTAACTCCAATGGCCAGGAGTTCAAACCTGTTTCTGAAGAAATTTTTCCTTCTTCTGCTCCCTGCGGAATAGAGAACTGCGGCCCGAAGCCCTCAAAGGCTGTCTCTACCCCCCTGCCTGCCCCAGAGACCCCCTTCCCAGGGTCTGCTTCCTTAGACTCCCCTTTCTGTAAGTCCACTAGGCTGGAAGCTGACGGCATGGTCCCTGCCTGAGCCACTTTTAACATATATGCCTTATGCATTGCTAAAATAAAATCAGCAGGAAACAAGGAGTCTAAGCTTCCCTGCACTTCAGACGACTGCTGCTGAAGCGGAACCTCAGCCGGAGGCACTTTATTTGATTTTGATTTTCTCTTTCCTGCTTTGGGCATCAGCGCGGGAGAAACCTCAGGCTCAGCCAAAATGGCTGCCGTAACCGCCTTTTCAGGGGTGCCTTGAGTTCCCTCTATCAACTCCAATGATGACTTGCGCTCCATTTCTACACACAAAACGCCTCCTGCAACAACCTCCGTTTAGCAGAGACTCCCTCCCGACGAACGCAGCGATCCCCGCCTGGAGAACACACTGCCAACGCCAGGAATCCTGAAGAAAAAAACACACACCTCTGCGAGGCCTAACGCCCCTGTGGCGGCGTCCAAACGCCCCCGCCTATCGAACAAACAACTGGCACACTGATACTCTCCTACCTGACAGCACACTGTGTAAGTCCTGCTCTCCTACTCTCCGCTGTTAGCGGAGTACGGGGATTGCAGCAATCGGTGGTAGGGAAGAGGATTCTGGGGCTCCCAGCTCCTTCCCTAACCCCTCTGAAGCGACAGATCCTCAGACGTGAAGCAGTCTCTGCCCCTGTGCTGCTACCAGACACCTTTGGCAGCTGAGGACTGTCTGACTTTTTTTTTTTTTAATATATTTACTAAGGATACTCCTTTTGCCTTTCTGCCCTGCTAGGGCACTTGAGCAAAAATGTTTTATTTTATTTTTTTTACTTCAAGATTCTCCTGTCTATTTCCTATTCCTTCCTCCTGGGAGCCTGTCAGCCACATGTTCTGTTCAGCTGCTGAGGACTGAAAGACTGAGTCTCTGGCACCAGAGGGAGCTGTATAGGCTGTCAGCAAGACTTTGAGTTTTTTAGTCCTCAGCTGCTGGAGGAGGTTGACTACCCTAACGTACCTGGACTGGCCCGGAGAGACGTTGTTTCTTTCTCTTTAACATTAACAAAATTCATCCTTTCCTGCCTGAACATACTACTAAGACACTTGTACACTTTAATCACCTTCCGTCTTGACTACTGCAACCTCCTTTTTGCTGGTCTTCCCCAGAGTCATCTCTCTCCTCTTCAATCTATTCAAAACTCTGCTGCACGGCTTATTTTCCACCAACCCTGTTACTCTCATATAACCCCTCTTCTTAAATCACTTCACTGGCTGCCCTTTCCTTTCCATATACATTTCAAACTTCTTCTAAACTATAAATGCATTCACACTACTGCCCTCATTACCTTTCCTCTCTTCTTTCTCCCTGAACTCCTCCTCATGAACTTTGCTCCACTTTAGGCTTTCTCCTCTCTACGCCCTTTTCTTCTTCTGCAAACTCCAGACTTCTATCTTTTCACTTTGCTGCTCCTTATGCCTGGAACAAACTTCCTGTATCTCTACACCTGGTCTCATCTCTTCCCCTTTTCAAATCCATGCTAAAAGCTCACCTCTTTGAGGCTGCCTTTAGATCCTAATCTCCTATTCTACTTGAACCCTTTATTTCTCATGTTTGTCTGTCTGTCTGTCTTGATTAGATTGTGAGCTCTGTTAAACAGGGATTGTCTTTTATATGTGCTTGTAGAGTATTGCGTATGCCTTGTGGCACTTTATAAATGATTAATAGTAGTAGTAGCCCTTTGGGTTTGTTAGAGTACTCTTGATGGGATGGCTCAAGTTTTTGATGATATTTTATCTTCTGGTTTTAGGTCCTAGGAACCCTGGGGTATTGGGCTGTTGATCCCAGTGTGTGGGGGGTCTGTTTTTTCCATGATTTTATTTTTGGGGTTTTTAGTTTGCTTTTAGTATTTTTTGCCTCATGTGGTTCCTCTTTGCCCCTTCTCAGGCCCCTCCAACATACATATGCGATCCCATATGGCATTAAATCCAAACATGCATGCACCAAACCCCACGCCCGGCCCCTTCCCAAACAATCTGTGCAGAGCATGGCAGAGCAGAGTTAGACCCTTCCCCATAAAACTTACCATATGAGAAAAAAAATCCCTCTCAATATCAAGCATATTGTGAATTAATCAGGGCCAGCCCCAGAGTTGATTCAATGTTGGCACCCTAAGCAAATCTTAACCTGTATATCTCCCCTGGCTATCAGAATTTATTGTTTAGCTTTGAATGCCCTGCTCTCTGCCGACCCCCAGAAGTGATCACCTTGGTTGCCTGATGGTTGGGCCGGCCCTGGAATTAATACAAAAAAAGTCATTTGGGACCAAAAGCAAATCTACCATGCCAGTTCTAACTTCAAAAACTCACACAAGGACCTTACCTAGGAAAAGGCAGCACCATAAACATCGCAGTGAGCTCTAAAACATCAATAAACCTATTAGGAAAGCTGAACAAGCCAGATTACTACAGAAATTCCCTGCTAACAGAATACCCAGTCTAGATCACATACACACACGCACACACACACACACATATTACAGATAGGCCTTTGCCAGTAAGTGACCACAAAGTGAAAATAGAAATATACAGACAAAAATTAAGCTAAAACCTCAGAAAACCAGACGCTGCATGCAGTGCACCAGAGAAACAGACAGAAATGCATTTCTTCCTATATTGTACTAAACAAAAGACAGCAGATGCCAGGATTGGCATTAAGAAGGAAGCAACAGGGCAATTGCCCTGGGCCTCCAAGCCAAAGAAGGCCTTACATCTGTCTGAGACTGAAAACGGCACAGTTTGCTAGCGGGCTTTAGGTCCCTTCTCAGATTTTTGCCTTGGGCTAGGCCCCAGCCATGTCCAACAACAATCCTGACTCCTGGCAAATGTACTTTCCAAATACCGACATTTTCCAGTTACAAAATAGAAAATTAAAATATTTTTTCTACCTTTGTTGTCGGGTAATTTTATTTTTCTAATAGTGTTAGTCCCAGTCTCTGTTTTATTATTTTCTTCTGTCTTCTCTTAGCTCTCTTTTCATAGTCTCCTCTCCATTTGCCATTTCTTCTCTCTCCTCCTGTCTTCAGTTCCTCCCTTATATCAGTTTTTAACACTGATCTCTTCAGTTTTCTTCCATTTAATTTTCTGTTTCTCTACTCAGATTTCACTTCTTCTTACCAACCACTCCTCAATGTCCCCCATTTTACTGTATCTAGCTATAGCTTTCCATCTCTTTCCCTCACCCCAACCCTCCCATTTCCCAGCTCTCTCTCCTTCCCTAGCCCCTTATTTCCTAGTCTTTCATCAACTCTCCCCCTCTCTCCCCCATGTCCAGTATTAACCCCTCTCCCCGTCCTGCTTCCCTTCCTCCATGTCCACCAGCTTCTCTCTGTGTCCCTATCCCCCATATCCAACATTTCCCCTCTTTGCCCCTTCTTCCTCCTCCCATGTCCAGCATACCCCCTCTGTCCCTATCCCCCTCATGTCCAGCATCTCCTCTATATCTCTACCCCCATTCTAGCATATCCCCTCTGTCCCTACCCTCCCATGCCCAGCATACTCCTTCTCTATCCCCATGTCCAGCATATCCATACTGTCCCTATCCCCCCCCCCATGTTCAGCATACTCCTTCTGCCCCATCCTCCCATGTCCAGCATACCCTTTCTACCCCTATCCCTCCAATGCCCAACACCCCCTTCTATCCCTATCCCCCTATGCTAGCATCTCCCCCATTTCACCCCACCTCATGTCCAGCTGGCTTCTCCACCCCTCACTGCCTGCCTGGCCTGCCCTTGCCCCACCTCCGCTTTTCCTGTTCCATTGGCCATGGCAGCAGCAGAACTCCAATTTCTTTTTAAAAAAAGGGTCTGTGACCCTGTGGTCAGAACCACTTCTGATGAGCCCTGACTTCAATTACCCCTTCATAGTATAGACGGGTGCCTCAGAAGTGAGCTCAGGATGGCTTTTATAAGCTGGAAAGCAGTAATCAAGAAGGAAGCACGGTTAATAAAATGGCCAATGGAAGAATTCCATTATTAGCTACTGGAACACAGGTTCATCCTAGTAATGACTCACCAAACACTTAAATTGTTAGCCCAAATATAGAGGCCAATGCTAGAGTTATACAAAGGTTCTTAAGTCTTCAAACCTTCCCTTAAAACAGGTGTTCTTAACCAGGGGTATCCATACTTCTTGGGGATATGGGAACCAAACAATAGGGGTATGAATCTCTGAACAATTAAAAAAAGATTAAAATTTAGATCATTAATTATCACAGTTATCAACATGGAATGAGGCAGCGGGGCCACTAACCAATCAACAATCAGATCACTCAACATGAATATCTTTCCACTTCACCATTTTGCCAGTTGATGTTGGCAGCATCAGCGTTATATTGCTTTTAACTGCTTCCAGCCTGTCCAGCCCTTAGGCACAACTTTCTTTTTGGGACAAGTGAGCATCTATTTCAAAATATTTTTTTCTTGTATAATATTACTTCATAAAAAAAAAATATTTTTCATCTGAAATTTAAATTTTTTATTATTTTTTCACAGATCTGTTGCAAAATGTCACTGTTAAAAACCAGAAATGGAATTTGAAGCCATCAGAATTGAGAGAACATCTCGAAACCAAGCACAGTAATCATGTTGGAATCTCGGTTGATGCTTTCAAGTTGAAAAAAAATTCATTATGACCAGAAAATAACTCTTTCATCATATGGGTTTGCTCCGCCTGGGAAACCTCGTTTGGAAGCCTCCTACAAAGTTTCATACATGTTTGTCAGAGAAAAGAACCCCCATACAATCGAGAAAGCCTAGTGAAGCCCTGTGCACTGGAGATAACTAAAATCGTGCTGGGAGAAGATGCCGTGAAGCAGTTGAGTTAGGTGCCCTTGTCCAACGACAGTGTATGTCAAAGAATTAAGGATATGAGTGAGGACATACTAACCCAAGTCATTAGCGGGATTAAAAACAGTCCTATAAAAATTAGCATGCAGCTCAATGAATCAATTGATGTTTCAAACCACAGTCAATTGCTAATATTTGTATACCTATGTTCATGAAAAGAACATCAAGGAAGAGTTTTTATTGTGTGATCGACTTGAAACAACAACCAAACAGCTGATGTGTTCAAGTTGATCCAATTGTTTTTTAATCATCATGAGTTAGCATGGGATTTGATTGGGTCTATTTATATGGATGGAGTTCCTGCCATGATTGGCAAATAGTCTGGATTCGTTGCTCTGGTCAAGGAAAAAGCTTCATATGTGTTGATCTCACACTGTATTCTACATCGCCAAGCTTTGGGAATGGTGTAAATCCTCAGCTTTATTCATGAACATGCATTAAATCATCAGCTATTTCAAGCATTCTGTGAAGAAACTGCAACGGAACATTATGTTTTACTGTATCACACAAAGGTAAGTTGACTATGTCATGGTCATGTTTTGGCATGTATAGTGGAACTACAGGATGAAATTTTACAATCCTTGAGGATCAAAAATCTCCTCTTGCAAACACTTTGGAGGATGAACATTTTATTGTTAGCCTGGGATAGTTGGCCAATATTTTCTTTTTTTTTTTTTTTTTTTTTTTTTTAAACTTTTATTTTCATTTTGCAACAAACAAAAGAAACAACACACCAAAGGAGACAAAACAAGTATACAATAAAGAAAAGTAAACCCAATTACCCCCCACCCCCACGCTTCTTCTCTAGCTGATTATGTCAGCATGTGAGCGCTTCCAAACAAACAGTGATTATACATCAAAACAATCAAAAGAGTATCTGCGATACAGAATAATCATGGGACAAAGATATATACAAATTTAGACAGTCAGATGAGAGCATTGAGCAGAATGTACATAGTCATTGAGCATCTTCCATTTAGACCGATGATGAGGAGTCTGAGTGGGAGAAGCAAACATACGAGGTATTTGTTCATATTTACTGTAGAGACAGACATGATTCCACCATTCATTGGGGCTCAGCTGGGAGCTATTTTTCCAGTATTTCGTAATTAGGGAAATAGCAATGCCAAGCATAAAGTCCAAAAGGAAGTTAGCCGTTTTTGGAAGAGAGGGGATCCCCGCAGCTGAGCGAAGTCCCACTATCCTCCAAGAAAGGGGCTCTTGAAAGTGCAAAATAGACTGGATACGACCCCAGACCCGACGCCAGTAATACTGTAGTGCGGGGCATTCATACATAACATGAGGTAGTGAACCAATGGCCGCATGGCATGTCCAACAACTATTGCCCTGAGTAGTGTTCCATTTGGCTAATCTGTCAGGAGTGTAAAAACACCGGTGGGCTAGAAAGAAGAGTGTCTGAGTGAGTGAGGCGGATCGGGAGACCCGTGTCACTCTACTCCAGACAAGGCTCCATTGCTCCGGGGTCAAAGTCACATGCAATTCTCTCTCCCATGCTTTCTGCGCTATAGGGGTATCTCTAGTTATAGCATTACATAAGGTTTTGTAAAAATTGGATGCTACACCCGGTGAACTACCGATAGATCGGATAGTCTCCAACCAACCTTGTGTAGGGGAGGCCGATGGCGGGAGCACCTTAGCACTCCGAAGGCAATGCTGAAGTTGCACCAATTGAAAGTAGTGTTTCGCTGGGAGACCAAATTCAATTTGCAATTCACTAAAAGTTTTCCAGCGACCTTCATGGAACAACTGACTAGGAATCCAAATGCCCCTAGTGTACCAGGGGCTCCACGCCATCGGCTTATTTTGTATTCGAAATCGAGTATTATACCAAAGTGGGAGCTTGTCTAACGGACAGAGTCGGGAGTCTAAAGAGTGCATAAGAGTAGTAAAGGCACCTAAGGTGTCTAAAAGCATTGGTGGAAAGTGGGAGTCTGATGGGAGAGTCATACCAGGGAGAAAAGTAAGAGGAATCGGTTTGCAAAGGGCCTCTTCTAGGTCTAGCCACACAGGTCTACTCGGTACTGGATCTTCCAGCCAGCGAGCGCCTTGTTTGAGAAGAAAAGATTGATGATACTTCAGGAAATCAGGGAATCTGACACCCCCATTTTCCTTATCTGCTTGCAGCTTATGTTTCGCTATCCTAGGTGTCTTGTTTTGCCACAAGTATCTAGTCAGAAGGCCCTCTATATCTTTATATATACGTCGAGGGAAGAGACAGGGCAACATTTCTAAGATATAATTCACTTTCGGAACAATCATCATTTTTATGGTTTCTAATCGACCCCACCAGGTAAGTGTTAAAGGAGTCCAGCGGTGAGTTAGCGCCCGGACTTTAGAGATTAAGTCTTTGGCATTGAAGGAGATAGTGTCTTCCAAAGGAGAACAATAGTGAACCCCAAGGTATTTGACCATGCGAGGTTGCCATAAAAAGGGGAAGGGTTGCATATCTGCCTGATGAAGCAAAGGATTTAATGGAAAGGCTACCGACTTGGTCCAATTTATCTTATAACCGGACAGTTGTGAGTATTTACCAATTTGCTCTAGGACAGCCGGTACTGAGTCTATAGAGACAAAAAGCATAAGGTCATCAGCATACGCTGAAATTTTGATTTCCCTATGGGTGAAGGGGACTCCATGAATCTCCTCCGATTGCCGGATTAGTAAAGCCAAGGGTTCAAGTGCAAGATCGAAGAGAAGTGGAGACAGTGGGCATCCCTGGCGAGTGCCGCGTTGAAGGGGAAAGGCTGAGACTTTAAAGCATTGGCACATATACTGGCTGTAGGCTGTGCGTACATGGTGTGAAGACAACGGAGAAAACCTTCCCCGAATCCGTACCAGCGGAGGACTGCAAATAGGAAGGGCCACTCTAAGCGATCAAAGGCCTTCTCAGCATCAAGTGAGAGGCCAACAAATGGGCGATCAAGATTAACTGCGGTAGTCAATACATGGCATAGAGTCCGAGCATTGTCAGCAGTTGATCTACCAGGAATGAAACCGCATTGATCTGGGTGTATTAAGGTAGGCATCCTATCCGAGAGCCGGGTAGAGAGAATGGTGGCAAATATTTTATAGTCCGCGTTTAAGAGGGAGATTGGACGATAATTAGCTGTTAGTTGCGGGTCTCTCCCCTCTTTCTCAAAAACTACTACATTTGCCATTGAAAAGGACCCAGAAGGAGAACCCTCCTCGGCCAGAGCAGAAAAATAAATTTTCAAAACTGGAGCTAAGTCAGCGTGAAAAGTTTTGTAGAATTCAGCAGGGAGACCGTCTGGGCCTGCGGCTCGACCTGAGGCACATTTCTTGATAGCAGAATGAATTTCTGAGACAGTAAATGGTGTGTCCAAGGCCACTCTATCTTCGTCAGATAGGGTCGGTCTTTGTACCCCTGAAAGTAAGCGTTCAAATACATCTGGCTCAAAATCACATTCAGATTGATAAAGCCGGGTATAAAAATCACGAAAGAGTTCTAAGATTTCGGTATCTTTAGTGACCAAGCCCCCCCCCGACGGATTGCGGAGGGCGGTAACACGCTTGGCTTCTTTTTGACCTTTTAGGGTATTTGCTAATAATTTGCCAGCACGATTATTTTCCCGATAATATAGCCCTTGTTGAGATTCGATATTTTTAACAGCAGCAGTGTACAAAAGTTGATTGTATTGAAAACGCAAGCGTTGTAAACGGAGTAAAATACATGGGTCAGTACGGGACGTGAGGAGACGCTCCCCAGCTTGTATCTGCTGCTCTAGAATCAGTAAATGCTGCTTTCTTTGTTTCCCCTGCCGAATTTGATAGCTAGTTATAGTGGCGCGGATAGATGCTTTAAAACCCTCCCACCAAGCCCAGCTCGCTGTGTCATGGGGTGAGTTAAAATGAAAATAATCTTGGATAGCGGCCTTTATATCAACCTGAAAATCTTTTTGACCCAGTAGGGATCTATCAAAAAACCAAGCTCGGGGAGAATCGTCCCGCGCAGTGACACGTAATGATAAAGATATGGCAGCATGATCTGAAATATGGAGAGGATGAATCCTAGTCGTGTCTACCTGAGAAATCAGCGCTTTGGAAATGAGAAAGAAATCTATTCTAGATTGGGAGTGATGGGGGGCAGAAAAGAAAGTGAACTCTAAGTCGGAGGGGTGAAGCAGCCTCCATATATCTACCAGCGCAAGATCTTGCATCAGAGCTGTAAGGGTAGCAAGACTCTTGGGTGGACTACTCGTTCTAGGCGGCTGTCTATCTATCAGAGGGTCTAACACTTGATTAAAATCACCACCAAGTATTAATGGAGTATTGGCAGAGGCCTGTGCCAACTGCGCAATACTTGCATAGTAAGCAGGGTTGTCCACATTCGGGGCATAAATGCAAATACATGTAAATTCACTATCTCCAACCTTAAGATGTACGCGGGCCCATCTACCCTCCTTGTCAGCGCTAGTATCAATTACAGTAGCTTGCAAAGATTTCTTAACCAAAATGGCTACCCCGCACCGTTTGGAAACGGCGGGAGAATAGGCAGCCACCATATAAGGCTTAACATTGAGTTTCAGTGTTTCAGCAGAGTTTAAGTGCGTTTCCTGAAGAAACGCTAAATCAGCATGCTCATGGCTAAGATAGCTAAGGATTTTCTTTCTCTTGATTGGACTATTAATGCCCTTTACGTTGAGTGATAAGATTTTACATAAAGCCATTCAGACAAGTTAAAAATTCTGAGCATGATAGCGCACATAAGTTCACAATGTCCCTCATATTGACTGTATCTGGCTGTACATATGGCATAAAAGAAAATAAGCTTAGATAATACAATGAAGCGCCCCACATTAAAAAAGAAAAGCCGCAGCGCGGTAGAGAAGAAGCAAAACCCCAAAAATTACTGGCGACCATGTGTCTGCGGGGAGAAGCCCCAGAGAAGGCCGAAATTGAACAAACACATAACCTGTAGGACTGTGCGTGCTCCGAATCCGACCGAGGCACACATCATGGAGGGATAGGAGACCACAAAACAAAAGTCATAGAAAGAAAGTAAGAAAGTCCAGGTAATCTCTGTGCTGAACTATGACCGCCGCATCGGGCCCTTCAAAATGGCGGACAGAGCCGGCAAATAAAAGTCCAAGTCGTTGGATTAGCGCATCTGCTCTGCTTCTTTGGAGTCTAAAAATGTTGATAGTAGATCAGGATCTTCGAATGTCCTGGTTTGGTTGTGGAGAGTCACTCGGAGCTTCGCGGGATACAACAGGCCAAAGCGAGCCTGTAGCTGTTGAAGTCGAGGGCGAAAAGCAAGGAGTTTCTTCCGTCGGTCGACTGTAGGCTTTGCCAAATCAGGGAAGAAGGAGACTTTGTGACCTTCAAATTCCAAATGATGGTTCGCCCGGGCAGCATTTAAAATTTGTTCCACTTGTTGATATCGTAGCAAGCGAAAGATAATAGGCCGGGGGGTCGTTCGGTTGAGCGCCATGTGGGTAGGAACACGGTGTGCTCGATCGATTTCCAGTTCTTTATGAAAGGTGATCTTCAGCAAGGAGGGAAGAGTTTTGAGCAGGAATTCTCTCATATCTCCCGCTTCCACCCCCTCCGGTATTCCAATGAGCCTCACATTGTTGCGACGGGCTCGATTATTGCTATCTTCTAACTCCTTTTGAAGATTCTGTATCTGGCGCTCAGCCTTGTCCAGTGTGCCCAAGCGCACCGCGTGCGAGTCGAGGACCCCCGCCATATTGTCCTGCCGTAATGAGAGACTTTCAAGTCGGTCCTGGAGCACTCCAAAGTCTTCTCGCATGGCTCTAAGCGCTTCTCCATTGGACTGCACCAATTCCTTCACGCCGCGTATTTCCTCTAAAATCTCCAGGTGCATTTCGGGGTTCTCCCGAAATGGAACCATCTTCTGTGGGGAGGACACCTCTGTTTTGGAGCGTTTTCCGTGAGAAGAAGGAGACCCGAAGTCCAAGCGCGCTGGTTTATGGGCCGCCATCCCCCCCGAGGTACCCCGGTCAGCCCGGAGCGAAATAGTAAGTTTGTATAGGTATTATGTCAGGATTCTAAGTAGGCCTCTCGGGAGCTTCAGCGCGAAGCGTCTTACCCGCTGGACATCAGGCTCCGCCCCCCCCCCCCCCCGCTGGACATCAGGCTCCGCCCCCCCCCCCGTTGGCCAATATTTTCAGTCTCCTCAATGATTTGAATGTTGATGGAGGGAAGGGAAATAGATATTACTCAAACCAGGGGAAAGCTTATGGCATTTACAAGGAAATTAGTTATTTGGAGTTGTCATATTGAAAGTGGAAATCTGGTGAACTTTCCAATGCTTGATGATATTCTTACTGGAGATGGTAAAACATTGCCTGTGGAAATATCTCAAGAAGTCAAAAACTATTTGGAAGTCCTAAGTACAAATTTTGAGGATTACTTCTCAGATATTAATCATTTTACATGGAATCTGTTTGGATCATGAACCCATTCTCATTTGATTTATTTACGATGAGTGACAATGATTTAGCAAAGGATGATTTCATTGAAATCCAAGACGACCCAAGAAAGAAAGTTGATTTCGAAAAGGCTGGGCTGGATATTAGGTAGTTTTGGTATGAGCAAGTTGCAGCTTACCCTAGCTTGGCAATGAGGGCAATGAATAGTGTGCTTCCCTTCACAACTACTTATCTCTATGAAACAGAATTCTCTACATTATTAAACTTGAAATCAACGTGGAGAAATTGACTTGATGTGTCAGATAACATGTGATTAACACTGTCAGTAACTGTACCTTGATTCCCTGTTTTGATTGCACATAAACAACAGCAAAAATCTAACTAGTCCAAAATACTGTCAGCATGGTTTAAAGGTGAGGTCAGAGAGGCTGTTGTACAAAAAAGACATCTTTCAGGAAATGAAAAAAGGAGCTAAATGACAAAAACTGGAAACAACATAAGCAATGACAAATTAGATGCAAGGCATTGATATGGCAGGCAAAGAGAGAATTTGAAAAAAAGCTTGCCATGGAAGCGAAAAGGCATAATAAAACCTTTTTCAAGTACATTCATAGCAAAACACCTGTTAGTCAGTTGGAAGATTAGATGGCAGAGGGGTAAAAGGGGCACTAAGAGGGGACAAGGCCATAGTGGAGAGACTGAATGAATTCTTTGCTTTGGTCTTTACTGAAGAAAATGTAGGGAAGTTACCCATGACTGAAATGGTATATAAAGGTGATGCATCGGAAGAAATGAAAGAAATATCAATAAACCAGGAAGATGTATTACAACTGTTTAATAAACTAAAGAATATCAAATCACCTGGATCGCATGGTATACATCTGAAGGTGCTGAAAGAATTGAAATATGATATTGTAGACCTACTATTAGTAATCTGTGAACTATCATTAAAATTATACCTGAAGATTGGAGGATGGTCAATGTAACGCCAATTTTTAAAAAGGTTTCTAGGAGTGATCCTGGAAACTACAGACCGGTAAGCCTGATGTCAGTACCAGGCAAAATGGTAGAAACCATTATAAAGAACAAAATTACTAAACATGTAGATAGTCATGGTTTATTGGGAGAAAGCCAAGATGGCTGTTTGGAAGGCGGTATATCAAGCTCAAAAAACATAAACATGGCTTTAGCCAAGGAAGGTCTTGTCTTACTAATCTGTTATATTTTTTTGAAGGTGTCAATAAACAGGTAGACAAAGGTGAGCCGGTCAATTTTCAGAAAGCCTTTGACAGGATCCCTCATGAGATACTCGGCAAAATTAAAAGTCATGGGATAGGAGGCAGTGTACTATTGTGGATCAGGAACTGGTTAAAAGATAGAAAGCAGAGAGTAGGGCTAAATGGCCAATTATCTCAATGGAGAAAGGTGAATACTGGAGTACCCCATGGATATGTGCTGGGTCCGCTGCTTTTTAACATATTCGTAAATCACCTGGAAATGAGAATATCGAGTGAGATAATCAAATTTGCAGATGACACAAACTTATAAAAACCCAAGAGGATTGTGAAAAATTGCAAGAGGACCTTAATAAATTGGAAGACTGGATGTTCAAATGACAGATGAAAATAGAATGCTAGGAATCAAAAGGAAAGGAATGGAGAATAAAACAAAGGATAATGGCTCTGTATCATTCCATGGTGCGACCGCACCTTGAATATTGTGTACAACTCTGGTCTGGATATAGCGGAATTAGAAAAGGTACAGTGAAGAGTCACCAAAATGGTAAATGGGATGGAAGGATACCCCTATGAGGAGAGGCTTAAAAGGTTAGGGCTCTTGAGATCATAAGATATGCCATACTGGGCTGGATCAAGGTCCATCAAGCCCAGTATTCTGTTTCCAACAGTGGCCAATATAGGTCATAAGTACCTAGCAGTTTCCCCAAAAAACACAGGTTCCACAATGCTTGTATTGGGTCAAAGAGTAATATCCTGGGTCCCTTTTAATAATGGTTCATGGACCTTTACTCCAGGAACTTGTCCAAACCTTTTTTAAACTCAGCTACACTAACAACTTTTACTACATCCTCTGGTAACAAATTCCAAAGTTTGATTACACGTTGAGTGAAAAAATATTTTCTCTTATTAGTCTTAAATAGGTTACCCTGTAGCTTCATTGCAAATGCAATTTTGTTGATGTAAACAATCGATCTACGTTTACCCATTTCACTCCATTCATTATAGATCTCTATCATATCTCCCCTCAGACGTCCTAACCTTTTTAGCCTCTGTTCATAAGGGTATCCTTCCATACCCTTTACCATTTTGGTGGCTCTTCTCTGTACCTTTTCTAATAACATTATATCCTTACGGCGACCAGAATTGCACACAATATTCAAGGTGAAGGCGCACCATGGAACGATACAGAGGCATTAGAATATCCTTTGTTTTATTTTCCATTCATTTCCTTATGATATCTAGCATTCTATTTTCTCTCTTGGCCGCCGCTGCACACTGGGCAGAGGGTTTTAACATATTATCCACGATGACGCCTAAATCTTTTTCCTTGGTGGTGGTTCCTAATGAGGAATCTTGCATCGTGTAACCATAGTTTGGGCTGTTCTTTCCTAGGTGCATAACTTTGCACTTGCCAACATTAAATTTCATCTGCCATTTGGATGCCCAGTCTTCCAATTTATCAAGATCCTTTTGCAATGTTCCACAATCCTCATGGGTTTTAACAACTTTAAATAGTTTTGTGTCATCTGCAAATCTGATAACCTCACTCGTCATTCCCATTTCCAGGTCATTTATGAATATGTTAAAAAGCAGCGGACCCAGCACAGATACCTGGGATACTCCACTATTCATCTTTCTCCATTGGGAAATTTGGCCATTTAGCCCTACCCTTTGCTTTCTATCTTTTAACCAGTTCCTGATCCACAATAGTACACTGCCTCCTATCCCATGATTTTTTAGTTTTGCCAACAGTCTCTCATGAGGGGCCTTGTCAAAAGCTTTCTGAAAGTCCAAAAACACTATATCAATTGACTCACCTTTGTCTACCTGTTTATTCACACCTTCAAAAAAACATAACAAATTAGTAAGACAAGATCTTCCCTGTCTAAAGCCATGTTGGCTGTCTCCCATTAAGCCATGACTATCTACATGTTCAGTAATTTTGTTCTTTATGATTTTTTGTACTATTTTTCCTGGTACTGACATCAGGCTCACCGGTCTGTAGTTTCCCAGATCACCCCTGGAACCCTTTTTTTTTTTTTTTAATTTTTTATTTAAACCAATTTCCCACTTTACAAGTAAAGAAAAAGATTAGGAACATACTACTCATATCAACATAAGAAATACACAACAAAATAACCAACCACTCAATAGTCAGTAGATTAGTTCCATTACATCTTAGTCCCCAATATTAACACCTCTATAAGGTTCCAAACAAGTAATCATAATAAAGAAAAAGTGTACATCGATTGAGCAAAGATATAACACATGGCAGCCAGTACAGGAATTATCCCACCTCCCCCCCTCCCGCCTCCCTCACCTGAAGAAATTTAAGGAGTTGTAAGGGTTCAAAGAACAAGAAATGCTTAGACTGATACAATAAAGCACACTTACAAGGAAACCTCAGTTTAAATTGGGCACCCAAAGCAGTAGCTCTCTGGCGTAAAGCCAGAAACTCCTTCTGCCTTTTTTGGGTGTCCCTTGACAAATCAGGAAATAACATTACCTTTGAGCCCATAAACTGAGACAATGACATCCTAGTGAAATCTAACCTAAGCACAGTATTGCGATCAGACTCAAAGGCAAAGGAAACTAACAATGTGGCTTTGCCAGTGACCACCTCCAGAGAACTCTCCAAAAAGTCCATTAGTTCCAACTGGTCTGGCCCAGGAGCACCCACATCCCCTCCCTCCGCCCCAGACCCAGAAGACACAACATACTGAACTCTAGTGATAGGTGGCAAATTGTCCACTGGCATCAGGAGGACCTCCGTAAGGTACTTCCGGACAAGTCCCAGTGGTTCCAGTAACGGTGATCTCGGGAAATTCAGAAAACGCAACGTATTTCTGCGCATAGCATTATCCATATATTCCAATCGTCGCAAGGAAATCAGGCGCTCCTTAGCAAAAGTCTCCCCCACATTCTGTAACTCCTCCACCTTAGCCTCCAGCACTGCCACCTTATCAGCTTGCTCCACACACTTGGACTCAACCGCCATACACCGGCCTTTCACAAGTAAAAATTCCTGCGACAATGCTCCCACCACTGGAGCAAGGGAATTCTGGAGCGAGGAGATAGCTTCCCATAAGCTCTCTAAAGTTACCTTAGCTGGTTTCTTCAAACCGCATATCACCCGCATTGCTGGAGATCCTGTTGACTCGGTGGTTATTCGAACCCTCATGGGTCCCTCGACAGGAGAACACTCCACTGCCACTGCTCCTCCCAACTGCACAGCAGGGCTCCTAGGCGGCTGAGAGGAAGCGCCCCCACACAAGGCTGGATCCTCCTGACCCGGAGGTAAACCAGCACTCTCTACCTCCTCTTGCCGACCACTGGGCTGACTGACGGGGCTAAGATCCATCCCATCACTGCTCAGATCTCCCGACATTTCCGAGGAATCTGCTGAGGCCATGGTAACCGTCCGAGCAGCACAGAAGGAAACAATAGAGGTTTGTACCGAACCCCCGATAGGGGTAGAAGAACTCGGGGGCTGTGTTGATTTTTGCTTCCTCTTTCTCCCCATCGGAGCCGAGTCCACCTCTCTGCTATCCTGAGCTCCGACTGACGGCGTCTACTCCCCCGCCATCTTGGAACCGCTCGTTTCACCCACCCCCTGGAACCCTTTTTAAAAATTGGCATTACATTGGCCATCCTCCAATCTTCAGGTATTACAGATGATTTTAATGAAAGTTCACAGATTACTAATAGCAGGTCTACAATCTCATATTTCAGTTCTTTCAACATCCTTGGATGTACACCATCCAGTCCAGGTGATTTGCTACTCTTCAATTTATCAAATAGTTCTAATACATCTTCCCAGTATATCGATATTTCTTCCAATTCTTCCGCAGTATCACCTTTAAATACCACTTCAGTTATGGGTAACATCCCTACATCTTCCTCAGTAAAGACTGAGATTGAGTCTCTCTGCTATGGCCTTGTCCCCTCTTAATGTCCCTTTTACCCCTCTATCATCTAATGGTCCAACTGACTCTTTCACAGGTTTTTTGCTACGAATGTACTTGAAAAAGTCTTTATTACGTGTATTTCCTTCCACAGTTAGCTTCTTCTCAAATTCTCTCTTTGCCTGCCTTATCAATGACTAGCATCTAACTTGCCAGTGCTTTTGCTGTTTCCAGTTTTCGTCATTTGGCTCTTTTTTTCCATTTCCTGAAAGATGCTTTTTTGGCAACAACAACCTCTCTGACCTCACCTTTAAACCATGCTGGCAGTTTTTTGGACTTCCTTCCACTTTTCTTAAAGCGTGGAGTACAGCTGGTCTGGGCTTCCAAGACAGTATTTTTAAACAACACCCAAGCTTGATTTAAGTCTTTAACCTTTGCAACTGCTCCTTTTTGTTTTTTCTTAACTATTTTCCTCATTTTATCATAGTCTCCCTTTCAAAAGTTAAAAGGTAGTACTGTGGAAAAGAGATAGCTGAAGGGAGATATGATAAATTAATGAATGGAGTGGGACGGGTAAACACAGATCGATTGTTTATGCCATCAAAAAGTAGAAAGACTAGGGGACATGCAATGAAGCTACCATGTAACCCATTTAATACTAATAAGAGAAAATATTTTTTCACTTAACGCATAATTAAACTATGGAATTCATAACCGGAGAATATAGTAAAAGCTATTAGTGTAGCTGGGTTAAAAAAGGTTTGGACAAGTTCCTAGAGGAAAGACCCATAAACCATTATTAAAGAGGACCTGGGAAATCCATGACTTATGGTTTAGGCACTTGATATACCACCCTTTACTATGTGCATCAGAGTGGTTTACACACACATATATATATATATATATATATATATATATATATATACACACACATGAACAGGTACTTTTTAATCCCTTGTCCCCGAAGGACTCACAATCTAGGTGTACCTGAGGCAATGGAGGGTTAAGTGGTTTGCCCAAGGCCACAAGGAGTGGCCATGGGACTAGAGACCCCAGTCCCTCTGGCCTGAGATTACTTGTCCCCATGCAGTCCCTCTGGCCTGAGGTAACCTGTCCTTACCACTGAGCCAGTCCTCCTTTTGGAAGCTTGTCTGTCTTTTTGGGAAGCTGCTAGGTACTTGTGACTTGGATTGGCCACTGTTGGAAACAGGATATTGGGCTTGATGGACCTTGGTCTGACCCTGTATGGCATATCTTATGTTCTTAGCTAGACTGTGTATTTGTGCTTTGAATAAATATGATAAAATCCTTAAGATTTTCTTTAAACTGTTCTGTTTCTAGCTATATACTGTACATATATGAGATTTCAACAGTCTGCTGAAGGGGGTATAGGTTACACTATCAAATAGAAAAAATCCTCAAAGAGCCAAATAACCTATCAATAACAAAAGAACTCTAAACAAGGCAGACTGAGTCAAAAAACAAAAACAAAACAAAACAACAAAAAACCAAAAAGAAAAACCAAAAAGAGAAGTGAGACAGAAATCACCGTGGGAGTGAATGGCATAGAGGAAAAAAGGGGGGAAAAGACCTCAGTATTCCTCCGTACAACCTCAGAAGGAAGAGTCTCACAAGAGGGTACACGACCCAAACAGAATGAAAAGACTCACTTTACATCAAGGGTCCAGACCCCAAAAAAACCCCAAAAAACCTCTGTAATGCACAGACAAAACTCCAACTGGTGCAGAAGAACTCAGCAATCAGCCAAAAGCAAACCAGCAGCAAGAAAAAAACTAGAGCTTATCTGAAATCTGAAGTCGAAGCAGGGAAAAAACAGGAACGAGCTCCGACCTGAGCCCCGACACATAGTGTTTCACCTCTCGGCTTCCTCAGGGAGCTGCAGTCGATAAAGATTCAAATCTCAGAAACTTGCTGATCTGCAAATAAAAAAGCAAAAAATCCGTTTGGACTTGATCGTTTATAAGTGTTTTTTTCATGTTTTTTTTGTGAGACGGATTTTGTGCTTTTTTATTTGCAGATCAGCAAGTTTCTGAGATTTGAATCTTTATCGACTGCCGCTCCCTGAAGAAACCGCGAGGCGAAACACTATGTGTCGGGGCACAGGTCGCAGCTCGTTCCTGTTTTTTCCCTGCTTCGACTTCAGACTTCAGATAAGCTCTAGTTTTTTTCTTGCTGCTGGTTTGCTTTTGGCTGATTGCTGAGTTCTTCTGCACCAGTTGGAGTTTTGTCTGTGCATTACAGAGGTTTTTTTAGGGTTTTTTTGGGTCTGGACCCTTGATGTAAAGTGAGTCTTTTCATTCTGTTTGGGTCGTGTACCCTCTTGTGAGACTCTTCCTTCCGAGGTTGTATGGAGGAATATTGTGGTCTTCCCCCCCCCCCCCCCCTTTTTTCTTCTATGCCATTCACTCCCACGGTGATTTCTGTCTCACTTCTCTTTTTGGTTTTCTTTTTGGTTTTTCTTTTTGGTTTTTTGTTGTTTTGTTTTTTGTTTTTTTTTTACTCAGTCTGCCTTGTTTAGAGTTCTTTTGTTATTGATAGGTTATTTGGCTCTTTGAGGATTTTTTCTACTTGATAGTGTAAACTATGGATGCTGATCCTCCTATTTGGCGTGACACCCTCACTTTTTCTGTGGATCAAGTTCAAGATTTGCTTAAGGACTCTCCTGGTTTTGACTCCATCGATTCCTTGGATAGCCATGGCTCTTGGCTTTCGTTGACTAAACTGTGGAAGCGCCAGATTTGCACCGAATTACATTGTGCCACGTTAATTGAATATATTCGTCGTCAGCAAATTCCTCGTGGGTTCCGTGTTAAGAAAGAACCACAACTGTTTGCTGAGGATGACATGTTTGTTGAGAACTGGAATAAAATTCTCAACAAATGCTCCTTGGATCTGATGGTGCTCACCATTAACGCCACCAAGTCTTTCAACGTCACAACTGGTTTAGAGATTGATCAGAAGCTTGCTACCCTCCAGACTGAAGAGAAGGAGGATGCTTTTGCGACACATATGAAGCGACTACAATCTCAGCTCGCCTCTTTTTGGCAAGAAACTAAGAATTTCAAGCTTTCTAAATTACACCGGGATGACACAGATTACAAGACTGGTTTTGTCAATACGTGGATGCAACCTGAACATCGTAAGCGCAATCATGTATCTTTTGAATATTCAGATGACTCTGCCATGTCTGATCAAGGTGCTTCTGGCCCTGAGGATTTTACCGACCGTGGCAGGGGCACCCGCAGGCACAAAGGCCGCGGACGCGGGCAGGGCAAACAGAGCGACGGTCAGACCGTGTCTCACCGCCCTTGGACGAGATCGCAAGCGGCAGCGTACCCCAAGGGCTTGTAGTGAATTTGTCCTCCCGGGTGCTCTCTCCGGCTCAGATTACTGTGTTGGAGAAAGGCTTATCTTTTGTCCCTCGGACTTTTTATGATGCTTTTCAAGTTCGTGTGGACTTGGAGCACTTTTTGCTGTTCCATCCACACCGTCGAATTTGCCCGACCCTGCTGTGATGCCTGGCGTGGACACACTTCCGACGGCTGGTGAGCATGATTTTTTGGATACTGTTCGTCTACCCTTTTGCTCTACCTGGGTTCCGCCTGGTCCACCACCGGCTTCGTTACAAGTTTTTCGGGATCTTGTGCTTCGAGACGTAGCTCAGTTGGAATCCACTTTTCACCTTCGAGTTCAGCATAGTTTTTCTGCTTCCGAACGCCAGGCTTTGAAAGCCCTCCGTGGCTTCACCGACATCATCATTCGGAGAGCCGATAAAGGTGGAGCTGTTGTAGTGCAAGATGTGGTTCAGTATGTGGCTGAAGTTCATTCTCAGCTTTTGGATGTTTCCACTTATTTACCGTTATCTTCAGACCCCACTGGTGACCTTCAGGTTCTGATCAAGGAGCAGGTTTTTCTGGCCCTTGAGGCTAGCCTCATCACCAGAAAGGAGGCGCGCTTTCTGTGTGCCTCCCATCCAAGCACTCCGCAGTTTTATATTCTTCCCAAGATTCATAAATGTTTGCGTTGTCCTGGGGGCGGAGCCTGATGCCGAGCAGGAGAGACGGCTAGAGTGAGAGCTCTGGAGGGACCCGCTAATTAATCCGATTTCAACTTACCAAGCGCAATTTTGGATATAAAACAAAGTGTCAGAAGTCTTAAAGAGATGTCTACGGCAAAACCAACTAAGATAGACTTCACTACGGGGCAGAATGTGAGTGTTAAATGCTCAAAAACTGAACCCCCGTCACCGCAAAAGATGGCGGCGCGCCTAGAAAATCCGGAGGTTTTGCAGGAACTTCTGGTTGAAGTGCGTGGGATTGGAGAAATGGTAAGGGCCAACGGTGAAGCGCTAGCGATGGTGAGAGAAGACACAGTGGCGTTAAGATCCAGCATGGATGCATTGTCTTTAAGACAGGACAAAGTCGAGCAGGTGGTAGCAGTGCATGCTGAGAGGCTGAAAGACTTAGATAAGCAGGCCAGACAGATCCGGGCCCTTCAGAGAGAAGTGGAAGAGGGGACTAACAGAGCGAGGCGAAACAATCTAAGGATTATTGGAGTTCCGGAGGGTGCAGAAGGCAGAGATATGATTGGATTTCTTAGTAAGATGATCCCGGAGGTCCTACATCTTACCTTTGTGCACCCCTTTGAGATTGATCGGGCCCACAGAGTACCCTCGCAAGTACAGCCAGGCAATAAAAGACCACGGCGAATTATCCTGCGAGCTCTACGTTCCAACAAATTGTTCAAATTGTTGAAGCAGCACGATCGCGTCATGACGTCGCATTTGAGAGCTGTAAGATATATTTTTTCCCGGACTTTGCAAAAGTCACAGCTGAAAGGAGACGGAATTTTCTTTCTCTGAGACCACGCCTGCAACAGCTCCAAGCAAGATTTGGCCTACTATATCCGGCGCGTATGAGGGTAACGCTTCATAATCAGACTAAAACTTTCGAGGAACCTGAAGCACTTTGACAGTTCTTGGAAGAAAAAGAGAGCCTGCATATGCACTGAAGTAGTGACTGGTATATCTCTATGAATGATTCAATAAATGGCTGTTGAGTGGTTTTAGACCAAGTAGGTCTAAATGCAGTTGATGTTTAGTTGAATAATGAAGTTAGCTTATCAGTGAGGTGTGCATAGCTTATGTTTGCTATTATTTGTTGTAGGTCATGATCGGTGAGTGCATGTGTACCAGAACTATGTAGTTTACAAAGCAGTTCAATGGTTATGGCTATGGCAAGTGGGGGAAGTGGGTGTATGCCATAAGAGTAAGAACTCAAGGTAAGCGTGCAGCGGCTTCATGGGAAAGGGAATATGTTCATAGTATTGGCGGGTCCCTCTGTGCCGTCACTGTTCACACTGGGCTCACCATTTACATGGGGGAGGGTTTATTGTCCTCTGGGGTCTAAGGGTAGAGTAAGTAATACATTGTCTGAGCCGGTAAGGATGTGGGTAAAAGGTGCCTATTTTGTGCTGATAATGGAAAAGGGCCGATTAATAAAGCCTAGCAATTTATGGGCAACTCCTATGGTCCGCCATGAATCAATCAGTATGTGGCGCGATTAAAATACTTTCCTTGAATGTCAAGGGAATAAACAGCCCCATTAAAAGAAAGAAAATCATGCACTATGCGCAACAGGAGAAAGCCGACGTCCTTTTATTGCAGGAAATGCATTTGAACAAAACTGAATCGCTTAAGCTAAATATTAAGCCTTTTGCGCTGGTGGCTTATTCCGCTGCTGTCAACAAACGGAATGGAGTAGCCATTTTGGCTAAGACATCTCTCAAGCCGGCCATCTCGTTGACCGCTTCGGATTCGCAGGGTAGATGGACCAGAGCCGCCTTTAAAGTTGGGGAGCTGGAATTTGTAGTGGTTAATGTATATGCTCCTAATGTTGAACACCCAGAATTCTTCCGTGCCCTGGCTCAAGAATCTCTTCTCGGTAATGGAGAACCGATCATCCTCGGAGGGGACTTTAACCTGGTTCTTGAACCCCTGGTTGATAAAAAAAAAACCAAGGTCTGTAAGCCCTCCAAGTCACAAATGGTAGTTAATATGTTGATGGAAGAGAGGGGGCTGGTGGATATCTGGAGGCTGCAACATCCGAAGGACCAGGATTTTACTTTCTTCTCCAACCCTCACTTATCTTCATCGCGTATCGACTTTTTTCTTATTTCCAAAGCACTGGTACCGAACAGTACAGGGTCTGGCATTCAGGCAATGCATATTTCGGACCATGCAGCTATCTACCTAGAATTACAGGACACAAAACACAGCGACAAGTCCTTGCAGTGGGCTTTTGATAGATCTCTCTTGGGGGATGAGACGTTTCGATCCAGAGTCCAAGTGGCTATAAAAGAATACTTCCAGTTTAACGCTCCACAAGACACAGCTAGCTGGGCCTGGTGGGAGGGTTTTAAAGCCTCCATCAGAGCCACTATTACGAGCTATGCGATCCTTTTGGCCCGACAGCGTAAGCAGCGATTAACGGATCTGGAAAAGCAGATTAAAGCAGGTGAACGTATCCGAGCACAGCGTTCAGACCCCTGCATATTGTTACGTCTTCAGAGATTGCGATTCTGCTATAACCAGATGATTACAGATGAAGTATCAAGGAATGTTCAAGCTCAGAAAGGAGCCTATTACTGGGAGGGTAACAAGGCGGGTCGCATATTAGCGAATGCTTTGAAGGAACAGAAGGAGGCGGGTCGAGTAGCGGCATTGCGCAATGGCTCCAGTCAGAGTCTGTTAACTAAAGATGAGGAGATTGCAGACGCCTTTGGCTCCTACTATGCCCAGTTGTATTCGTCAGAGGTTCAGTCCTCTGCGTCAGCTTTCGCTGAACTGATAGCGGGAGTGCAGAGACCGACGTTGGACAAGGACGCGGCGGAACTGCTGGAAGCCCCAATTTCCTTAACGGAACTGTCTCAGGCTATTCAGGCGTTGGCTGTGGGCAAAGCGGCTGGTCCAGATGGATTTCCTGCAGAATTTTACAAGGCCTTCGCCAAGGAGCTTGCCCCACATCTGCAAGACTACTTTCTGGCTCTGTTAGGGGATGTTCCTCGGGTCGGGAACTTTGCGGCAGCAAGTGTGGTCGTGCTGGAAAAGAAAGGTAGAGATCCCCAGCTGGTCAGTAATTATCGTCCGATATCCTTATTGAATGTCGACTATAAAATCTACACCACAATCCTGGCCAGCCGGCTAGCTGGGGTAATCCCTGGGCTGATACATCCAGATCAATGCGGATTCACCGGTGGTAGGTCGACGGCGGATAATGCTCGTCTCCTATGTCATGTCCTGGCGAGTGGGGAGAAGGCAGTTAGTCCTCTAGTGGGGCTATCTCTAGATGCAGAAAAGGCCTTTGATCGGCTAGAGTGGTCCTTTATCTTCGCTGCTCTCAGATGGTTTGGTGTGGGAGAAGGCTTTGTCAAGTTGTTGGAAGTCATGTATACCCGACCTCTGGCAAGAGTTAAGGTGAATGCGACGCAATCAAAGGAGATCATGTTGAGTCGCGGCACTCGTCAAGGATGTCCCCTATCACCGTTATTATTCAACTTGGCTCTGGAGCCCCTATTGCTTATTCTCTGTCAACACCCACAGATAGCAGGGGTATCGATAGCGGGCCAGTCGGTGAAGCTGTCGGCGTACGCTGATGACCTTCTTCTCTTCACCACCCCGGGGTCGGTTGCAGTGGTTTTGGAGCAAATTGGGCAGTATTTGCAGCTCTCGGGATATAAAATTAATTGGGGAAAGTCAATTTCCTTCCCCTTGAGTGCTGAAACTCATAAAGCGGATATGGAGCAGTTCCCATTTTTATGGGAGCCGAAGATGTTTAAATATTTAGGGGCATACTATGGATATCCGCTAGAAGAAGCGGTGCGATACAATGCCAAGCACCTCTTAGAGAAAACCCGTCTTATGACTACTAAATGGTCTCCCTTGGCTTTATCATGGTGGGGAGGCTTGAAACAATTAAAATGATGATTGCCCCAAAGATCAACTATTCGCTTGAAATGATACCATGCAATATGCAGCCGCAAGTATATCAGCAGATAGAGAGGCTGTTAGTAGGATTCCTGTGGAACGGCAAGACGCCCAGGGTTGCTCTCAAAAAACTTAAAGTCTGTAAAGAGCAGGGGGGTGTGAAGTTCCCGGACTTTATGCAGTATCACAAAGCATTTATGTTGAAACAAGGAGCGCAGTGGCTGAAGATGGAGTCTGGACAACCGCCGGTGTGGTTGGAAATAGAAAAGGCAATCATGGCTCCTTTTCCTTTAAAGCTCCTGCCATACATGATATTGCCGGAAAATAGTGAATTTCCATCAATAATAATTGATATGCAAAAAGCCTTCGCGACTTTACGAGGCTTGGTGGAGAATGCGAACAATTTAACCAGCCAGTGGCCGCTTTGGTATAACCCACTTCTTAAGATCCAGCGTAAGCCTTTCGCCTGGAGGCAATGGTATTCTAAGGGAATCTGGACGATTGGTCAACTGTTCGAGAGAGGAGGATGGAAGAGTTTTGTTCAACTACAACAGGAATTTAGTCTGCCAGACTCTTCCTATTTCCAATGGTTGCAAATTAGGCATTGCATAACTAAAGCATTGCCTGCCCTCCGTGCCCTGGGTGAGGCAGAGATTATGAGTGATGTAGCAGATGTTTCAAGCCGGGCCTCTCATTTTTATACTACGCTGGCTCCAAGCATAAACCAGGGCGTGGTAGGCCTTCAGAAAGTATGGGAGCACGACACAGGAGTGGAATTGTCACAGCAGCAGTGGGAGCAGTTCTGGGTAAAGCAAGTGAAGGTTTCCAAATCGGCTTCTATCACCCAGGCCTTATTCTTTATGGCTCACAGAGCTTATCTCACCCCAGTTAAGGTTGCCAAGTGGGGACAAGGAGGGAACGAGCTGTGCTGGTCTTGTCAAAAGCAACGGGGCGTACTTGCCCATATTGTATATCATTGCCCCTGTGTGCAACAATTCTGGGGGCAAGTATGGGAGCGGATCCAAAGAATCTTAGAGTTTCGGGAGCCTCTTACCTGGGGTATCATCAGTTTGCGCTCGGCATCCAGTATCCCCTCCCTCCAGAAGAAACATTATTTCCTGTTGGAATTCATGATCGGGGTTGCACTTTACCTTATAGTTCTTCATTGGAATCATACCTATGATCTATTCTGGCTGAGTTGGTGGAATCACTTATGCAAATATAGTAAAATTTGAACAAATGCCCAGAAGGGGTGTGACAAGGGGGGCATCTGCGTTAACCAAATGGAAAGCGCTCAACGATTATGTGTATCTATCCCAGGCCCTTAGTTAACTTTCTGGCATCTGTTCAAATTAAGGCGCCTATGCCCACCTAGGGGCAAGTATAGCAGTGGCTTACGGCTCAGACATGGTAATTTAATGGCCTCCAGAGGACAGGTGGGTGGGGTGGGAGGGTGGGGGGGTAGTGGGTAATTATAGGCTTAGATAGGTGTTTTTTTGTTTAGTTAGATCCGGTCATGGATTGTTGGCCTTGTAATGGATTATGTTGTGTGCTGTATGTATTTTCCATGACTGTCTAAAAAGCAATAAAAATATAATTTAAAAAAAAAAAATGTTTGCGTTGTCCTCCTGGGCACCCTATTGTATCTCTTAGGGATTCAGTTTTGGAACCTCTTTCTATTTTTGTTGATTCTTTTCTGCGCCCATTGGTTTTTCGTATTCCATCATATCTAAGGGACACCATGCATTTTTTACAGATTTTGGCGTCTGGGCATGACACTGCCGTTCCTGCGGGACTTTGGATGGTCACCATGGATGTTTCTTCTCTGTATACCAGTATTCCTCAGCAGGAGGCCATTGCCTATGGCCGCTCGACTTTGAATGCTCGACAGGACCTCAGCCCTTCCAAGGTTGATTTTTTGGTTCAGTTGTTGACTCTGGCCATGACACGGAATTTCTTTTGTTTTGATGGTTCTTTTTTTCAACAAATTCGTGGAGTTGCTATGGGTGCCACTATGGCCCTGTCCATTGCCAACCTCTATATGGCACATTTTGAGGAACACTGGTTGACTATGCATCCTTTTCAGTCCCATGTCCGACTATGGGTACGTTACATTGATGATGTTTTCCTGCTTTGGGATGGCGCTAAAGATTTGTTACTTTCTTTCCATGCTTGGTTGAATCAGTGTGACCCGAATCTCCATTTTTCTCTGGACTGCAGCACTACCTCCATTTCTTTTTTGGATGTTCTCGTCACACGGCATGAAGACTGTCTCATCACTTCAGTATATACTAAGTCCACACATCGTATGGTGTTTCTTCATTACCACAGTGCACATCCACAGCGATTGAAGGACAGCGTACCTCTTGCTCAGTTTCTCCGTTATCGTCACAACTGTTCTTCTGTTTCTGATTATCAGTTTCAGTCTCAGGTTTTGGAAGATTCTTTTTTAGCCCGGGGCAATCCTTTTTCCTTGGTTCATCGAGTGCGCACCAGGGCCCGCTATAATGATCGGGATTGGCTGTTGCATCCCCGTGATCGCTCTGCCTCGCAAGATTCTGCTTTTGTGCATTTTATCACCCGATTCAATCCTCTCAGCCATCAGCTTTTTAAGATTATTCAGCGACATGCCCATGTTTTTCGCTTGACTTCTGGTCTGGAACGTCTCAATCTTCGATCAGTTTACACCAAAAGCTCCAGTTTGAAGGATTTGCTGTGCCCTTCCACTTTTTTACGAGCCTCCTCTCCTTCTGCTGGCCCAGTTGGCCACTGGAGCTGTGGCCACTGTTCAGTGTGTTCTGTGATGGAGACCTGTCATGAATTTCATCATAATCAACGCTCTTATCGGCTGTCTCAGTCCACATCGTGTAGCAGTGTGAGGGTCGTATATTTGCTTCATTGCCCTTGCGATCTGGCTTATGTCGGGAAAACCTCCCGTGCCTTACGGACTCGGTTGATTGAGCATCGGAGTCGTTTGGCCCATGCTGTGGAGGGTGCACCTCTGGTACAGCATTTTCAAATCATGGGACATGTTTTTGAGGATCTTCGGTGTCTTGTGATTCATCAATGTACTTCTTTTTCCTGCAAGGGCAGTTTGGACAGGGTTCTTTTTCGCCTTGAGCAGCGTTGGATTTTTTCATTGGATACTGTGGCACCTCATGGGCTTAATGAAACCATTGAATGGACACATTGTTTATAACTTTTTGATGGACTTGGAGTGGGTTGGTGGGTTTTTGCCTTGATACATTGTCTTTGTTTTGTTTTTTTGTCGTTGCCACGGTCGTTGAGCGCTTTTGTTTTTGCTGTTTTTTTAGAGTGGGGCCTCCCTCTGACGTCATGGGGTTTCCTTTTTTATAGCGCATGCATTCCCCTCTCTTTTGGCGTCTTTTTGATGTTTCTGCGGCGCCATGATACAGCACAGCTCTTCGTTCCGTTTCTGCAACGTTTTACAGTAAGCTTTTGGACTTGATCGTTTATAAGTGTTTTTTTCATGTTTTTTTGTGAGATGGATTTTGTGATTTTTTATTTGCAGATCAGCAAGTTTCTAAGATTTGAATCTTTATCGACTGCAGCTCCCTGAAGAAGCCGCGAGGTGAAACACTATGTCGGGGCTCAGGTCAGAGCTCGTTCCTGTTTTTTCCCTGCTTCGACTTCAGACTTTAGATAAGCTCTAGTTTTTTCTTGCTGCTGGTTTGCTTTTGGCTGATTGCTGAGTTCTTCTGCACCAGTTGGAGTTTTGTCTGTGCATTACAGAGGGTTTTTTGGGGGGGTTTTGGGTCTGGACCCTTGATGTAAAGTGAGTCTTCATTCTGTTTGGGTCGTGTACCCTCTTGTGAGACTCTTCCTTCCAAGGTTGTACGGAGGAATACTGAGGTCTTTCCCCCCCCCCCCCTTTTTTCCTCTATGCCATTCACTCCCACGGTGATTTCTGTCTCACTTCTCTTTTTGGTTTTCTTTTGGGTTTTTCTTTTTGTTTTTTTGTTGTTTTGTTTTGTTTTTGTTTTTTGACTCAGTCTGCCTTGTTTAGAGTTCTTTTGTTATTGATTGGAAGGGGGTATAGGGACATACTGGGCAATCCATTGATTAGGGTTGCCAACTGACTCCAGATGCACCCGACAGGATTGATCCAGTCCCGGGTTTACCCCATTGCATGCAGAGACATATTTTCGGATTTCTCTATTGCACGTCATAAGAAAAGTAAGACTACAAGTCCCTGCATGCAATGGGAAAAATCCAGGACTGGATAAAGCCTGTCGGGCACATCTGGAGCCAGTTGGCAACTCTACCATTGATCCATTGAGGGTCTGTAGTTGTAAAAAAGTTAAGAACCCCTGACCTACAAGATACAACATAAAAAAAGGCAAAGACCATAAAAACGCAAGATTTCTTTCCTGGGATTTGGCCCCAGTGAGGCAGGTGCTCAGCCTAGGGAAGGTCAAGCTGAGAGAAAGAGTGTGTGAAGGGGTATACAGACAAGATCCCTGGTCCACCTTAAGGAACAACATCCTAACGCACCTTCAAAAAGGCATAGTTGGGGAACCTAGAGTCAAGGGTGAGGCTCAGGGCAGGAAGTAAAATACCCAGGCCCAGAGTGAAGTAGGGAGATTTAGACCAGGTGAAGAAAGGCCCCGAGAGTATGCTCACACTGTGTATGTATGAACAGAAACTTTATGGTTTTCAAATCTACATAAAATAACACAAGCTTCCTTTTTGTTCTGCACCGAATAAAGACTTTACTTTTGTTCTGAAACTGCACTCAGCTTGCCTTTGTTTGTCAGAGGCACTTCACTGCAGGCCCAGATCCCAGGCCACTCACACATACTATTAGAAAAGTATAATTCTCTTTAAACAACCAAACGTACCCCCTCTTTCAAGGCATGGATCTTCTTTTTGAAATATCTTGAGAAGCAGAAGCTTGATTCCCATTCCACGGATATTTGTGCCCGGACTCAACTTAATTGTAGTAAAGTTCAATGAAACGTGTTCTGTTTTAGGAGCAAAAAACTGAAGTCAATAATCTAGCCACAATTTAGGTAGTTCCCCATGATGGAGGCTGATGGGATTGCATTCACAGAGAATAAGAACTCAGGAAACTGAGAAATAGCTAACCACTTCTACAATTGCACTGGGAGCTTTGCCTGGACCCTTATTAGAGAATCTTGATTTGGATCCACTGAACTCTGCCCACAGTTGGAGCCAGATAGTGAGCAAGAGCTTAAGAATACAGATTATGTTTTTTCAGCCCATCTATACTAATAATGATCGACAGGACCACTCAGTGCAATTGAAGCATAGAGTCATTGCTCTATTGTACTTGGTATCCATAAGTTAATACAGCAATGCAATGTAGTAAAAATCATTTGGCTATATATGCAGACTATGCAATATTGACTCAGAGGCACTTTTCTACTATCTGGACTGCAGAATGGTTTCCAAAAAAGGGTTAAAAGTTAAAATAACTAAGGAGAGGGAGAATTATGGCTTTAGACAGTGGTTCCCAAACTATCCTGGGGCACCTCCAGCCAGTCAGATTTTCAAGATATCTATATATGAGATATATCTGCTTGCAGTGGAAGCAATACATGCAAATCTATCTCATGAATATTCATTGTAATATCCTGAAGACCAGACTGGCAGTGGGTCCCTCAGAACAGATTTGGGAACTACTATTTTATGCTTCTTGTTGGTAGATTCTTTTATTTTATTTATTTAAGCTATTTACTGCCTAACACTTCTAAGCACGTACAATAAAAACACATAATTTTCGACATAAAACAAGACATTACACAACAATAATACCAGGTCTCTTTAATAAGCAACAGTATATAATTTTAGTAGAAAAAATATAGTTGATTGATTTGATGTGTGAATCTGTTGCACTAACATAGTGCTTGGTAAAAGAAAGCACTATGCTATATCTCCTGTTTTGGGGTGAGGGAAGAAAGTAAACAGGTGATGAACTGTCTCATAAGGAGACCTCTAGCACTTCTCTGTGGTAGACTTTTGAAGTCTCTCAGTACTGGGAGTTAGGCTAGCTTTGAAAATTATCTGAATGTGAGACATAAAAATAGAATTTTGCTTTAACCAAAGCTACAAAAATAAGATTGAATCCTTCATATTTTCTAAGCCCTCCAAAAGCACTTCAAATGTTACTGTCCTTTTTAATTTGAAATCAAAAAATTAGGCCAAAAAATCAGCTGCAACGGCTTCCTATTAATTCAGGGACTGAAGAAAGCAGCCATACCTAAATATTTTAGGTAACACGAACAGATGAAAAAAAAAAGAGAGAAAGAATTAGAAACCCTCCAGAGCATATATTCCACACAAAAAACCACTGGCCCAACTTGATGACTGACTGTCTAAGTTCTGGAGGCAGGGAAGAGTTGCATCTTTAAACAAACAGACTTTTGGTAACTCTGACACTGTAAAAGGCAAATTTATTATTACAGATTTGTATGTTTTGTTTTTTCTGCTGATTGCTACTTTGATGCCCACCTTGGGGCCCCGTATTTAGCATTGCTCAAGAGTGGCTGGAGACGTGGGGGTAGGGAAGTGGCAGATCTGTGCTGCTTGCCGATGGTACTGCTTAGAGGAATATCATGGAAACCAAATCTGACAGGCACCCAGAGACCCGCTGCTGGCGCAGACTCTTTCTTTGACCGCTTGATGAAGACATCACAAACGAAAGAGAACACTAAATGCCGCTAAGCACTTTGCATTGTGGCTCTCTTTGTTCTGTCACGTCTTTCATCTGATGGTTTAAGAATCTGTGTCATAATCTGACGCTTATGAACAGACCTGAGTGGGGGGAGGGGAGAGGAACTGTTTTTTATTTTCTCTTGGAGTTCTGAAAACAGCACAACCGGAGTGATTTTCCAAATTGGTATTTTAATTGCCCATGAAAAGTAAAAGGTCTGTTTCAGCTAATGTGACCAACAATTGAGTTTATGCCTCAGTGGGATTTTATATTTTGAGCTTTGAAGGGGGTGGGAAGAGAAGGAAATATAGCTTCCTTCCCGCCACTTTGACTCTTTGCTTCACGTGCAACTATTCCCTGAACGGGAGCTGCTGACGGAAGGAGGGTGGTGTGGAAGGCATTGTCCTCAAAAGCAAAAGAAAGCATAAAGGTCCTGCACCATTTGCATTTATATTACCAGGGCCGGCTCATTCGGCAGATAGCAAAATGTGCTACTTTTTAATTATGAGAGGCGTCATAGTTGCCCAGACTGTCCATATCCTGCATCAGAGCTTTGAAAAGATTAGTGCCCTCGGGCCAGACATACAAAGGAATTTCTCCCATTTTGTGTCCATTGGGGAAAGTGCTGCGTGCATATGGCCCTTTGTGTGGGAATTCTGCAGATCCTGACAAGTGTCAAGTGTGCCGATGATTCCAGTACAATGATTTTTGCACGAAATGAAGAAAAACCCATTCTAGATTTCAACTAGGAACTGACAAGCTGGGGAATAAGCCATAGAAAGCCCCTTATTTGCAGCAAATTCTTCTTTCTTTTTTTTTTTTTTTGTTGATCACTCAGATGTTGGTGAGGTAGGCAATGTTTTTGGAGAGGTTAACTGGTAAAATGTATAGTAATTCTTGGTATCTACTAACTGCAGCAGACTCTTTAAGGAATCCTATATACATAACCACTACTGCAATATTTATAGCTTCATTGTGTGATTTTGCAATTTTCCTGCATCATCAGACTCAGATAATATCTTGTACCTTGTCACTATATTACATGTATAAGCAAAAAGCAGAGAGTTCTCCAAGCTATAACCTGCTTTCAAAGGTCCACCTTAAGAGGTATGCAGCAGGGCTGGTCCAGTAACTCAATGTCATTGCTATGCAAAGGAGCTCAGTTTAATTCCCAGGTCAAGGTTTCCTCTCCTGGCTGGCTAGCACAAAGATGGTACAGAAGACACACTCACACAGGGTGTCTCAGCCTTTGCTCAATGGTGACACCTACTGCCAGACTCAGGGTGCACACATACTGTGCTTCAAGGAACATCACTGCACTAGCTGGGATAGGCGGGAAGTTATAAGTGCCTTTGGAAAATCCCAGATAAGTCCCTAACATGCCTAGATGCTATGTGGTTAGCATCAAGGTGTGGTGGGGGTGTTCCCGGGCAGAGCGGGGGTGGAGGAAAGGGCTCTGCGCCTTAAAGATAAGCAAGGTTTTTTCTCATTTATCTTTATTGCGCAGGGGCTAAGCAGGTTGCATTGAAAGTCGCTGTTGCCCACTTAGCCTCAGCAGCTGCCGGTGCATCTAGCCAAACCCAGATTCTCACTTCCGTTGCTGCGGAAGTGAAAATCCGGGTTAAGGGGGGGGGGGGGGAGTCAGCGGGCAGGCTATAAGCCAACATGGTGCATAGCCTGCCTAAATGAAAACTGGGCACTAAGTTTATACCTGAGGCAATGGAGGGTTAAGTAGCTTGCCCAAGGCCACAAGGAGAGTCAGTGGGATTCCGTTTCTCCTTCCTTAAAGCTTCCCCAACTCCACTAGAGCCAACTCAGCATAAGTAAGAGCAGGGCAGCAGCAGGTCTGCCGGGTCCCAGAGGTAGAGGACATGGCAGGTCTCGCGTGCGAGGGGTTCTCCAAGGCCTGGCCCTTCGCTGCTCTTACTTGTACTGAGTTGGCTCTGATGGAGGTAGGGCCACAGGAGCGGCAGGAAGCTCATATGCCTGCTACCACACTTCAGCTCTGCTGCTGTCTTGCCAGGCCGGAGCCTTGTTGCCACCCTCCTCCCCCCAACCCTCCAGCCTGCTGCCCTTGCTGAAAGCACAGTCCATCTAATGGTAGGACCAACCCTGAAGAAAGTGAATAACTACGTCTCCTCTCTTCATTCCTGAAGGTAGATTCTTCTCGTTACTATTACTACTGATGAGTTCAGGGCTGGCGTGAACATTAGGCAAATTAGGCAGCTGCCTAAAGCACCAATAGTCATGGGCACCCATTGCCACTGCTGCCATCCCTCTCCGGAATGTGAGCAGGAGCAATACATTTAAAAAGGCATCACGGTGCCAGAGTTACCTTCTGTTCTGGCGCTACGGTGCCTTCGCACTCCCGCCCCCCTCCGATTCCATTTCCTTTAACAGGAAGGAAGTGGAAGCGGAAGAGGGCTGGAAGCATGAACGGCGCCGTGGTACCAGAACAGGAGGTAACTGCGGTGCCACTGCAGCACGACGCAGAGAGGGGCGCAGCAATGGGCGTGGGGTGAAGCATGGGCACACTGGGAAGGAGGTTCGCCTAGGATGCTTCCTACCCTTGCACTGGCCCTGGGACTTCAGCAGTAAATTCACACTTTGATATAGAAGCCTCTGTATCCCAAAGAAATTATTTTACAAACTAAAAGGCAACCTTGGTTTCTGGATTTAGGAGTCAAATTATTTTATAGTTTTCAGACAATAGAGTAAAGTATTCCAGAATGGTCTAAAAAGTTGTATTTATTTTTCTTTATAAATCTCAGTTTAAAAAAAGCCCTGCTAACAGGGCCGGTGTGACCATTAGGCAAACTAGGCAATCACCTAGAGCATCAATGGACTTGCACTAGCAAATGGTGGCATTTCCCCATGTAGTTAGCACAGGTTCCGCCCCACCACTGCACTAAGCGCTTTGTCACTATTTGCATGAATGCACATAATACCACCCATTAAGGTGACAGTAAGTATACCTATGTTAAGTGCAACACCGACAGCATGCATTAAAGATGCCCATGCTAACCGCAATGCATATGCTCCACCCCTGAACTGCCCAGTCTCCGCCCCAACCCACACTAAGTGGTTAGCACAGGATTCTTAGCACGGCCGCATATTGGTGCATGGTAATGGTTACCACAGTGCATTTGGCACTTGCTAAACCCCGCATTAATCATTACTGCTATTTAGTAAACATGCCTCTAAAGTCTGCTTGATCTTTCATTCCCTCAAAAATCAATAATGCCAACACACACAGCTCGTAATTGTCAAGTCGTTTTTCCAATATAGACCTTTGGACATGGACAACGAATCATATAGATAACGAACTGGGAAACACAAGTGGCTTATAGATCAGCCTAAAACCTCTTCTTTGAAGGCCATTGGACAGGAATACATTATATGTGTTCTTCAATATTCATCACTGGCATCACAAAGTTGTTAAGCATCAATGGTCTGTGCTTCCAGTACATCCATGTTTTGCTGATACCAGACCCCATATTGTATACAGCAGAGGTAGAACATAGTAACATAGTATATGACGGCAGATAAAGACCATCATGGTCCATCTAGTCTGCCCAGCAAGGTGGCAAGAGTAGGTGCACCTGCCGCTCCGTGCAGGTCACCCCTCCCCATGCCTTTGTTTAGGGGTGTACCCATCACTCCGTGCAGGTCACCCCTATTTGTTGAGATAGCAGAGACAGTTTAGGTTATTTTGATTTTATCCTGTTGCTATAAAGGGATCCACTGTGTCTGCCCCATGCCATTTTGAATTCTGTCACTGTATTTGCCCCCACCACTTTCATCGGGAGGGCATTCCAAGCATCCACCACCCTTTCAGTGAAAAAGTATTTACTGACACTGCCTTTCAGTTTACCCCCTTGCAGCTTCATGTTATGCCCTCTAGTTTTGCAGCTTCCCCTTCTTTGATAAAGGTTTGTTTGTTCATTAATACTGTGGGATTCCGTTTGTTCAGCAGTTCCTAGGGTTATGGATGTAGAAGATCAAAAAGGGCATTCAACATGTGGACGCTGTCATTATTGTGATGTTATGGATGAAGGTGGAGAATTCACTGTTAATGGGTGAACATTTCATCTACAGTGGGTTACCACTCATGTTTCCGAATTTGTTGTCTACATGATTCGTTGTCCATGTCCGAAAATCTATACTTTCGGACATGGACAATGCAACAATTATGAGCTAGACTTTCATAAAATAAAAAGAACCTTTCAAAACAAAAAGAGGAAGCTCCATTGGTTGTGCGCTGCCAGAAATATAATCATGTCTTTGAGATCTGCACTGTATGGCAATTAATTTTATTCGCTCCACTGTTTGGGGTGGGGACCGGGGTAAAATACTCCTGCAGCATGAGGAAAGATGTATCTTTAATATGAATGCTATAGAACCTGTAGGCCTTAATAATAAAATTGAATAGTGCGTATATCTTTAAAAAATGTGTGATAACTGGGTGGCTCTTCTCCTTACTTCCTGGGTGGTACTTTACTTGTTCAAATTGAACTGTGATGATGTCAGACACCATCACTGCAGTGGAATTCTTTGTGACAAAGTGAAGCAAGCCCCCGATGAAGCCTTTTAGTGAAACAGATATCTTTGTAGGGTGGTGTGTTCTAAGTGAATTAAGCTTATCACAGTGAATTGTGGATATTTCCTCCAGTGACTATGATCACTTTTGTTTCAGGAGTAGCGGCTTCTTATTGATCGGTCAACCTGAATGTTTTATCGAGTGTGAATCAGAGCATTGTACTTCTGTACATGTTGTCACTGATGTGATGAAACTATGATAGTTTTACATTGGGAAATTATAAAAGATAAAATGAACTTAATTACAGTCTCTTTCAAATAAAAATTAAATAGCAATTTCAATTAATAAAATGTAAATGAGATGAGTAATGTTAAAAAAAAAGGGCAAGGAGCTTTTTCAGACCTATGATGTGAACTCCCTTCGGCAGGTTTCTGCTGTATAGAGGGAAACCAACTTTAAACCAAGGTCTTTTTCTCCTCACATTTTTAATGTTTTTCATTGATTTTTATAAACGTTAACAGTTATTGCTAGTTCTCAGAAGGAAATTTTAATAAAGGATATACAAATTTGAATGAAAATTGATTGCTTAAGAATTGTTTTAGAATAAGATTTTCGCAGTGGAGGACAAGTTAGAATTAGTATATAAATAAGAGCTTTTTTAGGGTTTGATAGGTAACTCTTAGTGCAGTGGTTTTGTACAGCGTCATGTTAATTTAAGATCCCACCCTTCCTGCCCCACTCCAACCCATCCCAACTGGCTGTAATTTTATAACAGGTCACCTATGTGTGAAGCAAAGCAGGCACCTGTCTCAAGCCTGTTTTATAAAGTCTATGATTCTTTATAAAATATTAGGGGTAAAGAGGCAGAAATTGTGGCTAGACTAAAGCCACAGCCATTGACAGCATCTCAGAAGCACATACAGTCTGCACAACCACACATACTTAGAGCCTCCGTCATACTCCGTCCCAACTCCTCCTAGAACACACCTCATGTAAAAGCAAATGCTATTTGGTTACTGCTCACAGTTTTACATGTATAACCTCTGGGTTAATTCTATAAAAAGTCCTTTTACTCACTTAAAGCCGTGTTTTATGTGTGAAAACAGGTTTATAAAATTACCCGGTTAGAGAATGGAGAATTAGAAACAGTGGTTCCTATCCTGACTGAGATCACCACAGGTCAACATCATTTCTTTGTTTCTTTGCTTTTCAATGATTCCACGTCATCTTCTTGATGCTCCCAAACTCACCCAATCTTTTCTTTTCACAGAAAATCATATTGCATATTAAGTCCACTGTTGCATTTTTCATATTCTACACCTCCCCAGCCTTTCTTTCTTCCACTCTGTCCAGTGTGCTTGACTCGTCACCGCTCTCCCTAAGAGCAACCCATCCTAATCACAACTGTCAAAGTTCTGCTTCTCAAAACAGCTCTAATCCAATATGTGCACATCAACCCATAATCTTTCCAATCTTATCCCACCTCCCTCCTTCCTTTCTTTTTTCTCCCTCTCTCATGTTTCCACTCTCTTTCCAACAAAGTTGCCTCTCCCTAGGACCTCTTTATTTCTCATTCCTCCATCTTTGCTCTAAGATCTGGATTTCCTTGTTGAGGCTCCTTCTAAAACGTCTATGACATTCCTCTTAGGTGTCTTGCTTATCTTGACTAGATTACACAGGGACCGTCTCTTCTATGGGGCTGTACCATGCTCCATACAACTTGTAGTACTACAGAAATGATAAGCAGTAGGAGTTACAGTAGTAATTCCTTAGCTCCCTGAAAACAAGGATGTGCCACATTGCATCATGCATGCTTGTGTTTACTCATGTCACACTGGATCCCCGCATGGCCCCTTTCTTTTCCAGTGCTAGAGTGAGCAGCATATCCATCAACTATAAAAGCTCTGTGCACTTACTGTCCACTCGTCTCCCATTTGAAGACCTGAACAGACTATAAGGCTCCTGAAACTCAATTAACGAGGGTAAGAGAAGATTATTTGGCACTTTACAGTGGTATAAGGTTGCCATATCTTGAACATCTGTGAACAAGACAGACCAGATTTCCCTACCCAGTCGGCGCAGCAAGCTATGTAGGTTGTAACTGCCGCTCAGTGTGGGTTACCGCCAACCTCCTGTGTCTTCTGCATAACTGCCACTCCATACAGGTTATCCCATGCTTTCTGAGAAGCACAATGCAGCCACAATATGTCAAGGCAGCCGCCACAGCCAGAGTGATGCAAGGCCGCACAGAGAAATGCCTAACCTGCAGTAAAAAGGAGGTGATAATGTCCTTACTGGCTTGGAGGAGTAGTCTTGTGGTTAGCGCCCTGGCTTGGTAACCAAGTGACCAGGGTTCAATTCCCTCTAGCATAACCTGACCATCTTTTCTAAGTTATAGGACAATCAATCAAGCCTGGGGGTTCAAAGTTAAGGAAAATAAAAAATATTTTAATCCAAAGGCTAGGTGTATAACTTTACTTACAAGTGTGCCAATCAGGCCTATTAGTTATACTTCTCCTCAGAGTGAATTTTCTTCAAAATAGCAATATTTCCACTAAGATAATTAAAACATTCTGGGCAACTCAACTCAAAATTGTACTTTGCAATTATTAGACATTTGAGAGTCTCTACATGCAGTTGGCTTTCTTGTAAACTGCTCTTGATCATAGGAAGGGGCGGTATATAAAAACTTTGCAAATAAATAAATAATTGAAAAGCACCTTTCAGTTGGAGCATTGGAACCTAGCAAACAAAGAAAATTCTGTATCCTAGCTACTGTATCCTAGGACTCTTTTAAATTTGAACTGCCAGCCGGCACAGTGAGAAGGACTTCATCTCCACCATCTGCCTAGCTCCCTCAATTGGGGTTGAGCGGCAGAGCAGGAAACCAACATCCTCCTGCCCTGCGGCTCCAGCCCAATCGGGACAAAGAAGGACTTTCTTAAATTTGAACCACCAGACGGTGTGCACGCGCCTAGTGAGCTCGTGCCTGAGGGCCTCACCAGAGGGCTCTTTGGCATGGCCCTTAGGCGGGCATGGAGGCGGGTTCTCAGCTAGCAAACTCAGTGTATCCAGTACAAAACAAGGAAACCGCAGCGGCACATCCAGAGAGTAGCTTCCAAGTTCTACCTTCCTAAGCTCTACACCGTCAATCCTTGAGCAACGACAGCACAATTCGGTGGTTCCTAGCACTGAACCAATAGGTTCCATACGACTGAGACAAGGTATCTTCTTCGGCCTTAGAGAAACAAGTCGGCTTCCTTGCAACCCTTACAAGAAAACATATCTCACGCTCCCTCATACCAACTCCTCATCTTTTCTCACACAACAAGAATTCACAATGGTTTCACCAATTTACCTCCCTGCCACTATCCTCTTCACATACCACCTCCTGCACCACACACATCCCACTCCACTCTCCACAAACACCATATTGCTGCAACCCCTTTACCAAGACATCATACCCCACTACAACACAACATCACAAGCAGCACACAAACGGCCTAGCCGACGAAACCTCACCATAATGAACTCAAGCACCCCTCTAACCCCACATAAACCACACATTAACAGCCACATGCAGCCACTAACCAGCATAGAACTAATTAACGCCAGGTCAATAAGAAACAAAATCAACACCCTGGCAGACCACATTGAGTCTCATCAAACAGACATTCTATGTATCACAGAAACGTGGCTCGCTCCCACTGACAATGTTCTCCTCAACCAGCTCTCACCTCCCATTCACACAACATTCAACTGCCCCCACACACACAAGAAGGATGGAGGCGTCCTTATCCTGGCAAGAAATAACCTAAGATTCAAGATCAGATCCACCTCAAGTACTATTCACTGCACTACGATCATCATTGAGAATATGCACCTGGCCCTGTGCCTCACATACAGGGCCCCCCATGCTTCTTTGGATGAACTCTCCTCTACACTAGAATCAGTGTGCGCAAGCAATGCGCCACACAAACCTCTGCTAGTTCTTGGCAACTTTAATCTCAAATCTGCCTCCACCAAAGATGCAGAAGCCTTCCTGACAGCTGTGGACTCCCTACAATACACTCAACTTATTAATGCCCACACACACAAACACGGTTCCTCTCCAGACTCATTTTTGTACCCAATCAACTAATCAACCATAACCTCGTAACAACCCCCACAATCACACCTGTACCATGGTTGGATCACCACAGGATAAAACTAGATCTTCAGATCCCAATCATAAATTCATGCGTAGACCAGTTCTATTCCAGAAGACGATTTAAGAGCTTCAAAAAGGACCAATTACTCCAAGAAATACTCCCCAACCTGAACAAAGACTCCAAGGACCTAAATAACCTAATCGAAAACTGGAATCTGATCATCTCTACAGCATCAAAAGCACCAGATAACAGGAGCTCAAAATCCCAAGGCACCAAGCCCAGATCAGCCCCCTGGTACTCAAATGAGATAAGAAAAGCAAAAAGAGTTCTAAGAAGATTAGAACAACTCTGGAGATGGAATAAGTCTAACATCACCCAAGAACTCTACCAAATCAAGCAAAAGGAATATAACAATCTCATCAACCAACAAAAAAAGGAATATTACGCTAACCTTGGCCTCAAATCCGCCAGTAGATCCAGAGAACTATTTGAAATAGTTTGTACCCTTACCAAAGAGACCAACCTCAGGGAGGAAGAGTCAATATATCTGCAGACCTTCACCAACTTCCTTCAAGCTAAATTCATGCCTCCTATATGAAACTCTCCAATCAACAGCCTCAAAGCCACAGAACCCAGTCGAACCTGGGGAAAATTCAGCATCGCATCAGCTGAGCAAATAACCCAAACCATCTCTGCACTCAACACTAGCACCGCTCCTACTGATCCATGCCCAGTAGCCTGGATTAAATCATCAAAGATGAACTCAATCAATTCATCCACAACATTGTTCAGCAATCCCTCATGCAAGGCAGCATGTCAGATGTCCTAAAGCTTGCAATGGTCCATTCAATACCCAAGAACACTGCCTTAAGCAAAACCAACCCAGCGGCTTACCGGCCCATCTCAGGCCTCTCCTTCCTAAAATCATTGAAAAAATTGTTCAACACCAACTCTGAGACTGTATGGACTCCAATGCTCCACTAGATATGCACCAGCATGGCTTTCAACCAAACCATAGTGTTGAAACTCTTCTGATATTTCTTTTTGACAACCTGATCAGACTCATTGATAATGTCAAGATGGAAGTCATCCTGATTTTCATTGATATCACCTCCACATTTGACAAGGTTTCACATAGCATACTACTACAAAGACTAGAGGATATTGGTCTGCATGACACCAACATGAAATGGTTCACCTCCTACCTTACAAACAGACAACTCCAGGTAAAATGTGGATCAAACACCTCCACACCATTCACAGCACAAAAGGGCGTGCCACAAGGTTCCTCCCTCTCTGCTCTTCTGTTCAATGTATACTAACAAACCATCTGCCCCATCATCAACAGACAAGATCAACTACACCATATATGCAGATGATATAATGATTTATAAACCGATCAACACTGATAACCCAGACTACACAAAAATAGCAGATTGCCTCCAAGAGATAACATGCTGACTAAAGCAAAACAACCTAATGATAAACTACAAAAAGACAGAAGCCCTCATCATTACGCAAAACTCCGGATTTACCCCCTCAACCACAATAAACCTGAACAATACCACATTACCCATTAAACCCAAAGTGAAATACCTCAGCATCACACTGAACAGCAATCTTTAAACCTCCAGTCTCATATCAATAAAACCACCAAGAATGCCTATCTTAAGATGCGAGTCATCAGACGTCTCAAACCACTACTCTACCCAGAACTCTTTCGTACTGTTTGCCAAATAATAATCACCCCCATCTGGGATTACTGCAACCCCATATACCTTAGACTTCCAAAACAATCACTATGCCCCCTACAGATGGCACAAAACACTGCTGCCTGGATTATTACAGGATCTTCAAAGTACGACCACATCACCCCTATTTTGAATCAACTCCACTGGCTCCCCATTACCTCCCACATCAAATATAAAACACTTCTTAATGTCTTTAAAATAAAAAACAACCTTTTGGCAAACAGCCTGAAGTCCCTCGTCACCAATGACACAAGCACCAGACCCAGGAGACGTAGCATCATGGATATGATTACAACCCCCAGTGCCTACAACAAAGCTAGTCAATCCACATCTGGAAGAGCTATATCCCTTGCTGCTCCTGCTCTATGGAATTCTCTCCCAGACCATCTAACCACCTCAGACATCAAGGACTTTACGAAGATGCTAAAGACCACACTCTATTTCGAACAGTTTGGAAACATTAAGTAATTTCACCACTGGAAGCAGTTCAATCGCCTCTCAAGTGATCCCTTTCTTCCTCTCCCCCTACCTTCTTTCAACCCCCTTTTGAACCTACCCTGGTCCTTTCAACTTCTTTTCAAGTCAACAGCTCCTAGTCCTTTAGCTCCCCTTTTAGCTTTCTCCAACAAGCACGCTGTATATAGCTCATTCTGTGTCTAGAACCTTTGTACATAGTTATATTGCAATTCCCCCCTTATGACTACATTGTTTAAAGTTACATTGAAATATACCCTGCATGCCCCCTCTCCCTCATTCTATGTAATCGTTTTAGTTGTATTGTAAAACGCTTTGATTTAAGGATAAAGCGGTATAAAAATCCTTTTAAATAAATACTGCTCTCACCTCCCCTTGATCCCTATTGGCTGGCTGTGTCTGCTGCAGCCTATTGGCTGGCTTTGTCTGACTGATGGTTGCCTGGGCCCTGGGGAGGAAGCAGAGCCAGATTTATCAGATGTTCTGAGGATTCAGGAGTTTAGAATTGCCAACCATCTAAATTATTTTAGGATTCTACAACTTTGTAAAGTAGCTGTCTTAGAATGATGTCTAAATTGTCTGGAAATTTTTTTAGAGTTTAACTCTACAGCTCGCCAGTGCTCCCCTTCACTGTGCAGAGTAAGTGGTAGGTTCCAGCCAATGGAAAGGCTGCGCTAGTCACAAGGAGGGTGGGCTGATTTTCTGCACAGGGTCTGGGAGAAAGTCAGTGAAATAAGTGGGTTTTTTGGTGGGGGCGAGTGGGGTTGCTGAGAAAGGGTAGAAATGTAAGAAGAATGGAGTAAAGTGTGAGGAGGCTATTGCAGGCTGAGAAAAAGAACTGGTAGCAAAAGCAAGAACTGGGGGCATTGAAGCTGAGGAGTGCAGAAGCAGCACAGCACCAGTAGACAGTCAGAGACAGAATCTGTCTGTCTGAAAAGTGCTAGTGTGTATGTGTGTACCTGAATCAGGGCCGGCCCGTCCATTGAGCGAGAATGTTTTTTGCACAGGGCCCCGCGTTTCAGGGGGCCCCGCGCAAAAAACATTCTAATCCTAAAGTAAAATTTTTAAAAAGAAAAAAGAAGTTGTCTTCTCCGGCAGCCGGGGCCGCCGCGGCAGAATCGAGTGTGCCGCGGGGCCCCCCCTGCCCAGCAGAGCCTGCCCTCCCGAGCCTGCCCTCCCCTTTATCACCTGTCTTCGCAGCTCTAATCAAACGCGCCGGCTTTCAGAGCGCGAGGGAGAGTTTCTCCCTCGCTGCTCTATTAAGCCCGCGGGGGCTGATGGGAAGTTCCCATCAGCCCCGCGGGCTTAACAGAGCCGCGAAAGGGAAACTAGCCCTTTCGCGCTCGGAAAGCCGGCGCGGTGGATTAGAGCTGCGAAGACAGGTGATAAAGGGGAGGGCAGGCTCGGGAGGGCAGGCTCTGCTGGGCTGTGGGGGCCCCGCGGCACACTCCTTTCTGCCGCGGCGGCCCCGGCGGCCGGCGAACACAACTACTTTTTTTTAAAAAATTGCCCTGGGCTGGGCTGGGCTTTTGGCGTGGTGATGGGCTATGGGAGGCGGGGGGGGGGGGTTAGGAGTGGTGATGGGCTATGGGGGGCTGGGGGGGGGTTAGGAGTGGTGATGGGCTATGGGGGGGCTGGGGGAGGGTTAAGAGTGGTGATGGGCTGGGGGGGTTAAGAGTGGTGATGGGCTATGGGGGGCTGGGGGGGGTTAAGAGTGGTGATGGGCTATGGGGGGGCTGGGGGGGTTAAGAGTGGTGATGGGCTGGGGGGGTTAAGAGTGGTGATGGGCTATGGGGGGGCTGGGGGGGTTAGGAGTGGTGATGGGCTATGGGGGGCTGGGGGGGTTTAAGAGTGGTGATGGGCTATGGGGGGGCTGGGGGGTTAGGAGTGGTGATGGGCTATGGGGGGCTGGGGGGGTTTAAGAGTGGTGATGGGCTATGGGGGGGCTGGGGGGGTTAGGAGTGGTGATGGGCTATGGGGGCTGGGGGGGTTTAAGAGTGGTGATGGGCTATGGGAGGACTGGGGGGGTAGGAGTGGTGATGGGCTATTGGGGCATGGGGGGGGTTAGGAGTGGTGATGGTCTATGGGGGGGCTGGGGGAGTTTAAGAGTGGTGATGGGCTATGGGGGGGCTGGGGGGGTTAGGAGTGGTGATGGGCTATGGGGGCTGGGGGGGTTTAAGAGTGGTGATGGGCTATGGGGGGACTGGGGGGGTAGGAGTGGTGATGGGCTATGGGGGCCGGGGGGGGGTTAGGAGTGGTGATGGGCTATGGGGGGGCCTGGGGGGTGGGTTAGGAGAGGTGATGGGCTATGGGGGGCTGGGGGGGTTAGGAGTGGTGATGGGCTATGGGGGCGCTAAGTCTGTATATGGGCTGATGGGATCAGGACTGAAAGTGAGTTGATGGGGAGGTTAGGACTGGTAATGGGGTATGGGAGGGCTTAAACTGAAAATTGGGTGAGGGGGATTAGGACTGGAAATGGGCTGGTGGGATTAGGACTGGGAGTGGGCTGGTGGGATTAGGACTGGGAGTGGGCTATGGGGGGCTAGGACTGGTAATGGGTTGGAGGGGTTGCTAGGACTGGAAATGGGCTGGGGGGAATTAAGACTGGAGGTGGGCTGATGGGGTTAGGACCACTGTTCCCTCTAAGCTGTGCGCGCGCGCACACACCTTGCCAAGCGAGCGCACATACTTTACAACAGAGCGCACAAAAATTACGGTTCTGATTCTGATAGAAAACAACACAAACGTCTTAAAATTTAAAAGTTGTTGTGTATTTACGGTTTTCACAAGTTCTACAATATTTTCTAGTGCAATCAATGTGGTGTACATACTGTATTCTGACGTGTAGTCAAATTTTAAAGTATATAACTCCGAGTGTCGTTATGTGGCGCACAAAAATTTAACCTTCCTTCAAAAGCTGCACAGCTGATAATTTATGCGCACACAGCCTACAGAAAATTAGAGGGAACATTGGTTAGGACTGGTAATGGGCTGTGGGCTGTTGGGGGGGGGGTTAGGACTGGTAATGGGCTATGGGGGGCTAGGACTGGAAATGGGCTGATGGGGGGGTTAACACTGGAGGTGGGCTGATGGGCTTAGGACTGGTAAAGGGCTGGTGGGATTAGGACTGGGAGTCCGCGATGTGGGGCTAGGACTGGTAATGGGATGGGGGTTGCTAGGACTGGAAATGGGCTGGGGGGATTAAGACTGGAGGTGGGCTGATGGGGTTAGGACTGGTAATGGGCTGTGGGCTGTTGGGGGGGGGTTAGGACTGGTAATGGGCTATGGGGGGCTGACTGGAAATGGGCTGATGGGGGGGTTAGGACTGGAAGTGGGCTGATGGGGGGTTAGGACTGGAAGTGGGTTGATGGGGGGGGGCTAGGACTGGTATTGGGTTGGGGGGTTGCTAGGACTGGAAATGGGCTGATGGGGGGCTAGGACTGGAAATGGGCTGATGCAGGGACAAGAAGGGAATGGATGCTGGGTGAGACTGGAACTAGAAGGGAGCTGATGTTGGGGGAGGATTAGGGGAGGATTAGAATGGGATGGGGCTGGGAGAGTAAAATGGAGAGGGGAAAAATATTTTGTGTGGTAGGGGTAAAAAATCTACACTTAGCTGGGTATTGGGAGAGTAAGTGGGGATTGAGGATGGAGGGGTAAAATGTGAGTGGATGAAATAGGAATGAGGAAAGAGCAAAAGGAGAAAGATTAGTATGTTAAAGCAGATGTAGAGAGAGAGAGAATGGAAAAAAAAACTAGAAGAGAGAAGAGACAGCAGATGATGGAGAGTTAGCAGAAAACATGAAGAAACCAGAAGAAAGTGGCTGGAGCAATTGCAACCGGAAAAAAATGCACAAAAGGTAGAAAGATATCTCTTTATTTTGAATTTATTAACTGGAATATGAAAGCTCTGGGAAATGTGCATCATTAACGTCTGCGCTTTGTTTGGTACAAGAGGAAATTAATTTATAGTTTTATTTCTACAGTTGTTGTACATTCCAAGTTTGGCTTTTGGGGTTCCCAGTTTAATTATTGCCTTCCTGTTTCTAAATTGTGATTCCTTGTTTGGTGATGGTCTATGTTCTGCATGTGTAACTGAGCTGAGGTATTCTGTTTATGTAATTCCTATTTGACATTGCCACTTGTTCTCTTTCCCCAGTAGGTCATGTATTGTTTTTCTCTGAAATGTATTGGTTTAATATTTGCAGTGTTGCCTTTTGATAGGTAGGGTATGGTGCTTTGTGAGTTCTGGTAGTGCTGTTAGGATACGGCGGGTTTGCTATGGGTTCTAAATGGGCAGTGTTTGTAGTAGTTCCTAATGTGCCTGGCGGTTGGCACTGGATTATAGTAATGTAGAAATCTTTTAGTCTGTCTTTATCCATACACACACTAACTTTTAGTAAACATGTCTCTTAATGAATGTTAGCATTATGCAAATATTTATGCAAATAAGGCCACTTATGCAAATGAGGCCCCGCACCGAGTCTCCGCACATGGCCCCGCACCCCCCTTGGGCCGCCCCTGACCTGAATGCATGTGCATGTGTGTGTGACTGAAGTACAACAGAGTACATGCATGTGTATATGTTTCTGTGTCTCTGATGGAAATAGTCTCATATAAATAGAGATTCCCTTTGAAAATTTCAGCTGGAGTGAAGAAATCCACTGGTACAAATGTGGAGGAGTAGGACAAGTGTTTTAAAATAAGGGAAATTTAGGCATCCCACATGATTCCAGGGACAAATCATAGATTGTGAGTCTTTCAGGGATAGGGGAAATATAGATAGATATACACACAGTACCTGAATGTATACCGCTTTGACTTGTAGAAAAGCGGTATATAAACCTAGCTAAATAAATAAATAGATATTTATTTAACAGTTTAACTAGGACTTCTTGTGGCCTTGGGCAAGTGACTTAACCTTCCATTGCCACAGAAGAAAGGCCTAGCAATCTACTTCTGGTCACACTGCCAAGAAAACCCAGTTGCTGCTGGGTTGCCAGGAGTCAGCATTGACATGAAAGCATACTTTTTCTTTTATACAGGTCATTGGTGAGGCCTCATTTGGAGGATGTATCACAGTGAAGATATAAAGAGCCTAGAGATGGTCCAGAGGAAAGTAAAAATGGTGCAGGCTCAACATCAGAAGAGATATGAGATGAGATTCAAGCTAAATATGGGACCGACCAGCCAGAGCAAGGTTTGAATCTCATTGACACTCCTTGTGGCCTTGAGTTAGTTCACAATCCATCGGTATAAACTTAGGGCCCGATATTCTAAAGGTATTTACATGGTTTACTGCCCTGTATAGCGTGTAAATGCTGCTGAATAGGACATTCAATGGCACTAATTTATTTATTTAACAAATTTTATATACCGTCTTTCTACAAGTCAAGACGGTTTACATAGAACATATTTAGCAGTATGTTTCAACTGTTTACATGGAACAAGATAACAATGAATAAATATGGTAATGAGAAGAACTAATTACAAAGATCAAAGATCAACTATTTACATATGAATTTACAATGAGCCATATGGTTGTGTAAAAGAATTTGAGAGTTGCAGAAGGAATAGGGAGGAAGGTGTAAAGGTTATGAGCTAAGGTGGAAGGGAAAAATGTTCAAGGAAAAGATGGGTTTTTAACTTTTTTCGGAACTCAGAGTGGTTTGAACAGTTCCGAAGTTCGTGAGGGAGGGAATTCCATAAGGATGGAGCATAGAGGGAGAAGGCCTTGTTAATTGTAGATTGTTTGCAGTGTCTCTTGTTTATAGGGATGGTCAGTAAGTTTTTGGTAATAGGGCGGCGTGATCTTGTGCTGTTGGAGGAGAGAAGGAGAGGGGAGAGGCATGGAGCTGACTCATTGGAAATTATTTTATGTATGAGAGTGAGGACCTTGAATTGAACTCTGTATTGGATGGGGAGCCAGTGGAGATGATAGAGGACAGGTGTAATGTGGGAATGTCTAGGGTTGTTAGTTATAAGCCGCGCTATCGTTTTCTGGGCAAGTTGGAGCGGTTGAATAGAGTTCTTGGGGAGGCCATGATAGATATGGTTACAGTAATCAAGAAAAGGGATTGTGAGGGCCTGGCAGACAGTACGAAAGGAGTTAGGGCTTAGGAGGGGTTTGAGGTTGCGGAGGGTACGGATCTTTGCATATATTATATTAGTGGTTCTCTTTATTTGGTCAGTGAAGGAAAGGTGCTGATCCAGGATAATACCAAGATATTTCACTTGGTTATATATAGTAAGTGATAGATAACCGATAGTAAGAGTGGGAGGTGGGGTGTATGTAGGATTAGAAAATACCTGGAGAACCTCTGTTTTGGATTGGTTGATTAAGAGGTTATGTTGGGAGAGCCAAGTTTTTAGGTTAGTTAGGCATTCACTCAGTTTAGAAAAGTCAGGGTTAGAAAGGTTAAAAGGGGTGAAGCACATCATGTCATCTGCATTTGGCTGATACTGAATGTCGTAGCTTTGGAAGATCTTGCAGACAGGCTGGAGGAAGATATTAAATAGAAGGGCAGAAAGACTGGATCCTTGGGGGACACCTTGTTTTAGGATGAATGGGAGGGAGGTATCGTTTCCAATACGAACCTGTTGGGTTCTGATATCTAGGTAGGAACGGAACCAGTTCAGGGTTGTAATACAATTAGTTCTGCTGAATATCCCCAACTAATGCCGCTATATGCCCTGATGCTATCTGTTTAGCATCGGAGCGTGTCATGGGCGTTCCAGGGAGTGTCGTGGGTGGTGACAATCGCTAACCGGGTAGTGACAATATTACACCGCTACCTGGTTAGCGACCTGTCGGTAAAACTATGCAAAGCAAAAGCTGGCCTATTTTGCCCACAAGAGCTAATCGGGTAGCAGTGCAATATTTCCACTACCCGGTTAGTTTCTGCAGTGTTGGAGGCTGTGCGATAACCCCACATATTCAATGCTGGAGTCGAAAATGACCCTGGCATTGAATATCCAGGGTTAGAGGTTGTCGGTGATGGCTATGCACCATAGCGACGCAGAGCCGTCCCAATTATAATCCCTCTAGGGACAGGGAAATATCTACTGTACCTGATTGTAACTTGCCTTGAACTACTACTGGAAAGGCACGAGCTAAATACTACTAATAATAGTAAATATGTATACCCTAGACAACAGGGGCAAAGGACACATGTTTAAAGACTTAAAAGGTGTTAATGCAAAAGAAACTAATAAGGGGTATGTTTACTAAACCGCGCAATTGTGTGGGGCGCACTTGAGCGTGCGCTAAGGTACCTTAGCACACGCTAATAGTGCGTTTTTGTGCCCCGCACATGTGCACACTGCATTAACGGGCCCGCACAAGTGCGCGGCGCGCTGATGTGCGATAGAGGCGTGGAAAGGCATTCTGAGGGCAGAGGAAGGCTCCCGAGGGGCGGAGGGATGGGGTCAATGGGTGGAGAGTGGGAGGGGAGAGGCTCCCCGCACAGGAGCGGGGCCGAAATTCGATGAAAAAAATACCGCGAGTGAAAACCTCGCGTTAGAGCCGATTTAAAGGGAAGAGAAACCATTTCTGTCAGCAATGTACAGCAAAACCAGGGAACCCTACACAACGTGAACAGTGTGATACATGTGCACAGAATAAAATAGCAAATAAAAATTGAAAATGACCACAACAAAATTCTAATAAATTATAAACCAGCTGGGCAATAGTGATAGTCATGGAAAACATCAAAAAACACTCCCAAGAAAGCTCCAAAAACGAAATATGAATTTTAGAAGGGTCTACGCTCCGTCCCCATACAAGGTGAATGATCCCACAGTGAAATTGTGCAGAGCAGGGTTTATGACTCCTTTGGCCAGGTTTCCTATCTCCAGGGACTGCAATGTCTCTGTGGCCACAGTGTGGTGCAGGGAGCACAGACAGTATGTTCAAGAGCCAAAGATCACCAGTTCAAGTCCCAGCTGGGGCTCCTGCAAACCCAATCTCCATATTTTGCCCACCACTAAACAATGATAGTAAAGACCAACCTTTTTTGCAGATAACATAAGCATGGTCCAAACACCTCTATTTTACCCTACAGAGCACAGACACCAGAAACATGCGCATTACCTAGACCACAGTCCCCTCAATGCAGTCCTGGAGGCAAACATATCATTTAGCTGTGATGCTGTCAGTAAAATAAGGCCATGTCAGCATGGTGGCGGAGGGGTACCGTTGGTGGAGGGGGCAGTGGCTGCTGCCCACAGCAGACAGTGACCTAGCCCCCTTCACGTGGGTGCAGCGCCCTCCAACAGACAGGCCCTGTCTGACAAACAGCCATGGACTCCCCAGGGAATGCACTGCTTTTGTGCTAAGACGGTGGTGCAGCGGACACAGCCAATGCCTTTAGGACCAGAAGGTCACAGGTTCAAATCCCAGCTGGGGCTCCTGCCAACCCAGACCCCTTATTTTACCCATGATGAAAACATGGTAGTAAAGACTGAACCATTATTGCTGAGACCATAAGCATGGGTCAAATACCTCTATTTTACCCTACACAGCACAAACACCATAGAAATGTGCATTACCTACGGCAGAATTCCCCAAATGCAGTCCTGGAGGGCCAAACACCATTCAGTTTCCATGCTGCCTCTAATAAAGATGCCTGTGCTGCATATCTATGCACCACCCCCATGGTATGCAGATGTATCCATGCATATTCATGAGGGACAGCCTGAAAACCCGAACAGTGTTTGGCACACCAGGACTGGAGTTGGGAACCTCTGCCGTAAAGCAGCAGCCAACAGGGCCAGACACACCCACACCCACAGGCCCCATTGGCTAATGCCTCCTGGAGAGGCAGGACATTGGGCCCTGCGTGCATCTCCCAATACTAGCACTTGCATACCTTAGCAATGCCAGCCTACACCTGGGTATACGGTACACACCTATCAAACGTTTCCTATGATTACTGGCAGATAGCAAGTCCTACGTTAAGCACAGTTTGCTCATTGAGCTCCATCATAACAATCTTTCTGATGTCTGCGGTGTGTGCTTCAGGTCTGGTCTCTGACAGTGTTTACCACCCTGGGGAGTGACCCCCAACAGTATTGCGAAGCATATCCATGCCTGTACTGTGCCCAGGACTGGTGTGGTGCGCAGTGCTGCAAAACTCCTCTATAGTAGCACAATGCTGGCATAGGTGTGGGAGTGTGTGTCTGTCTATACAGTGTGTGGTGGCTGCAAACACCTTCCACAGCCCACACTGCCAGCACTGTTGCCAGTATTGGCCTGCCAATGTGCATAATGAGGAGCAAGGTACCATGGGTATAGCCCGGACAGGGTGACCTGGCCAGGATGCATCTGCACAGGGCATAGGGCACTGGCTGGGACATTGTAGTGCCCGGCCACCACCTACACAGACAGGGTGACCTCAGTATGTCCTGCTGGGGGATCACTCTCACCCTGACTGTGCAGTGATGACAGCATGGCTAGGCACCCCCATAGTGCTATATAGTATTTTTTTCATGTGATATTTATGGGTTTCCTTTTGGGGCCAGGTCACTGATGTATCTGCTTGTTGTGTATGCTGACATCCCAGTTCTGGGTGCATGCATTTCCACTGGGAACAAGCACTATGGACTAGCTAGCAGACTGTGTGCAGCTGGTATGTGTCTTGATGGAGTGGCTTGCAGGGTGCAGTGGCTGAAGGCTTGCTGCAGGAGAATATCAGATAGTGGTGGGGTGCAACTTAGCATATCCAGGCCTAATGTCTGTCTGCTATTGTGTTATGGATGTGTGCAGAGCTGCATTAACTGCTGTGTAGGGTGTCTGTTCCCCAGCAGGACTGGGGTTGATGGTCCCCTCTACTGCCACCATTGCAGGGAGGTAGAATGTGGATCTGTTGATGGGAGACTGTGTTTGCCACCCTGAGCCCTGGAGAGGGGGGGGGGGGGTGGTACATAGCCCACCTGGGGGTTACACCTGACTGAGACAGACAGAGATATCCAAGGTGTTGCTGCAGAAACTACCTATCTCACACATTAACACTGCTTTGGACTTCTGGCATGGCCTCTATCAACCATGGAAGGTGCTGTGGACCTGGTGCTGGGCGCCTCACCGCACCCTCAGGGTGAGCACAGTACCCACACAATGTGACGGTTTGTAGCTACTCTGTGCCAGTAAAACACACGGTCAGTAGCCCCTACCAGGCCGAGGTGCTGTGGGGGTGCACATGGTCACTTCCCCCTACCAGGCCGAGGTGCTGTGGGGGTGCATTCCCCATCTTGTGTTCATCTGTGGACAGCTGATTTGCATGTGCAGTGCATCATGGGTATGGGTGGGCTAACCCTATCCTGGTGACCACAGCAGACTCTGTGTGGTGACGTGCACTCCCTCTGCAGCCAGCCAGGGGGCTTGCTAGCAGCTATAGGGCTGTAGCAGAATGGTTACTTAGCTGCCTGTGGAGCCAGATATCATGGGTTCAAACCCACAGTGGGGTTATTTGAGGGGGCTGCCCAGAGCATTATCTCTTTTTAATGTACATTACTGCTGCCAGCAAAAACACCCTCATCGTACTGTACCCATAAGGTGCCTCAGAGGGCGCTTTATAGGGCGCCCTATAGGGCACCTTATGGTTACCGTCCATATAAGGTGCACTATACGTTATCCTGTGGAGCAACTTATAGGGTGCCCTATAGGGGACATTTTAGGGTGCCCTGGTGGACAGTGCACTTTATAATGTGCCCTATGGAGTGCCTTATAGGGTGCCTTATACGGCACCTTCAATTAAGGCACGTGAGGACCTGTTTGCTGGCAGCAATTAATAAAATAAAAATAAAGTGCTGCAAGAAACAAAACATACATTGCAAAGCTGATGCCACAGCCAGCCTTACGTATTAGGCACACTGGGGAGCAAACTCATGACCCCTGTATCAGCAGTCAGTGTCTTAACCATTGTGCTCCACTGCTGCTCCTCCTTGCATGTCAGCACACCTACTTATGCTTTTCATTCCTTAAACTGCACAGTGCTGCCATCAAAAACAGTACACTGACCTTGCGGTACCTCATATGGCACCCTATAAAGCGCCCTATAAGCAACATTCTAGGGTGCCTTGGCGGACAGTGCACTTTAAAATGTGCCTTATGGGGAACCTTATGTTAACACGCTTTGAGAGTGCGTTTGCTAGTAGTGATAATTAAAATAAAAATAAAATGCCTCCTAAAGCAATCTTCCCCATAATACATAATGCCTCAGCCAGCCTTGTTCATTGGGCACTGTGGGGATTGAACCCCTGATCCCTGCACCATTGGTCAGTGTCTTAACCATTGTGCTGTGGTTCTGTTCCTATGCTTGCCCATCAGCGCGCCGCCTTATGCCGCCCAATATTAAAATGCCTCCTAAAGCAACAGCACACTGCCTTATGGCCATCAGCGCGCCGCCTTATGCCGCCCAATATTAAACTGGCTCCTAAAGTAATGCCTCAGCCAGCCGTCTTCATTGAGCACTGTGGGGGATTGAACCCCTGATCCCTGCACCATTGGTAGGTGTCTTAACCATTGTGATGCAGCTCTGCTCTGCTGCTTGCACATCAGCGTGCCACTTATGCCTTCCGCGCAGCTTTCTCATGCGCTAATGTGCGGGGCCCACATGGGCGCCACGCACCTTAGCGCATATTTAAATCACGGTTTTTCTTTTTCAGAAAGAAACGCCCACTCCATATATGGCACCCGCACACTAGCGCGGCCCGCACATTACCGGGGTTTTAGTAAACATACCCCTAAGCCTTTCTAAAGGAAATAAAGCTGTCAAACTAGGAGACATGATATGAAGCTTAAGATAGTAGACTCAGGAGCAGTTTCAGGAAATATTTAGACAGGAAGAGTACCAGGGCAATACTGGAGGTGAGTATGCAACTTGGAGAAAAATCAACTTTTTCCGGGGACATGCTTGAAGAACGTCAGAAGGGCTCCATGGAAAAAAGGAGACTGAGCAAGTTGGTATCCCTTGGGCAGGAAGGGGACCACGCATGTGTGGTGGCATCTCCCAAAGGCTTTCTTTGAAAGTTGGGGGGATGCTTCTGCGAGGACTCCGTCGGTGCCGACATCACCCATATGTGAGGATTGACTTCCTGCTTGTTCCCGGAGAAAAGTAAATATTTTTTCATGGAAAGGATGATGGAGACAAAAACAGTAATAAACACAGAGGATTCCTAAATGGCAAATTGATGAAAATCAAGTATTGAGCACCTTGGCTCAAAACAGCAGTGAAATGATGACTTTATGAACTTCTAAGGAGAAGAAAACGGCCTTGAAAATGTACTTTTTTGAAAAGGTCTTTGACTTGGGATAAGGGTGCTTTGTAAAGCAGTGATTTTGCAGCTTTTTTTCCTTTTAATTATGATTATAATTTCCTTTGTTGTATATAACATGTTATTGTATTCTTAATTTAACTCTAGATTTTCATTTATTGTAAACTGTTTTAATATAATGAAAGGCAGAGGATGGGGGGTAACAGAATAAAGTGGAAGTTACATTTCAGACTAGATGGGCCCTGTCAGTCTTTATCTGCCTTTCCTCTACTGTTGCTGTGTTTGGACTGAACCTCTACTTTCTGTATGTTACTCTAGTGCTTTGTTTCTGGATCACTCCAATGCTTCATGTCATCTTGCCACGAGGGATCCTCTGTGTTTATCCCATGCATTTTTCAATTCCAAAACTGTTTTTGTCTCCCTGACCTGTTCCAGAAGGAGGTTCCAAGCATTTACTCCCCTTTCCATGAAAAATTATTTCCTGAAATTGTTCCTGAGTCTATCCTCTGGGAGCCTCGTTTCATGACCCCTAGTCCTAGAATTTTTCCTTTCCATAGGAAAAGGTTTGTTTTTTCTGCACTAATAGATTTCATGTCTCCCCTCTCTTTTCTCCCCTGGAGTGGAAAGTGCTCAGCACTGCAAGGTAAGAATCAGGGAAGCCAGGCCTCAAATCCTGTTTCCCCCAGTGATGCCCCTTATGACCCCTTGGGCAAGTCACTTCACCCTTCACTTTCAGGAACAGCTTAGACTGTAAGTCCACTTGGGTGGAGAAATAACTGCAATACCTGAACTGTAACTCACCTTGACCTTAGATTTAGAAAGCTTAGTAAAAAAGAAATCCTAGTGTATACATGTTTAAGCCCTCAAATCTCATCTCACATGTCTTAACGGTGCAGATCTCACACCATCTTGGTTGCCTTTCTCTGGACAGCCTCCAGGTTGTTTCTGTGATTTCTGATATATTGTCACAGAATTCTAAGAGAGGCCCCACCAATGACCTGTGAAAAAGCATTATCACTTCCTTTTCAATACCAGTTATGCTTCTCTCTGTGCAGTATTCCTCTGCCTTTAGCCACACCTTGAGATCCTTAGATGCGATCACCGCAAGGTCTCCCTCCTGATCTGTGCACATCAGCCTCTCATTCCTCATCACGTACAGCTTCTTTGGATTTCTGCACCCCAAATGAATAAACCTGCACGTTTGGCATTGAATCTTAATTGACAAGTATTCAATCACTTCTGAAGCTTTCTGTCATCCACAAAGAAGCTTTTCTTCTGAAATCCTCTGCATTTTCACCAACAAAGATGGCGAACAGAACCAGCTCCAGGACCATTCCCCGAAGCACTCCTTTACTCATCTGTTTCTCTGTGCAGTGAACAGTCACAGTGAACTCGGTCAGATGCCCTGGATGATACAAAGTGCAGGTGAATAACAAGACAACTGGACTGAAATCTTTTCTTTGTCCCCTTGCATAGAAAGTTATAATAAATCACTTATAAAATTCCAGTGGCCAAAAAGGAAGCGCTTGCGTGTGCAGGGGAGAGAAAAGCTTGGAGAGGCTCTGTCTGTTTTGCCATTCAGTGGCTAACAAAGACATACACGGAGATCTCTAAAGACCAGTCACTAAGCTTTCTTTTGACTTCAAAGGGCATCATTCTGCTAAGGAGCCTGAGGCAAATCCAAATCACATTACAACAGGTAAACTGAAGATTTGAGGTTAAATTCCCCACGTATATATAAAGAGCCATCCCTGGGCTATAGATATCATTGTCTTGTTTTCTGTCAGCCTCAAATATAATGATAATAACATAAGATACACACAAAGGAAGGAATTTTCTAGCATCATTAACGCATGGGACATGTTTACTAAAAGGCAGTGTGGGGTTAGAATACGGTTTTGGCATGGCACTAGAAAGTAGTGCGAGCCGTGCGCTAGAAACCCCACACTACTCTTGTAGTGCGCATTGAGGTGGTGACCGGGTGGGATGGGGGCATTGCTGCCTCAGTGCAGCTAGTGTGGGTGTTTGGCGTTCACGATACCAGTCCTCGGTGCAACTAGTGCAGGCGCAACACAAGCTACCTCGATGGGCGGCGTTAGTTGCTCCCATGGCTGGTAACTGCAGGAGGTCTGATGTACCTGCCCCTCTGCTTTTAGCCCGCAGCCCCGCACTACTAACGTGGCCCACACATGCTAAGCTAAGCTTGAAGAATGGTCTAGAATTTGGCAGCTGGGATTTAATGTTAAAAAATGTAAGGTCATGCATTTGGGCTGCAGCAATCCAAGGGAGCAATACAGTATAGGAGGTGAAGTACTTTTGTCCACTAAAGAAGAGCGGGACCTAGGCGTGGTTGTGTCTGATGATCTTAAAGTAGCTAAACAGGTGGAAAAGGCGACAGCAAAAGCTAGAAGGATGCTTGGGTGCATACGGAGAGGAATGGCTAGCAGAAAAAAGGAGGTGATAATGCCTCTGTATAAGTCTTTGGTGCGACCTCATTTGGAGTATGGTGTGCAATTCTGGAGACCGCACCTTCAAAAGGATGTGAACAGGATGGAGTCGGTGCAGAGGGTTGCTACCAAAATGATTAATGGGCTTCATTATAAAGCATATGAGGACAGACTTAAGGATCTTAATATGTACACCTTAGAGGAAAGGCGGGATAGAGGTGATATGATTGAGATGTTTAAATACCTCCGTGGCATAAATGTTCAGGGAGAGAGCCTCTTTCAATTGAAAGCAAGTTCTGCTACGAGGGGACATGGGATGAGGGTGAAGGGAGATAGATTCAGGAGTGATATGCGGAAATATTTCTTTACGGAAAGAGTAGTGGATCCGTGGAATAGTCTCCCAGTGGAGGTGGTAGAGATGAGGACAGTAACTGAATTCAAGAAAGCATGGGACCAACACAGAGGATCTCTAAAGGCAAAAAGTGGACTGTTGTAGTTGTTATGGAAGGACAGACTAGATAGGCCATGTGGTCTTTTTCTGTCGTCATATTTCTATGTTTCTATGTTTCTATGTTATCAGCATGTATGTGGCAGTTTCGGAGACATGTTTACTAAAGGGTAGCATGGGGTTAGTGCACGGTTTTGGCACCACCTACGATTTAATGCTAAAAAATGCAAGGTCATGCATTTGGTTTGCAAAACCCTAAGGGAAAAGCACAGTATAGGGGGTGAAGAGTGGGAACCAGGGTGATCATATAAGATGATCTTTAAGGGGCCAAATAGGTAGAAAAGGTGACACCGAAAGCCAGAAGGATGCTTGGGTGCCAAAGGAGAGGAATAACTAGTACAAAAAAGGTGATAGTGCCTTTGTATAAGTCTCTAGTGAGATCTCATTTGGAGTATTGTGTATAATTCTGGAGACCGCGCTTTCAAAAGCATATAAACAGGATGGAGTCAGTCCAGAGGGTGACTATTAAAATGATCAGTGGTCTTCATCATAGAGCATATACAGTAAGGATGGATTTAAAGACCTCAATATGTTTACGTTGGAGGAAAGGCATTTAAATACCTCCATGTACTGGATAGACGATGGCTCTCCTCTAGTTGAAAGGAATCTCTGGAATGAGGGTTCACAGGATGAAGGTGAAAGGGGAGAGACGCAGGATTAATCTAAGAAGACAATCCTTTACAGAAAAGGTGATGGATGCATGCAACAGGTTTCCAGTGGAAGTGGTGGAGACAAGGACTGTATCTAAATTTAAGAAAGCACGAGGCAAGTACAGAGGATCTCTGAGAGAGAGGAAGGGATTGTGGAACTGAATAGTTCTTATCAATGGGCAGACTGCCCTCATTATCTATGTTTCTGTTACATGCACCTCACTTTCTCTCTATATATATCATTCTGTTGTCTATAATGAAAATAAAAATCATTCTGTTAGGCTCTTTTTCTCTGTTCTTAGATCCGAGGGAAGATATGGTTGATTGCACACCAAGATATCTCTATTAATGAGCTCTTGAGTTACCTAAAGATAGATCTATAGGAGAAAAACACTAACATGGCCTGTAGCAATCAGTGCTCCGAACACTAACAGCATCTGCATGACAGCGTGATCGCACGCAGCTATGGAAACCAGTCACAGAAGGAAAACCACTAGAATTAGAAAGCCAGAATGCATTCTCTTTTGGGCTAGGAAAGCTGAGCCACCTCAGGAACTCTTCATCGAGATAGTATCAGTACCAGATGAAAATGTAAAAATGAACAGAAATACCTTTTACTGTACTTTCCGTAGACATCTGATTTACATCCTGTCAGTGTATGCCATTGAAAAAAAATCACTGAATGACTTAGCATCGCTGCTGATACTTTGATGTCACAGACAACCACTCCCAAATGGATTTAAAGACTGGGAGAATACAAAAATTGTAAAAAATGAAAATCGGGAAAAGAAAAGAAGCCATGCGTAGGAATGGTGCATGTGTTTCATATGCAAATGAAATTAATTAAACCAATTAGGCAGTTGTAAGCAGCGCAAGATAAACGTCCAGTTGTGCATGCGGGTACCTTGTAGCTAATTTTCAAAGAATAGCCAGGTAATCTGTTTTCTTTTGAAGTCGGTCTCCAAGGTGTGTACATTAAAAAATGGGACCATGCATATTTGCATCTGCTATTTCTGCAAACAGCTGGGTGGGGGAGGGAGAGCTTGCATGTGTGCCATTTACACCCCCAAACAAACCTCTCCCCACAAGAATGCCTCTTTTTACTATGAAAGCCGCTCATATGTTTAGCCATCCTGAGGGGATAATTGTTAACAGGCTAAACAACTCAGGTACATGGCTGGGTTTAAAATGTAGGCACATGTAGGTAACGGGGGGTGGGGGGGGGGTGGAAGTTCTTCCCCAAAATCATTAGAAGGTGCGAGGAAGCCCCATTGATTGCCCTAGCTCAGATCCTCCCCTCTTCCTGTGGAATATCTATACTGTTTACTCCATGGAGCAACGTCTGCCTCAAAGCAGAACTGATTCTGATATCCTTTCTGCCTCAATTTATCTACCTTTTGCCTCTGTCCTTCCCTCATCTCTTCTTTTTTGCTTTTTCCATTCATTCCTAGTCCAGCTCTTCTTTTTTATTCTCTACAACTCAATGGAAGTTAGACAGAATTATATAAAAGGAGTCGAGAATGGCTGTATGTCTCTCTGTATGAAAATTTAATATATTGGAACAAAATTTTGCATGTGGGAAAAACTGATAGAAAGACACAGTGATTTTGAAAATGGACCAAACTGGACTGGGGGTTCATGAGAAATAAACCCCCCAAGAAAGTAGGCCAACTTATTTCTATGGGAAAAGGAGTACCAGCTTTGATAGCATAAAAACTTAAATACAATGAAATATAGCAGTTTGGGAATCATTTCCTTTCAACACCCTCTCCCTGTTCTCTACTCTATCAAACCCCAACAATCACGCATAATACCACCACCACCAAAATATACTCCCTCACAACTGCCCGACCACCCCCTCCCTCCCAAATTCTGAACATAAGAATATGTTGTTGTTAAGTGCCGTCAAGTCAGAGTCGACTTATAGCGACCCTCTGGATAGCTATCCTAAATTGTGTTTGGTCTTCAGTCAGGCGGCTCATTGTTGACAGACTGGTACCTGTAGCTGCTGCTATTGTATCGATCCATCTCATTCCTGGCCTTCCTCTTTTGTGTTGACCTTCTATTTTGCCAAGCATGATGTCTTTCTCTAATGATCTCTCTGTTCGCATGATGTGTCCAAAGTATGAAAGTCGAAGTTTTGTCATCTGAACTTCTAAAGAAAGCTTAGGTTTGATCTCCTCTAGTACCGACTGGTATGTTCTTCGGGCAGTCCATGGTATACGCAGTATTTGCCGCCAGCACCATAATTCGAAGGCATCAATTTTCTTCCTGTCTATCTTTTTCACTGTCCAGCTTTCACATCCATATGGTGTTATTGAAAATACCATGGCTTGAACAAGTCGAATCTTTGTGTGGAGAGAGATATCTCTGCTCTTTAGAATCTTATCTAGGTCTTTCACAGCCATTCTGCCAAGAGCAATGCGTCATCTGATTTCTTGACTGCTTGTTGCTTCTTTATTGATAGTTGATCCAAGCAGGTTAAAGTTGTTCACGATTTCAATTTCTTCTCCATCAACGATGAACCTGTTGGTTATGCTACTTGTCAGAACATAAGATAAGCTATACTGGGTCAGACCAAGGCTCAATCAAGTCCAGCATCCTGTTTCCAACAGTGGCCAATCCAGGTCACAAGCACCTGCCAGGTTCCCAAAAAGGTAGACAGATTCCACGCTGCTTGTCCAATGGGCAAGCAGTGGATTTCCCTGGTCCTCTTTAATAATGGTTTATGGACTTTCCCTCAGAAACTTGTCCAGACCTCTTAAATCCAGCTACAATAATAGCTTTTACTACATCCTCTGGTAACGAATTCCAGAGTTTGATTACGCATTGAGTAAAAAAATATTTTTTATAATTAGTCTTAAATGTACTACATTGTAGCTTCATTGTGTGTTCCCTAGTATTTCTACTTTTGAAGGGGTAAACAACCGATCTACATGTACCTGTTCCACGCCATTCATTATTTTATACACTTCTATTATATCTCCCCTCAGCCGTCACTTTTCCAAGTTGAAGAGCCCTAACCTTTTAAGCCATTTCCCATAGGAATATTCTTCCATCCCCTTTGCAATTTTTGATACTCTTCTCTGTACATTTTCTAATTTTGCTATATCCTTCCTAAGATATGGTGACCAGAATTGCATAGAATATTCAAGGTGTGGTTGCACCATGGAACGATACATTGGCATTATAATATCATTTTTTATTCTCCGTTCCTTTCCTTATTATTCCTAGCATTCTATTTGATTTCTTGGTTGCCGCTGCACACTGGGAAGAGAGTTTCAATGTATTATCCAGGATGATGCCTAAATTCTTTTCCTGGGTGATGGTTCCTAATGTGGAACCATGCATCGTGTAACTGTAGTTTGGGTTGTTCTTCCCTAAGTGCATAACTTTACACTTGTCCACATTAAATGTCAGCTGCCATTTGGATGTCCAGTCTTCTAATTTATCAAGGTCCTCTTGCAATTTTTTACAATCATCTTGAGTTTTAACAACTTTGAATAATATGGTGTCAACTGCAAATGTTATTACCTCACTCGTTATTCCCATTTCCAGTTCATTTATAAATAAATATGTTAAAAAGCAGCGAGCCCAGCACAGATCACTGGGGTACGCCGCTATTCACCTATCTCCATTGAGAAAATTGGCCATCTTTCAACCAGTTCCTAATCCACAATAATACATTTCCTCCTACCCCATGTTTTTTTAATTTCCCCAAGAGTCTCTCAAGAGAGACTCTGTCAAAGGCTTTCTGAAAATCGAGATAAACTATATCAACCGGCTAACCTTTATCTACCTGTTTATTCACACCTTCAAAAAAATATAAAAGAGATTATTGAGACAAAACTTTCCTTGGCTAAATCCATGTTGTCTTTCTGCCATTAAACCATTACTATCTAAATGTTCCATAACTTTTTTTTAATAATGGTTTCAACATTTTGCTCAGTATTAATGTCTGTAGTTTCCCAGATTACCCCTGGAATCCTTTTTAAAACTGGGGTTACATTGGCTATTCTACAATCTTCAGTTAATATAGATGATTTTAATGATAGATCACAGATTACTAATAGTAGTTCTACAATCTTATATTTCAGTTCTTTCAGCACCCTGGAATGTATGCCATCCGGTCCTGGTGATTTGCTGCCATTTACTTCATCAATTAGCTGTATTACATCTTCCCAGTTTATCGAGATTTGTTGTAATTCCTCTGAGATATCACCTTTAAATATAATTTCTGGCATGAGTAAAGACTGAAGCAAAAACTTCATTCAGTCTCTCCACTATGGCCTTGTCCTCTCTCAGTGCACTTTTTACCCCTCCATCATGCACAGGTGTTTTGCTATGAATATACTTGAAAACATTTTTATTATGCCCTTTTGCTTCCATGGCAAGTTTCTTTTCAAATTTTCTTATCAATGCCTTGCCACCATTAAAAAAATAAAACTTCGCTGCTAATTGCTCCACCCTCCTAAAAAATATGTCCCCACAACTGCACTCTACACTACAAACTAAGGTAATTTGGTGGGGTGGGGGGGGAGAGAGCTGATGGATATTTCATGTATTTTGTTTTTTATTTTTATGTCTATTGTAAACCACCTTGAATGCTGTAGCATTTGGTGGTCAATAAATGTTTTTAAATAAAGAAAATAAACAAAATTAATAAGCAACTTCCTGCAACTGCTTCACCACCCTGCAAAATGTCCCACCCCCACAACTGCCCCACTACCCCTCTCCCAAAAAACACCCCTCACACAACTTCTCCTACACCAAAAACTGCCCTACCAGGAAAAAATAACCCCTCCAACAGCTGTCCCACTTCTCTGCCATCTATACCTCCTGCAACTGTTCCACTGACGTGCCCCAAAACTGCCCCACTGACTTTCAAACTGTCCCATCACCCTGTCAACTACCCCACTCCAAAAAACTAGCACCTGCAACTGTCCCATCACTATACATAATGTGTCACCCACAAAAATTACCCTGCCCCAATTGCCCTACAATCCTGGAAACTACCCCACCCCCAAAACTACCTTTGTAATTGCCCCGGGGCCCTGAAAACTACCACCTCCAAAAACACACCAATCATAACTGTCACACCACCCAATAAACTACCCAACCCTCCAAAAATTACCCCCTGTAACTGTCCCACCTCCTTGCAAACTACTGCCTTCAAAAAAACACCAATCATAACTGCCTTACCACCCCACTCCCAAAACCTACCTCCCTGCAATTGTCCCATTACCGTACAAAATGCACCATCCCCAAAAACTATCCTGCCCCAACTTTCTCCAGGAACAAGCAGGAAGTCAGTCCTCACATATGGGTAACGTCAGCACCAACGGAGCCCTCGCGGAAGCATCCCCCCAGCTTTCAAAGAAAGCCTTTGAGAGATGCTACCATGCATGCATGGTCCCCTCCCTGCCAAAGGGTGCCATCTTGCTCAGTCTCCTTTTTTTCGTGGAGCCCTTCAGACATCTGTCTGGCTTGTCCCTGGAAAAAGTTGATTTTTCAGCCTGAGTTTCATACTTGCCTCCAGTACTGCACCAGTACTCTTCCCGCTACCTGACCTCATTGTCTCGACATCAAGTTCGGGTCTTTTTTGTAGTTTTATCATCCTTGGTATCTTCGTGCCTCTTTTTTCCAACTGGCAGCTCAGCGGGTCTTCGACCTCGCTTGAATACTTTTTTTCCCCCATGGCTACCAGTGGTTTTAAAAAGTGTGATCGATGTGCCAAGATTATGGGGCTTGTTTACAAAGCCGCGGTAGCGGTTTGCGATCGTAATCAGAGCCGCGGCCCCATTGATTTCAATGGGGCCGCGGCTGCGATCGCGATCGCGAACCACTACCGCGGCTTTGTAAACAAGCCCCTATGTATTTGACTGACACACATGGCTGCTGCCTTCGCTGTCTTGGGCCGGACCATGACCCCGCAGCATGTGGTCTCTTCAAAAAGATGTCCAACAAGGCCCTCAGGAGCTGCCAACAGCAGCACAATAAGTTTTTCCCCGAACCCCCAGTACCTACGAAGGCCATGGCATTCCTTGACTTCGTCAGAGACAAGTCTAAGGCCCTAGCATTCCCAATGGAATTGGAGGAGGACACTCGAGTGGAGGAGCTGGAAATCCTCCAGTATGAGGCTTCTCCAAGGGAATCGCTCAAGGTGCCCATCCCTTCCATTCTGGAATGGCTAATGCTCCATATGTGGGAGACACCAGCATCGATGCCAGTGGTGAGCAAATGGCTCGACTCGATGTATCGAGTCCACTGGAGCCTGGGCTTCCAGAAAACACAGTTGCTGCATAACTCCATGGTGGTGGAGTCAGCCATGCATCGACTCCTCGGTGCCTCCCGGCAGGGAAGCATGCACTTTTGATGCCCTCGGCAGAAAGCGTTACCGGGGCTTGATGCTCATTGGCCACATCCAGACCTACCAGCTGTAAATGGGCATGTACCTGAGAGACCTGGCAAAGGAAATTGCCGGGTTCTCGGCTGGTCTGTCCAAGGAACCCCTGCAGCGGTTCAAGAACCTGGCCAAGGCTGCCCGTGAGTGCGCCAAGTTTATGTCTTGGGCAGTCTATGACAGCTTTGAGTCAGCAGCTCGAGTAGCAGCGGCGGGCATCGGTGCCCAACTCCAAACTGGCTACAGTCGTCCGATCTCGAGCAATGGGTTCAGGACAAATTGGTCAATGTCCCATGCCAAGGAGAGAATCTCTTTGGAAAACCCATGACTGACAAGGCTGCTGAGCTGGAGACCGAGTTCATGACGAGGACCAGGCTCTCTAAAAAGACTGCTGCCCCTCCCCGGTTCTTCTTACAGAAACTACCCACATTTCCAGGCCACCCCGGTTCCCCAGCAGCGTCATCAGGCCAAGGGACATGGGTATGGCCTTCATAAGCAGAAGGCTCCCAAGCCCCAGGCATCGGCCCCGGCCCAGCCAGAGGGGAGCTTTTGACTCCTTGGGCATAGGGGGCATCTGATCCACCATGCCCAAAGGTGGCTAACTATCACCACTGATTCCTATAAAGGAATCGTTAGGTGAACTGAAGTTAAGAACTGCATTGCCACTAAGCGCATGGCAATTGCCCTGGCACTAGCAGTAAAACCCTCTCTGCTCCTTCCTGCCCCATCTCTGCTCCTTCCTGCCCCATCCTGCGACTGCTGATTAAAGTGTGCTTTAGCTGCACTTTAAAACCCCCATTAGGCAACTAACAGGCTTTAGTAAAACAAATTCCTAAGTTTCTGAATAAACATAACAAACATAAAATTCTGTGTAAATGCCTTAAATGAGGACACGGTTAGTGCCATTGAATATGCCCTTCTAACCCTTCTGTATGCCACGATGTTATGCGGTTAGCATTGGGGTATGTTGGGGACGGAGCGGAGGTGGAGACTGTCACTACCTAGGTAGCAGTGATATTGCACGCTGCCTGGTTAGCGATCTGCAGCTAAGAGAGAGGTGAGCAAAGCCCTCGCCTATTTTAAGGTGCAGGAGCTAACCGGGCAGTATGCAATATCACTGCTTCCAGCATGTGCAGCGATTCCCAGATATTTAATGCCGGGGCTGCCTATGACCCCAGCATTGAATATTCAGGGTTAAGGGTCGGCAGGCAGGGCTAAGCGCCATAGCAGTGCATAGCCTGCCCATCTGAATATTGGGCCCTGTATTCTTTATTTTTTTATGTAGAGTTCCCCCATCATAAAGACCTGGCTCCTTCCTAACCCAGACCTGGCACCGCCAACTTTCACCCTGCTCAGGCTTGACCCACCTCCTCCCCCCACCCCCCTTCAACATTCTCACTTCCCAGCTGAGCTTGAACTACTCTCTAAGCTTCATATCCCTCGTGCCATCAGGGTCAACCTTCAGTTTTCTCTGCCCCTTCTCAGCTAATTTTATGCTCTGTTTTAGAATTGCATATGTTAGCACGGACATTTTAAAGCATGTTTGATTTTCAGATTTAAGAGAAAACGATGTCACCCTCTCAGTGGCATATCAAGGGTGGAGTGATGGATGTGGCCCGCAATGTGGGCACCCAGCCCAGGGGCCATGGGGGCTGGGAACGTCACTGCACCCTTTACTTTGATCTTACAGAAAAGTAACCCCTGGCTGCACAGGCATGAAAAGCATTTGCTTTCTTCAAGCAGGCTTTATCCTGAGGAGACAGGATACTGTTTCCCCCCTTTCCCCCCTGGGATGTCAGATATCTCTTAATCATTCCAAGCAAACTCAACCACTGGATTTTGTGGTTCCAGTTCAGAGGTCTTCATCTGTTCAACTCAGCAAAACAATTACAAGTTTTACAGCACCCAACCAGCACACTGCATTGCATTTCTTCATAACAATGTCTCACCAGTCCTCAGAAGGCAAATTATCTTGGGTCACAAATAGTTTGGGAAAGCACATTGAGAGGCTATGGGGATCATTTTCGAAGCCTTATTCGTGCTTTGGACATTTAAAAATGAGCATATAGACATCCAAAGCACAGAGATGTCTTCAGAGGCATTTTAGAAGCCGGGTCTGTGGATGCCCCCAGAGTGAGGATGTCCAAATCCACATGGGGGTATGGTAGAGATATGGCTGGAGCATTCCCAAGAACCTGGACGTCACTATCAGATCTCAGAAATGTCGTCCAGAGTCTTGTCTAAATTTAGACCTGTTCCAGGTAGGGATAAACATCGGGAAAGTTCTTGTTTGGGCTGAAAAAAATCCACAAGATGTAGAGGACAAATACTTCATCTTACCCAGTATTCAGCACAATCACAATGATAGCAGCAGTGCGATTTGAATCCTGGTATCCCTAGGCCTACTTCACTACTCTAACCATTAGACCAGGGGTCTCAAACTCAAATTGCTTTGAGGGCCAAATGAGGACTTGTAAAGTAACCCGGGGGCCGCATAAGACGCGGGGCCTCATTTCCATAAGGGACCTCATTTGCATAAATATTTGCATAATGTTACCATACACTAACTTTTAGTAAACATGCCTCTTTAATGAGTATGGATAAAGAAAGACTAAAAGATTTAGAAACAAGAAGACAATAATTAAACTGGGAACCCCAAAAGCCAAACTTGGAATGTACAACAACACTGTAGAAATAAAACTATAAATTAATTTCCTCTTGTACTAAACAAAGCGCAAACATTAATGATGCACATTTCCCAGAGCTGACATATTCCAGTTAATAAATTTAAAATAAAGAGATATTTTTCTACCTTTTGTGCATTTTTTTCAGTTGCAATTGTTCCAGCCACTTTCTTCTGGTTTCTTCATGTCTTCTGCTAACTCTCCATCGTCTGCTGTCCATTTGCCCTTTCTTCTCTCCTAGTTTTTTTTTCCATTCTCTCTCTACATCTGCTTTAACATACTAATCTTTCTCCTTTTTCTCTTTCCTCATTCCTATTTCATCCACTCAAATTTTACCCCTCCATCCTCAATCCCCACTTACTCTCCCAATACCTGGCCAATTGTAGATTTGTCTTCTCTCCCAGACAAAATATTTTTCCCCTCTCCATTTCACTTTCCCAGCTCCATCCCATTCTAATCCTCCCCCAACATCAGCTCCCTTCTAGTTCCAGCCCCACCCAGCATCCGCTCCCTTCTAGTCCCCCATTAGTCCATTTCCAGTCCTATCCTAGCCTCACCATCAGCCCATTTCCAATCCTAGCCCCCCATCAGCCCATTTCCAATCCTAGCTCCCTCCCCTCACAGCCCATTTCCATTCCAAGCCCCCCTCCCCATCAGCCATTTGCAGTTCAAGCCCCCCTTCCACTCAGCCCATTTCCAGTCCTAGCAACCCCCCCCAGCCCATTACCAGTCCTAGACCCACCATAGCCCATTACCAGTTCTAACCTCCCCATAGCGCACTTCCAGTTTTACCCCCCATCACCCCATTTTCAGTCTTACCCCCCCCATAGCCCATTACCAGTCATAACCCCCCTGCCAATAGCCCACTTCCAGCCCTAACCCCCATTACCCCATTTCAGTCAGCCCTTCCATAGCTCATTACCAGTCCTAACTCCCCCCATCAGCCCACCTCCAGTCCTTCCTAACCCCCACCTGCCCATTTCCAGTCCTAGCCCCCACCATAGCCCATTACCAGCCATAACCCCCCTGCCAATAGCCCATTTCCAGTCCTACACCCCCCCTGCCAATAGCCCATTTCCAGTCCTATACCCCCCCCTGCCAATAGCCCATCTCCAGTCATACCCCCCCCCCCCGCCAATAGCCCATTTCCAGTCATACCCCCCCCTGCCAATAGCCCATTTCCAGTCCTACACCCCACCTGCCAATAGCCCATTTCCAGTCCTACACCCCCCCTGCCAATAGCCCATTTCCAGTCCTACACCCCCCCCTGCCAATAGCCCATTTCCAGTCCTACACCCCCCCCTGCCAATAGCCCATTTCCCTTCCTACACCCCCCCTGCCAATTGCCCATTTCCAGTCCTACACCCCCCCCCCCCAATCGCCCATTTCCAGTCCTACACCCCCCCTGCCAATAGCCCATTTCCAGTCCTACACCCCCCCCCCCCGGTAAATTAAAAAAAAACCTGGCTTCTGCTGCTCAAGCAGCAAAATCAGCTGTCCTGCGGCCCCTTCCCCTGTGCCCGGAGATCCGAGTCTGCTCTATCAGCGGCGTGCTTTTCAAGCCGCGAGGAGAGTATTTCAAGCCGCGCGAGAGGGGAATACTCTCTTCGCGGCTTGAAAAGCACGCCGCTGATAGAGCAGACTCGGATCTCCGGGCACAGGGGAAGGGGCCGCAGGACAGCTGATTTTGCTGCTTGAGCAGCAGAAGCCAGGTTTTTTAAAAATTTGACAATTGATTCTGCCGCTGCCACGGCGGCAACGGCAGAAGCCAGGGTTTTGGGGTTTTTTTGTTTTCCTCCGTCGCGGGCCGCACAAAGTTGTCTCGCGGGCCGCATGCGGCCCGTGGGCCGCGTGTTTGAGACCCCTGCATTAGACTATTCCTAGACCGTTAGATTCTGGAGACGTCCATATCGGACACGTCCACATTCGTGAAATCATGTCTGCACCTGCACATGCCTGTTTTTTTCCAAATCGTCTAGCTTAGCTCTTGGGCATGCTTTCTAAAATGCCCCTCCATGTGTATTATTGAGGGTGGGAACAATATTTTCCAATATGGGTTAGGGATCTGCAGGCAAAAAAACTATTTTGTTTAGTTCCCCATGTCTTTACAGGGTTTTCTGTTTTATTCAAGGTTTTTTAAAAAATGTTTTTCATCTTTAGGGCAATGTTATCAATAATACACACTACTGCATAATAAATCACTCTCTTGCTCAACAGGATATTCTTTTTTTTTTAAGTGCCTTCACGTCAATGCTGACTCCTGGCAACCCAGCAGGCCCTGGTTTTTCTTGGCAAGGTATGACTGGAAGTAGACTGCTCGGCCTTTTTTTCCAAGGCAATAGAGGGTAAAGTGACTTGCCCAACATCACAAGGAGCGCCAGTGGGAATTGAATGCTGATCTTTTGGATACTAGGCTAACCACTAGGCTACTCCTCCATGCCACAATAAGCTATACTATTGAGTAATAGGGAGCACTATGAAGGGACAGAAAAAAACACAACTTCAAGTTTTTTCCTGTCTTTTCAGGTTAAACGTGACACGAAATAACATGTGAAATGTCATTTTCATGCCCCATGTCATTTCAAAGGAATGCAAATCCTTATTATGGGTACCTCTGGGACAGCTGATGTTATTCACAGCCTCAGTCACTCAGATGATGGCTGCTTCTCCCGATCACCCAGACTTTCTGGAAAAATTCTCTCTTCTATCTCCAATTGGTTGGAAAGACAGGCTCAGATTGTTAGTATCACACTGGTCAATCACTGAACAATTTTCAAGACCCCTTTTCTCAGCCATAGAAGCTGCTCTTAGGGGTCTTTGTCCTGTCTCTCTCTTCAGGGCCAACTCCTCTTCTCCTCCATCCAAAGAAGAACAATCCTTCCTTACAAAAATCATACTTTTATACCCCACAATGCTGCCATCTGCTGGTGGATACTGGTAATTTCTCCATGCAACCACAAAAAAGAGGCACCTTATACTTTATGGCTTTTTCTCCTAGCAACATAAAATGATTGAGAATTCATTTGTGGCAATGCAGACTCCATATCTTGGGTTATACACTGCTAAACAAAGAGACAACTTCAGTCAGTATGAGCACATATTAGCAAATACTTTCAAAACTCCAAAGACAAAGTAACAAATAAAAAATAGAACAGCAGATAAACACCAGTATACTCCTCGGTGTGGCTTTCAGAGCCACAAAGGGGACTCTTTCCCTCTCGTGGTTCTGTTAAGCCAGCCGGGACTGATGGGAAACAGGAAATGCCTGTTCCCATCAGCCCCAGCGGGCTTAACAGAGCCACAAGAGAGGGAAACCCTCCCTTCGCGGCTCTGAAAGCCGCGCCGAGGAGAGTGATCGAGGGAGGGCTCTGCCAGACAGGAGGGAGGGCTCTGTTGGGTGGGCGGGGGCCCCACGGGAGACACTTGATTCTGCCGCTGCCACGGCAGCAGCAGCAGCAAGTTTGTTTTTTCTTTTAAAGTTTCCCTGGGCTGATGGGGGAAGGGGGGTTAGGACTGGAAATGGACTATGGGGGGCTAGGACTGGAAATGGGCTGATGGGGGCTAGGATTGGAAATGGGCTGATGGGGGGGGGTTATGACAGGTAATGGGCTATGGGGGGGTTAGGACTGGTAATTGGCTATGTGGTTGATAAGAATTGAAATGGGCTGATGGGAGGCTAGGACTGGAAATGGGCTGATGGGGGTGGGGTTAGGACTGGTAATGGGCTATGGGGGGGCTAGGACTGGAAATGGGCCGATGGGGGAGCTAGGACTGGAAATGGGCTGAGGGTGGGGCTAGGATAGGACTGGAAATGGGCTGATGCAGGGACTAGAAGGGAGCGGATGCTGGGTGGGGCTGGAACTAGAAGGGAACTGATGTTGGGGAGGATTAGAATGGGATGGGGCTGGGAGAGTGAAATGGAGAGTGGAAAAATATTTTGTGTGGGAGGGAAGAAAAATCTTCAATTGGCCGGGTATTGGGAGAGTAAATGGTGATTGAGGATGGAGGGGTAAAATTTGAGTGGATGAAATAGGAATGAGGAAAGAGCAAAAGGAGAAAGATTAGTATGTTAAAGAAGATGTAGAGAGAGAATGGAAAAAAATAGAAGAGAGAAGAAAGGACAAATGGACAGCAGATGATGGAGAGTTAGCAGAAGACACGAAGAAACCAGAAGAAAGTGGCTGGAGCAATTGCAACTGAAAAAGAAGTTCACAAAAGGTAGAAAAATATACCTTTATTTTGAATTTATTAACTGGAATATGTCAGCTCTGGGAAATGTGAATCATTAACATCTGTGCTTTATTTAGTTCAAGAGGAAATTAATTTATACTTTTATTTCTACAGTGTTGTTGTACATTCCAAGTTTGGCTTTTGGGGTTCCCAGTTTAATTATTGTCTTCCTGTTTCTAAATTGTGATTCCTTGTTTGGTAATGGTCTATGTTCTGCATGTGTAACTGAGCTGAGGTATTCTGTTTATGTAGTTTCTATTTGACATTACCACTTGTTCTCTTTCCCCAGTAGGTCATGTATTGTTATTCTCTGAAATGTATTGGTTTAATATTTGCAGTGTTGCCTTTTGATAGGTAGGGTCTGGTGCTTTATGAGTCCTGGTAGTGCTGTTATGATACGGTGGGTTTGCTATTGGTTCTAAATGGGTAGTGTTTGTAGTAGTTCCTAATGTGTCTGGTGGTTGGCACTGGATTATAGTAATGTAGAAATCTTTTAGTCTTTCTTTATCCATATGCTCATTAAGAGGCATGTTTACTAAAAGTTAGTGTATGGTAACATTATGCAAATATTTATGCAAATGATGCCCCTTATGCAAATGAGTCTCCGCACATGGCCCCGCACCCCCCTTGGGCCGCCCCTGCCACCTTGTTGCATTGTTTCACTGCCTTGAGATCTTCAAGTCCTTCTCCTAGTCTGTGCACATCAACCTCACGCTCCTTATCACATATAATTCCTTTGGATTTCTGCATCCCAAGTGCATGACTGCACTTCTTTGCATTAAATCTTAACTGTCAACATTAAATCATTCTTCTAGTTTTTGCAGAGATTTCCTCATGTTGTCTGCTCCCTCAAAGGAATACACTCTGTTGCCAATTTTTGTGTCATCTGCAAAAAGACAAACTTTTCTCTTCAGTCCTTCAGCAATATCACTCACAAACACATTGAACAGTACTGGTCCCAGTACTGGGACACTCCACCACTCACCTTCTTTTCTTCTGTGTGAATTCCGCTTACCACCACCTTCTGTCATCTGTCAGTCAACCAATTTCTGATCCAGTTCACCACCTTGGGACCCATCTCCAGGCTGCTCAATTTATTGATAAACCTTCTATGAGGAACAGTATCAAAGGCTTTGCTGAAATCAAGGAAGATTACATCTATCGCATGCCCTTGATCTAGTTCCCTGGTCACCCAGTCAAAGAACTCAATCAAATTTGTTTGGCAGGATTGTCCTTTGGTAAGACCATGTTGCCTTGGATCATGCAACCCTTTGATTTCTAGAAAGTCCACTATTCTTTCTTCTAGTAGTGCCTCCATTACTTTTCCCGCCACTGAGTTAAGGCTTACTGGCCTACAGTTTATCATCTCTCCCCTATTACTACTTTTGTGAAGAGGTATTATATTAGATCTTTTTCAATCCTGCAGAACCTCCCCCGCCTCCAAGGATCTATTAAACACATCCTTTAAAGGCCCAAAGACATCTGTTTGAGCTATAGTCGCATTTGAATAAAAAAAATGAACCTCATATGTATTAAGTTATAGAAAACATTATAGCTGGAATTGTTGGAACTGTTACAAAGTACAAAATGTAAAGAATCCCTGAAACATGTATATCTAGATCTCATATCCACTACGTTACTAAGTCCACTATGAAAGTCCGTTGACATTCCCTTTCCAGTGTTCATAACTTCTCACTTGCTATAGACTGCAGATGAATACAGAGAGAGTTTTGCTGAGTAAGATACCTTCTCTACTCTCTTCCGCATATAAACTTTCAGTTCACAAGTTTAAATCCCTACTCAGTCATTCATTTTTGGAGAGAAGATTAGACGAGCACCAATTAAAACTGTGTAATAATAATTGTGCACTGTGGGCCTCATTTGCTATTCCAGTAGTACAAGCAAAAGGAAGAAATGACTTTGCCTCCTGAGATCACTCAGAGGTCAGTAGTCTCAGAGAAGTGGTCAGCAACAGTCTTCCAGCCTCAAAGGAGACTAATGGCACAAGGTATCATGATGAGGAAGAAAGCAAGAGAATTAATGAAATACAGTACATCTATACTCCAGGCATTTAGGCAACTGCACCAAACCCTTAACTTTGGCTTAAAATCGTTTTCATGTACATTATTTGTCGTAATCTCTGGAATTTAACTGTTCAATAAGGAGATTCAGCATGTGCGCCAAAACTCAATATTTTGTAATGCAAAACATTGTATACCTTAGGAAAGGGTAAGATAGTGGATGGAGCTCAGAGTTATGATGGTTCATTTCTCTCTATATAATACTTCTGCTGTGACTTGAGGAGGTCACAAAGTCCCTGTCCTCAGTTCCTCAAATATAATAATAATAAATGATCAATTCATAAACCGCTCTTTGTGAAATAAGATCACAACAAGGCACTAGACAAGATAAAACTAATAAGCAATATTCTCACTAAGCTGCACAGGATTTCTGTGCCCACGCTGCTTCCACTGGGAGGAGGTGCTGCGATCACGATGGGCAGATAGCGCATCAAGCAACAGAAGCATTGGCAGAGACACAGACTGGGTCAGTGTCACGGCAGGACATGCTAGGGAGATAAAGTTTCTAGATGAAATAAATGACTGCTTCTTGGAGCAGCTAGTTCATGAACCGACCAGAGGGGAAGTTATTCTGGACCTAGTCCTTAGTGGAACACTAGATTTGCTGCAAGAGATAAGGGTGTTGGGGCCACTTGGCAATAGTGATCATAGCATGATCACGTTTGATTTAATAAATGGAGGAGGGATGGTAAGGAAATCCACAGTACTACCTTTATCTTTTGAAAGGGAGACTATGATAAAATGAGGAAAATAGTTAAGAAAAAAAAGTAAAAGGAGCAGTTGCAAAGGTTAAAGAATTACATCAAGCTTGGGTGTTGTTTAAAAATACTATCTTGGAAGCCCAGACCAGCTGTATTCCACGCTTTAAGAAAAATGGAAGGAAGGCCAAAAAACTGCCAGCATGGTTTAAAGTTGAGGTCAGAGAGGCCGTTGTTGCCAAAAAAGCATCTTTCAGGAAATGGAAAAAAGAGCTAAATGACGAAAACTGGAAACAGCACAAGCATTGACAAGTTAGATGCAAGGAATTGATTAGACAGGCAAAGAGAAAATTTGAGAAGAAGCTTGCTGTGGAAGCAAAAACACGTAATAAAGACTTTTTCAAGTACATTCGTAGCAAAACACCTGTGAGTCAGTTGGACCATTAGATGACAGAGAGGTAAAAGGGGCACTAAGAGGGGAGAAGGCCATAGTGGAGAGACTGAATGAATTCTTTGCTTTGGTCTTTACTGAAGAATATGTAGGGAAGTTACCCATGACTGAAATGGTATATAAAGGTGATGCGTCGGAAGAACTGAAAGAAATATCAATAAACCAGGAAGATGTATTACAACTGTTTAATAAACTAAAGAATATCAAATCACCTGGACCGCATGCTATACATCTGAAGGTGTTGAAATAATTGAAATATGAGATTGTAGACCTACTATTAGTAATCTGTGAATTATCATTAAAATTATACCTGAAGATTAGAGGATGGCCAATGTAATGCCAATTTTTAAAAAGAGTTCTAGGAGTGATCCTGGAAACTACAGACTGGTGAGCCTGACATCAGTACCAGGAAAAATGCTGGAAACCATCATAAAGAACAAAATCACTGAACATGTAGATAGTAATGGCTTAATGGGAGTCAGACAATATGGCTTTAGAGAAGGAAGATCTTGTCTTACTAATCTGTTATGCTTTTTTGAAGGTGTGAATAAACAGGTAGACAAAGGTGAGTCAGTTGATATAGTGTATCTGGACTTTCAGAAAGCCTTTGACAACGTCCCTCATCAGAAACCTTTGGCAAAACTAAAAAGTCATTGGATAGGAGGCAGTGTACTATTGTGGATCAGGAAATGGTTAAAAGATAGAAAGCAAAGGGCCAATTTTCCCAATGGAGAAAGGTGAATAGTGGAGTACCCCAGGAATCTGTGCTGGGTCCCCTGCTTTTTAACATATTCATAAATGACCTGAAAATGGGAATAACGAGTGAGGTTATCAAATTTGCAGATGACACAAAACTATTTAAAGTTGTTATAACCCATGAGGATTGTGGAAAATCGCAAGAGGATCTTGATAAATTGGAAGACTGGGCATCCAAATGGCAGATGAAATTTAATGTGGACAAGTGCACAGTTATGCACCTAGGAAAGAACAACCCAAACTATGGTTACACGATGCAAGGTTCCACATTAGGAACCACCACCCAGGAAAAATATTTAGGAGTCATCGTGGATAACATGTTAAAACCCTCGGCCCAGTGTGCAGCAGCAGCCAAGAGAACAAATAGAATGCTAGGTATCATAAGGAAAGGAATGGAAAATAAAACAAAAGATATTATAATGCCTCTGTATCGTTCCATGGTATGACTGCACCTTGAATATTGTGTGCAATTCTGGTCGCCGTACCTTAAAAAGGATATAGCGTTATTAGAAAAGGTACAGAGAAAAGTCACCAAAATAGTAAAGGGGTTGGAAGGATACTCCTATGAAGAGAAGCTAAAAAGGTTAGGGCTCTTCAACCTGGAAAAGAGATGGCTGAGGGGAGATATGATAGAGGTCTATAAATGAATGGAATGGAACGGGTAAATATAGATCGATGTTTACGTCATCAGAATATAGAAAGACTAAGGGACATGCAATGAAGCTACATGGTAACCTATTTAAGACTAATAAGAGAAAATATTTTTTCACTCAACGTGTAATCAAACTCTGGAATTTGTTACCGGAGGATGTAGTAAAGGATGTTAGTGTAGCTGGGTTTAAAAAAGGTTTGGACAAGTTCCTGGAGGAAAGGTCCATAAACCATTGGATCCAGGATATCACTGCTTGACCCAATACAAGCATTGTGGAACCTGTGTTTTTTGGGGAAACTGCTAGGTATGTATGATCTAGACTGGCCACTGTTGGAAACAGAATACTGGGCTTGATGGACCTTGGTCTGACCCAGTATGGCATATCTTATGTTCTTATATTCTTAGAGGATTCCCAAGCAGCATCATAGCAACGTTGCTAATAAAGAATGGAAGACAAAGATAACAAAGAAATGCATGTAGACTGTAAACTATATGAGGTGAGACCTTTTAGCCAATTTATTTTATTTTATTTATTTATTTACATTCTCTTATATACCGTGCTATTCTGCATCAGTGCAGTTTACATTGAACAAACTGAAATTACATTGAACAGGGTATTATAACTTGGAGATAACTATTTTACAGGGAACATGGGCTATGGAGGGTTAAGTGGCTTGCCCAAGACCACAAGGAGCACCTGTGGGACTAGAAACCCCAGTCCTTCCGGCCCAAGGTTGCTGTCCTCTAGTGGGATTTGAACCCCCGACCTTCCGGCCTGAAGTACCTTGCCCCAACCACTAGGCTACTCCTCCACTCCTTTCATTTCTGATCTCGCCACATCCCACTCCAACCAGCATGATGATAGGAGCCCTCGCTGATAGTCAAGGGCTAGAAAGATGTCTCTAACCCTACATACCATCTGTAGTCAGCAGGGATCACTGCAATAGAGGCAATCATCTTCCCTCCCTTTCCTCACCAATTTGCTACGTTCTTGAAGGTGTGAATAGACAGGTAGATAAAGATGAGCTGGTTGATATAGTGTACCTGGATTTTCCAAAAACCTTTGACAAAGTCTCTCATGAGAGGCTATTGAGGAAATTAAAAAGTCATGGGATAGGAGGCATGTATAACTGTGGATTGGGAACTGCTTAAAAAATAGAAAACAGAGAATAGGCTAAATGGAGAACCCCAGGGATTTATGAAAATTAAATTTAAAAAAATGGAGAACCCCAGGGATCTGTGCTGGGCCCGCTGCTTTTAACATAGTCATACAAGACCTGGAAATGGGAACAAGTGAGCTGATCAAATTTTCAAATGACACAAAATTATTCAAAGTTCTTAAATCACAAGAGGATTGTGAAAAATTGCAAGAGGACATTGGGAGACTGGGCGTCCAAATGGCAGATGAAATTTAATGTGGAACAGTACAAATTAGGCACTTAGGGCTCAATATTCAAAAGGTATTTACATGGTTAACAGCCAGTTAACCATGTAAATGCCTGCTAACTGGATATTTGATGGCACATGCATGGGTAGTGCCATCAAATATCCCCAACTAAGTCTCCTACGCGCCCCAATGCTAGTCAACTAGCATCGGGGCATGCTGGGGGCATTCTGGGGCAGAGTGAAAGCGGGAACTGGCACTAACCGTGCAGCACCAATATTGGAAGCTGCATGGTTATCGCTCGGCACCTACATGATAGGCAAGGAAAACTCATGCCTATTTTATAGGCATCGAGGCTAACCGTGCAGCATCCAATATCAATGCTGCATGGTTAGCCTCAGCGGCTTCCGGACAGCGTGGCCAGACCTAGATCTTCACTTCCGTTACCATGGAAGTGAATATCCAAGGTTTGGGGTTCGGGGGGCAAGGCTAAGTGGCTATGGCGCTTAGACCTGCCCAGTTGAATATCGGGCCCAAAGAGAAGAACAACCCAAACTACGGTTACACAATGCAAGGTTCCACATTAGGAATCACTGTCCAGGAAAAGGATATGGGCAATCATCATGGATAATACATTTAAACCCTCTGCTCAAGGTGCAGCAGCAGCAAAGAAAGCAAATAGAATGCTAGGAATCATGAGGAAAGGAACGGAGAACAAAACCAAGAATATTATAATGACTCTGTATCATTCCATGATGCGATTGCATCTTGAATACTGTGTGAATATTAGAGGAATATAAATTTGTTAAAATAAAAAAAAAAATTAAAAAAACCAAGTTGAAAAGTACATAGTCTAATGCAGGGGTCCCTAGACTAAAATTCATAGACACATATTCCCTTACCTGCTTTGTCATCCTGCAGCTGAGAGTCTGCAACAGCAGCTGCAAAATCAAGGCTTCTTCCGGTGCACAAATGATGTCATGAGAATGTGCCTTAGGTCCCTGTGCTATTACACCTCTTCAGGACCTGTCCATCAGAAGAAGTCACTGTTTCCTTGAATGCTACCACAGAGCTTTGGCCATATCTGCTGCATTAGGCCACAGGACAGGAGATAGGAGAAGGGGCTGTACTGGCCCTAAAGGGTGTCAGAACAGGGTGGGCCACATGGGCTTTGGCCATTCAAATTTATCCCCCTCTGCTGCTCCTTCCAGGCCTGTGACAGCATCAGCAATTAAAGAAGCTCTACCATGCTTGCCATAGAGTAGTAGTTTCCAAACTTGGGGTCGGGACCCCAAATGGGATCACATCATCAGTGGATGGGGTCACAGACCATGTCCATTTGGACTTTCACTGTGACCTATGCCAAGTCACCTGTCAGCATGTTGCCTGTGAGCCAGTGAACATTCATAGGCCCTTGTCCCCTCCTGTTAGGCTGGAAACCCATGCTGAGTACTGGGGTCTGTAAGCACACACTACACATTGACAAACGGGACCCTAGGCTGACTGCTGCCTTCCTGCTTTAGATGGGTGGAGGGAGGGGAAGGAGGCTGGAGGTCTGCCAGTTTGATTTCATCATCGTCTGGGGTCACGTGAATTTTCAGTTGTTAAAATAGGGTCATATGGGATAAAAGCATAAAAACACTGCCATAGAGCCTTCCCTGCGCTCTGCTGCATCTAATCTCTACCAGAAACAGGAAGTTCAAAAGCCGAGTCAGAGGGGACGTGACACAGCAAAGCACAGGAAAGTTCCATGGTGTGGGCAGTAGAGTTTCTTTAATTGTTGCTACTGGCACAGTTCTGGTGGGATGGGCAATGGTGGCAGGAGTGGGGGAGGTTTGAGGGGAACTACTGGAGGGAGGGAAGAGAGGGGGAGATGCTGGACCATGTTGTGGGGTAAGTAAAAGAGGGAGGAGATAGGAGAGATGCTTTATGACTGAGAGAAGAGAGGAGATGCCCCTCTTTCTAGTCCTCTTTGTTGCTTTCTTTTTCCATTGTTATCCTTCCATTTCTTTATATTTGCTAAACTTGTCTCCAGCTTACTTTCTCTAGTTTTATTTGTTCTCTATGCCACAGGACCCCAAATTCAGGCCCTAGAGCCTCAGCTGCCTATTGGGATGCAGGACAGGAAGTAAAAGGAGGACTTTTTTTGGGTGGTAGGGGGATGCTCGCCTCACAGGCCCCCCACTCTCACAAACTCATTCATATTTACTCAATTACCAAGTCTCCATTAACACCCCCCACCACACACACACACACACACTCAAAATTCTAGTCTCTGAGACCCTGCTCTCTCCTATCCCCATTACTTCCATCCCCACTCTATCTTCAAGTTTCTATTGTCTCGTTCAATCTGAGTCCCGACTTTCTGTCCAAATTACCAAGTCCCTTCTGTATTCTTCCAATGTTCAGAGTTCCCTAGATGCTGAATCCCCATTCTTTCCTTGCTCTTCGCCCCCCCCTCCCCCCTCCTAATTCCCTCAGTTGAATCCTTGCTGTCTGTCCCAGGACCCCAGTCAAGCCCCATCTTTCCTCTGCTGTGCCCCCAAGCTCGTGCTGTCCCCTTAATAAAGCACAGTTACTTACCTGTAACAGGTGATCTCTGGGAACAGCAGGAATAAGTCTTCACATATGGTACGTCGGTACCGACGGAGCCTGCACGGCAACACTCCCCAGCGCCAATCAGAAAGCTTTTGGGAGCATCCCACAGCACCTGCGTGCTGCCTTCCCGCCTTTCCAACTGTCTCTCCTCAGTTGAGTTTTATAGCTGAGACAAAGAGGGAGAGAGAGGGAAAGGAAGAGAGATAGAGAGAGAGAGAGAGACAACTCCTAGGGGAGGTGGGTGGGTTGTGAAGACTTATTCCTGCTGTTCCCAGAGATCACCTGTTACAGGTAAGTAACTGTGCTATCTCCAGGAACAAGCAGAAATGAGTCTTCACATATGGGGACTCCCTAGCTTTTGATGCCAGGGAGAGAGCCCATAAGTTGTGTGTCCCTGGGACAGGGCTGCACTTCCCCACCTGGATGTCTGGCATCCTATGAGGGATGGTGGGTAGGAGTTGATTAAGTATGGAACAGGTGTTTGAGAACAGCCTGACCAAACAAGGCATCCCAGCGGGAGTCCTTGTCCAAGCAGTAATGGGCTGTGAAGGTATGAACCGAGGCCCAAGTGGCTGCTCGACAGATGTCGTCGATAGACACAGAGTTCAGATGAGCCATTGAGGCTGTCATGGTTCTCACATTGTGAGCTGTGACATGGCCCTCCAGAGAAATGTTCTTGCTCTGATAGGTGAAAGAAATACATTGGGCAATCCAGCTGGAAAGTGTTCTCTTGGAGACTGGTTGTCCCAAATGAGAAGGATCAAAAGCAACAAAGAATTGAGAAGACTTTCTATGTTGTTGTGTCCTCTGCAAGTAAAAAGCTAGAGCTCTTTTACAGTCCAGGGTATGAAGATTCCTCTCTGCACTTGATGCATGAGGCCCTGGAAAAAAGACAGGTAGGTAGACCTCTTAGTTGAGGTGAAAAGGCGAGACCACCTTAGGCATAAAGTGTGGATTAGTCCTAAGGACCACCTTGTCATGATGGAACCTTGTATAAGGTGGATTAGCTACTAGTGCTTGCAATTCACTGATGCGGTGTGCTGATGTGATTGCAATGAGAAAGATAACCTTCCAAGAAAGGTATTTCAAGGAGGTAGTAGCTAAAGGTTCAAAAGGCGGCTTCATAAGCTGACCAAGAACCAAATTTAAGTCCCATGCCACCGGAGGTGGTCTAATGGGAGGCTTTGTTAAAATGAGGCCTCTCATGAACCTTGCTACAAGGGGATGAGAGGAAACAGGTTGTCCATTTAGAGGCTTGAGGGAAGCTGCAATAGCACTCAGATGGACTCTTACTGAATTCGTCTTAAGACCTGCATTAGACAGATGAAGGAGATACTCCAGCAACGATTCCAGAGGTATGGCATGGGGGTTAAGACCCTTTTCAGAACACCAGATGGTAAACCTTTTCCACTTAAAGGCGTAAGAATGTCTAGTGGAAGGTTTTCTGGAAGCATAAAGAACATCTTTCACTTGTTGAGAAAGATGAAGATCCTGGAGATCTAGGCCTTCAGCAACCAAGCCCTGAGATGCAGAGACTGGGGATTGGGATGCCACAACTTTCCGTCCTCCTGAGAGAGGAGGTCTGGAGCAGACCCTAACTCTAGGGAGGGAGTTTGAGAGAGATGTAGAAGCAGAGGGTACCACACTTGCCGTGGCCAATGTGGAGCTATGAGAATCATGTGGCCTCTGTCTCTCTGAAGCTTGAACAGGGTTTTGGGAATTAGGGGAATGGGTGGAAAGGCATACAGGAAGTCTTGACCCCAATGAAGGAGGAAAGCATCCCTTGCCTGAGCCCCCTGAGCCGGAGTTCTGGAGCAGAACCGGGGAAGTTTGGCATTCCACGGACTTGCAAAGAGGTCTATGTCCGGGGTTCCCCAAATTTGAAAAATCTTGGATATCTGGTCCATATGTAGGGACCACTCGTGTGGAAGCAGAACTCGACTGAGTCTGTCTGCCCAAGAGTTTTGAACACCTGGAAGATAGACTGCCAGAAGATGAATGTGAAGCTCTCTGGCGAGGGCCCACAGTCGCAGAGCTTCGTTGCAAAGCGACAGAGAGCCAGTTCCTCCCTGCTTGTTTATATAGAACATGGCTACTTGATTGTCCGTGTGGACAAGGACTGTCTTGTGGCTGAGCAGGGTGTGGAAAACTCGCAGAGCAAGGAAGATTGCTCTGAGTTCCAAGAGATTGATATGTAGACAAGTCTCCTGTGGGGACCAGATGCCCTGGGTGGAGAGGTCCTGAAGATGAGCTCCCCAGCCCATTGGAGAAGCATCTGTTGTAAGAGTTGCCTGGGGTAGAGGCTGTTGAAAGGGACACCCCAGCAACAGGTTTTGAGGGGACTTCCACCACTGGAGGGACAAAATGAGGCGACTTGTGTTTGCTATTTTGTCTGACAGGCAGCCTAATGCCTGGGTCCATTGGGTGGATAAAGTCCACTGAGCTGCTCTCATGTGAAGGCGAGCATATGGTACCACATGAACGGTGGATGCCCTGTGGCCTAGCAGCTGTAACATTTCTCGAGCAGTTAGTAAGGGTTTTGACTCTGCTTGAGAAGCTAACTGCATCAAGCGAAGGCAACGGGCCTGAGGAAGATAGGCCCTTGCCCTTGTGGTATCCAGCAACGCCCCTATAAACTCCAGGGACTGAGTAGGGATCAAATTGGATTTTGGGATGTTTATTACCAGCCCTAAATATTGAAGGATACACATTGTGCAGGTTAGAGCAGTCTTGGCCTCTGATTGAGTGGGAGCTCGAATGAGCCAGTCGTCCAGATAAGGGAAGACAAATATTCCCAGGGTGCGCAGAAAAGCAGCAACCACTGCCATGCATTTCGTGAGCATCCTTGGTGCAGAGGCCAGGCCAAAGGGGAGGACTCTGTATTGATAGTGCTTGTCCTGGAAAAGGAACCGAAGGAACCTTCTGTGAGTTGGATGGATGAGAACATGAGTGTATGCATCCTTGAGATCTAGAGAACAAAGCCAATCCTGACTCTGAAGGTATGGCAGCAGAGTTCCTAGAGAAACCATCTTGAATTTTTCTTTGACTAGGAATCTGTTCAACTCTCTGAGATCTAAAATGGGTCTGAAGCCCCCTGTTTTCTTTGGGATAAGAAAATAGGGGGAGTAGAACCCTGTGCCCTGTTGTTGAGAAGGCACTTCCTCTATTGCCCCCTGGACTAGAAGACTGGCAACCTCCTGCTCTAACAGGCTGAGGAGGGAGGTTGGAGAATTGAACTGGTGCACTCTTGTGAGAGAGGGCAAGCTGGAAAAATGAAGTTTGTACCCCTCTCTTATGATGGAGAGTGTCCAATGCTCTGCTGTGATTTGCCCCCATCTGGGAGCAAAGTGACATAACCTTCCTGGAATGGTGGAGGGCTCTGGTCCTTCTACAGCCAGGAAAGCTAAATTCTCTAGCAGAAAGTCAAAGGCCCTGAGGGGGCTGAGATTGCTGGGCTGGAGCAGGCCTCGCAGCCTTTGCCTTGGTCTGTTTGGAGGATTGCTGATGTTTGGAAGGGAACTGTGCTGCAGAAGATGCTCTCTGACTATAAGCAGGATAGGATCTTCCCTTTTTAGAAAAAGGTGTTTTCTTGAACAACCTTTTCTTAGTAGGAGCAGCTGTAGATTTGGATAGTCTATCCAAAGCAGAATTTTCAGCATCCATCTGATTGGCTTTTGCTTGCCAATCCTTCCCAAACAGATTCTCACCTGTACAAGGGATATTTCCCAATTCATCTTGGACGAAGATCTCCAAATCAGATGCTTGAAGCCAAGCAATCCTACGTGCACCTATAGCTATAGCTGAGGCTCTGCTTACGCATTCAAAGGAGTCAAAAGCTGCACGGTTGGAGAATTTGGAGATATCCTGGGCATGTTTGAGCCCAGTGAGAAATTCTTGCCTTTTACTGTCAGACATAAAAGGACTTAAAGTCTGCAAATGGTCAGTGACTTCTTTTAAGAACATTCCCATGTAGAGACTATAAGAATTAATTCTCGCAGCAAGCATGGAAGCTTGGAAGACTCTTCTACCAAAAGCATCCAGGGTTCTACATTCACGTCCTGGAGGATTATAGGCATGTCTCTTGGCACTTCTAATCTTTCTCATTGCAGACTCAACCACAATAGAGTGGTGAGGAAGCTGAGTTTTATGGAAACTAGGACAAGGAGGGACCAGATACATGGTGTCCAACCTGCGAGAATGAGGAGAGGTGGTTAGAGGTGCTTCCCACATCCTTAACATGAGATCATACAGAATCTCATGAATAGGTAAGGTAGCTGCTTCCTTAGGAGTTTTAGGATATTGTAAAATATCTAACTCCTTAGCTCTAGGCTCTGACTCTGGGGCCACTGTAATAGAGAGGCCCCGAGCCACCTCTCTGATAAAGTCTTGAAAAGACAAGTCCTCTGGAGGAGACATCCTTCGTTTAGGAGAGGACTCCTCCTGTGGAAGAAGCATCACTGCATTGACAGACTCTTCAGAATCCTCAGAATCATCAGAGGAATCGAAGTATCATCTGTCGGGATGCTCTTGCAAAGCCCGATACCCGTACCTACTGGGATCGGTATCGGGAATCACCAGTACCGGGGTATCGGTACCGGAGGGCTGCAGAGGGCAGAGTACCGGCATAGCGGACACCGATGCCGATGTTGATGCCACCGGTACCGGGATCGGTATTGATGGCGATGCCGGAGCCGGTACCGGCTGAGTAGTCTGTTGCGGTACCACGGGCGTCGATGCCACAAGGAAAGCCGCCAGACTGCGTTCGATGGCCAGAATCCTCTGATCCATCGACGCCGCCAATGCCTGGAAGTCGGTACCGGTGGAAGCCACCAGTACCCCAGAGCATGGCACTAGGAGATCTGTCGAGGCCATGCCATCGAGATCATCCTGGAACCCCGATGATGATGCTTTAGAGGCCGAAGCCTCCCGCAGGGGTAATTTTGCCGGTGCAGAATCCTCGAGGGCAAGGCCAGAGGCATCTCGATGCTTAGAAGGAGATTTGCCCTTCGAGGACCGGCTGGATTTATGTTTAGTTACCTGAGATCCATGTGAGGAAGAAGAAGCCCTGGAAGACGTCGATGCTACCGAAGACGCATCAGAGGGAAACAGGGTACTGAGCTTGGCAGCTCAGTTCTGTCGACCTCTCTTAGACATCATAGAACAGGACACACAATCTGTAATGGAATGGTCAGGGCCTAAACATTTTAGACACCAGTCATGGGTGTTGGTGACGGAGATAGTACCGACACATTTTGTGCACTTCTTAAATCCTGAGGCAGGCTTTTCCATATTTAAGGAAAAAGGTTTTGGGCCTAAGGCCCAAAACTGAAGAAGGCAGACGCGTCAGAAAAGAAATAAAGAAAAAATAAGGAAATTATAATAAGGAACACGACCTGCTGGCTCTGCGGAAAAAGAACAACTGAGGAGAGACAGTTGGAAAGGCGGGAAGGCAGCACGCAGGCGCTGTGGGATGCTCCCAAAAGCTTTCTGATTGGACGCTGGGGAGCGTTCCCGCACAGGCTCCGTCGGTACCGACGTACCATATGTGAAGACTCATTCCTGCTTGTTCCTGGAGATAATCTTTGTACCTTCCTCCTGCCAATCTGTGATGGAGTTTGGCTGCTGCTTCCATGTGTCTGGTGCCTCCTCTCTCTGGGGTTATCGGATTGGCTGTGGCGCTGTGGCTAGATCTTGTGGCAATATCAGCACTTAATGACAACTTGGGTCATGGAAGGTGACTGACAGGTCCCAGACTCCCAGTCAATGCATATTCTCTATTGGGCTGTGGGCTGCGAGCACTCGTTCTGCTCATCTACAGCAGTGGCATCAGCTGATAGACATGTCGGCAGGCAGACTCAGCACTTGGCTGTGGGCTGCCTGCAGCAGTTTGCACAAACTCAACAAGTGCTGTTTGCTGCTGCTGTCCTTTGAAGCACTGTAGCTGCGGGGGGGAGGGGAGAGGTGGGGGGTGTTCTGTTATAGCCATGCAGAGAGGAGGAGGCAGGCTGTGGCCCAGGCTGACCCAATGTCATCGGAGGCTTCTGTTAAGACCAGCTAGGCTGTTCCCGTTATCTAGGAGTGTTTGTAAGTCGTGCAGCCGTGGCGTGACTAAAGGGGCGCGACACAAGGGGCATTTCAGGCCCCTTGGAGCACTGACAGAGCACCAGATAGATGGGGAAGCGCAAGAAGAAAGCTTTGTTGCCTGTAGTTGCCATTAATGGACCTATGGATAAACACTTGAAGCCCAAGGGAGAGGGGATTTCCCCTACAGGTACTGGGACTGCTTCCTCTCAAGTTTCGGTGTTTCTTTAAGCTCCCCGGAACGCTTCCCACCAGCTCTCCCTTTTTTGACACCACCCGACCCAATGAGTGTTAGTCCTTTACAGCATAGTTTGCCTGTTGTTTCTGTTGTGCCTTTTAAGCCTGTAGTCTGGTCCCCTTCCCCCTCTGATGCCACGGAGACACCTGAATCTCAGGTATCCCTGGGGGATATTTGGAGGGTGGTCACCCGGACTGAGCAGATTTTGGCTAACACTGTATCCCAGCTGTGTGGTTTCTCAAAGGAGACGGTCACACAACTGGCTAAATTTGAGGAACAAGTGGACTTACTTTCTACTCAGATTTTTAAATATGATAGGCTGAGGTTACCACTGCTGACTCTATGGTATTTTCAAAGTTGTTTTATTTGCCTGGTGGGAAGGTCTCTGGCAAGTTCTCCGAGGGCTTTGATATCTTGCAGCCTCAGGTAAACTTTAACTTGACTCAGTTCTTGGAGGACTCACAGGAGGTCATATCTACTAGGGCTACTCTTTTGGTTACTTTTCTTTCAGAGCAGGATAATACTTCTGTGTTTAGAAGTTACTTTAAAAATAAGGCATTTATTTTTTTTGTGGGTCACGTGTTCGGTTGTTTCCTGACGTCTCTCGAGCCACACAGTTGCGTCGGAGGGCCTTTCTGGCCCTCAGGCCAAGGGTGTTGGCCATTGGGACATTCTTTTTTGTAAGATATCCCTGTAGGTGCTTGGTCTCGGTACAGAGAATTAAGTTTACTCTTCTAGACTCTCCGCAATTGGAGGCTTTCCTGGCTAACAGGGAGAAAAAGGCTTCAGATGGGTGAAGTTTTGGATGGGAAAACATTTTGACTGTTAGTAAGGGTTTTTTTCTCCTAGAATTTCTTGGTGTAAATTTCTTTTGTATGTATCTCCTTCCTGAGATGTGAGCTAATGGATTTGTATGTTGATTTATTTTTGGAAGTTTCCTTTTTGATTGTTTCTGTTATAGTTTTTGTATACTTGCTTTGTAAGTATTGATTGTTAAAACTTTAAAAAAAACAAAAAACCCCAAAGCACTGTAGCTGCTGGGGCCACGATCTCAAATCAGGCCGAGGCCAAGGCCGAAGCCTAGCTTCCAGGAGTTAGTTGCCGCTTTGCTGGGCCTGGATGCCATGCCTGGGTCAGTCAATCTGAGCCTGAGGCACGTGGAGCATTAATGCATGGGCCAGGGGGCCCTCTAACGTGATGTTGGTGGTGTTTGTGTGCCATTATCCCTAGGGCCCTGAATGATGAAGAACAGCTGTTTTGTTTTTTTTACTTCAAGTCATGTCGTCCTCCTGTCACAAAAAAAAAACAGCTTTTTCGTTATCAATTTTAAAGGTTTGCCAGAAGCTGACCTGGTCGCATAAAAAATGGCTAGACTGGCTGAAAACTGGCCAGTTGGCAACCCAGGCTCCCTACCTGTCATGGCCTTCACATCTTCTGGCCTCATTACTTCTCTGGCGGGGGAGGTGGGGTGAATTGGCTCTCCCTGCCACAATACTCATATCTTGGATAGGTGAGGCCTACTGTAAATCCTAAATTGTAATCTCCAGGAACAAGCAGGAATGTAGTCTTCACATATGGATATCATCAGTACCAACGGAGCCTGCGTGGGAATGCTCCCCAGCGTCCAATAGGAAAGCTTTTGGTAGCATCCCACAGCACCTGCGTGCTGCCTTCCCACCTTTCCCAACTGTCCCTCTCCAGTTCTTTGTTTTCCACGGAGCCAACAGGTCGCATATCCTGTCACCACAGAAAATTTCCCAACTTATTCTTTTTTTGTGGTCACGTCTGCCTTCCCTCGATGCTATACCGGTACAGCCGGTTCTTCTTTTCTTTTTTCTAAAAAAAAAAAACATCTTTGTTTCTGGTGTCTCTCCAGTAATTTTCTTCTCGGGTGCCACGCGCCATTTTGGGCACTAGACCCAATTTTTTCCCTCAAAATGGAAAAACCTGCTTTGGGTTTTAAAAAATGTTCTAAGTGTGGCGGTACCATCTCCGTCACCGACACCCATGAGTGGTGCCTCAAATGTTTAGGTCCTGACCACTCTATTTCAGAGTGTGTTGCCTGTGGGATGATGTTGAAAAGGGGCCGGCAAAACCGAGCTGCTAAGCTTAGCACCCTTTTTCCCTCCAATGCAGCCTCCGTGGCATCGATGTCTTCCAGGGATTCATCTTCCTCCCATGGATCTCAGGTAACTAAACATAAATCTAGCCGGTCCTCAAAGGGTAGATCTCCTTCTAAACATCGAGATGCCTCTGGCGTTGCCTTTGAGGGACTTTCACCGGCAAAATTGCCCCGACGGGAGGCTTCAGCTTCCAAAGCACTAATGGGGCTCCAGGATGTTCGAGGCTTCAACCTCAGCAAAACTACTGGTGCCATGCTCTGGGGTTCCGGATGCTTCTTCCGGCACCGATACCCAAGCATCAGCAGCGTCGATAGACCAGAGGTTCTTGGCTATTGAACGCAGTCTGGTGGCTCTTCTCACGGCCTCGATGCCCCTGAAACCGCTTCAGACAATTCAACCGGTACCGGCACCGACTGCATCGACATCGGCAGGTATTCTTCCGGAACCAAGTCATGAGTCTCTATCCGGCATCGACAAGTCGGTACTGGACCACTCCGATGCTGACTTCGATCGGTACCGGTACCATGCCTTGCACGATCACCCGGATCAGAGATACTTTGAATCCTTGGATGAGTCTGAAGACTCTGAAAGCTCTGCCGATACCAGAGTACTTCTTTCTGAGGATTCCTCTTCTCCTCAGCATAGGATGTCTCCACCAGAGGATATGCCCTTTCAGGATTTTATCCGAGATGTGGCCCGAGATCTTTCCATCACAGTGGCTCCTGAAAAAGAGCCTAGGGCAAAGGAATTAGAAATCCTACAATACCATAGGGCTCCCAAGAAGGCAGCTACCCTACCTATTTATAAGATCTTGCATGATCTTATGTTAAGGATGTGGGAAACACCTCTGACCACATCTCCTCACTCTCGAAGACTCAACATCATGTATCGAGTTCTTCCTTGTAGTGGGTTTCAGAAGACTCAATTACCACACCATTCCATGGTGGTGGAATCAGCCATGAGACGGATAAAGAGTGCAAAAAGGCATGCATCTAATCCTCCAGGAGGTGAGTGTAGGACTCTTGACGCCTTTGGATGTCGATCCTTCCAGGCTTCCATGCTTTCTGCTAGGATCAGTTCCTATATCTTGTATATGGGAATGTTCCCTAAGGAGGTCACAGGAGACTTAGAGCTTATGAGCCCTCTCCTTCCTGATGATAAACGGCAAGATTATCTTGCTCTTGTCAAACATGCTCAGGATGTTTCCAAGTTTGTGAATCGTGCAGCCTTTGACTGCTTTGAATGCATAAGCAGAACCTCTGCTATTGCCATAGGTGCACGTAGAATTGCCTGGCTCCAGGCATCTGACTTGGAAATCTGGGTACAGGACAAACTGGGGAATATACTTTGCACAGGAGAGAATCTCTTTGGCAAGAATTGGCAGGAAAAAGCTAATGAGATAGATGCTGACAATATCACTTTGGATAGATTGTCTAAATCTACAGCTAATCCTGCGAGGAAAAGATCCTCTAAGAAACCATTCTTCAGCAGGGACATCGTTTAGGTCAGTCTGCCCAAAAGGGACAGCAGCAACAATCTAGGCAACAAAGGAAACCAAAAGCAGCTAAGCCTCAACCGGCTCAGCAGACTCAGCCTCCACATGGGCTTTGACTCCCGTCTAGAACGGCCAAGAACCCTCCACCATCCCAGGAAGGTTATGTCATTTTGCCCCCAGATGGGGTCAGATAACAGCAGAAAATTGGACTCTGTCTATTGTAAGAGAGGGGTACAAGCTTCATTTCCTCAGCATGCCCTCTCCTACAATGGTAAGACAGTTCAATTCTCAGACCTCTCTCAACGACCGGTTAGGTCAAGAAGTCACTATGCTCCTTGCTCAAGGGGCAATAGAAGAGGTACCCATTCCCCAACAGGGTACAGGGTTTTACTCCCCCTATTTCCTTATTCCCAAAGAAAACAGGAGGACACAGACCCATTCTAGACCTCAGAGAATTGAACAAATTCCTGTTCAGAGAGAAGTTCAAAATGATTTCTCTAGGAACTCCGCTGCCATACCTTTAGAGTCAGGATTGGCTTTGTTCTCTAGATCTCAAAGATGCATACACTCATGTTCTCATCCATCCAACTCACCGAAAGTTCCTTCGATTCCTGTTTCAAGGGAAGCACTACCAATACAGGGTTCTTCCTTTTGGCCTGGCCTCTGCACCAAGGGTGTTCACAAAATGCATGGCTGTGGTAGCAGCATTTCTCCGCACCCTGGGAATATTCGTCTTCCCTTACTTAGACGACTGGCTCATTCAAGCCCCTTCAGAGCCAGAGGCCAGGGTTGCTCTGTCTCACACAATGCGCATCCTTCAGTATTTGGGACTTGTCATAAACTTCCCAAAGTCCAACCTTGCTCCCACTCAATCTCTAGAGTTTATAGGAGCTCTTCTGGATACCAGACAGACAAGGGTCTACCTTCCACAGCCCCGCTGCCTTCGCATTGTGCAGTTAGCTTCCCAAGCAGTGCTAAAACCTCACCTCACTGCTCGGAAAATGTTACAGTTGCTGGGCCACATGGCATCCACCATGCATGTAGTTCCTTATGCTCGCCTCCATATGAGGGCAGCCCAGTGGACCTTATCCACTCAGTGGACTCAGGCGTCAGGTTACCTATCAGACAAAATAGCAAACTCAGATGCCTTATTTTGTCCCTCCAATGGTGGCAGTCACCCATAAACCTTTTGGTGGGGTCTCCTTTTCAGCAACCCCCACCCCAAGCCACTCTAACAACAGATGCTTCACAGGTGGGTTGGGGAGTCCACCTGCAAGGCCTCTCTACCCAGGGTACCTGGACTCCACAGGAGGCCTATCTCCATATCAATCTCCTGGAGCTCAGAGCAATCTTCCTTGCTCTTCGAGTATTTCACACCCAGCTCAGCTACAAGACAGTCCTAGTTCAAACGGACAATCAAGTAGCCATGTTCTATGTGAACAAGCAGGGCGGAACAGGCTCTCTGTCGCTCTGCAACGAAACTTTGCGACTATGGGCCCTCGTCAGAGAGCATCAGATTCATCTCCTTGTGGTGTATCTTCCAGGCATTCAAAACTCTTGGGCAGACAGACTCAGTCGAGTTCTGCTTCCACACGAATGGTCTCTCCATGCAAACCAGGTGGCCAAAATTTTTCAAATTTGGGGAACCCCGGACATAGACCTCTTTGCAAGTCCGCTGAATGCCAAACTTCCCCGGTTCTGTTCCAGAATTCCGGCTCAAGGTTGTCAGGCCAGGGATGCTTTCCTCCTCCATTGGGGTCAGGACTTCCTGTATGCCTTTCCACCCATTCCCCTAATTTCCAAAACCCTGTTCAAGCTTCAGAGAGACAGAGGTCATATGATCCTCATAGCTCCACGCTGGCCACGGCAAATGTGGTACCCTCTGCTTCTACAGCTCTCTCAAGCTCCACCTCTGGAGTTAGGATCTGCTCCAGATCTCCTTTTTCAAGAGGACGGGATGCTGTGGCATCCCAATCCCCAGTCTCTGCATCGCAGGGCCTAGTTGCTGAAAGCCTAGAACTTCATGGTCTTAATCTTTCCCAGCAGGTGAAGGATATCCTTCATGCTTCCAGGAAACCTTCCACAAGGCGCTCTTATGCATTCAACTGGAAAAGGTTTACCATATGGTGCTCACAGAAGGGTCTTAATCCTCTTGCGATACCTCTGGAATCATTACTGGAGTACCTCCTTCATTTATCAAATGCAGGGCTTAAGACTAATTCAGTGAGAGTCCATTTGAGTGCTATTGCAGCGTCTTTCAAGCCTCTCAATGGACAACCTATTTCCTCTCATCCCCTCATAGCGAGATTTATGAGAGGCCTTCTTTTAACGAAGCCTCCCATTAAGCCACCACTTGCATGGGATTTGAATCTGGTACTTGGGCAGCTCATGAAACCGCCCTTTGAACCATTAGCCACTACCTCTTTGAAATTCCTTTCCTGGAAAGTTATCTTTCTCATTGCAAGCACATCAGCACGTCGCATCAGTGAATTGCAAGCCTTGGTGGCTGATCCTCCTTATACAAGATTCCATCATGATAAGGTAGTCCTCAGGACTCATCCACACTTTATGCCAAAGGTGGTTTCGCCCTTTCATTTGAACCAAGCGGTTTACCTTCCTGTATTCTTTCCAAGGCCTCACGCCTCAAATGCAGAAAGGAACCTTCATACTTTGGACTGTAAAAGAGCTTTGGCCTTTTACTTGCAAAGGACACAGCAACATAGAAAAACCTCTCAACTCTTTGTTGCTTTTGATCCTAGTCATTTGGGACTTCCAGTCTCCAAAAGGACACTGTCCAACTGGATTGCACAGTGTATATCTTTTGCCTATGAGAGTAAGAACCTTCCTCTTGAAGGGCATGTCACAGCTCACAATGTGAGAGCCATGGCAGCCTCAATGGCTCATCTTCACTCTGTGTCTATTGACAACATCTGTCAAGCAGCTACTTGGGCTCAGGTTCATACCTTCACAGCCCATTACTGCTTAGACAAGGACTCCCGCCGGGATGCCTTGTTTGTTCAGGCTGTTCTTCAACACCTGTTCCAGACTTAATCAACTCCTACCCACCATCCCTGGTAGGATGCCAGAGATCCATGGGGGGAAGTGGAGCCCTTTCACAAGGGCATACAACTTTCTGGGGCCATCTCCCTGGCATCTGCAGCTAGGGAGTCCCCATATGTGAGGACTACATTCCTGCTTGTTCCTGGAGATAGCATAGTTACTCACCTGTAACAGGTGATCTCCGGGAACAGCAGGAATTTAGCCTTCACAACCCACCCACCTCCCCTAGGAGTTGCATCTCTCTATCTCTCTCTCTCTCTTTTCCTCTCTCTTTTGTCTCAGCTATAAACGCAACTGGAGAGGGATAGTTGGGAAAGGCAGGAAGGCAGCACGCAGATGCTGTGGGATGCTCCCAAAAGCTTTCCTATTGGACGCTGGGGAGCGTTCCTGTGCAGGCTCCGTCAGTACCGACGATACCCATATGTGAAGACTAAATTCCTGCTGTTCCCAGAGATCACCTGTTACAGGTGAGTAACTATGCTTTATAGTATGGTACTAATATTAAGCTAACCGGGGCTGGAAACCTCCTCTAGCTCTCCCTCTCTTTACTGCTGCAGTCTAACAGCCAGCACTGCTTTAATGGCTATTGCTCATGAGCAAACAAAGTTATGTGTACAGACGACAGACAGACAGAGTGACCCTCAGCAACAGGTGGTATTACTTGATGGGAAACATACCTAAAATATGGACATTTCTAGCAAATAGCTCACCCCATCATAGAAGTATCTTCTTTGGGTTACATGGAGTGAGCTGTTTGCAGGATACGTCCACTCACAGTCTTTTAAAGTTTGAATGTAAGTGGTTCTACACTGGAGCCTTCCGTCTACAGGATGTTTTGTGAATTCATGATGCAGATCCGTTTTATAACACACAATATTGTGTTGGATTTTTTTGAATGCATTCTGCTCAAATGTTCCTGCAGTTGGGGTTTCTCTGAATGAACTCTGAATGCAACTTGTGATAAGGAAGCTTATCATAGCTCAGGAAGCAGCTATAGAAAAGGTGAAGTGACTCTGAACAAGCAACCTGTCAGTTCTGGTAGAAATAAGAAAACAGAATTTTGCCATAAAAGACTACCAGTCCCAGAATGCACCAGGTTTCCAACAGCCATTAGAGGAGCTGAAGTGGGGAAACGTGTGTTCAATCAGGAGGGCTATGAGGTAATCCCTAAGCACTCATCTCAAAGGGCAGGGCCTGATTCAGCACAGCTGCGCTGTGTTAGGGAGGAGCACTCATCTAAGCAGAATAAGAGTAGAGTTTATTCTACAGATGACCATCTTCATGATCACCTTGGATATCCAGAGAATGGTCCTCAGTATCCTGAGAATCAGCTTGAGTTTGATCATCAGTTTCATCTGAAGGATCATCAGAAGCAGAAGCCAAACCGGACGGACAGAGAGGGAAAGAGACCCTTTGGAAGAAGGAAGAGAAAAGCCTTTGAGAGGTCTAGAAGAGTCCAAAGCAGTACGTATACTGGGAGGTATTCCAAGGGCCAGCATACACCATTGGACTGGGGAAAGCCAGAGGAATGGTGCTGCAGAGCTAGGAATCACCAGAGGCTACCTGTGAGGGAGACGGCTGCACGTGGAAGGGACCCTAAGACCTGTGCCAGAAGGTATGTGAAGAGAGATCCAGTGTCCAGGGATCTGGATTGGAAGGCTGGACATAAGAACTGGACTACATACTGGCCAGGCTATATAGAGAGGAACTCTAGCAGCAATGGAAGCTCAGGTATGAACACTGATCTATGCCCTAGCTATAACCTTGAAAGACAGCAGGGAAACAAGTATTCTCCTGAAAATGCTCCATTGAGAGATTCATCTGTGCCAATCCATGATATTGAACCCATGCTTGTTGAACAAGGGGGAATAATAGCAGATGAGGATCCTGTTTATATGGACTGCTCTCTATCTAAACTCCGTTGGTAACTTTCTGTTATAAAGTACAGCAACCATCACAAAGAAATACAAATTTGTTCTTTAATCTACTCAGAAAAGCTCCTGAAGCAGGTTTTGACCCACACAGTGGAAGGCAAGCCAGCTAAGGGGTTTCAGCTGGTAACTGCTAGCAATTAAGCCTTACCTAATTGCTTGTGAGCTAGGAGAGAATCACTTCTGTATCTATGTGGGAAGTAATCAGAAGTTAACCTGAAAAGAACAGTTTGTTTCTTGCTTTGTGGCTTTTCATTTGTTGTTTTCCTGATTTTAACTGTTTTTCCAAGTTAACACTGAAAGCAAGTAACCTAATTTATGTGCTACCAAGCATATCTGTGTTGGGAGAAATAACCCCATAAATAAAAATCTTATTGGCTTTACCCAAGAGCACAACTAAATTATTGTCAGCAGCTGTGTCTGGTGTGAATGAACTACATTGCCCACAATCCCTTGCAAATCATATAGAGATATGCACTTGCCGAGACTGTGAAGATTCTCACCCAGGCAGCCGTCTGACAAATGGCGTAGTTTTTCGGATTGCTTTTGCACAAAAGGGGATTTACTTGCTGAGGATTACAACTAAAGTTCAAGTTTAAAGCTGGAAAAAAAGATTTTTCCTCAACTGCACTTTGGAGGAGAAGAGGTTGTTCCAGGAAGCTGTCCCAGGAGGAAAAGACCCTGTGCAGAGCTGGATTCATCACTGACACAAGGTAATAAGTACCTGGGCATGTCTAGTGGTGGATGGGAGTAAGGCACAGGGGTAATTGAAAAAAAAAAAAAAGTAGAAAAAAACACACCTGTTTGGAAGGTGGTGCACTTTGGTTTTTTTTTCTTTGTTTCTTGCAGGGATCAAGATGGATCCGAGGGAGATGGCTAGCTGGATGGCAGCCCAGTTTAGCAGGCAACAGGAGCTAGCACAGCAGGCTCAGGACACTGCTGTGAAAGCCTTAATGGAACAGCAGAGGCCAGTGCTTGATCTGGTGCAAGCCCTAGTTCAACTGCAGAACCAAAGTGGAACAGATGCAAGACCAGCAGTAAATACTGGTACACCACATGTGGACAATGTGGGACTCAATCAAGGGATTGGGGCATTTAGTTTTGGGAAGCTAACTCCAGATGATAATGTTGATGATTTTCTAGAGTCTTTTGAAAGAGTGGCACAAGCATTAGCATGGCCAGAGACCCAGTGGGCAGTAAGACTGGCAGCCTCATTAACTGGAGAGGCGCTTGCAGCTTACAGAGCAATGCCAGCAGCCCAGGCTTTGAGTTATAAGGATGTAAAGGCTGCTATTAGAGATCGCCTAGGGTTGTCTATTTCAGAGTATAGGCGAATGTTTAGAGCTACTACATTGAGAGTGGGTGAAACACCCAGGGCTCTGAGTCAGAGAATCATAGGTTTAGCTGTAAAATGGTTGGAGCCTGAGCAAAAGACGGTTGAAATGTTATTAGATATTATAATGCTTGAACAATTTATGTCTGGGGTGCCTAAAGATTTGCACACTTTCCTTATACAGCAAAATTGCCAAAATCTTGGAAAGGCAACCATGCTAGCAGAGAGATTCTTGGAAGCCACGCAGGCTTGCCATAGAATGGGTGGCCCTCTGAAGATTGGTGCTGAGGCAAGATGTGCTGTATCAGAAAAGAAAATAATCAAAAATGTTTCTGAAAATGAATGTACTGTATCAAACCAGATGACACAGTGGAATAGAAAGAAATGTTTCAAGTGTGGAAAATGGGGACATTTAGAAAAGAGATGCCAGACACACACTAGCTTAATGGGGGTGGATTTAAAACAGCCCAAAGAAGGATTTCTTTTGATGGTTGATGTGCAAGGAATTACCACAAATGCTTTGTTAGACTCTGGGGCAGACCAGAGTATGATGTCAAAAAGGCTTTGGAAGAGGATAGAGGCCCAAGAAGGATTTGTGCCTAGAACCCCTGAAAGCCAGGTTCACATCAGATGCATTCATGGTGCTGCAACATCATATCCCACCTATAGGCTAAAGGTTAAGTGCCTGGGGGAACAAGAGGAAGTCCTGTTAGCAGTGGTGCCTAGGCTACCCTTTGATTTGGTTCTAGGAAGAGACTGGCCAAGATTTAAGCAGGGTCTAGTGGAAGGACTAGGAAAGAAGGAGGGAGAAGGTTTAATGGTAATAGCTCCCGGGCCTTTATTTGGAAGTCCTCAGACCCCAGCTTAAAAGATGGTTAAGCGTCCAGAAGACCAAGCTACCCCAAAGCAGACATTCGTCCTAAAGTACCATAGGGTCACAGAGAAGGCCCAAGCTCCTAAGCGGGCAACCCCTCAAGCTGCTGGGTTTGACCTGTGCAGCATAGAAAATGTGACTGTACCTAGCCAAGGGAGAGCCCTGGTTGACACCGGTCTCCAAGTGGAAATACCTATTGGATGCTATGGGAGAGTAGCCCCAAGGTCCGGATTAGCCCTTAAATATTTCATCGATGTGGGTGCGGGAGTAATTGATCCCGATTACAGGGGCAATATTAAAGTTCTGTTGTTTAATTTTGGACAGAATGATTATCACGTGAAGACAGGAGACAGAATTGCCCAATTGATCTGTGAGAGGCTGGGTTTTCCACCTGTGGAGGAGGTCACATCCCTGGAGAATTCTGAACGTGGAACCAAAGGCTTTGGTTCTACTGATGTCAAAGGGGTTAAAAGCCTAGCTGCCACCTGTGCTCGAGAGAGGGAGGTGAATGAAGAGGAAGATTTGGGACCCCAGGTATCTGATTGTAAAGAAAAATCAGAGCCCCAAATAGGTGAGGACCTGACAGTGGTACAACAGGAAGAAATTAGGAAATTGCTTAAAGAATTCCCAGATGTGTTGACACCCATACCTGGGGAGACACATTTGGTTGCCCATGAAATAATAACTCCACCTGGGAAATTAGTTCGTCAAAGGCCATATCGCTTGCCTGAAGCCAAGAGACAGGAAGTAGTGGCACAAGTCCAGGAGATGTTGGACATGGGAGTAATAGAGGAGTCAAAGAGTCCCTGGAATAGCCCCATAGTCCTGGTGCCGAAGCCTGATGGATCTTTAAGATTTTGTATTGACTTCCGGCAGGTAAACGCCATATCAGTTTTTGATGCATATCCAATGCCAAGAATTGAAGAGCTGTTGGACCAGCTGGGACAGGCTCAATACTTAACCAAAAGAAAATTGGCAAATCCCTCTCACCAGGGAGTCGAAGCCGAAGACTGCGTTCAGCACCCCCGTTGGCCTTTTCCAGTTCAAGAGGATGCCTTTCGGACTGCATGGAGCAGCGGCTACCTGCCAAAGGTTAGTGGATCAGGTACTTCGACCCCACCAAAATTATGCTTTTGCATATATGGATGATGTCATAATCCATAGTAACACCTGGGCGGAGCATCTAAAGAGGATCAGGGCAGTCTTGTGCTCCATGAAGCAAGCGGGAATCACTTTAAACCCGAAGAAGTGTGCCTTTGTAAATAGGGAGGTAAAATACCTGGGCCACCTAGTGGGAAGAGGAAAAATTAAACCTCTAATGAGTAAAGTAGATAGCATCAGGAATTTTCCTCCTCCAACAACAAAGAAACAACTAAGAAGTTTCTTAGGACTTATTGGATACTACCGCAGGTTTATACCGCAATTCGCAGAGAAAAGTGCAATTTTCACGGATATGCTGTGGAAGAATTGTCCAAACCAGCTAAAGTGGACACCTGAAGCTGAAAAAGCGTTTTCAGTCTTAAAAGGAAAATTGTGTACAGGACCGGTACTGAAAGGGGTGGACTTCAAGAAACCCTTTCTGGTTCAAACTGATGCATCGGATGTAGGGCTAGGAGCGGTTCTATCCCAGTGTCATGATGGGGAGGAGCATCCCGTGATGTACCTGAGCAGGAAGTTGTCACCGGCTGAACAAAAGTATTCCACAATAGAAAAAGAATGTTTAGCTATCAAGTGGTCAGTGGAGGCGTTAAGGTTTTACCTTACAGGGAGAAAGTTCCAGTTGGTCACGGACCATGCCCCACTTAAGTGGTTGCAGCAAATGAAGAACCACAATGCCAGGTTGACACGCTGGTACATGGCCTTACAGGCATTTGATTTTCAAGTTGAACATCGTGCTGGGAAGTTACACAAGAACGCGGATGCCCTTTCCCGGATTACGGACTGTAGAGAAGAAGTTTCACCAGTTACACCAGTCCGTAATAACTTAAGCAGGGGGGTATGTGATAAGGAAGCTTATCATAGCTCAGGAAGGAGCTATAGAAAAGGTGAAGTGACTCTGAACAAGCAACCTGTCAGTTCTGGTAGAAATAAGAAAACAGAATTTTGCCATAAAAGACTACCAGTCCCAGAATGCACCAGGTTTCCAACAGCCATTAGAGGAGCTGAAGTGGGGAAACGTGTGTTCAATCAGGAGGGCTATGAGGTAATCCCTAAGCACTCATCTCAAAGGGCAGGGCCTGATTCAGCACAGCTGCGCTGTGTTAGGGAGGAGCACTCATCTAAGCAGAATAAGAGTAGAGTTTATTCTACAGATGACCATCTTCATGATCACCTTGGATATCCAGAGAATGGTCCTCAGTATCCTGAGAATCAGCTTGAGTTTGATCATCAGTTTCATCTGAAGGATCATCAGAAGCAGAAGCCAAACCGGACGGACAGAGAGGGAAAGAGACCCTTTGGAAGAAGGAAGAGAAAAGCCTTTGAGAGGTCTAGAAGAGTCCAAAGCAGTACGTATAGCGTAGTTACTCACCTGTAACAGGTGTTCTCCAGGAGCAGCAGGAATCAGTCCTCACATATGGGTGACGTCGGCGCCGACGGAGCCCTCGCGGAGCAATTTTCCCCAGCATTCAGAGAAAGCCTTTGGGAATTGCAGCGCGCATGCACGGTCTTCTTCCCGCCCAAGGGTGCCATCTTGCTCAGTCAGATGACAAAGCTAAAAGACAGCAAAAATTAGCAAAAACGAAAGCATATAACTGCAACTCCAAGGGGAGGAGGGAGGGTTGTGAGGACTGATTCCTGCTGCTCCTGGAGAACACCTGTTACAGGTGAGTAACTACGCTTTCTCCAGGACCAAGCAGGAAGTCAGTCCTCACATATGGGACTCCCAAGCTTAAGGCTACCGGAGACCCTAAGCACAAAAAAGAGCTCCCTCGAGCTCAGCAGCACAGAAGGAAGGAATCTTCTCTGAATACGTCTCCAACCGGTAGCCCAACATCCGGGATGGAGGGTAGGAGTTGCCTAAACCTCGAAGAGGTTACGGAGGACTGCCTGCCCGAAAGCACTGTCCCTGCGGGACTCCCTCTCCAGGCAGTAATGGGCTGCAAAGGTCTGGCTTGAAGACCAAGTAGCGGCCCGGCAGATGTCTGCCAACGGAACAGAGCGGAGGTAAGACACTGACGTAGCCTTCGCCCGAACACGATGAGCGGTGACTCTACCTTCCAGCACGAGGCCCGCAACCTCGTAAGCCCAAGCGATGCAGTCCGCAATCCAGATGGACAGAGTACGCTTGGAGACAGGGAGCCCCATCCTTTTGGGGTCATAAGACACGAAGAGCTGAACCGCCCTCCGGTGCTCCCGCGTACGGTCAAGGTAGAAGTTTAGCGCTCTTCTACAGTCCAGGGTATGCAGGACCATCTCAGCCCGGCTGGAGTGTGGCCTGGGAAAGTAGGTCGGAAGTACCACCTCCTGGTTGATGTGAAAAGGGGAAACCACTTTAGGAAGAAACTTAGGGTGAGTCCGTAGGACTACCCGGTTCTTGTAGAACCTAGTGTAAGGAGGATCAGAAACCAGGGCCTGCAGCTCACTAACGCGTCTAGCAGAAATGAGGGCCACCAAGAACAAGGTTTTCCAGGAAAGAAAACGAAGAGGACAGGTAGCCATCGGCTCAAAAGGCGGACAGGTAAGCCGCTGTAAAACCACATTGAGATCCCAGTTCGGAGCTGGTGGGCGCAAAGGTGGTTTAAGGAGGAGGAGGCCCCGGAGAAAACGAGCCACCAGAGGGTGGCTGGAAAGAGGCCTACCCTCCACCGGTAAGTGGTGCGCAGAAATAGCACTGAGGTGAACCTTGACCGAGTTGGACTTAAGTCCAAGATTGGAAAGGGAAAGCAAGTACTGCAATACCACTGATGCTGAACAGGAGAAGGGGTCTTGAGACTGCTGAGTACACCAGATGGAGAACCGACGCCACTTAAGAGCGTAGGACTTCCGGGTGGAAGGCCTCCTGGAGGCCAAGACGACCTCTTCCACATCTGGAGGTAGCTGGAGAGGAGCAAGGACTACCCTTTCAGCAGCCAGGCCATCAGATGAAGGGACCGAAGAAGGTTGGGGTGCAGGAGCGTCCCCTGATCCTGCGAGAGGAGGTCGGGCTGAAACCCCAGAGGAAGAGGTGTGTCCACCGCCAGCTGCAGCAGAAGCGGGAACCAAGGTTGTCTCGGCCACCGGGGAGCCACTAGGATCACCGACGCTTTGTCTCTGAGAATCTTGAAGAGCGTCCGAGACACCAGGGGCATGGGTGGAAAGGCATACAAGAGGCCTGTGGACCATGGAATCAGAAAAGCATCCGCCGCCACCCGGAGGGGATGCGGCTGTCGAGAACAGAATCTGGGAAGCTGTCGGTTCAGAGGACTGGTGAACAGATCCATGGTGGGGAGGCCCTACTGGAGAAAGATCCGCTGAACCACAAGCGGATCCAACCTCCACTCGTGCGGTTGGAGTACCCTGCTCAGTTTGTCTGCCAGGTAGTTTTCTTGACCTGGGAGATAGACAGCTTTGAGGACAATGTTGCGATGGACGGCCCAAGAGCAGAGCTTCTGCGCTTCCTGACAGAGAAGGAAGGAGCCAGTTCCGCCTTGCTTGTTCACGTAGAACATGGCAACCTGATTGTCTGTCTGGACGAGTACTGACTGGTGAGAAATCAGGTGAGAGAAGGCTTTGAGCGCTAGGCGGATGGCTCTGAGCTCCAGGAAGTTGATCTGCTGAGCGGACTCCCAAGGAGTCCAGAGACCCTGAGTACAAGTCCCTTGGCAATGTGCTCCCCAACCCTGGAGAGAAGCATCGGTCGTCAGGACCTGAGAATGTGTAGGGGGCTGAAAAGTCACCCCGAGCACTAGGTTTGGCAGGTGAAGCCACCATCGGAGAGAGGAGACCAGCTGGTCGGAGATCTGTACGGAGTCCGTTAGGCTCCCAGTGGCCTGATGCCATTGTTTGAGAAGGCACCATTGAGCAGGACGCATGTTCAGGCGGGCATAGGGGGTGACATGGACCGTGGAAGCCATATGGCCGAGCAGTCTCAGAAATTGCCTGGCCGAGACCAGGGAATTGCTGTGAAAGCGGCTGGCGAGATCCATGAGCCTTTGGGCCCTGTCCAGGGGCAGGAAGGCCCGCGCTTGAAGGGTGTCCAACCTGGCGCTGATGAATTCTAGATCCTGAGAGGGGAGCAAAGTGGACTTTGCGAAGTTTATGACAAATCCCAAGTGCTGGAGCAGAGCTACCGTGCGATGAGTAGCCTGAGTGGCTTCTTGGGCAGACTGGGCCCTGATGAGCCAGTCATCCAGGTATGGGAACACAAAGAGACCCTGAAGCCTCAGATAGGCCGCCACCACTGCTAGGCATTTGGTGAACACTCTGGGGGCGGAGGATAGGCCGAAAGGCAGTACTCTGTACTGGTAATGGCGTCCGTCCACCACAAACCTTAGGTATTGTCTGTGGTCTGGATGAATAAGGATATGAGTATACGCATCCTTTAGATCTAAGGAGCATAGCCAGTCTCCCTGCTGGAGGTAGGGCAGCAGGATTCCAAGGGTAAGCATTTTGAACTTTTCCTTTGCAAGGAACTTGTTGAGGTTTCGCAAGTCCAGGATGGGTCTGAGGCCTCCTGTTCTTTTTGGAACCAGGAAGTACCTGGAGTAAAACCCTTGACCCTTCAGGTGGTGGGGCACCGGTTCCACGGCTTGTCCCTGAACAAGACTTGCTAACTCCTGAAGGAGTAAGTCCCTGTGCAGAGGGAGTCTGGAAGGCTCCCCTGGAAAGTAGGAGGGAGGTACCTGGTGAAAATGAAGAAGATAGCCCTTTTGAACTATCTGAAGCACCCAGGTATCTGTGGTGATGTTGGACCACCTGTGGGCAAAGTGGACCAGCCGGCCTCCCGTGCTGAGAGAAACCAGCTGAGGGGGAGAGGCTATGCTGAGAAAGTCAAAAACCCCCACCCTGCTGAGCAGGGGCCGGTGGTGCAGGCTTGGGGGCTTGCTGCCTACGGGACCCATTACCCCGTCCCTTGGCCTGCTTTCCCTGTGGGGGAGCTGGTGAGGCCTGATACTGAGGGTAGTATTTATAGGCAGCACCTTTCCTCGGGTAAAAGGGCTTTTTCCCCGAGGCCTTCTTCTTTTGAGAAGGGGCAGAGGTCTTCCTCGAGAGACGAGTCCTGGTGAGAGTCTCCGTCTCGATTTGTGCAGCCTTCTCATCCATGGGCTTGCCAAAGAGGTTATCACCTCGGCAAGGGACATCGACCAACTTGTCCTGTACCCAGGGCTCGAGGTCGGACGTCTGAAGCCAAGCCTGGCGGCGTCCACCGATGCCGGCCGCAGCTACTCGAGCTGAAGCCTCAAAACCATCATAGGCTGCCCGAGAGATAAACTTGGAGCACTCCTGAATGCCAGTAGACAAGGATTGGAACCTCTGCAAAGGTTCATCGGAGAGACCAGCAGAGAACCCGGCTATTTCTTTAGCCAGGTCTCGGAGATACATGCCCATGTAGAGCTGGTATGTCTGGACTCGACAAGCAAGCATAGAGCCCTGGAAGCACTTCCTACCGAGGGCATCCAGGCTTCGGGCCTCCCTACCGGGGGGCACCGAGGAGTGCATTTTTTGACTCTTCAGTCTATGCATGGCCGATTCCACCACCATGGAATGGTGCGGTAGTTGTGCCTTTTGGAACCCGGGGCTCTTGCGGACTCGATAAATGGAATCGACCCGCTTGCTTAACACCGGCGACGACGCCGGGCTCTCCCACATGCGGAAGAGAAGCCGTTCCAGCATCGGAGGAACCGGTACAATAAAGGCCTCCTTCGGGAGAGAGTCATATTGGAGGGCATCGAGTTCCTCAACTCGAGGCTCCTCCTCGGGGTCCGCAGGGAAGGCCAAGGCTTTGGCCATATCCCTCACGAAGTCCGAGAACCGGGTATCCTCCGGGGGGGACCGTCTCCGAGGTTCGGACTCGGGGGAGTCCGAAGGGACACACCGAGTCCGAAAGGAACCAAGTGACTCTTCGTCCTCAGATTCCCAGGCTGACTCCTCGGAGGAGGAGTCGACCGGCTCCGGTCGGGCGGGCACTGATGCCATCCGCCCCGACGCCGAGGGAGTCGGCGTCGACGACCTTGGTCCCGAACGGGAGGCCGAAGGAGACCTCGACCGAGGATCGACTCGAGCCCTCATGGACTCGAGGATCGGCTCGGTCTCCGGGATCGACTTGGAGGTTGACGTCCCGGCGGTCAGGGCAGAAGCGCCAGCGAGGCCAGCGATCAATGCCCGCTGCTGGTCCAAGAAGGCAGACAAACTGCACTCCAAGGCCGTCAACCTGAGTCCGAGCTCAAGAGACCCAGCAGCCCCCGACTCGGGCCCCGACGGCGTCGGGCCCGACGTCGGGTCCTTCGGAGGCGAGTCCACGAGGACAACCGTACTTACGTGAGCTGGCAAGTCCACCTCGAGTCGAGGATGTTTTGACGGCCTTTCCGACTCCAAGGACCCGGGACGGGAATCAGGGCTATGCGACCTGGCCCTCGAGGAACCAGGAGCATCCACTGATCCCGCCCTCGCGGGTTTCTTCTTCCGATGATGTTCCCGAGAAGGAGACCCCCTCTCCGAGCCCGGCCGGAGTCAGAGAAGATACGCTCCCGCTGGTGCTGCCGACTCCTCAATGCTTTTGAGGACATTTTGCCGCATGGCGTGCAGATCATGGGGTCATGATCTGGTCTGAGGCAGCGGAGGCAGAAGTCGTGAGTGTCTGTAAGAGACATTAGTTTCTTACAGAGGTCACACTTTTTGAAACCACTGGCCGCCATCGGGGGAAAAAGGGCCCCTGCGAGGTCGAACGACCGGGCAGCCAGGGAAAAAAGGAAAAAAGCGCGAAAACTGTCACGAAGGACAAAAACCGAAAAATAAAGAACGGACTCGCAACCGGCGTCGCGAGTCCGGGCGGGAACAGAACCGGCGTCGAACCGAAAAAAAATAGATAAAAATAGAGGAAAATCAACTTTTCTGCGGGGAATCACAGGCAACGTCTGTAGGGCTCCGCGGAAAAAAGAAGACTGAGCAAGATGGCACCCTTGGGCGGGAAGAGGACCGCGCATGCGCGCTGCAATTCCCAAAGGCTTTCTCTGAAAGCTGGGGAAAATTGCTCCGCGAGGGCTCCATCGGCGCCGATGTCACCCATATGTGAGGACTGACTTCCTGCTTGGTCCTGGAGAAACTGGGAGGTATTCCAAGGGCCAGCATACACCATTGGACTGGGGAAAGCCAGAGGAATGGTGCTGCAGAGCTAGGAATCACCAGAGGCTACCTGTGAGGGAGACGGCTGCACATGGAAGGGACCCTAAGACCTGTGCCAGAAGGTATGTGAAGAGAGATCCAGTGTCCAGGGATCTGGATTGGAAGGCTGGACATAAGAACTGGACTACATACTGGCCAGGCTATATAGAGAGGAACTCTAGCAGCAATGGAAGCTCAGGTATGAACACTGATCTATGCCCTAGCTATAACCTTGAAAGACAGCAGGGAAACAAGTATTCTCCTGAAAATGCTCCACTGAGAGATTCATCTGTGCCAATCCATGATATTGAACCCATGCTTGTTGAACAAGGGGGAATAATAGCAGATGAGGATCCTGTTTATATGGACTGCTCTCTATCTAAACTCCGTTGGTAACTTTCTGTTATAAAGTACAGCAACCATCACAAAGAAATACAAATTTGTTCTTTAATCTACTCAGAAAAGCTCCTGAAGCAGGTTTTGACCCACACAGTGGAAGGCAAGCCAGCTAAGGGGTTTCAGCTGGTAACTGCTAGCAATTAAGCCTTACCTAATTGCTTGTGAGCTAGGAGAGAATCACTTCTGTATCTATGTGGGAAGTAATCAGAAGTTAACCTGAAAAGAACAGTTTGTTTCTTGCTTTGTGGCTTTTCATTTGTTGTTTTCCTGATTTTAACTTTGTTTTTCCAAGTTAACACTGAAAGCAAGTAACCTAATTTATGTGCTACCAAGCATATCTGTGTTGGGAGAAATAACCCCATAAATAAAAATCTTATTGGCTTTACCCAAGAGCACAACTAAATTATTGTCAGCAGCTGTGTCTGGTGTGAATGAACTACATTGCCCACAATCCCTTGCAAATCATATAGAGATATGCACTTGCCGAGACTGTGAAGATTCTCACCCAGGCAGCCGTCTGACAAACTGCAGTTTGGATGTTATTAATATTCAAAAAGATCTAATTAATTACAAATTTATTCCAGCTCTGGATGATGGAGCTTATGATGGACAAGTGATGACATTAGGTCAATCCTAGTTGTGTAGCCTTACATTTCTTTTGATTCTGTTGCTGGAAGCAATATAAGCTCTTTACACCTGAGGTCTATTTATATATATATATTAAAAAAAAACATTTCTGGAGACATCTTTATTCAGGGGGTCTGTTGGATTTGTTGTATTGTGATACTGCCTCCCTGTTTAAGAGACATTTGATATTGGGTAAAGTGTATATCAGGCATGTAATTTTGTAAAAGCCTATTTCTACTCATTTATTAAAGTGTGATAATGTGCTAATCCCTCACTTGGTTTGCAGCTTGTCGTGCTGTGAGGGCTTGTGTGCATCAGTGATGCTGAGAGCTAAACTATCGGTAGTTTAACTACTGGCAGGGTCTCCCAAGATGGACAGGTCTCAGCTGAGATGCCAGACCAAGACAAACCACCCATCTGGGCAGCAGCAGAATGGGATAGTGTTGACGGCGGAGGATCACATTTCTGTGACAACGGCAACAACACCAAACTTAAACTGCGCGGAAGAAAGGCCCGGCAATCTACTTCTGTATCTTGCCATGAAAACCCAATGGATAGTTACAACAAAACAAATTATGCTGTAGTGCTGGAAGATGAGACCCCCAGGTTGGAAGGCACTCAACTAGCTACTGGGGAAGAGCTGAAGACCTTTCAGAGTAAAGCCAGCATTTATGATGTGGTTGGATCAAAGCCCTCGGGACGTCTGACTGCTGATGTAGCTGCGCATGAAATGAGAGTCAGAAGCTGTAAAGATGTCTTACACATTGGAACATGGAACGTACGAAGCATGAGCCAAGGGAAGTTGGAGGTGGTCAAGAATGAAATGGAACGTGTACAACTTGATCTGTTGGGTGTCAGCGAACTGAAATGGACTGGCATCGGGCACTTTGCATCAGATGATCACATTTATTTATTTATTTGTGTGCTTTTCTATACCGCCTCTTCCAGAGATCAGGGGCGGTTTACAAGGAACTTAAAACAACAATATAGCAAAACAGTGCAATATTGCATTACATTAAACATTAGGTGAACATAAAACTAGATTACATAAGAACTAGGTTACATGGAAAACAATGTGTGGGTTATTAACATAAAAGGAAACATAAAACTATGTTACAAATAACCAAAAAGTAGCTTTACATGGTTAGCAAGAGATTATAATAGTTATTTGCGATCATAAGTACAGTGTTGGGAGTAGACTAACTTGGGCGGATATGAAAATGGAATTAGGTGGGGTAGACTTGTGTTTGGTTTGTTGCATGTTTTTGTGTAGTAAATTTGATTTCAGGTTGTATGTTGCTATAGTGTTGACTAAATAGGTAGGTTTTAAGTTCCTTCCTGAAAGTTGTAAGATCTTTAATCTCTCTGAGGTTTAGTGGCAGTTTGTTCCATTGGCTGGGAGCATAATATGAAAAAGCAGTGTTGGTGGTTATTTGTTTTGATTTTGTCACTGCAATGGGAATTAATAGCATGTTGAGGTTAGTTTTTCTTCTGATTCTGTTTTCTTGTGGGGTTTGGAGTAGAGTGGTCTACTATGGTCTACATGGTCTACTATGCTGGAAATGAAAGACAAAGAAGAAATGGTGTTGCATTTATAATAAAGAAGAAACTTGCAAGAACTGTAATGAAATACAATGCAGTCAGCGAACGCTTATTCTCTATTCGTCTACGAGGAATGCCTATCAACACAACTATAATTCAAGTATATGCCCCAACAACAGCTGCAGAAGAGAATGAAATTGAAGAGTTCTATGAACAAGTACAAGCTGAAATTGACAGAACATGCAAACAGGATATCCTGATAGTCATGGGTGATTGGAACGCAAAGGTTGGCAACAAAGAAGAAGACAAAGTAGTTGGAAAATATGGACTTGGCAACAGAAATGAAGCTGGAGAAAGACTGATAGAATTCTGCAAGACCAACGATCTATTCATCTCGAACACCTTCTTCCAGCAACACAAGCAGAGACTGTACACATGGACTTCACCCAATGGATTGTATAAAAATCAAATTGACTACATCTGTGGAAGTCAACGATGGAAAAGCTCTATAACATCAACAAAAACAAAACCTGGAGCTGACTGTGGTACAGATCATCAACTACTAGTATGCAAACTCAAGCTAAAGCTGAAAAAGAGCAAACCACTCATGAATGCAGCAAAATATGACCTTGAAAATATACCACTGGAATTTAAAGACTGCCTGCAAAATCGATTTGCTGCTTTAGATACAAATGATAGAGTTCCAGAAGAGTTATGGAATGACATCAAGAAGGTTGTGTTGGAAGAAAGCGAGAAGTCTCTACAAAAGGTAAAAAAGAAAAAACGGCCAAAATGGATGACGGAAGAAACTCTGAAAATTGCCCAGAAACGCAGAGAAGCTAAAGCCAGAGGAGAAAGAAAGACAATCACAGAACTCAACAGAGATTTCCAACGTGCAGCAAGACAGGACAAGGAAAAGTACTACAATGACGCATGCAAGGAAATAGAAGCATAAACTATTAGAGGAAGAACAAGATCAGCTTTCCTAAAGCTACGAGAGTTAAAGAAAAAGTTCCAGCCTCGAATTGGAATGTTACAAGATGCTCAAGGTTCTATGTTGAATGATGCTGAGAAGATCAAGAAAAGATGGAAGGAATATACAGAGTTTTTATATGCTAAAGATCAAGTGGACCAACAGCCGTTTCAACCTGTACCTTGTGATCTGGAACCATTGGTGATGAAAGAAGAAGTTGAAGCAGCATTGAAAGCCTTATCAAAGAACAAAGCACCAGGCATTGATTGCATTCCCATAGAAGTATTACAGCAATCTGATGCAGCTGTTACCGTACTTACAAGGCTCTGCCAAGAAATATGGAAGACAGCATCATGGCCAACTGACTGGAAAAGATCTGTGTTTATACCAGTACTAAAGAAAGGTGATCCAACTGACTGTGGAAATTATCGCACAATCACTCTGATCCCACATGCCAGCAAAATTCTACTGAAGATTATTCAAAAGAGACTACAATCATACCTGGAACGAGAACTACCTGAAGTGCAAGCAGGGTTCAGAAAAGGGCGAGGAACGAGAGACATCATTGCGGATGTGAGATGGATCCTTGAAAAGACTAAAGAATACCAAAAGGATATCTATTTGTGCTTTATCGACTATAGCAAAGCTTTTGACTGTGTAAACCATGAGAAACTCTGGGCCACATTAAGAAGCATGGGTATACCAGAACACCTGATCGTTCTTTTGCACAATCTGTACATTGATCAAGAAGCAACAGTTCGAACGGAACAAGGAGAAACAGAATGGTTTAAAATAAGCAAAGGTGTAAGACAAGGCTGCATACTTTCCCCCTACCTATTTAATTTATATGCAGAACAAATCATCAGAGAAGCAGGATTGTATGAAGACAACAGAGGTGTGAAGATTGGTGGAAGACTCATCAACAACCTTCGCTATGCTAATGATACCACATTACTGGCGGAAAGTGAAGATGATCTAAAACATTTGCTTCTCACAATTAAAGAACATAGTCTCAAAATGGGCCTGCACCTTAATGTAAAGAAGACAAAGATCATGACATCTGGCATAATCAACAGGTTCATCGTCGAAGGAGAAGAAATTGAAATCGTGAGTAACTTTAACCTACTTGGATCAACTATCAATAAAGAAGCAACAAGCAGTCAAGAAATCAGACGACGCATTGCTCTTGGCAGAATGGCTATGAAAGACCTAGATAAGATTCTCAAGAGCAGAGATGTCTCTCTCCATACAAAGATTCGACTTGTTCAAGCCATGGTATTTTCAATAACATCATATGGATGTGAAATCTGGACAGTGAAAAAGATAGACAGGAAGAAAATTGATGCCTTTGAATTATGGTGCTGGCGGCGAATGCTGTGTATACCATGGACTGCCCGAAGAACAAACCAGTCTGTACTAGAGGAGATCAAACCTAAGCTTTCTTTCTTTCTTTCTTTCTTTCTTTATTTAACACTCATTTATATACCGCATCTTCCAGCGATCAGTTGCGGTGTACAATTAACAACAATTAACAAAGCGAAGTTTGTTTTACATAGAACATAGAACATTTTAACTTTTTACATAGAACATCTTAACTTAACAAAGCAGAGAGTAAGAACTAAGCAGAATATTTCAACTAAAACAGTGTGGGTAATAATTTATCTAAACAGAATGTAATGTCTGTACAACGTAAGGCAGTACATAACAGTTGCAACTATATACATGTGGAGGTATTAGGGCATATTAGAATGGAGTGTCATTTCGTTTAAGCTATGTATGTTGTCCGTTATAGTAGGGAGTATAAACTTGATGTGGGCAGGTTCCTGTTTAGCCTTTATCTAAGTCGAGTGGAGGGTTTTCTATGGTATTATAGTGTTTAGTGAATAGATACGTTTTCAATTTTTTCCGGAATTCCGTGATCTCTGTTAGTGATCGTAGGTCCTCTGGTAGTGAATTCCAGATGGTTGGAGCTATGTGGGAAAAGGCTCTATTGTTTGTTAATTTGTGAGTTTTTATGAATTCTTTTGGAATCTTTAGTTTATTTAATTGTCCTTTTCTATGAGTAGGCTTAGGTGGTTCTTTGCATATTAGATTACATAATGTCTTCGGAGCCATGTCATTTAAGGCTTTGAATGCAGTTATTATTGTTTTGTATATTATCCTGCTTTGTATTGGTAACCAGTGAAGGTATGCTAGTATCGGTGTTATGTGTTGGAGTGAGTTTATTTTTAATATAATTCTAGCTGTTGCATTTTGCGCTAGTTGAATTCTTTTGATGTTTTGCTTTGAAATGCCCATAAGTATTAGGTTGGCGAAATCGAAGTGGGGAGTTATGGTAGCCTGTGTTATATTAATAAAATCTTGTATAAATACAAGGGGGCGTAGTTGTTTGAGGATTTTAAGTTTGAAGTAGATTTTCTTTATGGCATTTCTGATGTGGGTTTCCATTGTAAGGTGTGTATCTAAAATGACACCTAGGTATCTTATTTCGTTTTTTATTTTAATTTCTTGGTTTTGTAGTGTTATGTGGGTTGGAGGAATAAATGATTGTTTTTTTGTTACGATTAGGACTTCGGTTTTAGCATGGTTTATATGGAGGTTTTGAGTTTTTAGCCAAATTGTAATTTCGTTGTAGCAGTCTGATAGGAGTTGTATCGGTAGGTTAGGGATCGTAAAAGGTATGTACATCATAATGTCGTCCGCATAGAGGTGATATTGTACTCCAAATTTTTTAAAGATATTGCAGACCGGTTTTATGTAAATATTGAAAAGTAGGGCTGATAGTGCTGAACCTTGTGGTAAACCTATTTCTTGTTTGTATGTATTGGAGGTTTGATTACCTATTCTTACATTTTGCGTTCTGTTATTTAAATATGAGGTGAACCATTTATGTACGGTGGAGTTTATGCCTATCTGGCTTAGGTTGTTGAGCATTATTGAGTGATGCACACTATCAAAAGCTGCTGATATGTCAATGAAAAGGAGGATGAATGCCTGTTTATGATTGTCGATTCCTTTTAGGAGTGTATCGATTAATACTGTTAGAAGTGTTTCTACTCCGTGGCGGGGCCGGAATCCATATTGTTGTTTGTCAAGTGGGTAAGATGAGTCTATATATTCTTGTGTCTGTAATTGCACTACCTTTTCAATTATTTTGGCCAAAAATGGTATGCTAGAGATGGGCCTGTATGATGCTGGAGATGTTTTATCTAATTTGCAGTTCTTTAGGATTGGGCGTATTTGTGCATGTTTGAGCGAGGGTGGAAGGTATCCTTGGGTTAGAGAGAGGTTGACTATTGGGAGAATATAGGATAGTAGTGTTGGCAGTGTGTTTTTTATCCATGATACTGGGCATGGATCTAAATACGAAGTTGTGGTATTTAGTCCGGAGATGATAGTTTTTAATGACACTTTTGAAATGGGGTAAAAGTCTGACCATTCATCTACAGACTGGTAGGGAATGTTGATAGTTTCTAAGGACATAGTAGGTTTTTTGATTTGTTTAGATAGTGATTAGCTAGGGTTTGTACTGAGATGTCAGTGATTTCGTTGCTAGAAGTTTGAGCGTTATTGGTTAGATTTCTGACAATGGAAAATAGCTCTCTAGGTCTATTATATGATTTTGCTAAGGTTGCTGCATAGAAGTTTTTCTTTGTGTTGTCTATTGCTTCCTTATATTTTGTGAGATGGTTATTGTATATTTCCTTGTGTACAGACAGCTTGGATTTCCGCCATTTCATTTCAAGTTTTCTTAGTTCTCTTTTCATTTGTCTTAGTGTGTTGTTAAACCATGGTGTACTATTTGTTTTGGTGTGTATGGTCTTTTTATTTGGTTGATTATTTTTAGCTGCATTGTTGATAGTATCATTTCAGTTGTTAACAGCATCATCCAAATCTGATGTTGATGATAAGAAGTGGGGGATTGTTGAATCAAGGAATTCTATTTCATTAAATTTTTTGAATTTTGAAGTAGGGCCACTTCTTATGTAGTTTTTGACGCTAGATGTAGGATATGTGAGATTTATTTTGATGATATAATGATCAGACCAAGGCGTCTCTGTGCATTCAATGGAATTTGAGTTGACTAGCTTGAAGAATGTATCAGGAAGAAGAACCAAATCTAGTGTTCCTCCTTTGATATGTGTTGCTGTGTTAATTATTTGGTGGTAATCTATGTCTGCTATGGTGTCTAGGAATAGTTTAGAGTCTGGTGTTAGTAGTGACGGAAGGTTAAAATCGCCTAGCATGATTACAGGGTTTTGTTCAGTAGATGAGCTAAGGAGTTCAATAAGAGAATCCAGGCCATCTGTTTTTTTGGTCTGGGGGTCTATATATTAAGCAAATTTTCATGAGACCGATTTTTATCAATAATGTGTCCATGTTATTAGAGATATTTGATTGGACTGATTTGGCGTTTAATATCTTTTTTGTCATCATTAGTACTCCTCCACCTTTTTTATTGGATCTGTGTTTGTAAAATGTGTCATAGTTTTCTTTATCAAGTTGATTTAGGTAGACTGTATCTGTTTCAGAAAGCCATGTCTCTGTGACGCATAAAATGTCTGGTTTTAAGTCGGTTATCAGATCATTAAATATGGGGAGTTTATTTTTCATTGATCGTGCATTAATAAGGATGCATGATAGTGAGGATGGGTTGTTAGAGCAGATTTTCTTGCATGTTTGTTGTGGGTTTGTTTGTTGAATGTGTATTAGTCTATGATAGTTAATTTTTGGGTAGAAGCTCAGATGACAAGACTTTAGAAGCTTTAGAAGCTCAGATGACAAGACTTCGACTTTCATACTTTGGACACATCATGCGGAGAGAGAGATCATTAGAGAAAGACATCATGCTTGGCAAGATAGAAGGTCAACGCAAAAGAGGAAGGCCAGCAATGAGATGGATCGATACAATAACAGCAGCTACGGGTACCAGTCTGTCAACAATGAGCCGCCTGACTGAAGATCGAACACAATTTAGGATAGCTATCCAGAGGGTCGCCATGAGTCGACTCCGACTCGACGGCACTTAACAACAACAACAATGTGCTATTGTATGTTAATCCAAGTCATATGCTCAGTAAATAGGCCCCTTGAGAATGATTGGGTTTGCATTAAATAATGTGTGTTAAATCACAAAAAAAGTGTATTAGTGAACATTTGTAAAAGAAGGTCCCTGATATGGCGTATAGCTGTCGCTGCTGACATTTTAACCCCCGGTATTAAATGCTGAGGTCATATGCGGCCCCGTCATTGAATATCCAGGGTCATCGCACAGCCAAAGACACCACAGAATCTAACCGAGCAGTCGTGATATTGAGCCACTGCCCAGTTAGCTCCCACGGGTAAAGATAGACCAGCTTTTGCTGTGTCCATCTTAATCCACGGGTTGCTAACAAGGCAGTGGTACAATATCGTCACTCCCCGGTTAGCAACTGGTGCCGTCCCTGGAATGCCCACGACACGCCCCGATGCTAAGCGATTAGCATCAGGGTGTGTAGCGGAGTTAATCGGGGATATTCGGTGGCACTCACCATGTTAGTGCCGTTCAATATCCTTCTAAGCAACATTGCCTTTGAATATCGAGCCCAAAGTCTTTAGACTATTAACTTTCTTGAGCAGAGACTTCCCAACTTACCAACTGTTCATGAATTAGTGACTTGGTTTGGGTTTGCAGCATGTGCCACTGCGTTAGCAAACATAAGAACATAAGAAATGCCATCCTGGGTCAGACCAAGGTCCATCAAGCCCAGTATCTTGTTTCCAAAAATGGCTAATCCAAGTCACAAGTGCCTGTCAGGTTCCCAAAAAGGTACACATATTCCATATTGCTTACCTCAGGGTAAGCAGTGGATTTTTCTGGTCCTCCTTAATAATGGTTTATGGAATTTTCCTCTGGGAACTTGTCCAAACATTTTTTTATACCCAGCTACACCAACAGCTTTTACTACACCCTCCGATTATGAATTCCAGAGTTTGACTACGCATTGAGTGAAAAAAATATTTTCTCCTATTAGTCTTAAATCGGCTGTATTGTAGCTTCATTGTGTCCCCTATTCTTTCTACTTTTTGAAGGAGTAACTAACTGTTCTACATTTACACATTCTATTCCATTTATTTTTTTTATGGATCTCTATCATATCTCCCCTAAGTCATCTTTTTTCCAAGCTGAAGAGCCCTAATCTTTTAAGCCGTTCCTCATAGGGGTATCCTGCTATCCTCCTTACCATTTTGGTGGCTCTTCTCTGTACCTTTTCTAATTCTGCTATATCCTCTTAAAGATATGATGACCAGAATTGCACTCAATATTCAAGGTGCGGTCACACCATGGCATGATACAGAAGCATTATAATGTCCTTGGTTTTAATCTGTTAACATGCATTATTAGTAACTAGGTCCCATTACATAAAGAGTAGTTACTCACCTGTAACAGGTGTTCTCCAGGAGCAGCAGGAATCAGTCCTCACATATGGGTGTCATCGGCACCGATGAAGCCCCAGCGGAGCATTTCCCCAGCTTTCTATGAAAGCCTTTGGGAATGCTGGCACGCATGCGCGGTTCCCTTCCCGCCTAAAGGTGCCATCTTACCTCAGTCAAATGACATAGCTAAGAACAGCACACAAAAATGTAAAAACAAACTATGTACAACTGCAATTCCAAGGGGAGGAGGGAGGGTTGTGAGGACTGATTCCTGCTGCTCCTGGAGAACACCTGTTACAGGTGAGTAACTACTCTTTCTCCAGGACCAAGCAGGAAGTCAGTCCTCACATATGGGTGACTCCCTAGCTCTGGGCTACCAGGAACCCAGGCTGAACAAGAGAACTCCCTCTGGTCACAGCATCAAAGAAAGGCTTTTCGAGGACACAACCTCCACCGGTAGCCCAACAGAGTTAGAAAGTTAGAAAGTTTCTCTGTTTCAATGTAATGTATATCTATTCCATGTAAAAAGTTAAAAAGTTCTCTGTTCAATGTAAAGTATACAGAAGTATACATAATTTGTTAAATTGTTCCATGTAAACCGCCCTTGATCACTGGAAGGGGCGGTATAGAAGAAATAAGTAAATAAAAATAAATTTTAAAAAAACAGAGGGCAGGAGTTGCCTAAACCTCAGAGAGATTCCAGAGTACTGCTTGGCCAAAAGCACTGTCTCTACGGGACTCCCTCTCCAGACAGTAATGGGCCGCAAAAGTCTGGCTTGAAGACCAAGTTGCAGCCCTGCAGATGTCTACCAAGGGCACAGAGCGGAGATGAGCCACTGAGGCAGCCACTGCCCTGACACAATGGGCCGTGACCCTACCCTGCAAAGGAAGGTCAGCCGCCTTGTAAGCCCAGGTGATACAGTCAGCCACCCATATGGACAAGGTACGCTTGGACACAGCCAACCCCAACTTATTGGGGTCAAAGGAGACGAAGAGCTGAGTAGCCCTTCTATGCCCCTGCGAACGGTCAAGGTAGAAGGATAAGGCCCTCCTACAGTCCAGGGTATGCAGGACTGCTTCAGCCTGGCTTGCATGAGGCCTATGGAAGAATGTTGGAAGAACCACCTCCTGGTTGAGGTGGAAGGAGGAGACAAACTTAGGGAGGAACTTTGGATGAGTCCTAAGGACTACCCTGTTCCTATAAATCCTGGTGTAAGGCCTATCACAGACCAGGGCCTGAAGCTCACTCACTCGCCTAGCCGAGGTGAGGGCTATCAGGAAGAGAGTCTTCCAGGAGAGGACGCGTAGAGGGCAAGTAGCCATCGGCTCAAAGGGTGGGCGAGTCAGTTGCTGCAAGACCACTCAGGAGCAGGAGGACGGATGGGAGGCTTGAGCAAAAGCAAGCCCCTGAGAAAGCGGGACACCAAAGGGTGACCGGACAGAGAATGTCCCTCCACCAGTGAATGGTGAGCTGCTAGAGCTGAGAGGTGGACTCGAACAGAATTGGACTTAAGTCCCTGATTGGACAAGTGCAGTAAGTACTGAAGCACTACTGGCACAGTACAGGAGAAAGGATCCTCTGTACGTAGCTGACACCACACAGAAAACCTCTTCCATTTGAGGGCATAGGTTTTCCTAGTGGACTGTTTCCTAGAGGCTAGGACAACCTCCTCAACTTCCTGAGGTAGGCCCCAGGGAGCCAAGACTACCCTTGCAGCCTCCAGGCCATCAAATTGAGAGCTTTGAGATTGGGGTGCAGAAGGGAACCCTGCTCCTGTGAGAGAAGGTCGGGTTGTAACCCCAGAGGTAGTGGGGAATCCACTGCCAGCTGAAGCAGAAGTGGAAACCAAGGCTGCCTCGACCACCTGGGAGCTGCCAGCAGGACCGAGGCCTTGTCCTGAAGAGTCTTGAAAAGAGTTCGGGCCACAAAGGGCGTGGGAGGAAACGCATACAGGAGGCCCTGAGACCAGGATATCAGAAAAGCATCTGGTGCTATCCTCAAAGGATGCGGTTGCCTGGAGCAGAACTTGGGCAGTTGCTTGTTCAGTGGACTGGCAAAGAGATCTATCCAAGGGAGACCCCACTTCAGGAAGATCTTTTGAACGACCAAGGGATGCAGCTGCCACTCGTGGGGCTGTAGAATTCTGCTCAACCGGTCGGCCAGGCAGTTCTCCTGGCCTGGAAGGTACACCGCCTTGAGAAGCATGTTGTGCTTCAGGGCAAAGGAACAAAGGTCCTGAGTCTCTCGACAAAGGAGCTTGGACCCAGTCCCACCCTGCTTGTTCACATAAAACATGGCTACCTGGTTGTCTGTTTGACTCAAGACTGAGCGGTGAGCCAGGGCCGGAGAAAAAGCCTTGAGAGCCAAGCGGATAGCTCGAAGTTCCAGGAGATTGATTTGTTGGGCTGCTTCCCAGGGAGACCAGAGTCCCTGAGTGCACTTGTCTAGACAATGAGCACCCCAGCCTTTCAGAGAGGCGTCGGTGGTGAGGATCACCGAGTATTCTGGCATTTGGAAGGGCATCCCCTTCAGCAGTTTGGGTGGATGTAGCCACCAGCTGAGGGAGGCCAAAAGGGGTCTGGACACCTTTATCCTGTCTCTTAGGCTTGAGCCCACTGAGTCCGAAGGCACTACTGTGCAGGCCTCATATGGAGCCTGGCATTGAGAGTCACATGCACTGTAGAAGCCATGTGACCCAGAGGTCTGAGGCAGAGTCTGGCGGAGACCAGGGGTTTGTTTAGAAACTGTTTGGCCACGTCCATCAGCCTGTGGGCCCTGTCTTCTGGCAAGAATGCCTTTGCCAGTTGAGAATCCAACCTTGCCCCTATGAACTCCAAGTTCTGGGAGGGGAGCAAAGTGGACTTTGCGAAGTTTATGACAAAGCCCATGTTTTGAAGCAGAGCAATGGTTCTGAGGGTGGCTTGTCTGGCCTCCAGGAATGTCTGACCCCTGATGAGCCAGTCGTCCAGATAGGGAAAGACAAAGATGCCTTGATTTCTCAGGTAGGCCGCTACAACTGCCAGGCAATTGGTAAAGACCCTGGGAGCGGAGGTCAGGCCAAAAGGTAGTACTCTGTACTGATAATGGTTTCCTCCCACAATGAACCTGAGGTACTTTCTGTGGTCTGGATGAATGAGGATGTGAATGTACGCATCCTTTAGATCTAAGGAGCATAGCCAATCTCCCTGCTGGAGGTAGGGCAGAAGTGTCCCAAGAGTAAGCATCTTGAACTTCTCTTTCTCTAGGAACTTGTTGAGGTTCCTGAGGTCCAGAATGGGTCGAAGGCCACCGGTCCTTTTGGGTACCAGGAAATACCTGGAGTAGAATCCGTGACCTTGCAAGTGGGGAGGCACAGGCTCCACCGCCCTGTCCACCAACAGACCATGAAGCTCTTGTAGAAGAAGGTCTGTGTGCAGGGGAGGCCTTGGAGGCTCCCCTGGAAAATATGGTGGAGGCAGTTGGTGAAAATGTAGGGCATAGCCCTTGTGGACTATCTCCAGCACCCAACTGTCCCCGGTGATAAGGGGCCACTGGTGGGAAAAGAGGGCGAGGCGACCTCCTGTGCAGGGTTGGGGGAGCAGTGGAGGAGAGGCTATGCTCAAGGAGTCAAAAAACCCCACCCTGCTGAGTGGTAGCAGGGGCCTGAGGCTTGGGGGTCCTCTGCCTAAGGGGCCCATTACCCTGGCCCTTGGCTTGCTGACCCTGGGGGGCAGCTTGGGCAGCCTGATACTGAGGGTACTGTTTGTAGGCAGTGCCCTTCCTCGGGTAAAAGGACTTTTTACCTGAGCCCTTCTTTTTATGTGAAGGGGCAGAGGTCTTCCTCGACAGCCTTGTCCGGGTAAGGTGCTCGGTCTCGAGCTGAGCGGCCTTCTCGGTCACGGGTTTGCCAAAAAGGTTCTCACCTCGACAGGGGACATCGACCAACTTGTCCTGAACCCATGGCTCGAGGTCCGATGACTGCAGCCACACCTGGCATCGAGCCGCGATGCTGGCAGCCGCAACTCGGGCCGAAGCCTCGAAGCCATCGTAGGCGGCGCGGGAAATGAACTTTGAGCATTCCCGAATCTCCGAGGACAAGGTCTTAAATCTCTGCAAGGGTTCCCCGGAGAGACCAGCAGAGAATCCGGCCAACTCCTTGGCCAGGTCTCGCAAGTACATGCCCATGTACAGCTGGTAAGACTGGACACGGCAAGCAAGCAGAGACCCCTGGAAGCACTTCCTACCGATGCCATCGAGGTTGCGGGCCTCCCTGCCGGGGGGCACCGCGGAGTGCATCTTCTGGCTCTTCAGACAATGCATGGCCGATTCCACAACCATGGAATGGTGTGGTAGCAGGGCCGGCCCGTCCATTGAGCAAGAATGTTTTTTGCACAGGGCCCCGCGTTTCAGGGGGCCCCGCGCAAAAAACATCTTGCATCCCATTAAAGTTTTAAAAAAATCATAAACCGGCTACGGCTGCCGCTGCCGCCGTGGCAGCGGCAGAATGGAGACTCCCGCGGGGCCCATTTAACGACCTTCCCACCCCCCCCCCCCACTCAGCCCAACTCAGTTTTAACCAAAAAACCCCAGAAACCGGCTGCTGCTGCCACTGCCGCCGTGGCAGCGGCAGAATGGAGAATCCCGCGGGGCCCCCCTGTCCGGCAATCTTCTCTGTGGCCTCCGTCGGCTGTCAGAGCTGCGCGAAGAGAGAGAGCTTCTCTTCTCGCAGCTCTGTTAATCACGCCGCGGGGCTGATGGGAAATCCCATCAGCCCCGCGGCGGGATTAACAGAGCCGCGAGAAAGGGAAACTCTCCCTTCGCGCGGCTCTGAAAAGCCCGTGCTGAGGCCGCATCAAAGACTGCCGGACAGGGGGCCCCGCGGGATTCTCCATTCTGCTGCTGCCACGGCGGCAGCGGCAGCAGCAGCCGGTTTCTGGGTCTTTTTTTTTTAACTTAGCTGGGCTGGGGGGGGGGTAAGGACTGTAAATGGCTGATGGGGGGGAGGGAGGGAGGGAGGGAGGGGGGGTAAGGACTGTAAATGGGCTGATGGGGAGGGAGGGAGGGGAGGGGGGTAAGGACTGTAAATGGGCTGATGGGGAGGGAGGGAGGGGGGTAAGGACTGTAAATGGGCTGATGGGGAGGGAGGGAGGGGGGGATAAGGACTGTAAATGGGCTGATGGGGAGGGGGGGTAAGGACTGTAAATGGGCTGATGGGGAGAGGGGGGGTAAGGACTGTAAATGGGCTGATGGGGAGGGAGGGAGGGAGTAAGGACTGTAAATGGGCTGATGGGGAGGGAGGGAGGGGGGTAAGGACTGTAAATGGGCTGATGGGGAGGGGGGGGGTAAGGACTGTAAATGGGCTGATGGGGAGGGAGGGAGGGGGGTAAGGACTGTAAATGGGCTGATGGGGAGGGAGGGAGGGGGGGATAAGGACTGTAAATGGGCTGATGGGGAGGGGGGGGTAAGGACTGTAAATGGGCTGATGGGGAGGGAGGGAGGGAGGGGAGTAAGGACTGTAAATGGGCTGATGGGGAGGGGGGTAAGGACTGAAAATGGGCTGATGGGGAGGGAGGGGGGTAAGGACTGTAAATGGGCTGATGGGAGGGGGGGTAAGGACTGTAAATGGGCTGATGGGGAGGGGTGGAGGCATCTAAATGGGCTGCGGGGGGAGGACTGTAAATGGGCTGATGGGGAGGGGTAAGGACTGTAAATAGGGAGGGAGGGAGGGGGGTAAGGACTGTAAATGGGCTGATGGGGGGGGTTAGGACTGGTAATGGGCTATAGGGGGTTCGGACTGGAAGTGGGCTGATGGGGGGGGTTAAGACTGGGAATGGGCTATGCGGGGTTAGGACAGGTAATAGACTATGGAGGGGCTAAGACTGGAAATGGGCTGATGGGGGAAGTTATGACAGATAATGGGCTATGGGGGGCTACGACTACAAGTGGGCTGATGGGGGGATTAGGACTGGAAATGGGCTATGGGGGGGTTAGGACAGGTAATGGGCTGATGGGGGGGTTACAACAAGTAATGGGCTATGGGGGTCTAAGACTACAAGTAGGCTGATAGGGGGTTAGGACTGGTAATGGGCTGTGGGGGGCGTTAGGACTGGTAATGGGCTGGGGGGGGGGTTAGGACTGGTACTGGGCTATGGGGGGGCTAAGACTACATGTGGGCTGATGGGTTAGGACTGGTAATGGGTTGATGGGGGGGTAAGAATGAAAATGGGCTGATGGGAGGGTAAGGACTGGAAGTGGGCTGAAGGGGGGGTTAGGACTGGTAATGGGCTATAGGGGGTTCGGACTGGAAGTGGGCTGATGGGGGGTTAGGACTGGAAAAGGGCTATAGGGGGTTCTGACAGGAATTGGGCTGATGGGGGAGCTAGGACTTGTAATGGGATTGGGGGTTGCTAGGACTGGAAATGGGCTGAGTGGGAAGGGGGGCTTGAACGGCAAATAGCTGATGGGGACAGGGGCTTGGAATGGAAATGGGCTGAGTGGAGAGGGGGCTTGAACTGCAAATAGCTGATGCGGAGGGGTGCTTGGAATGGAAATGGGATGTGAGGAGAGGGAGCTAGGACTGGAAATGGGCTGAATGGGGGGGGGGGCTAGGACAGGAAATGGCTGATGGCGGGGCCAGGAAAGGACTGGAAATGGGCTGTTGGGGGTGCTAAGGTTGGAAATGGGCTGTGGTGGGGGCTTGAATGGAAATGGACTCATGGAGGGGCTAGAACTGGAAGTAGGCTCATGGGGGGCTTGGATTGGAAATGGGCTGAGTGGAGGGGAGCTAGGATTTGACATGGGCTGATGGTGGGGCTAGGATAGGATTGAAATGTGCTGATGGGGGGCTGGGATTGGAAATGAGCTGATGGAGGAACTGATAGGACTGGAAATGGGCTGATGAGGGGCTGGGATTGGAAATGAACTGATGGATGGACTCGGATAGGACTGGAAATGGATGGGGGAGCTAGGACTGGAAATGGGCTGATGGTGGGGCTAGGATAGGATTGGAAATGGGCTGATGGGGGACTAGGACTGGAAATGGGCTGATGCAGGGACAAGAAGGGAGCAGATGCTGGGTGGGGCTGGAACTAGAAAGGAGCTGATGTTGGGGGAGGATTAAAATGGGATGGAGCTGGGAGAGTGAAATGGAGAGGGAAAAATATTTTGCGTGGGAGGGAAGACAAATCTACAATTGGCCGGATATTGGGAGAGTAAGTGGGGATTGAGGATGGAGGGATAAAATTTGAGTGGATGAAATAGGAATGAGGAAAGAGCAAAAGGAGAAAGATTAGCATGTTAAAGCAGATGTAGAGAGAGAATGGAAAAAAAAAAAAACAAGACAGAAGAATGGACAAATGGACAGCAGATGGAGAGTTAGCAGAAGACACGAAGAAACCAGAAGAAAGTGGCTGGAACAATTGCAACTGAAAAAAAATGCACAAAAGGTAGAAAAATATCTCTTTATTTTGAATTTATTAACTGGAATATGTCAGCTCTGGGAAATGTGCATCATTAATTTTTGCGCTTTGTTTAGTACAAGAGGAAATTAATTTATAGTTTTATTTCTACAGTGTTGTTGTATATTCCAAGTTTGGCTTTTGGGGTTCCCAGTTTAATTATGGTCTTCCTGTTCCTAAATTGTGATTCCTTGTTTGGTGATGGTCTATGTTCTGCATGTGTAACTGAGCTGAGGTATACTGTTTATGTAATTCCTATTTGACATTGCCACTTGTTCTTTCCCCAGTAGGTCATGTATTATTGTTCTCTGAAATGTATTGGTTTAATATTTGCAGTGTTGCCTTTTGATAGTTAGGGTATGGTGCTTTGTGAGTCCTGGTAGTGCTGTTAGGATACGGCGGGTTTTGCTATGGGTTCTAAATGGGCAGTGTTTGTAGTAGTTCCTAATGTGCCTGGCGGTTGGTACTGGATTATAGTAATGTAGAAACCTTTTAGTCTTTCTTTATCCATATACTCATTAAGAGGCATGTTTACTAAAAGTTAGTGTATGGTAACATTATGCAAATATTTATGCAAATGAGGCACCTTATGCAAATGAGGCCCCGCACTGAGTCTCCGCACATGGCCCCGCACCCCCCTTGGGCCGCCCCTGTGTGGTAGCTGTGCTTTCTGGAAACCAGGGCTTTTGCGGAGTCGATAGATGGAATCGACTCGCTTGCTCAGAACCGGCGCCGAGGCCGGTGCCTCCCACATCCAGAAGAGGAGCCGTTCCAGCATCGGAGGAACCGGGACAGTAAAGTCCTCCTTCGGAGGAGAGTCGTACTGTAGAGCATCGAGCTCCTCGGCTCGAGGCTCTTCCTCGGGATCGTCAGGGATAGCCAAGGCAGCGGCCATATCCCGAACGAACTCCAAGAACCTAGTGACCTCCGGAGGGGATCTACTCCGGGGCTCAGACTGCGGTGAGTCCGACGGGACGCACCGAGTCTTAAAAGTATCGGGAGACTCCTCGTCCTCCGTATCCCAGGCGGACTCATCCAAGAAGGAGTCAGGGTCCGACCCCGCGGGGCCCCAAGGCACCCGCCCCGACACCGGGGGCACCGGCGTCGACACCCTCTGTCCCGAACGGGAGGTCGAGGGAGACCTCGACCGAGGACGACTTCGAGCCACGAGGGTCTCGAGTATCGGCTCGGTCTCCGGGGTTGACTTCGAAGTCGATGTCCCGGTGGTCGGCCAGATGCACCAGACAGGCTGGCCATCAGTGCCCGCTGCTGCTCCATGAAGGCAGACAATCTGCACTCCAAGGCTGTCATCCTGAGACTCAGCTCGGGAGACGCAGCAGCCACCGACTCGGGCCCCGGCGGCGCCGGGCCCGACGTCGACTCTCTGGGAGGAGAGTCCACGAGGACTACGGGGCTTACGTGTCCAGCAGACTCCGGCTCCATGCGAGGAACTTTGGCAGGCTTCTCTTGGTCCACGGGCCTGGGACGGCGGTCGGGGGTCTTAGACCTGGCTCTCGAGGGACCAGGGACCTCCTCCGACGCCGTCCTCGTGAGCCGCTTCTTCCTCTTGCGTTCCCGGTCAGGGGACCCCCTGTCCGAGGAGCTTCGACGGTGCTCGGGATCGGAATCCCGAGATGTCGAGGCCTCAGACGAGGTCCGGGCTCGGCCGGAGGCAGAGTCCGAGAAAAACCTTTCCTTCTGATGCTGTCGACTTTTGAGTGCCTTGGAAGACATCTTCCGACATGGCACACATGACTTGGGGTCGTGGTCAGGGCCGAGGCACCGAAGGCAGCAGTCGTGTGTGTCGGTGAGAGATATAAGTTTCTTACACCGATCACACTTTTTGAAACCACTGGAAGCCATCGGGGAAAAAAGAGCCCCTGCGAGGTCAAAAGACCGGCCTTCCAGGGAAAAAATGAAAAAAGGGCGCGAACACCAGCCACGAAGGGCAAAAACCGAAAAAGAAATAAACAGGCTCGATACCGGTGTACCGAACCCGGCGGGAGGGGAACCGGCGTCAAATCGGAGAAAAATAGCGAAAAATCGCCGAAGAAAAAATCACTTTTATCCGGGAGAACAGGACACATGTCCGGTGGGCTTCTCGGAAAAAAAAGAGACTGAGGTAAGATGGCACCTTTAGGCGGGAAGGGAACCGCGCATGCGTGCCAGCATTCCCAAAGGCTTTCATAGAAAGCTGGGGAAATGCTCTGCTGGGGCTTCATCGGCGCCGATGACACCCATATGTGAGGACTGACTTCCTGCATGGTCCTGGAGAAACGTCATTCAACAGCATTACCGTGAGCTAATGTGATAGTACACATCAATAATTCTAACCCTAAATCTAAAAATCCAAATCCAAGTTGTCCAGCAACCCGGCTGGGTATTTATTTCCTCTGTTACTGATCAACAGGTGGCACTAGAGAGACATTTTGTGTGACTTCCTTCATGAACACAGCAGAAGTGCATGAGGCAGATGCCAGGTCTCTTCTTCTAATTTTGCTATAGAGAGATGCCCTTTATGAAGTAATTTCCATCTGTGCTAAAACAGAATGTTACCTAATTAAGTTCTAACTTATTTTTATACTGTATTACAAAATGCTGGCAAATTTTTCCATTTTCTGTCTCTCAATAGCACTGTCTTCCGTTCAAAATCTGTGACAGTTTTCGAAATGCATTTTTTTGTGTGACATTTGTAAAAGGAACTGTTGACATTTTGTATTTCTTTAATAGTGTGGGAGGTCCTGTGGGAGCCAGTTGTATTACAGCACCTGAACCCCTGTGAAAAGGGCAGTGCTACTGGTTAGAGCATTAAAATAATGTAAAGGTCCTGGGACAAAGTTCAAAACTCCTCTCTGCCAACTCTCTGTGTAACTCCAGATGACTAAAAACAGAGGACATGATACTTAAAAGCACTTATCCCAATGGAAGCTGCTCCTGTCCAGAAAAGGGTCACTGACTGCGTCTATAAGAACATAAGAGATGCCATACTGCGTCAGACCAACGTCCATCAAGCCCAGTATCCTGTTTCCAATAATGGCCAGTCCAGGTCACAAATACCTGGCAGTTTCCCAAAGAGGCACACAGGTTCCACAGTGCTTGTATTGGGGCAAGCAGTGGATTTTCTGGGTCCTCTTTAATAATGGTCTATGGACTTTTCCTCCAAGAACTTGTCCAAACCTTTTTTAAACCCAGCCACACTTACAGCTTTTACTACACTCTCCGATAACGAATTCCAGAGTTTGATTACAAGTTGAGTGAAAAAATATTTTCTCTTTTTAGTCTTAAATAGGTTACCCTGTAGCTTCATTGCACGTCTCCTAGTCTTTCTATATTTTGATGGTGTAAACAATTGATCTACATTTACCTGTTCAACTCCATTCATTAATTTATAGATCTCTATCATATCTCCCCTCAGCCATCAGGTTGAAGAGCCCTAACCTTTTAAGCTTCTCCTTATAGGGGGATTCTTCCATCCTCTTTACCATTTTGGTGGCTCTTCTCTGTACCTTTTCTAATTCCACTATATCCTTTTTAAGATATGGCAACCAGAATTGCACACAAAATTCAAGGTGCGATCGCACCATGGAACGATACAGAGGCATTATAATATCCTTTGTGTTATTCTTCATTCCTTTCCTTATGATACCTAGCATTCTATTTGCCTTCTTGGCCGCTGCTGCACGCTGGGGGGAGTGTTTCAACATGTTATCCACGATGATGCCTAAATCTTTTTCCTGGGCGGTGATTCCCAATGTGGAACCTTGCATCGTGTAACCATAGTTTGGGTTCTTCTTTCCTAGGTGAATTACTTTGCACTTGTCCACATTAAATTTCATCTGCCATTTGAATGTCCATTCTTCCAATTTATCAAGGTCCTCTTGCAATTTTGCACAATCTTCTTGGTTTTTAACAACTTTGAATAATTTTATGTCATCTGCAAATTTGATTACCTCACTCGTTATTCCCATTTCTAGGTCATTTACGAATATGTTAAAAAGCAACAGACCCAGCAGGTATCCCTGGGGCACTTCACTAAAGGGGACTGTTGTAGTTGTTGATATGGAAGGACAGATTAGATAGGCCATGTGGTCTTTTTCTGTCATCATATTTCTATGTTTCTATATTCACCTTTCTCCATTGGGAAAATTGGCCATTTAGCCCTACTCTCTGCTTTCTATCTTTTAACCAGTTCCTGATCCACAATACTATACTGCTTACACTTCCATGACTTTTTAATTTTGCCAAGAGTCTCTTATGTGGGACCTTGTTAAAGGCTTTCTGAAAATCCAGATACACCATATTGACCAGCTCACCTTTGTCTGCCTGTTTGTTCACATCTTCAAAAAAATATAACAGATTAGTAAGACAAGACCTTCCTTGGCTAAAGCCATTTTGGCTTTCTCCCATAAAACCATGATTATCTACATGTTCAGTAATTTTGTTCTTTATAATAATTTCTGCCATTTTACCGGTACTGACGTCAAGCTCACCAGTCTGTAGTTTCTCAGATTACCCCGGAACCCTTTCTAAAAATTGCCACTACATTGGCCATTCGCCAATTTTCAGGTATTACAAATGATTTTAATGACAGTTCACAGATTACTAATAGTAGGTCTGCAATCTCAATATTTCAGTTCTTTCAACACCCTCAGATGTCTACCATCCAGTCCAGGTTATTTCTACTCTTTAGTTTCTCAAATAGTTGTAATACATCTTCCCGGTTAATCAATATTTCTTTCAATTCTTCTGATGTAACACCTTTAAATACCATTTCAGTCATGGGTAACTTGCCTACATATTCTTCGGTAAAGACTGAAGCAAAGAATTCATTCAGTCTCTCCACTATGGCCTTGTCCCCTCTTAGTGCCCCTTTTACTTCTCTATCATCTAATGGTCCAACTGACTCTCTCACAGGTTTTTAGCTACGAATGTACTTGAAAAAGTTTTTATTTGTGTTTTTGCTTCCACAGCAAACCTTTTTTAAAATTCTCTCTTTGTCTGCCTTATCAATGCCTTGCATCTAACTTGCCAGTGTTTATGCTGTTTCCAGTTTTCATTTGGTTCCTTTTTCTATTTCCTGAAAGATGATTTTTTGGCTACAACAACCTCTCTGATCTCGCCTTTAGACCATGCTGGCAGTTTTTTGGACTTCCTTCCACTTTTCTTAAAGCATGGAATACAGCTGGTCTGGGCTTCCAAGATAGTATTGTTAAATACCACCCATGCTTGATGTACATCTTTAACCTTTGCAGCTGTTCCTTTTAGTTTTTTCTTAGCTGTTTTCCTCATTTTATCATAGTCTCCCTTTTTTGAAAGTTAGAAGGTAGTACTGTGGATTTCCTTGCCGTCCTTCCTCCATTTATTAAATCAAACACGATCATACTATGATCACTATTGCCAAGCGGCCCCAATACCCTTATCTCTTGCATCAAATCTTGTGTTCCACTAAGATCTTGTTGGTTCATGAACCAACTGCTCCAAAAAGCAGGATAGTGCCACTGAAAATCATCACCAACCACCTTGGCACTATCTGTGTAGTGCTGGGGTGCACCTAATATTTAGTCCACTATCCAGATAATTATAAACATAATTTAGGGCAGCAAAAGGCTATCCTAAGTTATCTGGCCAGTGGTCTCAATGTTGCCCTTGCCTCTCTATTCAGATATTTAACACCAGGCAAAAAGCGTAGCAATGTCACCCACAACCGAATTACTGACAGTACCACACGAAAGAACGAAATTTAACCAACAGTCTTGCAACCATGCATTTGACATATGCCCCCACCTTAAGGAACTCCCTTCCAACCAACAATCATGGTAACAAGGATCTTTCCTCTTTCCAGAAACAACTAAAGACTCATCTATTTACCATCCACTCAGGACAGGAACGGGCAAGCACCAACTGGCAGGCTCATCCCCCACCTTGGTCAAACTGAGACTTGGATCAAAGCTTGAATCTGTAAATATAATGATGGTTTAACAGAAATGTATTTTGTTTTGAATCCCCCTTGTTGATGCACAGCCATTTGAACCCCCCTGGTGATCAGGGCCGGCCCGTCCATTGAGCAAGAATGTTTTTTGCACAGGGCCCCGCGTTTCAGGGGGCCCCGCGCAAAAAACATCTTGCATCCCAAAGTTTTAAAAAATCATAAACCGGCTGCCGCTGCCGCCGTGGCAGCGGCAGAATGGAGAATCCCGCGGGGCCCATTTACAGTCCTTACCACCCCCCCCCCCCCCCATCAGCCCAGCTAAGTTTAAAAAAACAAAAAACCAGAAACCGGCTGCTGCTGCCGCTGCCGCCGTGGCAGCGGCAGAATGGAGAATCCCGCGGGGCCTCCCTGTCCTGCAGTCTTCTATGCGGCCTCCGTTGGCTGTCAGAGCTGCGCGAAGAGAGAGAGCTTCTCCTCTCGCAGCTCTGTTAATCACGCCGCGAGGCTGATGGGAAATCCCATCAGCCCCATGGCGGGATTAACAGAGCCGCGAGAAAGGGAAACTATCCCTTCGCGCGGCTCTGAAAAGCCCGCGCTGAGGCCGCATAGAAGACTGCAGGACAGGGGGGCCCCGCGGGATTCTCCATTCTGCCGCTGCCCCGGCGGCGGCGGCAGCGGCCGCAGCAGCCGTTTTTTGTTTTTTTTTTTTTTTAAACTTAGCTGGGCTGATGGGGGGGGGTGGTAAGGACTGTAAATGGGCTGATGGGGGGGGAGGGGGGAGGGGTAAGGACTGTAAATGGGCTGATGGGGGGGTAAGGACTGTAAATGGGCTGATGGGGGGGAGGGAGGGGGTAAGGACTGTAAATGGGCTGATGGGGAGGGAGGGAGGGAGGGGGGGTAAGGGCTGTAAATGGGCTGATTGGGAGGGAGGGAGGGAGGGTGGTTAAGGACTGTAAATGTGCTGATGGGGAGGGATGGAGGGAGGTATGGGGGGTAAGTAATGTAAATGGGCTGATGGGGGGGAGGGAGGGAGGGAGGGGGGGTAAGGACTGTAAATGGGCTGATGGGGGGAGGCAGGAAGGGAGGGGGGGTACGGACTGTAAATGGGCTGATGGGGAGGGAGGGAGGGAGGGGGGGTAAGGACTGTAAATGGGCTGATGGGGAGGGAGGGAGGGGGGTAAGGACTGTAAATGGGCTGATGGGGAGGGAGGGAAGGAGGGGGGGTAAGGACTGTAAATGGGCTGATGGGGGGAGGGAGGGAGGGAGGGAGGGGGTAAGGACTGTAAATGGGCTGATTGGGGGGGGGTTAGGACTGGTAATGGGCTATAGGGGGTTCGGACTGGAAGTGGGCTGATGGGGGGGTTAAGACTGGGAATGGGCTATGGGGGGTTAGGACAGGTAATAGACTATGGAGGGGCTAAGACTGGAAATGGGCTGATGGGGGAAGTTATGACAGGTAATGGGCTATGGGGGGCTACGACTACAAGTGGGCTGATGGGGGGATTAGGACTGGAAATGGGCTATGGGGGGGTTAGGACAGGGAATGGGCTGATGGGGGGTTACAACAGGTAATGGGCGATGGGGGGCTAAGACTACAAGTAGGCTGATAGGGGGTTAGGACTGGTAATGGGCTGTGGGGGGCGTTAGGACGGGTAATGGGCTGGGGGGGGTTAGGACTGGTACTGGGCTATGGGGGGGTTACAACAGGTAATGGGCTATGGGGAGCTACGACTACAAGTGGGCTGATGGGGGGGATTAGGACTGGAAATGGGCTATGGGGGGTTAGGACAGGTAATTGGCTGATGGGGGGGTTACAACAGGTAATGGGCTATGGGGAGCTACGACTACAAGTGGGCTGATGGGGGGATTAGGACTGGAAATGGGCTATGGGGGGTTTAGGACTGGTAATGGGTTGATGGGGGGGTAAGACTGAAAAAGGGCTGATGGGAGGGTAAGGACTGGAGTGGGCAGATGGGGGGGTTAGGACTGGTAATGGGCTATAGGGGGTTCGGACTGGAAGTGGGCTGATGGGGGGGTTAGGACTGGTAATGGACTATAGGGGGTTCGGACTGGAAGTGGGCTGATGGGGGAGCTAGGACTGGTAATGGGATGGGGGGTTGCTAGGACTGGAAATGGGCTGAGTGGAAGGAGGGCTTGAATTGAAATGGACTCATGGAGGGGCTAGAACTGGAAGTAGGCTCATGGGGGGCTTGGATTGGAAATGGGCTGAGTGGAGGGGAGCTAGGATTTGACATGGGCTGATGGTGGGGCTAGGAAAGGAATAGAAATGAGCTGATGGGGGGCTGGGATTGGAAATGAGCTGATGGAGGAACTGATAGGACTGGAAATGGGCTGATGAGGGGCTGGGATTGGAAATGAACTGATGGATGGACTCGGATAGGACTGGAAATGGATGGGGGAGCTAGGACTGGAAATGGGTTGATGGTGGGGCTAGGATAGGATTGGAAATGGGCTGATGGGGGACTAGGACTGGAAATGGGCTGATGCAGGGACAAGAAGGGAGCAGATGCTGGGTGGGGCTGGAACTAGAAAGGAGCTGATGTTGGGGGAGGATTAGAATGGGATGGAGCTGGGAGAGTGAAATGGAGAGGGAAAAATATTTTGCGTGGGAGGGAAGACAAATCTACAATTGGCTGGATATTGGGAGAGTAAGTGGGGATTGAGGATGGAGGGATAAAATTTGAGTGGATGAAATAGGAATGAGGAAAGAGCAAGAGGAGAAAGATTAGTATGTTAAAGCAGATGTAGAGAGAGAATGGAAAAAAAAAAACAAGACAGAAGAAAGGACAAATGGACAGCAGATGGAGAGTTAGCAGAAGACACGAAGAAACCAGAAGAAAGTGGCTGGAACAATTGCAACTGAAAAAAAATGCACAAAAGGTAGAAAAATATCTCTTTATTTTGAATTTATTAACTGGAATATGTCAGCTCTGGGAAATGTGCATCATTAATTTTTGCGCTTTGTTTAGTACAAGAGGAAATTAATTTATAGTTTTATTTCTACAGTGTTGTTGTATATTCCAAGTTTGGCTTTTGGGGTTCCCAGTTTAATTATTGTCTTCCTGTTTCTAAATTGTGATTCCTTGTTTGGTGATGGTCTATGTTCTGCATGTGTAACTGAGCTGAGGTATTCTGTTTATGTAATTCCTATTTGACATTGCCACTTGTTCTTTCCCCAGTAGGTCATGTATTATTGTTCTCTGAAATGTATTGGTTTAATATTTGCAGTGTTGCCTTTTGATAGTTAGGGTATGGTGCTTTGTGAGTCCTGGTAGTGCTGTTAGGATACGGAGGGTTTGCTATGGGTTCTAAATGGGCAGTGTTTGTAGTAGTTCCTAATGTGCCTGGCGGTTGGTACTGGAGTATAGTAATGTAGAAACCTTTTAGTCTTTCTTTATCCATATACTCATTAAGAGGCATGTTTACTAAATGTTAGTGTATGGTAACATTATGCAAATATTTATGCAAATGAGGCACCTTATGCAAATGAGGCCCCGCACCGAGTCTCCGCACATGGCCCCGCACCCCCCTTGGGCCGCCCCTGCTGGTGATGGTAAACCCCCCCCCCTCCCTCTTTATAATTATATTATAACCTGTTTCATAACCTGTTTGACTGGCTCACCCTTTATTTCACCCCTGTTTTTGTAAACCGCTTTGACCCGGTGAAAGGTGGTATATAAGTACAGCTAAATAAATAAATATGTGAGGACAGACTTCCTGCTTGTTTCCAGAGAATACAGATACAAGCACTGAATATCTAGATTTTATTTAAACACCTCAATTAATGTTTTAAAAAATGCGGACCATGGTGTTTAAATACATAAGAACATAAGATATGCCATACTGGGTCAGACCAAGGTCCATCAAGCCCAGTATCCTGTTTCCAACAGTGGCCAATCTAGGTCATACGTACCTAGCAGTTTCCCCAAAAGACACAGGTTCTGCAATGCTTGTACTAGGTCAAGCACTGATATCCTGGGTCCCTTCTTAATAATGGTTTATGGACCTTTCCTCCAGGAACTTGTCCAAAGGGCTGAAATGGTCTTTCTTAATCTTCAGATCATAAGATGTGCCATGCTGGGTATGACCAAGAGACCACGATGCCCAACATCCTATTTCTGGCAGTGGTCAATTCAGGTCAGTAGTATTAGGAAGTACCCAGCAGATCTCAAAGGATAGACCCTTTCCTTGTTGCTTATGCACAAGAGCAAACAATGGCTTCCCCAAAATATACCCGGCCAATAACTGTTTGTGCACTTTTCCTCCAGGAACTTGCCCAAACCCTTTATAAACTCAGTTAAGCTAGGTAACTCTACCAGGGAAAAAAATTATTAACAGAAACCATGTCTTCAGTGATATGTCCCACTTTATAACAGTGCATTGAAATAGTTCAGTTTTAGTGAACGTTAGTGTGCTATGAGTCAGAGAAACAAGGGTTCCAATCCCACTTGTCCTACTAGTGACATTGAGCAAGCCACTTTTATCTCCTGCTGCCTCGGGTACTCTTTTAGACTGTAAGCTCATTAGGAAAGAGACTTAATCACACCATATGATCTTTATCTGCTATCATTTTTCTATGTATCTGATTTTAAAAAATCAGTTGAGCTAAAATTTAAAAGGTGATCTGGAAATACAAATTATTATTGCAGGGCATTGGTGCTGAAAGGGATGCCATGGCTTCCCTACTTTTTCAACACTTTCTCCTCCATCTTTACTACTTGGCTTTAACAAGAGCTGCCAAAAAAAAACCATATGAAAAGTCTCTGCAGCTACTGCTGCTGTCAGCCTCCCTGCGCACGACCTTCCCATTCTCCCCGGTAAACCCAAGGAAGCAGAAAAAAGGCAGGGTAGACAAAACAAACCACAAAATGAGATACTATCTAGTCCAGAGTCTGCCGAGGTCCTGTGTGTACTGTAGCTGCTGCAGAGAGAAGAAAGGGATCCCAGAGCCAGCACTGCCACTGAGCCAGAACTGCTACCAATAGGAAGAGGAAGGCTTCACGTTCAGGCAGGATCCATAGTCTGCTGAGCAGAGAGAGGAAGGAGGTGAGGACACTGGGCAGACAGGAGAGAGAGATAGAGGGGGAGGGGGAGATGGACAAGAGGCAGAACAGAGAGAGAGAGAGGGAGAAAAAGAGTTGTAGGATGAGAGGGGGAGGGGAGATTAGGGGACATTTTGCCAGATTATTCAGAGGAGGCAGAGTTGAGCTAATACTAATTTTAAGGTTGTCATACTCTGTCCTTCCCTCACTGGACGGATTGGGCAGCTGTCCCCGGCCCCAGTCAGAGCACACAATGTGCAGAGGTTCTGTTGAAGGAGGGAGACGGTGAGCAAAGCCTGTGCTGGGGGAGGAGGGGACTGAAAGCGGGAAGAGAAAAGAGATGCTGAGCAGGGTGAGGGGAAGAGGAGAGATGGATGCTGCTGTGCTGGGAAGGAGGTATCAAACATCCTTATATTCTCGTAAAGTGACCAACCGTATTTTAAGGATTTGTCCTTGGAACTGTATTACTTCAGTCGGGACGCCTAAATGTCCCCTATTTTAAAACACGTGTTCCACTCTTACACTCCTCCACATTTCTACCAGCGGACTTCTCCACTCCAGCTGAAATTTTCAAAGGGAAACTCTATTTATATGAGACTATTTCCATCAGCGACACAGAAACATATACTCATGCATGCATTCTGTTGTACTTCAGTCACACACACATGTTGACTTCCCCAACACCCAAATCAGGTACATACATGCACACTAGCACCTTTCAGACAGACAGATTCTGTCTCTGACTGTCCACTGGTGCGGTGCTGCTTCTGGACTCCTCAGCTTCAATGCCCCCAGTTCTTGCTTTTGTTACCAGTTCTTTTTCTCAGATTGCAATAGCCTTTACTCCATTCCTCTTACATTTTTACCCTTTCGCTGAATCCCCACTCACCCCTACCAAGACACCCATTTATTCTACTCACTTTCTCCCAGACCCTGTGCAGACAATCAGCCCACCCTTCCTGTGACTAGTGCAGCCTTTCTATTGGCTGGAACCTACCACTTACTCTGCAAAGTGAGGGGGGAGCACTCGCGAGCTGTAGAGCTAAATTCTAAAAAATACCCAGACAATTTAGACACCATTCTGACTAAGACTAGAGAAGTACAACAAATAGGCCTGATTGGCACATTTGTAATGAACATGCTGAACAATAAACATAAAGGACTAAAAACATAAAAAAAGAATAAAATTGTAATTATAAACATATTTTTTATTTTCTGTAACTTTAAACAACCCTCCCCCCCCCCCCCCCCTCCACCGGCTTGACTGAGTGTTCCGCATTTGAACTTAAAAAAGTTGGTCAGGTTATCTGAGGCCTATCTCCTCCATCCCACTGAAGGTATTTTTTAATTCAGTTTACTTTCATTTTTTTATCCTTGATATACTGCCTTTCAATGATCAGATCAACAAAGCAATGCACATCACTAAATAAATCTGCCAAATTATTAATAAAAGCCAGCAAAACATCAGGACACTGCTATCACATATAGTACAGGACAAACATAAGGCACATAGTGAAGGGAGGTGCACCACATGAGAAGCACCAGCAACAGAGAAGAAAGGAGGCCTCCACCCTCTACAGACCTAGGACCTATGACTGCCAACATCTTTAATTTGGTTCAGACTATGAAATATGTAACTGAGAGTCTGGCAAAGGGATGCAGTAGTCAGTTATATAACTAGCCAAATTCACTCCAAGGATTCAGTGACTCTGAAAACTATCAAATGCACTCATCTTTCATTACCACTTCTAGTATTCACATCAGTTAAGGAGATCATGTACAATTCAGCTTAGTAAAGGCGTGGAGTATGGTTCAAACAAAATTATTTTTATTGAATTAACCTGAAGGCCAGCAGTCCCTTATTTGACAGCCTGACTCCTTGGTTGTAGTACCTCACACTGGTGCTAGGGAGCAGGGGTGGCCATTTTGAATCACGAAGCCACTGGAGCAGGAACACCTGGGGATCACTCCTGCCCCCCCCCCCCTCCACAACCCACCAGGAAGATCCCTGCTAAGCACCAGGAGAAAATGTGGGGGTTGGTGGGATTGAAGGGGGGAGTGTATTTTGAACAGGGGATCAGAAGGGAAATTTTGAAAGTGGATCAGGCAGTTGGGGCTCCAGCGATGGGGAATTTTGACAAGGGAATGAGAGGGTAGTGGAGGGCAAATTTGTGGTCATCATGGATCACCCCTTTTAAAAGTCAGCAGGTCCAGCTTGCATTGCTGAAGCTGGAAACATGCAATATTCCTGGCTAATTCAATACAAAGGTAAATTTATCATGGAATTCACTAACCCACAGTACTGAGGCACTGCCAACTATTGAATCCCGTGGTAAATTTTAGCCCAGAAAAATAATGCAAACAACGTGCTATTTTAGCACAGGTTAGTAAATAGGACTCTTACATTGCAATCCCTCTGGGGAGAGGGATATATCTACCGCACCTGAATGTAACTTGCCATGAACTACCACCGAACGGATATGAGCTAATTCAAATACATAAATAAATCCCTCTCCCAGACTCATGGACCCAGGCTAGAAGAACTCTGGTCTAGCAGCAGTTTGTTTCCTCTCCTGGGCCGGCAAAAACTCCCCTCCCAGTGATTTGCCTTCCCACCTCTCTACTGTGTTAACTTAACTGATCTCTTCTGCCAGGCCTAGGGGATGGTACATATAGCTGCTTGGTGTTTTTTCCTGTTTGGCTGGAAAGCAGGAGTTTTGGTAAAACCTACAGTGTTTATCCTTTCGGGATGCACCTCAGCTACTTGTCATAGCGAATGGAAAGAACTAGAAGATTGTATCCGCATATGCCCAGCCAGATCCTTATTAGTTTACAGACAGCCAAATCCAGCTGTAACAAATTGTCTTTGTAATAAGGATTCTGGCCCCAAACTATAAGCAACCAAAAGGGAGCACGGTACTATTTTATGTGTGGATGAGACACGTTTAGTTCCTCCCTTCAGCATCTGCATTGATACTAGATGATACCCAATGAAATTCACCAGAAGAACCTCTCATTCTCTCCATATCCCCCTCCCCCAGCTGCCCCCCCCCCCCCCAACAACAGTAGTGGGCACCCAAGACAAACCTTCGGCCCTAAGCTTCACCCCTAAAATTTTGATAAACTCAACAATCATGAACATCTGAGCACTACCTTTCCAACAACAATCCCATAAAAATACTTTTTAAATATTAAACCTTGTTTCGTATGTATGTGTGTGCTGGAATGTGATGGCGGCTCTTTGAGTTTGTGAGACTGCTAGAATCTATTGCTTTGCTTTGATGCTGATGCTCTTTCCTGCCCCCTCCCTAGAAGCTGGTACCCTAGGCAACCGCCTAGTTTTAACTAATAGTTGGTTCTGCGCTGCATCCTCCCCATTGCCTTATCCCAGCCCCAGCAGTCAATCTCCTTCTCTCAAACTACTCCCCTCCCCGGGCACCAAACACTGTCTCTCTCTTTCCCCTGTTGATGCTCCACGCACCCGAAGTTCACAGCTGGAATAGTATGCAAATGTTTTCTAACACACACATGTGTACACCATCCTCCAGCAGCAGATAGAGCTGCACCCCTACCACTATCATATAGAGATGAAACAGAGATAAAACAATTTTCAAAGCCATTTACACAGATAAAATGGTTGAGTAAAACTTGCCCTCACTTAGAAAACTTGCTGCAATGCCAAAAATGTCTGCATCCACTGCCCCGCCCCCACTATCCCCCTAGGAGAAGAATGTGACTCTTTGGCTCTCTGAGAAAGCTTAAGTATTGCTGCTACTTCAGCATGCCAACTACTGTTTGGCAGACATCACTGCCTGGCTGCACACTCATTGTTTGGTTCTCAATGTGGCTAAGTCAGAGGTGCTACTGTGCGGGATGCTGACTGGTACTAGCCGGCGGACTGGACTTTCGATAGGGAGAACCCGCTTGGCATGGAAGTGAAAGATCTGGGACCTCGAGGTCCTATTGGATGAGGATATATGCCTGTACCAACAGGTGTCTCAAGTGGTTCAGACAGCCTATGGGTATTTGCGGATTGCTCGGCAACGTTGGCCTTATTTAGATCAGGAGGCACTGCGTTTGGTGGTCCAGGCGTTAGTGTTATCATGCTTGGACTACTGTAATGCCCTGTATGTGGGGCTGCCGGGCTATCTGTTGAGGAAACTACAAGTGGTCCAGAACGCAGCAGCTCAGCTTATTTGGGGGCTGCATCGACAAGATCCGGTCGCAGGAGTTCTGCGACAGTTGCACTGGTTCCCTATTAGACAACGGTGTGATTTTAAGGTATTGCTCCTGGTTTTTAAAGCATTAAAGGGCCTGGGGCCCTGTTATTTGTGAGAGCTGGTATAGTGGTATCAACCGGGGCGAGTTTTACGCTCTGCTGAGATGCACCGGCTGGTGCTGCCAGGGCCTACGCAAGGTCGTCTATAACGCTGCGAGCATGGGTGTTCTCAGTAATAGCTCCGACTCTGTGCAATGCCCTGCCTGCAGCACTGCGTATGCAGTCTGATCTCTTAACTTTTCGGAAGGCATTGAAAATTTTCCTTTTCCTTTGAGCGATATCGTGGGCAGCAAACAGGTAGGTTATTGTTCAGCTGGTGTGTGCAGTAGTGCAGCAGTGGTTGGAAAGGGGTTGGATGGGGTGGGGGCTAACAGGGTCCTGCTGGGTGGGACCTGAGGTGTTCATATATGTTTTATTCTTCTGTACACCAGCTTGAATGCTTGCGCATATGGCGGTTTATAAGTGGTTTTAAATAAATAAATAAATAAAATATGCTCTGTCACAACAGTGCTCTCTTCCATCAAGGTCAGCAGAGTCAGAAATTAAAGAATGTTCAAAAGGTATGAAGGACAAATATTGATTTCTTCTCTTAATATACTGTCATTGAATACTGAGGTTTGACTTCTTAGAAAATCAACCATTATGGCTGTGTGCAAAGAACCCATGTGAACACTAGATGACGCCTCAGAGCAATGCAATGCAATGGAAATCGCATAGTAACAACATACTGGCATTCTCTCGTTACAAGAAAGACCCTGTCGTTTCTTCCTCTACATAATTTTATAAAGTCAGACAGCTTTATGATAGTACTATTTAGTACAAAGTAGAAGGTCTGACTCTGAGACCTCATCCCACACGTTGGGCCTGCAGGGGAGACAATGGCTACAGTCTGAAGGGGAAATGAATTGTAGGCCTCAGGCTTCAACAAAGTTCTACTGCTGGCAAGAAGCAGTTTAAGTTCCAGGCTGTGCTCCACTGGTTTTCCAACCGTAATGAGTTTCCATGAAAACAGTCAGATACTCATAGTAAATGGGCTATTGGTTATCTGCTTCTATTGGTATGAGGTGAAAAATCAAAGCACAAATGCAGCACGTTTTTGTAATTAAATCACAAAGGAGGAAACTTCAGGTTTGTCACATTTCTTTTTTGGTGCTGAAACTAATGCATGCCTGAAATACTGACGCAAGGTTTGAATCCATCAGGCTTAAACAGATGGCATGCAATTCTTGAAAGAACTGATACGTAGATAGAGGGTCTGTTCGGGGACTCTCTCTGTGTGTGTGCCATAGGGTTGCCAACCGGCCGGTTTTCAGCCAGCCTGGCCGGTTTTTCCATGGCCAGGCCGGCTGCCGGCACAGATGTAAAACCGGCCGTTGAAAAGCCGTTTTTTTGCTTTGGCCGCAAGATCGGGAGCGGCCAGAGCAAAAACCCATCTTTTCTCCTGACTCTTGAAGTCCACGGCGCGAACGCGATTCCCCCTGGCAGTGCAGCCGCTGCTTCTGCTTTGTACAGAGCAGCGCCTGCAATACACTTACTTTGAAAAGTAAAGACAAACTGTGTGAGGAGCCCTCCGGTCATCGCAGCGCCCGAGGAAGTGATGTCATAGGGGGCAAGCTCCTCACAGGTTGTCTTTCCTTTTCAAATTAACTTTAGCTGCAATAAAGTTAATTTGAAAAGGAAAGACTACCTGTGGGGAGCCCGCCCCCATTGACATCAATTCCGCGGGTGCTGCGATAACCGGAGGGCTCCTCACAGTTTGTCTTTACTTTACAAAGTAAGTTTTTTGCAGCCGCGGCTCTTTACAAAGCAGACGCAGCGGCTTGGGCCGGGGGGGGGGTGGTGTGAGTGAACCAGCAGTGGTGGAGGGTGGTGGTGGTGTGAGTGAACCAGCAGGGGAGGGGAGGGTTGGTGTGAGTGAACCAGCAGGGGAGGGGGGATGAGTGAGTGACCCAGCAGGAGGGGGTGAGTGAGTGACGGGGGGTGGGTGAGCGAACCAGCAGGGAGGGGGGATGGTGTGAGTGAACCAGCAGTGGAGGGGGTTGGTGTGAGTGACCCAGCAGGAGGGGGTGAGTGAGTGACAGGGGGGTGAGTGAGTAAACCAGCAGGGGAGGGGATGAGTGAGTGAACCAGCAGGGGGGGGGCAAGTGAGTGACCCAGCAGGGGAGGGGGGGCGAGTGAACCAGCAAGGAGGGGGGTGGGGTGGGGGGGTGTGAACCAGCACTGAGAGGGGTGGTGGGCGAGTGAACCAGCAGGGAGGGGGGGCGAGTAAACCAGCACTAAGAGGGTGTGTGTGTGTGTGTGTGTGTGTGTGTGTGAGTGAATCCTCGGTAATTTTTGTGGGTGGGGCAGGGCAGGGGTGGGACTGGGGGTGGAGAATGGGTGGAGCATGGCGAGCCACAGGTGTCGGGTTTTTCTCTGTGAAAATGTTGGCAACCCTAGTGTGCCATCAAATCAATGGTAACTCCTGGCAGCCCAGCCCCTGGATTTTTGTGGTGAGGTACAACCACAAGTAGACTGTGGCACGGAAGAGTAGTCTAGTGGCGAGGGCAACAATCCGAAACCAGAAAAAACATGGTTTAAATCCCACTGACTCTTGTGGCATTGAACAAAAAGCTCTGATGAGCAGGGACTGTCTCTTAAATGTCTGTGCAGCGCTGCGTACATCTTGTAGCGCTATACAAATGCTCAGTAGTAGTAGTACTTAACTCTCCACTGCCTCAGGTACAAACTTCAATTGTAAGCCCTCAAGTGACAGAGAAATGCCTACTGTACCTGAAAGTAACTCACCTTGCACTACTACTGGAAAAGCGAGAGCTAAATACTAATAAATAAATAAAATAAAAAGTAAATCTACAGTATCAACAAGTACTAACCAGGCCTGACCCTGCTTAGCTTCTGAAATCAGATTTAACAAACCTGAAAATCTCTACACATATTTGAACGACATTCTATTTGGCTTCTTAAAGAATTCTCTATTGGATGTGTGTGTAGTCCCTGCTCCACGTTCTAGCCTAGTGGTTCCCAAACTGTGGGTCGCAACCCTACACAGGGCCAAAACATCCTCATTTGGTGTAGCAGCCATGTCTGCACCAAAAGAAAAAAGAAAAAGCACAGCAGGGATAAACAGGAATCTGATGAGATACACTAAAATATGATTCCATATCGATTTGCTAGACCAATCTAGACAAGTGGTTGTGTTCACCTACCAGCAGGATGGTGGAGACAAAGAACCAATAAAAAGCCCAGGTTTCAATGGCATCACTCCCATGCCTCTATTCGCCTCAGTCACCAGAGGACTCTTCAGTATTTCTTTTTCTCCAGCAGATGGTGGATGGATTTTCTCCTCTCTATAGAAAATTTGAAGACTGAGAGGAAACAATTGATTAAACGCTAGTGAATGACCACCTTGAGGGTCACTATCTCACTTGAGCACGATGTGGAAGGCTCCACTAGACTGCAGTCTTTTCGGTAGCCATAGGAGTAGGAAAAGTGGTTCAGCTTCATGAGCTTATTTATGATAAGAGTCTTTTGAGCAGCCAGAAATTGGAAAGATTTGGGAGGATCTGAAAGAGTGCAGTAGCCTCACACAAATTCAACACCTCCTCCTGCCTCCTCTGCCTCCCTGCTCTTTCTTGAAGATTGCAGAAGCTCTCAGAGGGATCTACCTATGCTGTTGTGATACTTGCCTTAACTCTCCATGTCTTCTTCCAGGAAATGTTGTTTGGCTTGCAGCAAGCGAGGTGCCTTATCTCCAGATTCTGGACTCTGCTGTTCTTGCATGGCAGCTTCTGAGTTGTCCCTGGAGGGCCTGCTCCCCTCTCTCAGCTGGGGGGGATGCAGTTAGTCTGGTCTTGCCTGCCTCAGGGCAGGAGGTAATAGATGGTGCCATGGGTAAGGATATCCAGCCGACTGGAGGGTCTGGCGACCGTACTGTGAACCGCTCCTCGTCCTCTAGGGGGCCTGCGGCAGCTATACCCCCTAGTGTTAGGGGGTCATTTCCAAGAGGAGAGCTTACAGACTCCGGGTTGTCCCTGTGGCCTCTGGGTGCCCCCGGGTGCAGTCTCATGAGGGGCAGGCTGAGAGTGGAAGCCCTGTTCGGCTGCCTTTGGTTAAGCATCTCTGGCGAGGGGCGCCCCCTGGAGATGGGGAACAGCTGGGAGCTGTCTGAGATTTTGACTATGATTTGGATTCAGATGGCTTGGTACTTGGCTCTGACATGGATGTAGTACTCTCACTTTCAGAGGATTGTGGAGAGGCCAGTGTGATACGCCCATTCTGGAAAGAGGAGCTGGCAGCTTTGATTTCCAGGGTCTCATCCACCTTGAACTTGATAGATGCTCCCGGTACGGAGCACGAGCCAAAAAATGCACCCACTCCTTCAATGGGTGCGGAAATACACTACTGGAGGAGTGGCCTAGTGGTTGGGGCAAGGTACTTCAGGCCGGAAGGTCGGGGGTTCAAATCCCATTAGAGGACAGCAACCTTGGGCCGGAAGGACTGGGGTTTCTAGTCCCGCAGGTGCTCCTTGTGGTCTTGGGCAAGCCACTTAACCCTCCATAGCCCATGTTCCCTGTAAAATAGTTATCTCCAAGTTATAATGCCCTGTTCAATGTAATTTCAGTTTGTTCAATGTAAACTGCACTGATGCAGAATAGCGCGGTATATAAGAGAATATAAATAAATAAATAAAATAAATACTGTCTAGCTGTTCCCAAATGTGATCAAGGATATCATCCAGTCGGAGTGGGACTCTCCTGACTCCCCACCTAAGAAACTATGGTGTGTAAAAAGATCTACGCTGTTCCAGAGAAGGAGTGCGTTGAGTGGTTTGATATTCCTCAGGTGGATGCATTGGTCACAGCGGTTATCAGACTGATCACCATTCCTGTGGAAGGCGGATTGGCCTTATAGGATTTTCTGGACTGAAAGGTGGAATAGTCGTTGAAGAACCAGTTTGCTGTGGTGGCTGCTATTCTTCAGCTGGCGGTATGTGCCAGCCTGGCGTCTCAAGCCCTGCTCCAGTGGATTCAGTCTCTTCTGCCAGATGATACTACCCCTCTTTTTGAGTCAGCTATGGCCTTCCTTTCTGATGCCATTTATTTATTTATTTGTGTGTTGCTATTTCGGGTAATCATAGCAGTTTACAAATGAACAACAGATAATAAAACAATTTAACAGTATAACTGGTGCTGAAACATGGTATTACAAGTTTACATAATTCAACTAGAATAACTTATTTACAATTTTAATGACCTTATACATTTGGCGGCCAGAGAGAATGCCCTGTTGATCGTATCACAGCATTGGATTTGACCCGGCACTGGGCAGCGAACACATCTTCCATAAACCAGTTGGCCCAACTGGCTTTTAAGGGGCACCAAGGTGCCATCTCTGTTGGCCTTTCTACCAGATGACCTGGAAAAGGACCTTTCCCTTAGCTCCCTGATAGTTCAGGTAGCAGCTTTGGCCTGTTTCCAAAGTCTGGTGGCTGGTAAGTCTTTAGCCTTGCACCCGGATGTCTCGTGCTTTCTCCAGCGGGTTCGGCATCTGCATCCTGCCCTCTGGTCTGTGGTCTCTTCCCAGGGGTGGCTCAAGGCAATCTGCTGCCTGAGGCGAGGGATGAGATGGCGCCCACCCCCGGCACGCGCCGCCCCCTCTCCCCTTCCCCCGGGTGGGGATCTTTCTCAAAACTCCAGTCAGGGACTGAACCAAATCAAAAAGCCAATTAGATAATGTGGAGCAAATGCAAGGTGTTCACACACCAAGGAACTAAAAGAAAGAGCGAGAACCACAGCAGTTTATAACTCCAAATTATAATTCATTTGTATTTTGTTATAAACTGCATTATGGTGCTTGCTTTTTCTTTTTGAACATACATTTTGCATTCACAGAACCCCCTCCTCAACAATGGGTGCAGAGCAGGTAGGACATTCACCCACAGAACTCAAGATATATATATATATCTTTAAAAAAAAGGCTGATTCTGATCATCTCACTTACAAGAAACATTCTCCAGTACCAGGCATATTGGGAACTCATATAAAACCCTACTAAAGTCACTAAGATCTGCAAGGCCAAATCTACCATACCATACCAGCATACACTTCCAAAACTCATACAATAAGGGGCCTACCAAGACAAAAGCAGCACTATAAACACTGCAATGGGCCCCAAAATATCCATACACCTATTTGAAAAGCTGAACAAGTCAAATTACTACAGTACAGATCCCTACATATAAACTCCATGTTAACAGAACACCTGGCCTTGGTCGCACATTCAGAACACAGACCCTCACCAAGTACAGAATACCTAAAGCAAAAATAAAAATATGTAGACAAAAATTAAAATGAAACCCCAAGAAGCCAGACTCCGCATGCGGTGTCACACCAGATAAGAGATGCAGTTCCCCATACTATGTGACATATGGATAGCACAAAGTCCAATCTCTAAATTGAAAATAAAATTATTTTTTCTACCTTTGTTGTCTGATGATTTTTGATCATGCTGGTCCCGATCTGAGGTTTCCGTTTTCCTCTGTCTTCTCTTAGCTCTTTTTCTATGGTCTATAGTCCATCTGCCATTTCTTGTCTCTCCTTTTGCTTTCTTCATTTTCTTCCATCAGCATTTTTTCAGTCCCAGTAACTCTCCCTAGTATCAGCCCCCTTTACAGCCTCTCCTCCCAGTACCAACCCCCTTGCCTTTCCAGTACCGCCACTGGTGTCTATTCTCTTCCAGTCCCCCTCCTTCCCCATCATCCAGCCCCTTCTAGTTAAAATACCATCTCAGGTATCAGCGAACTTCCAGTCCCAGTGCCCCCTCCCATGTCAGCTCCCTTCCAGCTCCCCCTTTCCCCTGTCCATCTGCCTTCCAGTGCCATCCCCAGGTGTCAGCTCTCTTCCAGCTCCCCCCCCCCATGTCTGCTCTGCTCTTTTCCAGCTCCCCCCCATGTCTGTTCCCCTCCAGCTCCCCCCCATGTCTGCTTCCCTTCCAGGCCCCCCCATGTCTGCTCCCCTCCAGGCCCCCCCCCCATGTCTGCTCCCTTCCAGGCCCCCCTTGTCTGCTCTCGTCCAGGCCCCCCATGTCTGCTCCCCTCCAGGCCCCCCCCCCCATGTCTGCTCCCTTCCAGGTCCCCCCTTGTGTCTGCTCCCTACCAGGCCCCCCCTTGTGTCTGCTCCCTGCCCTCCTCCCCCCCTCACCTCACTGATTTATCCTTTAAAATAAAAGCAACCGCGGGAACATTTCTCCGTTCCCGCGGCTCTGCTTTCAAACTGCTGGGTCGCTGCCTGCCTGCCTTCAATCTTCCTGGACTGGCGGAGTGGGAGGGGCCTGAGGTCATCGCTTCCGCTTCTGTTGCTGAAGCAGCCAGCAGCAATGAAAGCAGAAGGGCAGCGGAAGATGACCTCGGGGCCCCTTCCCCCCCCCCCCCCGCCAGCTAAAGGAAGATTGAAGGCAGGCAGGCAGCGACCCAGCAGTTTTAAAACAGAGCCGCGGGAACGGAGAAATGTTCCCGTGGCTGCTTTCATTTGATTTTAAGTTACCGGCGGTTCTATCATAGGCATTTTCTATGGAGTGGCAAATAGTGCCACCCCCTAGAAACTGCCGCCTGAGGCGACCGTCTCAGTTCGCCTAATGATAGAACCGCCCCTGTCTCTTCCTGAGATCTGTGTTTGGTGCTCAGGGCCCTGATGTCAATGACCTTTGAGCTGTTGAAGGATTTGGCACTCAAGACGGTCATCTTGGTTGTGATTTGTTCTGCAAGGCGGATTTCCGAGCTGCAGGCTCTGTCTTGCCGAGATCCTTATCTGTCTTTTTCAAAGGACGCTGTTTCCATTCGGCCTCTGCTTCCTTCTTACTTAAGCCAGTTTCTCTCTTTCATGCGAACCAAGTGGTCTGCTTGCCCTCCTTCTCTAAGGAACAGTGTCAGGGAAAGGATAAGGATCTTCGCATTGTGGATGTCTGGAGGGTGCTTCTCTGGTATTTGGAGGTTATGAATTCCTTTTGTAAGTCTGACCATCTTTTTGTGCTGGCCCGTGCAAGGTTGATGTGGCAGCTAAGTTGGACTTTGGGGCACTGGAGTAAGGAGTCCATTGCCTTGGCGTATCTGTTGTGGAACTGGCCGATTCCAGAGGGTTTGTTTGCCCATTATACCCAAGCACAAGAATCTTCATGGGCAGAGCAGAGCTTGGTAACCCTTGCAGACATTTGTCAGGTGGCAGTGTGGCCATCACTTTCCACTTCTGTCAAGCATTACCACTTGACTGTCCATGCACAGGCAGACTCACCCTTTGGCTCAAGGACTTTGTGAGCTGCTGTGTCTTCTTCCTGCCCAGTAAAGTCATAGCTTTGGTACGTCCCATTTGTCTGGACTGATCTAGCAGGACAATATGGAAGGTGATATTTTACTTACCAGTTAATGTCCTTTCCTTGAGTCCTTCTCAACCAGTCCAGGGCCTGCCCCTGGAACTGTATTTGCTCTGTTCTTCTGCTATGGTACCCTTGGGGCTGTTATGATTTTTATATTTGGCTCTGCATGTTCATCTTCTACTGATAGCCTACTGTTTATGCTTTCCTGAAGATAGTTCTCTACTGTTTATTACTCCTTGTTGCCCACAATTGAGGTTGTGTGAGGCTTTCCATGTTCTCTTATATGCTTTGGGACAAACACTGAAGAGACCTCTGGTGACTGAGGCAATTAGAGGCATGGGCATGATATCATTGAAACCTGGGCTTTGCATTGGTTCTTTCTCTCCACTAATCTGCTGGTAGGGAAACACAACCCACTTGTCTGGACTAGTCTAGCAGGACGCAAGGAAAGGACATTAACTGGCAAGTAAAATGTCACCTTTATTTACTGCGAACCGACATGGCTATGTTTCAGCATTGGAACACCACAGAATCCATACAAAGCGATTAGGGAATCTATGTAAAAAAGAAGTCACAATAAAATATAATGTTGACTTATTGAGCTGAAACACTAAGAGAAACTCTATTTGTGCTCTGGATTCTGAAAACAGGCATAGAGATGTCCAAAGCATAGAGACGTCTCCAGAGCCATTTTAGAAGATGGCTCTGGAGACATCAAAGTCTAAACAGGGGTATGGTGGAGGCGTGGCCAGGACCCTGGACATCCCCTCCTGATCTCAGAAATGTCATGGACCTCCAGCATCATGTCTAAGTTTAGACCTGCTGCAGGCACCTGAAAAACTTCCAGGGAATGTAGAGAAGAAAGCACTCCATCATCCCCTGTACGCAACACAATTTTAACCATAGCAGCCATAGGATTTGAACTCTGGCTGCTCTGTTCCTAGCCCACTGCTCTAACCATTGGGCTATTCTAGATGTCTAGGGTCTGAAATACACTTCTGGGATTGTTTATGTAGATGCCCCCCCCCTCCCCCGCAGACGTCCATATTGGGCACATCCACATTTGTGAAATCATTCCTGCACCTGGACATGCATGCCTTTTTTTCAGACGTTCTGGCTTAGATGTTCCAGATTGCACTTGGACATCCCTTCTAAAATTCCCCTCCATGTTTCTTATTTACACAGATTTTCTAAACACGTTGTATGGGTTCTGTGGTGTTCTATGACCCCTGATGCATGGCTGTGTCAAGTCACAGTAAATAAATCATATTTTATTATATCTGTTGCTTGTTGGGTTCCTATTTTTCCCTGCTATGCTTTTTCTACTTGGCGATTATTTGTGGGTGCTTCTCTTTGGTTTGTGTTTCTAAAACAAAAAAGGACAGTGACATTATTAGAATGCGCATGCAGAGAGGATGCTGTAATTTGGCCTTCAGGGGAACCCTGGGAGGCAGGGACTGCACCAGCATCAGCCACTGACACTACAACTTGGGCAGCAGCAACTGGCTTGGAGCAGAGGCGCAGCAGAAAGGAAGTGAGATAGGACTGGGGTCACATGAATTTTTAGACCACTAACACGAGGTCACATTGGAGGAACCTATAGAAAGCACTGCGTTAGTCAGAAATAGGATTCTTTGAGTAGCTCAGAGGCTAAACTGCATTCCATGCTCCCTGATTGGTGGGGGGGGGGGGGTGGAAGGGAAGTCAAAATTTTACAAGGCTCTAGGTTTGTGTAATGTTCTTGGGTATCTCCCAGCTGCAATAAGCATACTACCACATCACTGAACAGGGGTGCACATGTTCAGTCCTTGAAGGCCATAACCAAGTTAGGTCTTCAGGATATCTCTAATGAATATTTATTTATATTCTCTTATATACCATGCTATTCTGCATCAGTGCAGTTTACATTGAACAAACTGAAATTACATTGAACAGGGCATTATAACTTGGAGATAACTATTTTACAGGGAACATGGGCTATGGAGGGTTAAGTGGCTTGCCCAAGACCACAAGGAGCAGCTGTGGGACTAGAAACCCCAGTCCTTCTGGCCCAAGGTTGCTGTCCTCTAGTGGGATTTGAACCCCTGACCTATCCAGCTTGAAGTACCTTGCCCCAACCACTAGGCCACTCCTCCACTCCACTCCATATGCATGCATTAGATCTGCATACAACAGAGGTAGTAGTATATCAAGCAGATCTAGCTCATGCATATTCATTAGGGATATCCTGAAAGCCTAGCTTGGTTGCGGCCCTTGTGGACTGAACTTGTGCAACCTTGTCAAAGAAAATAGCTCAAAACATAAATCATTTTACTGTGATATGAACGATCAAACATTCTGATGGAATCCATTCAGCAAATACAAAGTTAAAATAATAATAATCATCATGATAATTTATTCATTTATATTCTGCCTATTCCATTCAGTTCTAAGTGAATCACAAGTATATTAGTTTCCAAGAAAAGTTTCATTACAACAATTTAAAAAGTAAATTATAAAAAATAAGCACTCTAAATTACTCATCAAGATTCAAATGATTGTTTAAGAAATAATTAGGCAAATTTCTATTCTCCCTAAAGAATTAATTTCATAACAGTTAATATAATTTTGACAGAAATAGTATCCTTTTTAATTACTTATCAAAATTTTTTAAACAGATAAGTTTTTCCTAAAAACTAATTTCATAATAGTTTATAAACTTGACCATCAAGAACATAAAAGCAGCATCCTCTCTAATTATCAAAAATTTCCTAAACAAGTGGTGAATCCAAAAATCCTCAAAGCAGTCACTTATGGGACTGCCTGCTCTCTTTCACCACTGCAGTGGGCTAGGAACAAGGCAGCTAGGTATTCTTGGGAGAATAATCCCCTTTATGGTATCTGCATATCCAAATCCCTGTGGAGGCCAATTCCAATGTGTACACGCTTGGGTCTTCTGAATGCCTACAACTTGGATGGAACCGTTGGCCCTGATTCCACAACCGCAGGATCTGTACACACCCGTGATTACGGAATTGGGCAGATAGATGGCCCAGCGTGCACCATATGCTGAGCTGTGAGACGTCCTTGAGGCTGTCCATCCCCAGCACACCACGCTCTGGCTGGCGTGCCAGTGCAGTAGCGTCCAGTTGCCATGGCACCAGCACATCCAGCCAACATCATGGAATAGTATGCCTGATCCCGGCCCCCATAGAATACTGTCCGCACATCAGTGAGGGCCCACAAGTGTATGTCATGCCAACTGGCTCAGTCTTGGCCCATTGTTGTGATGGGGGGGGGGGCTGCAGACCGCCAACTGAGCTGTGGCCAACACTTATTCCACCATCAGGGTGTAATAGGCTGACCTTCCATGTCATTGCCAGGGTACATATAGAGGCCTTTCCTGAATGGCCTCTGTACGTTCCGGTGCCTGGCCACACCCCTGCTCCGCCCACTCCCACCCACATTGTGTATGTGCGGGAAGCACTGGCGGCAGAATCAGGGTTAGGAACTGTGCATGGGTTGGACATCCAGCCAACACGTCCAACCCTGCTATTCGTGGCTTGGAATGTCCCCCTTAGTGTAGCCATCCTTCCCCAAAAAGGAGGACAAACGCATTGAATTTGCTTATATAATTTGCATTTTTAAATATATTTATATAAATGCAACATTACTTATCATCACTATAATTTAAAGAGAAATACAACTTACCATATTGTAAAAGATTCAGACTAAGGGGCATGTTTACTAAACATTCCTAACGTGCGGGGCCGTGGTAGTGTGCCTGTGCCATATAAGGAGTGGGCGGTTCAGGCAGAAAATAGAAAAAAAACGGTAGTAAGCAACCGGACGTGTGTGCGTCGCGCTAATGTGCGGGGGTCGACATTAGCGCGTGGAAAGGCAAAGTGGCGCGCTGCTGAGTATACAAAACAACAGAGCCGTGGGGGAGTGGTTACCTCCAAGATGGCGGCGGTGTGATTTTCCTTGGATTATGCCTAAACACAAGGGCAAACACAAGGCTCAGCCCGCGGAGCCTGTACTTGCCGTTTCCTCGGGTCCTATGGACCGTTTCGTACAGCTATCGGAGCAGCAGAAGGGGGAGATTAGAGCGGGCGTTGTGGCTCCGGTGAAGGTGGATTCGGAGCTACCAGCCCTGGAGGTGTCTCTCTCCCCGGACGATCGACCGCCTCCTTGCCGTCTGACCCCCCCGGATCTCTCTCTCGCGAGAAGTGAGTCAGCGCGTCTGGGAGATGTTGGAGCTGCCTTGCTGGTGCGGGCTTCGCCAGATCAGAGCTCCGGAGTTCCCTCCTTGATATCGGGGGTAGGAGAGGCGTTCAGACCGCAGGTGGTGGAAACGGAGGTCTTGTTACAGCCAAGTGAGGATTCAACTGGTCCGGTTTCCTCAGTTTTTTCCTTATCTCGGATTGGTTCCTTGCAGCGTCCAAAAGAGTTCTCTCTGGAATCCATTTGGGAGGCAATATCGCAGCTTTTTTCTGTATTGTCTCAACAGCTGGCTGTGTCTTCTCAGCGTTTGGAGAGACTGGAAAGTGCTACACAAGGTATCAAGGAAGAAATGACTGTGATGGGTGAGAAGATTAAATCTGGGGAACAAAATGTATCTCGAAATATGACAATAACTGATTCACTTGTGAAGGATAATCTTGTGACTCAAAGGAAACTGGAAAATTTGGAAAACGCCGTTCGGGCGTCGAATATACGTTTGTTAAATTTCCCTATGGTGGCTGGTATTTCTCCGGTTGATGTGTTTTAAAAAAAAAGTATTTAACTGAATCCTTATTGGTTCCAGATAAATTAATTCCCCCAGTTGTTAAAGCCTATTTTCTTCCATTAGGTAAAACTGGTGGTCGGGTGGATTTGGGGTCTCCCAAGACAGACACTCTTGATGTGTCTGCCTTGTTAGAGTCACCAGGTGAAGCCGAAATTAAGGTATCTACATTGTTAGTTACCTTCGCATTATCCTCAGACCGGGAATGGCTGTTGAAATTGTACTTCAAAAGGCGCTCTGTGTTGTTTATGGGTAAGAGAGTTGTTATCTTCCCAGATGTATCCAGAGAGACCCAAAAGAGGCGTAAGGCCTTTTTGCTTTTGAGGTCTGGGGTCCTTTCTATTGGCGCTACAATGATATTACGATTTCCTTGTAAGTGTATAGTTTATTTTAGAGCTAATAAGTATGTTTTTCTTCAGCCTGAGGACCTCTCCATGTTTGTATCTTCTCATTTGTTGACTTCCTCACCTATGGATAAACAATCGTCTTAAGAAATATGCTCCGAAATATACCCTTCCTCTTGGTAATTTGTATTAATATTACCTAGTTCTTGGAACGTGGCTTCACCTGGCCTTGTTTGTTTAAGGTTCACTTCCCCCCAGTATTGTGGGCTACACTGTACTGTGTATTTATCTTTGTTTGTTTTATTTCCTATTGTATCTTTTCTGCACAGTTAAGTTTTCTGTACAAGCTTTGCTTGGTATATAATGTAAAATTGCATAAATAAATAATTAAAAAAAAAAAAAAAAACAACAGAGCCGTGGTATAACGGTGAAGACACTGACCAATGGTGCAGGGGCCATGGGTTCAATCCCCCAGTGTGCGCAACGACATAGGTAAGCTGAGGCAGTAACTGTAATGATTAACATTGTTTTAGGAGGCAAATTAATTTGGAACGGCATAAGGCGGCGCACAGTTATTTTTGGGCAGCAGAAGGCGGCGCACTGGTCCCCTTGGGCGGCAGAAGGCGGCGCGCTGATAGGCACAAGGCGGCGCGCTGATGCACAAGCACAGGAACAGAGCCACAGCACAATGGTTAAAACACTGACCAATGGTGCAGGGATCAGGGGTTCAACTCCTTACAATGCCCAGTGAAAAATGCCTGCTGAGGCAGTATGTATTATGTTGTGGAGTGCTGTAGGAGGCTGTATAATTTTATTTTGTTATCACTACTAGCAAACGCACTCTCCCAGCATGTTAACATACGGCGGCCCATAAGGCACATGTTACAGTGCACTGTTCGCCAAGGCACCCTTGAATGACCCCTATAGGGCAGCATGTATGTTGCGACACAGGATAATGTATAGTGCACCCTATAGGGATGGCAACCATAAGGTGGCCTACAGGGCGCCCTATGAAGCACCCTCAGAGGCACCTAATGGGTATAGTAAGCTGAGGGTGGTCTTGCCGGCATAGACATATGTACAGTAAATAAAAATAAAGCTGTGGACAGCCCTACCAAAGGGCCCCACTGTGGGTTTGAACCCATGACCTCTGGCTGCACAGGCAGTGATGTAACCATTGCGCTACAGTTCCATAGCTGTAAGCAGGCCCCTGGCTGGCTGCAGATAGCCTACACGTCACCTCACAGACAGTCTGCTGGTGTCAACAGGATAGGGTTAGGCCACCCGTACCCATGATGCACTGCACATGCAAATTAGCTGTCCGCAGATGGACACAAGATGGGGAATGCACCCCCACAGCACCTCGGCCCTGTTGGGGGAAGTGACCGGGTGCACCCACACAGCACCTTGGCCTAGTAGGGGGCACTGACCGGGTGTTTTACTGGCACAGAGTAGCCACACACCGTTACATCGTGCGGGTACTGTGCTCACCCTGAGTGTGCAATGAGGTGGCCAGGACCAGGTCAACAACACCTGCCATGGCTGATGGAGGCCAACCGGGCGTTCCAAAGCAGTGTTAATTTGTAAGATAGCTAGTTTCTGCACAAACACCATGGATATCCCTGTCTGCCGCCATCAGGCACCCCCCCCCCCGTGGCAAACATGGTCCCCATCAAGGGATCCACACTCTACCTCCCTGCAAAGGTGGCAGTAGAGGGCAACATCAACCCCAGTCCTGCTGAGGAACCCCACCCCCCCCCCCCCCCCCGGCAGGCAGCTCCATACACAGCCATAACACAATAGCAGACAGACATAAGCCCAGGGTATGGTAAGCTGCACTCCACCACCAGATATTCCCCTGCAGCAAGCCAACAGCCACTGCACCCTGCAAGCCATTATAGCACAACATTTACCAGCTACAAACAGTCTGCTGGTTAGTCCATAGTGCATGTTCCCAATGGAGATGCATGCACCCAGAACTGGGCTGTCTGCATACACAGCAAGCAGATAGATCAGTGACTGGGCCCCAAAGAGAAACCCATATCTATCACATGAGAGAATTACTATACAGCACTATGGGGGGGCCTAGCCATGCTGTGGTCACTGCACAGTCAGGGTGAGCGTGATCCCCCAGAAGGACATGCTTTGGCCACCCTGTCTGTGTAGGTGGTGGCCGGACACTACAATATCCCAGCCAATGTCCCTGCCAGGGCCCTATGCCCAGTGCAGATGCATCCCGGCCACGCCACCCTGCCCTGGCTATACCCATGGTACCTTGCACCTCATTATGCACATTGACTGGCCAATACTGGCAACAGTGCTGGCAGTGCGGGCTGTTGAAGGGGCTTGCAGCCAACACCCACTGTATAGACAGACACACACTTCCACACCTCTGCCATCATGGTGCTACGATTGAGGGGGTAAGTAGCCTTGCCCACCAAACCGGTCCTGAGCACGGCAAGGCATGGATATGGTACGCATTACAGCTGGTGGTCACTCCCCAGGGTGGTAAGCACCGTCAGAGGCCAGGCCTGGAGCATGCCCCGCAAACACCTAACAGATTGTTTGGATGGGGTCAACTAGCAGTATGTACGTAACGTATGGATAACTGCCTGCCTGTGCTCCTAGCAAACGTCTCCGAGCTGTGTACCGTATACCTCAGGTGTAGGGTGACATTGGTAAGTTATGCAAGTGCTCGTTTTGGGTGCTGCATGCACGGTCCAATGTTCTGCCTTTCCAGGAGACATTGGCCAATGGGGCCTGTGGGTGTGGGTGTGTCTGCCCTTGATGGCTGCTGCTTTACGGCACAGATTCCCAACTCCAGTCCAGGTTTGCATCACACTGTTCGGGTTTTCCTGCTATCCCTCATGAATATGCATGGGCTACATCTACATGCCATGGGGGTGGTGCATAGATATACAGCACAGGCATTTGTATGAGTGTCAGCATGGAACCTGACTGGTGTGTGGCCCACCAGGACTGCATTTGGGTGATTCTGCTCTAGGTACTGCCCCTGTTCATGGTGTCTGTGCTCAGTGGGGTAAAAGATAGATGTCTTACCATTGCATATGTCCCCGCCATGAAAGGTGTGTCCTTACTATCACTGTTTAGTTGTGGGAAAAATATGTGGGCAGGATTGGCAGTAGCCCCAGCTGGGCTTTGAACCTGTGACCTTCTGTTTTTGTATGCACTGTCTGTGTGCACTGCACCACTGTGTAGCCACAGATTGGTTGGATTCCCTGGACTGTCCATGACTGTGGATCCGGCAGGACCTGTCTGTTGCAGTGGACTGTGCCAGCCTGCACATGGCTAGGTCTCTGTCTTCTGTGGTTAGCAGCCACTGCCCCCTGCACCACATGTACTTGTCCGCCAACATGCTGGCATGAACTTCTCTCAGAAAAAGCAGTTGACCTGATTGCAATGTGGCAGTATGGGACTGCATTTGGGGGACTTGGCTGTAGGTAATGCCCATTGTTGTGGTGTGTGTGCGGTGTTGGGTAAAATATGGGTGTTTTCCCCATGCATACAGGGGTGTCTGCGCTATCTTTATTTAGTGGTGGGTAAAATATAGGGACTGGGCTGGCAGGTGCCCCAGCTGGGTTTTGAACCTCTGCCCTCTGGTCCTGGAGGTAATGACTCTGTCTGCTGTACCACACTTTGGCAACAGAGACAGTGCAGCCCCTGGAGGCAGTAAGTCTGGCAGGATGGAGTCACAAACCCTGCTCTATGCAATTCTACTGTGGGCATATGCACCCTGTCTGGTGACAAACGTGCACATAAACCCCGGAAATGACCACGGGAAATGTGGGACAAAATATCACCACGCTGGGCAACAGTGATATTAATGGGCAACCATAGCAAACACTCCCAGGAAAGCTCCAAGACGTGGAAATGTTTTTTGGAAGAGTCTCCTCTCAGTAGACCCTTCCAAAATTCATTTCTTTTTTCTGGAGCTTTGCTGGGTGTGATTTCTGTATTTGCCCATCACTATAACTGTTCCCCAGCTGAATTACTATTTTTAATAGTTCTGTTGTGGTCATTTTCTATTTTTATTTTCACTTTTGTGCTGTGCACATATATCACACTGCTCACGTTTTACTGGTTTCCCCGGTTTTCCTGTACATTGCTGACGGAAATGGTTTCTCTTCCCTTTAAATGCTTTCTACCGCGAGTGTTTCACTCGCGGTAGTTTTTACATGCAAATTCGGGCCCGATACTGTGCGGGGAGCCTCTCCCCTCCCACTCTCCACCCATTGACCCCGTCCCTCCGCCCCTCCGGAGCCTTCCTCCGCCCTCCTTTCGCCGTTCCACGCCTCTATCGGACATTTGCGGGCCCGCACTTGTACGGGGCCCGTTAGTGAGCCGCGTACCTGTGCGGGGGTGACACGCACGTGTGCGGGGCGTTTAAACGCGTTTCTGCGCGTTTCAGTGCCGCGTTGCCGTGCGCTATTTTGCGGCGCGCTATTTTGCGGATTTTAGTAAACATGCCCCTAAGTAACTTGGATGCCTCCTTAGTCTCCTATTAGATGCCAAGTGTTGAATCTCTCAAGGTCCCCGATCTTCGTTCTTTGGATTATTCTATATGATTTTGGAAATGGATATGGGTGGGATGCATGAGTGGAGGCTAGGCTGGAGGTGGAAGCTATGAGAAGAGGGATGGAAGGCATTTAGAAGTGTGCAGTGGGGGGAAGGATCCAAGATGACCAAGTAATTTGCTACTGCTTCGGACGCTTTTCTCCTGAGATGCTGAGAGGACGGGGAAGTTGCGGTGAAAGCCTCCTAAACTGCAGGACACCCCTTCCACTTCTTTTATTGCTAAGGGTCTGATTGATTCTTTTGTTGAGCATTCAGAATGTCATCAAGCTGCAACTGGCATTTCCCCAGCTATGTCGACTTCGGGGCTGGAAAGCTCGGCATTTTCCTCTGGATGTGAGCTGTCGCCGGAGCTGCGACTTTCTCCTGTATTGCCTACTGGGTTTCTCAGCCTGGATACATCTGGGTCAACTAGTTCTGTTCGAGGGTTGGTGGCTGCCCCAGTGGGAGGAAGTGCATCCAGGCTGTCCCCAACGCTGAAGCCAACGTCATGATCATTTGTGTCAATCATGGAGAGGTGCAAGCCATGGAGAAGCTAGTGAGCTGTCCATTGTCGGCATGGAGAAGCTAGTGAGCTGTCCAATGTTGGCAACGCAGCCGCCTGTGGGGATGGAAGCTCTCTGTCTTTGGAAGAAGTGAGGATTGAGCAATTGTCTGTCCCCCCGTTTGTGTTGGAGTGCCTGGAGAGTTTTACTTTAGAATCAATTTGGACAGCAATTTTGAAGTTGGGGGAGGTAATGGTGTCACAGGCTAATAAGATTCTTTCTCAAGTTCAAGGTAACATTATTTCAATTCAAAAGAATTCAAGTGATATCTCTGCTGTGAAGGAGATTGTTGAGGACCTTAGAGTCAATCTCCAAAAGCAGGAGAATTGTACTTCTGCTTTTATTAAGGATATGTCTGTCGCTAAGTTTAAGATCGAGACTTTGGAAAACCAAATTCGCTCCTCTAATCTTTGTTTATTAATTTCCCTCAGTTATCACTGATTTTGGCCAGAGAGATGTTTAAGAAATATATGATGATGTCCTAGGGATTCCTCCAGAGTCTCAGCCTCCTCTTGCCAAGATATATTATATTCCTTCTGGTAAGAAAGTTCAAGGCCTCACAACAATCCCTGGCAGGACTACAACATATGGACATTTTGAACATAAATGAAATTCTAGAGTCCTCTGATGCAAAATCTGTGATTCATGCAGTGTTTCATAACTTTGGCATTATTCTCTCATTGTGAATGGTCGCTTAAGTTGCATTTTAAGAAGCACTCTGTACATTTCAAGGGGACGTTGGTGCGTATCTTTCTGGACTTAGCCTGGGATATGCAGAAAAGATGGACGGAATTTCTTCTCCTGAAGCCAGGGGTGGTTCAACTGCAAGAGGGGTCTTTTCTTTCTTAAATTCCCTTGTAAATGTCTGGTAAAGCTACAGTCTGTGGTGTATGTTTTTATGATCCCTCTCAGTTGGCTGCCTTCTCAGTACTCGCCTGCCTGCTGTCTCCTAGGTTGAGGTTAATAATCGCAGTGTATTAGTTATAGGCTTGGAGCCTAATTCTATAACATCCACGTCTGACTGGTAGAAACGTCTAAAGTGAAAATGGGCATGTAATATATCCGATTCTGAAACCGCGGAGATAGACGCGCCCGTGGTTCCAGAATCAAGGAGATATACGTTTCCGGCCCAGCACGAACAAATAGAAATTACACTTACCTGGTAATTGATGTTCCTGGAGGAACTCCAGTTTAGTCCACACTTCTGGGTTGTGTACCTCCTCCTGCAGCTTGGAGACTGGGCATGTCCAAAAACGTGACATCAGTGGATGTAGTCTGCTGACATCTCCCAACAGCCCCAGTGAACTATTGACAAAGCACACTTAAGGAGCAACAAGTAGCCAACCACAAACAATAAATTGCATGCAAAAAAATGAACTCCACTATTACTATATACGAAAGAATTTGTCACCTGGCCGTCAGGCCTCATTCCTCGTGCCAGCTCCTTCTGCCCCATCCAAAGCGCCAGATTAGCAAGGATAAGAAGAGGCAGAAGAAGTAGTGGAATAAATATACCTACCAGTCATCATATCCCTTCTCCGACTGAACCTGAAATGCTACCGTACCATCCCAGGTGGGAATGAGGACTAAACTGGAGTTCCTCAGGAACATCAATTACCAGGTAAGTGTAATTTCTATTTCCTTATCGTTCCTCCAGTTTAGTCTACACTTCTGGGATGTAACAGAGCAGTACTCATTGGGAGGGACCTTTCCAACCGGTCTGCATCGCCGCCGACCCAAACACAGCGTCCTTTGCTGATAAGACATCGAGACAGTAGTGCTTACTGAACGTGTGAAGAGACGACCAAGTAGCCGCCTTACAAATTTCCACGGGCGGAACCAAACTGTTCTCCGCCCATGAAGCCGCTTGTGCTCTAGTAGAATGCGCCCGTAACCCCGTCGGAACCTGTCGCCCCGACAACAGATACGCTGAAGCAATCGCTTCTCTAATCCACTTAGAAATAGAAGCTTTTGCGGCTGCTTCGCCCTAACGGGAGCCCCCGAACAAAACAAATAGACGGTCCGACTTACGATAGTACTCCGACACCTTTAAATACTGTTGAAGTACGTGCCGTACGTCCAGCCGACGAAGTCCCCAGTCCACCTTATCGCCCTCGAACGAACCGAGCACCGGCAAGGTAACCGTCTGATTTAAATGAAACAGTGAAACCACCTTAGGCAAAAAGGAAGGAACGGGCCGAAGAACCACCTTTTCCCTAGAAAAGGACAAAAATGGCTCTCTGCAAGATAATGCTTGCAACTCCGAAATCCGTCTTGCTGAACAAATGGCCACCAAAAATACTGTCTTCAGAGTCAAATCCTTCACTGACGCCCGCTGTAACAGTTCGAAAGGCTCCTTAGCCAGCGCTCCCAGAACCAAATTAAGATCCCACGGAGGCACCACTACTCTACGAGAAGGGCGCAGCCTGGAAACTGCCTTCAGGAACCACAATACGTCCGCATGAGCGCCAAGCGCTACCCCTTGAACCTTGCCTCTATAGCAGGCCAGCGCCGCCAACTGCACTCTCAAGGAACTGGCCGCCAGACCTTTCTCAAAGCCCTCCTGTAGAAAACTTAAGACGAGTGGCACAGACATCTTCGCTGCCCGCACCTGCCTCCTTGAACACCAATCCTTGAAAATACGCAATATACGAACATACGCCAGAGACGTAGACTGCTTTCGAGCTTTAAGTAACGTCGCGATAACTGCTCCAGAGTAACCTTTTTTCCTTAATCTCGCCCTTTCAATGGCCAGACCATAAGCGAGAATCGATCCACCTGAGGCATCCTCAGAGGCCCTTGAACCAACAGACTCTCCAAGGCCGGTAACCTCCACGGCTCCCCGTTGAGAAGACGCATGAGATCAGCGTACCATGGGCATCTTAGCCAATCCGGAGCCACCAGCAACACTCTCCCCCAATGCGCCTCTATACGCTGAACCACTCGGCCTATCAGCGCCCACGGGGGAAACACATAGAGAAGACCAGACACCGGCCACTTCTGTATCAGCGCGTCGATCCCCTCTGACATCCGCTCTCGCCGTCTGCTGAAAAACCGACTCACCTTTGCCGACTGAAACGTCGCCATGAGGTCCATGATTGGCCGCCCCCATCTCTGCACCAGTTGCATAAACACTTCCAGATGAAACTCCCATTCCCCGGGATCCACGTGCACCCTGCTGAGGAAATCCGCCGTTACGTTGTCCTTGCCAGCAATGTGTGCTGCCGAGATTGCCGACAGACGAGGTTCTACCCAAGAGAACAGCGCTTCCGTTTCTTCTTCCATTGCCGAACTTCCGTTACCGCCTTGCCGACTGATGTACGCCACCGTAGCAGAGTTGTTTGAGAGCACTCGCACCGCTCGACCCCTTATTATCGGCTCGAATGCCCGTAGTGTCAATGCCACCGCTCTGAGCTCTAACCGGTTGATGGACCAGGCGCTCTCCGGAACTGACCAGCGGCCTTGTGTGAAGTGCTTTCCACAATGGGCTCCCCAACCTGCAAGGCTTGCGTCCGTTAACACCGGTAACCACTCTGGTTGCTCCAGAGGCATCTTGACCGAGAACGAACTCGGACTCAGCCACCACTTCAGTGCCTGCTTGACCCCGAGAGGACAGGCTAGGCATCTGCTCAGCGAGTCGGACTGATGAGACCATCGGCGCAGCAGCACCTGTTGCAACGGCCACATATGAAACCTGGCCCAAGGCACCGTTTCCAACGTTGCCACCATCGTACCCAGCACCCTGAGATAACTCCATGCCGAAGGTGCTCTGAATTGACTTACCACCTGCCGGAGAATTTGGACACGATGATCCAGCAGAAAAACCGCACCCCGCTGGGTGTCGAATCGCACCCCCAGATATTCGAGGACTTGAGACAGGTTCAGGCGACTCTTGGACGAATTGACCACCCAACCGAGTCCCTCCAAGAACTTCACTACTTTGTTCATAACCTGTATACTTTCGGCCTTGGATTTTGCTCGAATCAACCAGTCGTCGAGATAGGGATGCACCAGAATACCTTCTTTTCACAACGCTGCAGCTACCACCACCATGATCTTGGTGAAAGTGCGCGGTGCTGTTGCCAGACCGAAGGGCAATGCCTGAAACTGATAGTGTCCCCATGGCAAAGCGAAACGCAGAAATTTTTGATGACCCACTCTGATCGGAATGTGCAAATACGCCTCCGTCAGATCGAGGGATGTCAAGAACTCCTCTTGACGCACCGCCACAATGACGGACCGTAAGGTTTCCATCCTGAAATGCGGCACCCGGAGACAACGGTTTACACCTTTGAGATCCAATAAATATATGGAGCATCGACCCCTGCCGTATTCTTCCTTGGGTACGGGGACGACCACTCCGATCTGCAATAGCCAATCTAAAGTGCCACGAACTGCAAGGACCTTCTGATGTCCCCTGCAGGGAGACATCACAAACGACTCGCGAACTGGCCTTGCAAACTCCAACGCATAGCCTTCATGAATTATTTCCAACACCCATTGGTCAGTCGTTATCTGGGCCCAGGCAGGAAGAAAGTTCCGAAGACGACCTCCTATCAGCTGACTTCCTGCCTAGGCCCCCCTCACTTCATTGCGGCTTACGACTGGCTGCTGCGGCCGCCGTGGCAAAGCCTCTACCGGTTCCTCGAAATCCCCGAAATCCCTGGGCCCGAGAAGGAAACCTTCCTCGTTGAAAACCACCCAAGCAAAAAGTCTGAAATCTTCTAAAATCTCTAAAGGGCCCCCTAAAGGCTACCGAGGACTTTCCCTGCTTAGGCTTATCTTCTGGGAGCCTTCCCCCCTTGGACTCCCCTAAGTCTTTCACGAGCTTATCGAGATCCTCTCCGAATCACAATCTCCCTTTGAACAGAAGCTTACTAAGGCGTGCTTTGGATGAACCGTCTGCCACCCAATTTCTTAACCACAAATATCTGCGGGCGGCTACCAAAGAAGCCATACTATTAGCTAGAGCTCTGATCAAATCATAATGAACATCTGACAAATAGGCGGATCCTGACTCCAGACAATCAAGCTCCCGCAGACTCTCTTGTTCCAGCTGAGTAGACTGCCACAACCCTTGAGACCAGCGAAGACACGCTCTCGCCACCCAAGCACCACCAATGGAAGCTTGTAAGGACAAGGCGTTGGCTTCAAAGGATTGTTTCAACAACCCATCCATCTTTCTATCCTGCGCATCTTTTAAAGCCACGCTCCCTTCTACCGGAATAGTGGTCTTCTTGGTTATAGCCGATACTGCTGCATCAACCCGTGGGGAACAAAACCTTTCCTTTCCTTGTCTGCTAGGGGATACACCCTATTCATAATCCAACCGCTACTGAGGCCGGCTTCTGGCTGATCCCACTCGTCCTGTATCATCCTATCAACCACCTTGTGAACGGGAAACACTATTTGGGTTTGCCTTACCGCCTGAATGATCGGGCCCTCTCCATTATCCTCCTCCACCGGCTGGTCAGCGGCCAGCTTCAGTGTTTGAAGAGATTCCATGACAAGCATTGTCAACTCATTCTTCCGGAATATTCAAATTATCTTGGCAATCCTCTGGCTCCGGGATTTCTCCTTCCTCTAATTCTTCTATTCCGGCTTCCAGATCCATCTCGTTTTCTTCTGCCTCTTGCCATTCTACCTCAGAAGGCGAAAGCTCCCATGGCCTAGATCGCTTTAAGGGCCTGGCGGAAGTAGTACCCGCTTCCACCGTGCCTGAGTGTTGTAACATGGTAGACACTGGTAACAGTTCCGGCAGCTTAACTTGCCTCCACAAACAAAATGCCTGATGCATAAGTAAAACAAAATCTGGGCAGAAATCTCCGAGCTGATGCCCTGCATCCGCAGCAGTAGGAGTCCCCGAAGGACCGGCCGTGAGCTCTTGACCGGCTGTTGGATTAGAGCCCTGCGTGACCTCTCTGTCTGCCTCAGCAGAAACAGCCTGTAGTTTCTGCCCTACTTTCATTTCCATCTGCTGCTCCACGCTAGCAGAAGCCACCGTACAGCTGCGGCAAATTCCAGAGTCCGCAATAGCACCCCTATGGGACCCGCAGACTACACAAAGCGGACGGGAGGTCATTGCATACGTTTCTGTCCCCCACTCTGATGCCCAGACAGAACGCTCTGTCCTCAAGAATTCTAAGAAAAGCTATAAAATTATAAAATTTATGTAAATCTTTTTTTTTCCTGGAAAAGATCCTTAATCAGCCAGCAGCCTTAATTCACCAACGAGGCCCTCCGGCCTAAGGAACTAAAGTGAGAGATCCGATCAATTCCTTAACCAACCTATAAAATAATAGTAACTCCCCCCGCTAATTCAAACAGCCACAAATGCCAGAAAACCAATGTAAACGAAAAACTAAACAAAGAGGGAGAGAAGGATAGGTTGGAAAAAAACCCTAGTATGAGCCCCGACTCAGCGGCGCGCCACGTGGCGAGCACACTGCCAAAATGGCCGCCACTGACTGAGACTAGAAAAAGGCGCGAAAAACCCTGCCGAGACACCCTGTCTCTTTTCCATCTGCGCCGATTGCCTGCTCCCCCTACCACGTATCTGCTTGCTGGACCGACTGCCGGCGTTCCTCTGCCGCTGCGGTGCTTCTGTCCTTGCTGCCACGCTCAGCTGCACAGTGTGCAGAGCACCGTCAGATGAGCAACTGTCTGCACCAAATTAGAGCGCTCGCAGGGTCCCAGCTGACAGAAACACCGGAGACTCGCTGCTGCTTTCTCTACACAGAGCTCTCTCCCGTATGCACAAGGGAGAGAGATCTGAACCGGACAGAAATATTCAGCTTAGCCCAGCTGTATGTGGAGGCAGGAACCGGCACAAGTAATGATGGCAGGCTTTTTTTTTTTTTTTTTAAGCTACAGCCCCAAATTAAAGAAAAGGCAAACTGTAAGTTCCAAATCAAAAACAAACTCTCTACTCTATCCTAACAGCTCCTTATCTGGTCCTCTAGTGAGCCCAGACCCTAGGCTCACTATGTCCTCCTGCTGCATGGAGACTGGACACACTGGGGCTGATGGGAGATGTCAGCAGACTACATCCAGTGATGTCACGTTTTTGGGCATGCCCAGTCTCCAAGCTGCAGGAGGAGGTACACAACCAGAAGTGTGGACTAAGCTGGAGGAACGATAAGGAACACGTCTGGGGAAATATGGGCCCTCGCCTCTACAATGGGATACGGGTAAATGCAGAAAATGGTCTGTACGTCCCTGTGCTCCCCATAGTCTGAAAAGACAGACTTTGCAATGCTTCCTGTCTCCGTGGGGCCATGCCTCCGCTGGCAAAATGTAGATCTCCTAAGCTGTTGCTCACACTAACAGTGTTGTGCTCTTGCAAACAACACATTAATACTGATGAAACAGATAAGGTCGTGCAACCCAGACTATCCAGTATTTACTACTTCTGTTGCAAGCCTATAACACTACAAGGTTATCTAAGTGCACCAAAGCTATTGTAAAAGCAAGTGGAAAGTGAGAGGTTTGTCCTGACAGACCCTGCAGCAAAACATACATGGCATTTGATGAACACCTTAGTTATTCTTTCAGTGGTCATCGTTGAAAACAGTATTTGCAATGCTAAGAATGGGCCAGAAAAAACTGAAATGGGTCTGTACAGCAACATTTCAAAATGTACTCACAAAAATTTCTAATTAAACCAGAAGTAAACAATCTCCACCAAAAAAACCTCCTGGAAACACACTAACACACACTACTAATCAAAACTACAGAAACATCTGACACCAGAAGTCAACCTCTAGAGGAGAAAAGGATCTCAATGTAGAGATCCTTATTCCACGTTGCCGCTGGTATAACATAGGCATCTGCGGGACATGCTCAGGACGTACATGGGTCTTTCCTGAATATGCTTTACACGTCTCTGCGGCTTGTCATGCCCCTGTCCCATCCCCTCCGCCCACAATCTGAGATCCCCGTTTTAGTGCCATGTACGTGCAGGGCCGCGTGGTTTCAGAATACGGGTCTAGATGTTTTCTTGGTGATTTGGCAGGTTTCTATTTTTGCCTCCTAAGTATCTTTTGTAACTTGTGTCTCTTGGGGAAACTGCTAGGTACATATGACCTAGATTGGCCACTGTTGGAAACAGAATACTGGGCTTGATGGACCTTGGTCTGACCCAGTATGGCATATCTTATGTTCTTATAACCTTTCCTTTATCTTGGATCTCTCCCAGTTCGGTGATGGGCTAGAGAGAATTGGGCTGTATTTGATTTCTTCTTTTGGGTTAGTTTGTGATACATCTATTTGGATTTTTTTCTTTTGCTTGCCCTTTCTATTTCTGTACAAGTATTAATGCTTGGTATGTATGTTTAAAATTGATAAAAAAAAATTTTAAAAGCATGCAGTGATATACCTAAATGAATGCATGGGAGAATGTATGTGTGACTGTATGGCTGCATGGATAGTGACTAAGGGGCATGTTTACTAAAAGCCGTACAATTGCGTGCCGCACAATAGCGCACGGAAACGCGGCACTCAAACGCTCAGAAACGCTCTTAAACGCCCCGCACAAGTGCGCTTGGGCCCCGCACAATTGCGCGCCGCACTAACGTGCCCCGCAAAAGTACCCGGCCCGCAAATGTCCGATAGAGGCGTGGAAAGGCATTCTGAGGGCGGAGGAAGGCTCCCGAGGGGCGGAGAGACGGGGTCAATGGGCGGGGAAGGGGAGGGGAGAGGCTCCCCGCACAGTATCGGGGACAAATTTGCAGGTTAAAAATAGCGCGAGTGAAACACTCACGGTAGAGGGCATTTAAAGGGAAGAGAAACCATTTCCGTCAGCAATGTACAGGGAAACCGGGGAAACCTGCAAAACGTGAGCAGTGTGATACATGTGCACAGAACAAAAGTGCAAATAAAGATAGAAAAAGACCCAAACAAACATATTAAAAATAGGAAGTCAGCTGGGGAACCCTGATATTAATGGGCAAACATAAGAAACACACCCAGGAAAGCTCCAAAAAAATGAAATGAAGTATGGAAGGGGCTACGGAGCGGAGACCCTTCCAAAAACCATTTCCTTTTTTCTGAGCCTTCCTGGGAGTGTTTGCTATGGTTGCCCATTCATATCACTGTTGCCCAGCTTGGATATATTTATCCCCAGTTCGTCGTGGTCGGTTGAGGGGTTTATTTGCACGTTTGTCACCAGACAAGGTGACTGAGCCCACAGTACAAATGTGCAGAGCAGGGTTTGTGACTCATTTGGTCAGGTTTCCCACCCCCAGGGACTGCACTATCACTGTGGCCACAGTGTGGTGCAGCAGACAGAGGCAGTACCTCTAGGACCAGAGGGTCACAGATTCAAATCCAAGCTAGGGCTCCTGCCAACCCAGTCCCCATATCTTACCCACCACTAAACAGAGATAGTAAAGACACTCCTTTATTGCAGAGAACATAAGCATGGTTCACACACCCATTTTGTACCCAACACCGCACACACACCATAACAATGGGCATTACCGACAGCCGAGTCCCCCAAATGCAGTCCTGGAGTGCCACAACTCAATCAGGTCATATGCTTTTCCAAGATACGGACATGCCAGCATGTTGGCGGTAGGGTACAGGTGGTGGAGGGGGCAGTGGCTGCTAGCCACAGAAGACAGTGGCCGAGCCATGTGCAGGCTGGCACGTCCACTGCAACATAGGCCCTGTCAGATGTACAGTCATGGACTTCCCAGGGAATTCAGCACATCTGTGGTAACACAGTGGTGCAGTGCACACAGACAGTGTGTGCAGGAGCAAAAGGTCACAGGTTCAAAGCCCAGCTGGGGCTACTGCCAATCCTGTCCACATATTTTCCCCACAACTAAACCATGTTAGTAAGGGCAATCCTTTATTGCTGGGGATATACGCATTGGTCATACGCCTATCTTTTACACCACCAAGCACAGACACCATGACCAGGGGGCAGTACCTAGAGCAGAGTCTCACAAATGCAGTCCTGGAGGACCACACACCATTCAGGTTCCATGCTGCCACTCATACAAATAACCGTGCTGTATATCTATGCACCACCCCCATGGCATGTAGATGTAGCTCATGCATATTCATGAGGGACAGCAGGAAACCCCAACCAGTGTATTGCAAACCTGGACTGGATTTGGGAACCTCTGCCGTACAGCAGCAGCCAACAGGGACAGACACACCCACACCCACACCCACAGGCCCCATTGGCCAATGCCTCCTGGTGAGGCAGGACATTGGGCCCTGCGTGCATCTCCCAATACCAGCACTTGCATACCTTAGCAATGTCACCCTACACCAGGGTATATGGTACACAGCTCTCAAACGTTTGCTATGAATACTGGCAGATAGATATCCCTACGTTACGCACAGTCTGCTCTATGAGCTCCATCATAATAATCTATCTGATGTCTGCGGTGTGTGCGTCAGGTCTGGCCCCTGACAGTGTTTACCACCCTAGGGAGGGACCCCCAATGGTATTGCATACCATACCCATGCCTGTACTGTGCCCAGGACTGGTGTGGTGGGCAAGGATTCTGAACCCCTCTATAGTAGCACAATGCTGGCATACGTGTGGGAGTGTGTGTCTGTCTATACAGTGTGTGTTGGCTGCAAACACTGTCCACAGTTTTGGCCTGATGATGTGCATAATGAGCAGCATGGTACCATGGGTATAGCTCAGACAGGGTGGGCTGGCCAGGATGCATCTGCACAGGGCATAGGGCACTGGCAGGGACATTGTAGTGGCCGTCCACCACCTCCACAGACAGGGTGACCTCTGTATGTGCTGCTGGGCTTTCACTCCACCCTGACTGTGCAGTGATGGCAGCATGGCTAGGCACCCCCATAGTGCTTCATAGCACTTTCCTCATGTGATATATATGGGTCACCTGTTGGGGCCTAGTCACTGATGTATCTGCTTGTGTGTGCTGCCATCCCAGTTGTGGGTGCATGCATTTCCAGTGGGACTAACCAGCAGACTGTTCACAGCTGGTATGTGCCCTGCTGGAGTGCCTTGCAGGGTGCAGTGGCTGATGGCTTGATGCAGGGGAATATCAGATAGTGGTGGGGTGCATCTTAGCATATCCAGGCCTACTGTCTGTCTGATATTGTGGTCTGGGTGTGTGTGGGGCTGCTTGGACTGCCCTGTAGGGTGTCTGTTCCCCAACAGGACTGGGGTTGATGGTCCACTCTACTGCCATCATTGCGGGGGGGGGGGGGGGGTGGTGTATAATGGGGATCTGTTGATAGGAGACCCTGCTTGTTTGCCACCCTCAGCTGGGGGGGGTTGTTGGTGGTACATGGCCCACCTAGGGGGTCTGTGGGGTTTCCCCTGACTGAGACAGACAGAGATATCCAAGGTGTTCCTGCAGAAACTCACAGATTATGACTGTTTTGGAGCTCTGCCATGGCCTCTCTCAGCTGTGGACCTGGTCCAGGGCGCCTCATCGCACACTCAGGGTGAGCACAGTTCCCGCACAGTGTGACTGTGTGTAGCTACTCTGTGCAAATTAAACACCCGGTCAGTACCTCCTACCAGGCCAAGGTGCTGTGTGGGTGCACACGGACACGTCCCCCTACCAGGCCGGGGAGCTGTTGGGGTGCATTCCCCATCTTGTGTTCATCTGTGGACAGCTGATTTGCATGTGCAGTGCATCATGAGTATGGGTGGCCTAACCCTATCCTGGTTCCCACAGCAGACTGTCTGTGTGGTGACATGCAGGCTCTCTGCAGCCAGCTAGGGGCTTGCTGGCAACTATATAGCTGTAGCCCAATGGTTACTTCACTGCCTGTGGAGCCAGCGGTAATGGGTTCGAGCCCACAGTGGGGTTCTTTGATAGGGTTGTCCAAAGCTTTTTTTAGATTTAATGTACATATGTTGCTGCCATCAAACACACCCTCAGTGTACTGTACCCATAAGGTGCCTCTGAGGGTGCTTTATAGGGCACCCTATAGGGCACCTTATGGTTGCCGTCCATATAAGGTGCACTATACATTATCCTGTGACGCAACATATATGGTGCCCTATAGGGGACATTCAAGGGTGCCTTGGCGGACAGTGAACTTTAACATGTGCCTTATGGGCCGCCTTATGTTAACACGCTTTGTGAGTGCGTTTGCTAGTAGTGATAACTGAAATAAAAAATAGCTTGCCCCCTACAGCACTCATCCACATAATACACACTGCCTCAGTGAGCCTTCTTCATTGGGCACTGTGGGGGATTGAACCCCTGATCTCTGCACCATTGGTCAGTGTCTTAACCATTGCGCTGTGGCTCTGTTCCTATGCTTGGGCATCTGCGCACCGCCTTATGCCGCCCAAACCTAACAGTGCACTGCCTTATGCCGCCTGAGATTAACAGTGCACCGCCTTATGCCGCCCAAAATTAACAGTGCACCGCCTTATGCCGCCCAAAATTAATATGCCTCCTAAAGCACTTTTACCCATTACAGTTAATGCCTCAGCCAGCCCTTTTTGTTGTGCACAATGGGGAATTGAACCCATGGCAGCTGCACCCACAGTCAGTGTTTTAACCATTGTACTATGGCTCTGCTCCTTTGTGTGTGCACATCAGGCACCACTTAGCCTTCCCACGCACTATTGTGCCCCGCGCAAATGTGCGATCGCTTACCCCGTTTTTTTTCTTTTCTCTGCCTGAACCGCCCACTCCTTATATGGCACAGGCACACTACCACGGCCCCGCACATTAGGAATGTTTAGTAAACAGACCCCTAAGTGTGAAGTGTGAGTGGGTGGGTGTGAGTGTGACTGAGTATGGTGTGTTTTCTAAGTGAGTGTTGAACAAGTGTGTAGGTGGAGTTGATGTGTACATGTGGTCATGTGAGAGTGGATGAGGATGCAGATGTGTTACAGAGTGGATTTTGGATGTGTATGTGTGTAATTACATTATGTGATGATGCAGAGGCTTTAAACAGGGAGAAAATGGGTTTAAAACTGCAGCTTTCCTCTAATGCACACATTAAGGCAGGCAAGGAAGGGGTTAAAGCACAAACCCAGAGAAACTCTCTGCACAGAAAGGCAGTGAGAGAGCCACACCCCAGCTCCAGGACAAACAGGGGAGCTGACGCAAGGGGGCGGAGTCAAACCGGATAGGACAGCCCAATGCTCTTAACCAGGAAGTAACAGAGAGACTAGGATCATGTGAGAGCTCGTGTGGGAGAAGGAGTTCGAGTGGGAGTAACACTGAGCTTGGAAGGAGAGTTCGTGGAGGAGCAGGAGGAGTGCCTGGGAGAACAGGAAGTGTTCAGGCAGGAGACTCAGGACCTGACTCTGACCAAGAGGCAGAGAGAAGCAAAGGGTGGAGCAGCCATTGCCAGGATAGCACATGGTGCTGGGAGAGTTGCCATCCAGACTGCTGTGAGACACGGAGGTCTCTGAGACAGCAGGGGAGCAAGCTTCCTCTGAGAGAGAGAGGTCAACACGAACCAGACAGCCAGGAGAAGCAGGTGGGAACATACTTTTATTCTCAAGGGGAGAGGCTGGAACCCTTAACCAGAAGAGAGAGTATATCTTCCCTAGAAGCTGTGAACAGTGGTGAGAGTTTAACCAAGTATAAAACTCTGTATGATAAGCTGCCTAAGCGTTCCAAGTGCAAGAAGCCAGATACTAGCAGAAGCTTAGGAAGTACCTCAGCTGTTCTTAATTCATCAGCTGATGGTAGGCTTCAACGAGAGAAGCTAAAGCTAGCTCACGCGGTGCCAGTGAAACAGGAGCAGTGCAAAAACAGAGACTTGTCTTTTTACCCACCTTTGCAACCCAGACGTACTAGAAGAGGAGCAAGCCAGCTGAGTTCCTTTAACACCACTTTAAAGGAGGCTGCTGATTCTAGTTATAATTATATTCCACTGAGGGAAAGGAATAGAGAGTGGAAACAGCTTAGACACCATTTGGAACCATGGAAGCCTGTTGATCTGCAGTACCCTGATTTGAATCATGAGACGTCTGACTCAGATGTTGAATCCATGCAATTAGGTTCAACCAAATCAGATAGGTCTTATTCTGACATGGAAGCAGACTGTGCTATGTGTTGCCAAGAGTGAAGCTGTTATTAGTATTGTATAAGAGAAGTGCTGATAAGTAATTCATGCTACTGAGTTTGCACGGAGAGAAGCAGCGTTCTGCTGGAGTGAAACTCAATGTCTGTAAGCAGCTGAATATGGTGAAAGCTATGGAAGTGATTAGCTGCTACTGAAGCTGTTCGTTGATGAGAAGAAGTTGAATTAACTTTGTACATAATCTGACAACCCTGAGAAGGATCAGGTTGGACTGTATTTCAGTTGGACTTTATATTGGCATATAAAAGTCTCCACCGTTTGTTTCTGGTTAGGGGAGGATAGATGACAGAATCCTGTGCAACAAATAAAGTTTTTGTTATCACACAAAACCTTGGCTGTCTTTCGTTTGGGCCACAACTACAGGGATACCAAGCATCAGCACTTACAAGGATAATCTGGCACATTTCCCACTCTCCCAGGCAACCGCCTATACGCTGAGAAAGGGGGTGTGACAGTTAGTAATGAGTGGGCTGCAATGATATCTGAGTCTCCTCCTTTCTACTCTTCGTTTCCATCTGCTTTTACACTCCCCCTTCTTTCCCTTTTCTTTTCCCTCCATTTTGTTAACTCTTCCCGTTCCTCCCCCTCATATCCTCTCTCTTGGACTCATTTGCAACCAACCCCCCACTGACTCAATTATTTATCCACTGATCCAAGCTCATCCTGTCTCTCATACCCCAAGGTTCACACTCTCAGGTACATCCCTTCATTCTCATTTTTTTCATGCTTATTCCCTCTCTTCCTCCTTCTCTCCAGATTCCGTTCCCAAGTCATAAAAATATAAGAATTGCCATACTGGGTCAGACGAAAAATCCATCAAGCCCGACTGTGGTCAGTCCAAGTTCCATGAACCTTGTAGGATACCAAAAGGTTGCTGGATTCCATGCTACTTACCCCCAGGGTTAAGCCATGACTTCCCCAAAGTCTACCTTAATAATTTATTTATCTTCAAAGAATTTGTCAAAACATTTTTAAACCCAGCCACACTCATGAATTCCAGAGCTTAATTAGGTGTTAAGTGAAAAATATTTTCATCAATTTGTTTTAAATGAACTACTTAGTATCTTCTTGCTGTGTCCCCTAGTTTTTGTACTTTTTGAAAGAGTAAGCTATCAATTCGCATTTACCTTTTCCACTCCACTCCTTTTATAGACCTCTATCTGATATCAGCCATCTCTTCTCCAAGCTTAAAAGCCCTAAATTCTTTAGCCTTTCCTCATGGGGGAATAATTCTATCCCCTTTATCATTTTGTCGTTTTGGTCACCCTTGTCTGTACCTTCTCAATTCCACACAATACTCAAGGTGCAGTTGCACCATAGAGCAATACAGAGGCATTATGATTTAGTTTTTGTTTTTTATTTTATATTTATGCATTATATACCAAGCATTATATTACATACTTGTAGTAAACAGAGCCTTATTGGAAATATAATTTTTTCTTAATAATTTTAAACACAAGAATATCAAATCTCTGAAAAGTCCTCAAAAATGTAGGAGACAGATCGTGAAACAGGAGTAATTTCTGTAAGAAGAAAAAAAAGATAATATAGACAGGTAGTTTCACTCCTATACAAGAACCATTATAAACTGAAGGCTTCAAGTTTGGTCCGAGGGCCCAGAAGTTGGTACCTCATACGCCTTGTCACTTAAGAAAGCAATCAATTGAGAAGAATAAAAAAAAACATACTTCACATCTTTATATCAGACCACACATTTGCAGGGACCTTTTAAAAGAAAAGAAGCCCCCAATTGGAGGACTCTAGGTTTCAACAAAAGAAATGCTTTCCTTCACGTCTGTGTGGGCCTAGAGACATCTGGAAATGCCCATACTTTCTTATTACAAAACAAAACATGACAAAACTTGAAATTCAACTTCAGGATAAGTTTCATATACAAAGGTAGCAATCAGGTGGCTACAGATGCCTCCTCTATAGATGACTCAAGAAAATTAGTTAAGTCCAAACTATCTGTAGAAATCCTCGATGTCTCCATCCAGTTGGCACCCACTGCATCTCTTCTAGATGTTGGCAAATAAAAGACATGAGCCACTGATGGTAAAAGTGCAGTAGAAATCTTCAAAATCGAAGTCATATAATCTCCAAAACAACTCCTTAGCTGAAATGAATGGTAGCCTAGGAAAGTTTACAAAACGAATATTCCTTGCTAGCATTGCATTATCAAGAAATTCACATTTCCCATGAATGGCAATATTATCTTTCACCAAAATAGTATCATTAATGGATATCGTCTCAACCTTGGTTTCACACTGACTTAAAGCTTGCAGGTTTCTATCTTGACAGCATTTAGCAACATGATAAGCAATATCTTATACTCTAGTCCCCAGTTTCACTATGTGCTTTGTCTTAATTCGATTGTAAGCTCTGATGAGCAGGGACTGTATCTTACATCTACTGTTTATGTACAATGCTGCATAGTAGTAGTTAAACTGCCCCAAGGGATTCCATCATGGAACAACAGGAGGCTATACTGTGTTGATGGACTACATCTCCTTGTCACAGTGAAAAGGATTCTAAGTGAAAAATTCAGGCATTATGCAGACAAGCACTTAAACTAGGGAAAGGGGGTGACGGATGGAGAAGAACAAGTTCAGGACATCACTCCCAGCAAAAACATAATAATATTGGAAACAGCCACGCTATTAATCCACACATCAATGGCAAGTCAGAAGAGGTGTGTAGAACAAAATCCACGCTAAATACAGGCAAGCCAGTCAACAAATGCTGGAAAGCAATGAGCACAAATGCTCAAAGCCTAGCCAGCAATGTTCCTGACCTGGAACCCCTAAGCCAAGTTCTGGAAATGGACTTGGACATTGCAGCCATTACCAAAACATGATTTAATGAGTTGCATTAATGGAATATAGCCATAGCTGACTTTAATTTATTTAGAAGAGATAGAGAAGGCAGAAAAGGAAGAGGAGTAGCCCTATATGTCAAAAGAAATATTAAAGTTGCTGAAATGAAGGGGACGTGGAGAAAAGAAGTAGCGCTGTGGATTGTGCTGGAAAGAGGAGATGGCACTAACAGCCATACTGGTGTAATCTACGGGCTTCCAACTCAAACCGAAGAAATGGATAAAGACTTGATTATTGATATTGCAAAGGTAGAAAGAAGTAAAAAAAATGTGGATGCCTTCCAAGATGCATTGCTTAGACAAATGGTGATGGAACCAACCAGGGAAAGTTTGATGCTGGATTTAGTTCTCACCAACAGAGATAGCATGTCGAATGTCTGGGTGAGTGCCAACGTGAGCAGTAGCGATCATCACACGGTGTGGTTTGAAAATAAAAGCCAAGGCAGGGTCCAATCACAGCAAGCTCAAAGTCCTAGGCTTCAAAAACACTGAAGGAAGAGTTGGCAGGGTGGGAGGAAGTAAGGGAAATGAAATTGCAGTGGGCTAAACTAAAGGAGGCAATAGAAGGGGCAAAAGATATGTAAGGAAAGTAAATAAGAACAAGAGGAAAAGGAAACTATATGGTTCTCCAAAGAAGTGCCTGCACAAATAAAGGCAAAAAACACAGCTTTCACAAAATTCAGATGTTCGCAAACAAAGGAACACAGAAAAGAATACAGGATAAAGCTAAAAGAGACAAAAAGAGAAATAAGGATAGCAAAAGCAAAGGCAGAAGTAAAGATGGTTAAAGATCTGAAGCATGGTGACAAAACGTTTTTCAGGTATACTCGGGAGAAGAGGACAATCGGAGGTGGTATTGCAAGACTCAAAAGTGCCGAGAACGGATTTCTGGAAAGTGACATTGAAAAAGTGAAAATGCTAAACAAATACTTTTGTTCTGCTTTTACTAGAGAAAATCTTGGAGGACCACCTGTGATTGACAAATATACAAATGGGAATGGAGTACATACTACACCATTCACAGACGTTGAACAGCTTGCAAAACTGAAAGTGGACAAAGCCATGGGACCGGATGGGATACATCCCAGGATACTGAAAAAGCTCAGAGAGGTTCTTGCAAGGCCTTTAAAGGATGTTTTTAATAGATCCTTGGAGACAGGAGAAGTTCCACAGGACTGGAGAAGGGCTGATTTGGTACTTCACAAAAGTGGTAATAGGGAAGAAGTGACAAGCTACAGGTCAATAAGCCTTAACTCGGTGGAGGTGCTCCTGGAAGGGAGAATAATGGACTTTCTCAAAACCAATAGGTTGCATGATCCGAGGCAACATGGTTTAACCAAAGGACAAACATGCCAAACAAATCTGATTGAGTTCTTTGACTGGCTGACTAGAGAACTAGATCAAGGGCATGCGATGGATGTGATCTATCTAGATTTCAGCAAAGCCTTTGATACTGTTCCTCATAGGAGGCTTATCAATAAACTGAACAGCCTGGGGATGGGTCCCAAGGTGGTGAACTGGATCAGAAATTAGTTGACTGACAGACGACAGAATGTGATGGTACACGGAACTCAGTCGGATGAAAGGAAGATGATTACTGGCATGCCCCAGGAATCTGTCCTGGGACTGGTACTGTTCAACTTATTTGTGATTGATACTGCTGAAGGACTGAATGGAAAAGTCTGTCTTTCTGCAGATGACATGAAAATTTGCAACAGAGTTAATTCCCCCTGAGGGAGTGGATAACATGAGGAAAGATCTACAAATTCTGGAAAAATGGTCTAATGCTTGGCAGTTACGATTTAATGTGAAGAAGTGCAGTGTCATGTACTTGGGATGCAGAAATCCAAGGGAATTATATGCAATATGCGGCAAGAGGATGGTGTGCACGGACCAGGAGAAGGACCTTGGAGTGATTGTTTCTGAGGATCTCATGGTGGCGAAACTGTGCGACAAGGCGGTGGCCAAAGTCAGAAGGATGTTGGGTTGTATACAGAGAGGTATTACCAGCAGAAAGGAGGAGGTACTAATGCCACTGTACAAGTTGCTGGTGAGGCCTCATTTAGAATATTGTGTTCAGTTTTGGAGACCATGTCTCACAAAAGATATAAAAAGACTGGAAACGGTTCAGAGGAAGGCGGCCAAAATGATTTGGAGCCTGCCCCAGAAGACATATGAGAAGAGACTTGAAGACCTAAATATGTATAAACTAGAGGAGAGGAGCAGAGTGGAGGAGTAGCCTAGTGGCTGGAATAACTGCCTAGTACCCAGAAAATCAAGGGGTTGATTCCCACTGGTGCTGTTTGGGCAAGTCATTTTACTCTCCATTGCCTCGGAAGAAAAGGCTTGACAATCTACTTCCAGTGATAGACTGCCAAGAGAACCCAGAGGCAGCTGGATTGCCAGGAGTCAGCACTGACTTGCCAGCAGTAAAAAAAAAAAAAAAAGAGGAGAGGAGAGGAAGGACAGGGAAGATATGATACAGACCTTTAAATACTTAGAGAGTATTAATGAACAAACAAACCTCTTCCAAAGACGGGGAAGCTATAAAGCTAGAGGACATAACATGAAGCTGCAAGGGGGTAAACTGAAAGGCAACATCAGGAAATACTTTTTCACTGAAAGGGTGGTGGGTGCTTGGAATGCCCTCCCAAAGGAGATGGTGGGGGCAAATACAGTGACAGAATTCAAAATGGCATGAGACAGACACAGTGGATCCCTCTATAGCAACAGGATAAAATCAAAATAAACTTAACCATATCATATATCTTGACAAATAGGGGTGACCTACACAGAACAGTGGGAACACCCCTAAATAAAAGCATGGAGAGAGGTGACGTGCATGGAGCGGCAGGTGCACTTACTCTTGCCATCTTGCTGGGCAGACTAGATGGATCATTCTGGCCTTTATCTGCCGTCATATACTATGTTACTATCTGCTTAGGTTGTTCCAAAGAGAAAGCCTGCTATATGCCATCCCCTCATACTACAGCACCCAAAGCTGACAGTAAAGGTGCCAGAACTGACATGCCCTGGCTGGAGCAGGAGATTCCATGGGCCCCAGCCCCTTCACTCCAGAATTTCAATGTATTTTCTATGGTGACATGCAGATTCTTTTCCTGGATGGTGACTCCTAATGTGGAACCTTGCATCATGTAACTATCTTTTGAGCTATTCTTTAGTGCATCATTTGCACTTATCCACATTAAATTTCAACTGCCATCTGGATGCTCAGTCTCCAAGTCTTTTAAAGTCCTCCTGCAATGTCTCACAACCTGCATGTGATTTAACAACTTTTAATAATTTTGTGTCACCTCCAAATTTGATTGAGTCTTCAGCTGTCCCGACTGAACCTGCTCTTGGCTGATTTTTAAAGCTAAGTAGGATTAGGCAACCACTTTAGAATACCAGGGGCTATCATGAAACTATTCAAGTGAATTGAGAAAATTATCTCCAAACCAACAAGAATATTCTTTGACTAATGTGCACACCCTGCAGAGTTTTGCTGAACTGAATTGATGACCTCTTTTTAGTTTGGAAACTTGCTTGTTTTGATTCTGTGGCCTGGAGACTACAGGAAGTTCCTTCATTTTTTAAATTTGCCATTACTATGTGTGTCTATATGTTAATGATAGCACTAAGTTTATTCCTTGGTTTACCTTCTGTAAATACTAGTATATATTACCTTGTAAAATATTGTTTCGAAGTTTATGCGAGTTAATTGAATACTGCCTGTTCTTTTGTATATTCTGGACAAAAATTAGGTTTATCATAGAGCTTAGGGATTTACTGTTTCGGTTAATACAAGTCTCTGAACCCTGAAACAAGGTACTACAGTTCTCATTCAAAGCACACCTAACTCCAGCAGCCTTAGAGTACCTGGGGCCTGTTGCCTGTGGGACACAAGCAGCTATAAAGTGGGCCTCAGATTACAATTATGTCACCCAGCTCACTTTTATTCCACAGGGCTATTTTCTAATTTGCTCATAAGGCATCATAAAACACATGATAAGGCTCTGTAAGGTGACATTTTACTTACCAGAAAATGTCCTTTCCTTGAATCCTGCTAGAGCAGTCCAGACAAGTGGGTTGTGTTCCCCTACCAGTAGATTGGTAGAGACAGAAAGTCAATGAAATGCCCAGGTTTGAAAGACATCACTCTCATGCCTCTATCAGCCTGAGCTACTAGAGGGCACCTCAGTATTCGTCCCAAAGCACATGGGAAAGCATGGCCACACAACCTCAACAAAGGCAACAATGATTAATCTACAGTATAGAAATAATATCCAGGAGAGATTGAACTGAAGTCTGTCAGAAGGATATGAGCCTGCAAAGCCAAGCAGGTAAATCAGAACAGACCAAAGGTACTGCCACAACAGAACAGACACAGAACACATTTCCAGCAGGACTCAAGGAAAAGACATTATCCAGTAAGTAAAATGTTGTCTTGCTAGACTAGTCCAGACAAGTGGGATATACCAAAGCTATACCTCCACTGGGTGGAAAGAAGACACAGCAGCTCTGAAAGCCTTGGAGCCAAAGGCTGTGTCCACCCGAGCATGGACATCCAAGTGGTAATGCTTCACCAAAGTGGAATGTGATGCCCAAGCTGCTGCCCGACAAAAGTCTGAAGGGACTACTGAGCTCCGCTCTGCCCATGAGGACACTAGTACTCGGGTAGATTGGGTGCACAAACCCTCTGGAACTGGCCAGTTCTGCACCAGATACACCGAAGCAATAGCCTCCTTGATCCAGTGCCTCAATGTAGACTTGACTGCCACGACACCCTTGCATGGCCATAAAATAGCACAAAAAGATGACCGAATTTACAAAAGGAATTCATAACCTCCAAGTACCAGAGAAGAATCCCCAGACATCCACAAGGCGAAGACCCTTATCACACCTCCGATGCTGCTCCTTAGAGAAGGAGGGCAGGCAAACCACCTGGCTCACATGAAAGGGAGAATCACCATGAGTAAAATAAAAGGGAAGACACAGGCAGAATGGAAATGGCCTCCGACAAAAAGAACAGATAAGTACCCTGGCAAAAGAAGCCTGAAGCTCAGAAATCCGCCTTGCTAAGCAAATCGCGACCAAGAAAACAGTCTTGTGGGTCAAAACCTTCAGAGGGACACACCTCAAGTCTCAGAGAGCTCCAACAACAGAGCACCGAGCACCAGACAGAGATCCCAGAAAGAGGCAATGACTGGAGGGGAGGACGCAGATGCCAAAACCCTTGAAGAAAATGTGGGAACAAGGCTAAAGACTTTCCAGCCCCCGGACCTCTGAAACAGGACCAGGCTGTCACCTGGACATTCAGGAAGGTAAGGAAAGGCCCTCTTCCAGACTGTCCTGTAGAAAGGCCAAGATTTTGGCAGCCTTAGGAACAAGTTGCCATGTACTGCACCCATGCACAAAGAGTATCAGATTTGCACGTATGCCAGGTCAAAATAAGCTCCTCCCTGAGGTTTGAACAAAGCAGAAACTACTGCAGGAGAATAGTGCTTACATGTCAGTTGATGCCTTTCACGAGGCAAGCAATGAGGACGAAGGGAGCTGGGTCATTCAGGACAACTGGCCCCTGATGCATCCGCCCCTGAAATTGGACAAACAAAGAGGAAGGTCCTGGAGGAACTGCAGCAGGTCCCTGAACTATGCTTTCCAAGGCCACTCTGGCCCCACCAGAACAATCCAGCCTGGATGTTGCTGCAGGCGTCGGAGCACATGCCCCACAGCAACCCTGGAGGAAATACACACAGTAGACATTGACATGGTTAGGACTGAACCAGGGTGTCAACGCCCTCACACCCAGTGCCGTGTGGTGATTGAAGAAATGGCATACTTTGTCATTGGAGAGGGGTGCAATCAATTCCATTGTAGGGTGACCCCAAAGGCATAGAAGCACCTGAAACACTCCTGACTCAATTCCCACTCTCTAGGATCAAACCAGAGAGCCATCTCCAGGGCCACTCCTGAACACCTCATGCTGCCTTGGCGACTGACATATGCGACTGCTGTGGTGCTGCCTGAGAGTACTCGTACTGCTCTGTTCTTGACCAAGGGCGGGAAATACAATAGGGCCTGACAGATAGCCCTTGCTTTGAAAAAGGTTAATGGACACACCACCTCCCTGCAGCTCCAACAGTCTGGGACTGTTTGGTCTTAACAAGGGCTCCCCAGCCTGCAAGACTTGTGTCTGTTGTCAGAAGAAGCCACAAGGGGACATCCAGTGGCATGCCCTTCATCAGATAACTTGGGCATAGCCACCACCTCCCAGCTGGAGTGTAAGCCTGAGCTCAAACTCTGATCAGGAAGAACCTCATATGGGCACGCACTCATGGCACCATCTTGACCGCTGACGCCATCAAGTCAAGAAGCTGTAGATAATCCCAAACCCTGGGAGTCAGTTGAGAACAAAATACCTCAAGTAATCTCAACTATCTCTGTATTCTCTCCTCTAGCAAGAAGACTCTGCCCATTCAAGCATCGAACCATGCTCCCAGGAATTCGCAGGGATTGGGAATGCTCTAATAGATGCTTCCCTGATTGACCACCCAGCCGAGGCCTTCCAGAAGGACACCACTCGGGCTGAAACCCAAGATGCCTCCAAAAGAGAATAGGTTTAGATGAGCCAGTCAACCTAAAATGGGTGTACACATAGTTCTTAGCGCCATAGGGCAACCGCCCTATGCCGCCATGACCATGGAGAAAGTGCTTGGGACAGTGGAAGGCAGAAGAGAGGGTAGCGAACTAAAAGTATGAGCCAACATGGCAAAAGGCAGACATCTCTGCTGATCCTCTCTGATCAGGATATGAAAATAAGCTTTGGCCAAGGCCCGAGATGCTAGGAACTCCCTTCAGTGCATTGTCAAAATCACAGGTCATAGAGATTTCATTCGGAGGTACTAGACATGCAAATGAACATTGTCCCCTTTGAGACTGAGCACTAGTTGGAAGGAGCCATTCTTCTTTGGCACCCTGAAATAAATGAAATATCTGCTGTTGCCCTGCTTGGTCGGGGCACTGGCACCACCGCTTTCAGGCGTAGTAACTTGTCCAATGTGACCCTAGCAGTGGCTCTCATGTCCACCAAACCACAAGGAGTGATGACAAATGCCTCCGTGATCGGCTATTTGCAGTCCAGGACATAACCACATGAACATGTCTAGCACCCAGCGATCCTTGGTGATATCCAGGAATGGGCCCCCAAAACTTCACTGTGATGAATAAGAGGAACTCCCTTCCATAGGGATCAAGCTTCTGTGCCCACGAGCCGCTTGAAAGGGCTAATTACGCATCCGAAAGCCAGAAGCAGAGAAGAAAGGCTTTCCAAGACAACACAGGGAGTCCCGAGACTTCCGGAAGTTAGTTCCACATGCCCACAATGAGGAGGCCGAAGAGGGAAAATCAGCTCAGCATGCTTCCTAAGTCCTCTTGGTCTATCCTGTAGAAGGTGATGAGGCTTGGCCTTGACCAAGACCTTCACCAGCTCTTCCAATCAGCCCCACAAAGGAGCTCTCCCTTAAAGGCCAGTTGAGGCAACCGGGCTTTGGAGTACATATCCGCTGTTCAGTGCAAAACCAGATTCAATGCCCCAATACCGCAGACAGGGCAATATCTCTAGCTGCGAGTCATACTAGAAAATGCATAGCATCAGGAGGAAGGTAGTAACCAACTCCAAAGGAGGGGTAGCATTATCCAGTGGGAGACAATGAATCCACAGGAGCAGGGCTGGAGACGTCAGGCCTGCACACACTGCCACCTGGGGAATAGCAGCTGTTGCTGTGAATTGGCTCTTCAGCTGAGAGGCTACCTTCCAATTCACAGTGTCCTTAAAGGCCAATCCGACTGCCACGGGCATGGAGGTTCACTTCGTGACTGCTGTGACCTACTACTACTACTACTACTACTGATCATTTGTATGGCACTACAAGACGTAAGCAGCACTGTATAGACCTGCATCTCCACCTTCGGTGGGTCAGACCAAGCAATGCACTCCTTTGGGAGAGCAGACGTCCTTTTACACCCCTTAATCCCCCTAGGTGGGAAATCAGGAAGGACCCATTTTGACCAGGACATGTTCTTGATTGCTTCCAGAAAGACTGTTATGAATATTCTCACTGCCTGTAGAAGTGGGGGACCTGCAGCCTCTGCTCCATCGCTGGAGCATCAGCAATGCCACCAGATCCCCCATCCGGAAGAGGCAGAAAATGCCAGCCTCCACAAATCCTCTAAAGGTGAAAACACTCCTTCCTCTGCATCAAACTCCTCCTAACATTGAAGTCCAAGTCTCGGACAGCCGATCCCCATCTCCAGAAAGCAAACTCTGCAGGCATCGTTTAGAAGGAGGCATCCAAACTGGACTGCTACATTCTGCCTGTCCCTCACATAACTGAACGCAAGAGAATCCAAAGGCTGTAGGGTCTGAGTTTCTGCACCAAAAGGACCAGGCTTGTTGCAGAAGGAAAAGAATTCCAGGGAGGACAACCCAAATTCCAAGAGCTCTCCTCCCTGAGAATGATCCCCAAAAATAGGGGACACAGCTGTAGTCGAATCCTCCAAAGCAGAGGAGCGGCCAGGAACTCAATGCTGGGATAATATGGTTAGCTATAGCATCCTCAGTCGCATCCTACCTTGAAGTGGAAAATGCCAGGCCTACCGGCTGCCTTCATTGGAAGCAGGGAGAAAAGCCTACCAGTGAGAAGTCAGAGGCTGTCATGAAAGCTGAATCTAGTGATGAGGCTCTTCGCTTGCCACAGGTCAAACAACGTTCCCTGGAAGATGAAAGAAGGAGTTAAGGCAAGGTATACATTTGAGCACAGTAAGGCCGTGTAGGTGCAAGTATGAATGCTAATGGAGTACGTACATGAGTGTGCATTACGGACGCTTGGGCAGGAATGCGCGCTGGGACTGCTTGGGTGCAAGGCAGGCAAGACAGAAAATGTTAACAGCATACATTGGAAAATAGCTGGAACCCTTTACACTGAGCCAATGGTTGCCCCTTCTGCACCCTGACTTATGCCCCAAAACAGATGAGTTCAAGAACCAACAAGGACAATGATGAGGTCAAGCCTTGGTACTTACCCCCTGGGAGCCCCAGGCAGGGCAAACAATGCCAGCCTCAGTGCTACTCCCCAGGTGCTGTTTATTTTCTCTTATTTAAACAGGCTTACAGCCACATACCTCCACTGGTCTCTGAGGCTCCATTGAGCTGTGCGCATTTGGAATCGAGCATATGGAGTCACATGCACCGTGGAGGCCATGTGGCCCAGGAGGCGTAGGAAGACCCGTGTGGAGACTTGAGGTCTGTGCTGGACCTGCTGTACCAAGTCCAGAAACCGCCTTGCCCTGTCCAGCGGTAGGTAAGCCCTTGCCTGAAGCATGTCCAGTCTTGCCCCCATGAACTCCAAGTTCTGAGTGGGGAGTAAAGTGGACTTTTCGTGATTTATAACAAATCCTAGGTGCTGGAGCAGGATGACTGTGCGAGCAGTGGCCTGCTGTGCCTCCTGTGCCGAATGGCTCCTGATGAGCCAGTCGTCCAGGTATGGAAAGACGAAGACTCCCTGGCTTCTGAGGAAGGCCGCCACCACTGCTAGGCATCTGGTAAATACTCTGGGAGCAGAAGCTAGGCCAAAGGGAAGCACCTTGTACTGGACGTGGTTTCCTCCGACCACAAACCTGAGATATTGCCTGTGGTTTGGGTGTATGAGGATGTGAGTATAAGCATCCTTTAAGTCTAAGGAGCATAGAAAGTCTCCCTGGTGGAGGTAAGGCAGTAGGATCCCAAGGGAAAGCATCGTGAACTTTTCCCTCACAAGGAACTTGTTCAGATTTCACAAGACTAGGATGGGGCGAAGGCCTCCCTTTCTTTTTGGTATGAGGAAATACCTGGAGTAGAAGCCTTGCCTCTGCAGGTGGTGGGGCACCGGTTTCACCGCCTGATCCTTTAGCAGACCTGTCAACTCCTGCAGGAGGAGGTTCCTGTGAAGAGGGGGCCTGAGAGGCTCTCCTGGGAAAAAGGAGGGGGCACCTGGTTGAAATGAAGTAAAAAGCCCTGCTGGACTATTTCCAAAACCCAGGCGTCGGTAGTAATGGCTGGCCACCCGTGAGCGTACAGTGCCAGCCTTCCTCCTGTGCAGGGCCAAACCACTGGTGGGCGAGGAGCTATGCACTGGGAGTCAAAAACCCCCTCCCGGCTGGGTAGGAGCCAGAGCTGGAGGCTTGGGGGTCTTCTGCTTACGTGGGCCATGCCTCTGTCCCCTGGCCTGCTGCCCCTGTTGGGGAGCTGGGGTGGCCTGGTAAGTGGGGTAGTTTCTGTAAGCCGTACCCTTCCTCAGGAAAAAGGGCTTTTTCCCCGAGGCCTTCTTCTTGTGAGAAGGTGCAGATGTCTTCTTCGACAACCTTGTCTGGGTCAAGTACTCGGACTCGATTTCTGCAGCTTTTTCAGTCATGGGTTTGCCGAAGAGGTTGTCTCCTTGGCATGGGACATCAACCAACTTGTCCTGAACCCATGGCTCCAGGTCCGACGACATGAGCCAGGCCCGACGGCGTGCACCGATGCCGGCCGCAGCTACTCGGGCCGAAGCCTCGAAGCCGTCGTAAGCTGCTCGAGACATGAACTTCGAGCACTCTCGGATCCCCATGGACAAGGCCTTGAAGTGCTGCAAGGGTTCCTTGGAGAGACCAGATGAGAACCCAGCAATCTCCTTTGCCAGTTCCCACAAGTACATGCCCATGTACAGCTGGTAGGTTTGGACATGGCATAACAGCATCGAGCCCTGGTAGCACTTTCTGCCGAGGGCATCCAGGTTCCGGGCCTCCCGGCCGGGAGACACCAAGAAATGCGTCTTTTGGCTTTTCAGCCGTTGGATGGTCGATTCCACAACCATGGAGTTTTGCGGCAGCTGCGCTTTCTAGAACCCAGGACTCTTGCGGACTCGATAAATGGAATCGACTCACTTGCTGAGCATCGGCATCAAGGCTGGGGACTCCCACATGCGGAGTATCAGCCGTTCCAACATCGGAGGCACCGGTACAGTAAGGGCCTCCTTCGGGGGAGAGTCATACTGGAGGGCATCAAGCTCCTCGGCTCGAGGCTCCTCCTCGGCATCCGCAGGGAATGCCAAAGCCTTGGCCATCTCCCTTACGAAGTCCGAGAACCGAGTGTCCTCCGGGGGGGACCTATTCCGAGGCTCCGAACCCGGAGAGTCCGATGCGATACACCGGGTTTGGTAGGTGTCTGGGGAGTCTTCCTCCTCTCTCTCCCATGCCGAGTCCTTCAAGGAAGACTCGATGGGCTCCGGCCTCGAGGGCTTCGAGCCCGACCACCCCGATGCCGAGGGCACCGGTGTCGACGACCTCGGTCCCGAACGGGAGTTCAAGGGGGACCTTGGCCGAGGATCGACTTGAGACCTGATCGACTCGAGGATCGGCTCGGCCTCCGGTGTCGACTTCGACGTCGACGTCCCGGTGGTCGGGGCAGATGGACCGGCGAGACTGGCCATCAGCACCCGCTGCTGCTCCATGAAGGCAGCCATGCTGCTCTCCAGGGCCGCCAACATGAGACCGAGCTCAAAAGGCTCCGCAGCTCTCGGCTCAGGTCCCGACGGCATCAGTCCCGACGCCGGCTCTCCCAGAGGAGAGTCTATGAGGACAACATAAATTACCTTGTCTGACATCTCCGGCTCCTTGCGAGGTTGTTTAGCCGACCGCTCCGACTCCGAGGACCCGGGGCAGCGGTCTGGGCTCCATGGCCTGGAACCTGAGGGCCCAAGCCGATCAGAGACATCCAGCAACACCACCCTCATGAGTTTTTTCTTTTTCCGGTGTTCCCTGGAGGGAGACCCCCACTCAGAAGACACACGACGGTGCTCGGGCTCCAAGTCCCGAGATGTCGAGGCTTCTGATGAGGTCTAGGCCCGGGCGGATGTGGACTCAGGAAAAATCCTGTCACGCTGATGCTGCCTGCTCTTCAGAGATTTCAAAAACATCTTACCACATGGCCCACAGACCACCGGGTCATGGTCAGGGCCGAGGCATCGGAGGCAGCAGTCGTGTGTGTCAGTGAGAGACATCAACTTCTTAGACCGATCACACTTTTTAAACCCACTGGCAACCATCAGGGGAAAAAGAGCCCCTGCGAGGTCAAGCGACCGGGCTGCCAGTGAAAAATAAAAAAAGCATGAACGCTAGTTACGACAGACAAAAACAAAAAATATGACCGGACTCGATACCGGTGTACCGAGCCGAAGGCGGGAAAGGGAACCGGTGTCAAACCGGGAAGCTGAAAGAACTAATTCAACTTTTCTACTTTTTCCACGGTGGAAACAGGACCACGTCCGTTGGGATCCGCGGAAGAAAGAAGACTAAGCAAGATGGCACCCTTGGGCGGGAAGGGGACCGCGCATGCATGATGCAATTCCAAAGGCTTTCTTTGAAAGCTGGGGAATTGCTCTGCACGAAGGCTCCGTCGGCGCTGATGTCACCCGTATGTGAGGACTGACTTCCTACTTGTTCCTGGAGAACTATGAGTACAACTCAGATGTTCTTGAAGGGCCACGCATCCAAAAACAGCAATCACGCATGAACAAGTCGAGCCACTCAAGAACCTTACCTGAAATATCAAGGCAGCCAAAATGCTCTAACACAGCATTGGCCTTTCCACCAAGTCAAATGCTGCCAAAAGGTCCAGTGAAATCAATTATATCGACACACTTTGGTCAAGCCAGCCATAAACGTGATCAAGAAGTGCTATCAGAAGGGTCTCAACTCTGCAGCCCAGGTGAAAGCCGCCCTGGCCACAGTCCAGCAAAGAATTATCCTCCAAGAAACCGCCAACATTCTCAATCAGTTTAGCTATCATGGGCAGATTAGAGATTAGCCAATAATTGCTACAATCATGCAGAACCCCCTAGCTGTTTTGGCTACAGGGGTTACTACTGCCTCTTTCAAGCAAGTGGGCAGAGATCCCTGCACCAAGGAAGCATAAACCAGGTCCCAAAGCCAAGATAACACAGGTGGTGACGCATTTTTTAAAAACTGGATAGGGGCGGGGTCACGTCCCAAGTGAGTCTCACGCAACCCGTGCAGCAACCGCTCCAAAGCTTGGAGACTGAGCATGTCATCTTTTGATGACACCAGTGTACTTAAGTAGCTGTTACTACCTCCCAGCCCCAGTAACCTATTGATAAAGCAGATTAACAGGAGCAAAAAATAAATAGTTAATCATGTAAAACATTCTAACACCTAAAGAAACTGAGCCCCTCTTTTTCCTCCCTCAGGAGGGAAAACCCCTTCCTCCCCCTCCAGACTAAGAGGCCCTACCTGCAGAGAACAGTTCTTCCAGCTCCCCCCCCCCCCAATGCCGATTGCACCTCACACTCCAGTGACCCCTGGGCACTTCCTTCCTCAAGGAAACTCGCTTCAGGACAGGGGTGCTCACAGTCTCTCAACACCACGCTTCGGGGAGGGATCTGGGACTGGACTGGAATTTCTCCAGGAACAGCAATTAGCAGCTAAGTCTAATTCCTTCTTCCTGATCGTCCCTCCAGTCCAGTCCCACACCTCTGGGATGTATCAGAGCAGTCAACTAATGGGAGGGACCTGCACATCCGGCCTGAAGAACTGTAGAACCGAATCAAGCATCCCCTGCCTCCTGGCCATCCAGGCAATAATGCTTGGTGAAGGTATGAAAAGACGACCACGTAACCACCCTAGAGATCTCTACTAACGGGACCAAACTGTACTCCACCCATGAACCGTTTGATAGCTTGTGGAATGCGCCCACAACCCCACCGGCACCATTTTCCTTTTCAAGACATATGCCGATGAAATCGCCTTCCTGATCCACCTGGAAATGGAAGCCTTAACCGCCGACTCACCTCTGCGTGGCCCTCCAAACAGCACAAACAGATGGTCCGACTTCTGACAGGAGGCCGTCCTTCGCAAGTACCGCCAGAAAGCCCTCCTGACATCTAGGCAGTGCAATATCTGGGTGACAGAGCCCCCCTCTACCTTCATCAGTACTGGCAAGGAGACCACTTGGTTCACATGAAATGCTGAAACCACCTTGGGCAGAAAGAATGGTACCGGCCGGAGAACAACCTTCTCTCTGGAGAAAGACAGGAATGGCCTCTGGCACGACAAGGCCTGAAGCTCCGAAATCCTGCGTGCTGAGCAAATTGCCACAAGGAAAACCGTTTTCAGGGTCAGGTCCTTCAGAGAAGCCCGACTCAATGACTGAAAAAGTTCTCCCGAAAGAGTCGTCAGCACGAGATTAAGATCCCAGGGTGGCACCACCACCCTCTGTGGGGGCCGCAGACGGGCCACTGTCTTCAGAAATCTCCACACATCTTGAATCTTTTGCTGATAAAAGGCAATCACCACCAACTGCACCCGCAAGGAACTGGCTGCTAGCCCCATGTAAAAACCCCAAGATATCCGGGATGGAAGCAGTGGATGGTCACATCTGCCTTTCTCCACACCATGATTCAAAGATGCGCCATATGTGGATATACACAAGGCATGTAGACCTTCTCCAGTCTTGTAGCAAGGTTGCTATCACTGAGGCCGAATATCCTATCTTCCTCAGCCTCGCCCTTTCAAGAGTCATGTCGTAAGAGAGAATTGATCCACCTAGGGCATGCAGAGCGTCCCCTGCATTAGAAGGTCCTCCCAAACTGGAAGGTACCACGGCCGGGCTGCTAATAGCTGGACCAGGTGTGCATACCATGGGCGCCGTGGCCAATCTGGTGTCACCAGGATCACTAACCCCCGGTGTACCTCTATCTGCTGTACTACACGGCCTATGAGCCCCCATGGGGGAAATACATAGAGAAGCCCCTCTTTGTGCCATCTCTGCACTACATCCAGGCCCTCAGACATCCTTTCTCTTCTTCTGCTGAAAAACCGACCCGCCTTGGCCGACTCAAACGTTGCCATTAGATCCATGGCCGATTCGCCCCAACGCTGCACCACCTGTTCGAACACCTTTTGGTTGAGGCACCATTCCCCAGGATTAACGCACACCCGACTGAGTTAGTCCGCCATCACATTGTCGACTCCTGCAACATGCACTGCCAACAATGCCTGGAGATGGCTCTCTGCCTAGCCGAACAGGATCTCAGCCTCTTCCTCCAGCGCCAGGCTGCCTCTACCCCTTTGATGGTTGATGTAAGCCACCGTGGTCACATTGTCTGAGAAGATGCGGACTGCCTTTCCACACAAATCCGCTTCAAAGCTGTGGAGCGCCAGAACCACTGATCTAATCTCGAGCCTGTTGATTGTCCAAAGAAACTCCCGCGGACTCCACTGTCCATGGGCAAAGCGCCCTTCACAGTGGGCTGTCCAGCCTGACAGACTAATCAATGGGATCCACCCTGGGGACTTGAAGGGCATGCCCCCTCCAAGCTCCCTGGGCATAGTCACCAGCTAATATCTCTTTTGGTGCTCCACGGGCAAGGGAGTACCTTCGACAAGGGTTAACTGGTGGGACCACCACCACAGCAGGGCTGTCTGCAGCAGCCGCATATGTGCCCTTGCCCATGGGACCAGCTCGAGCGTGGCCACCATGGTCCCTAAGACCTGCAAATAATGCCATGCTGAAGGCCTTGCCATCCCCATGAAGTGCCGTATCAATTGTCGTAGTCCCTGTGCCCGTGACTCCAGCAAGAAGACTCTGCCCACTCTGGTGTTGAAGCGTGCTCCTAAGTACTCCAGCTCCTGTGTTGGGTGTAACTGACTCTTGGCCAGATTGACCACCCAACCAAGGCTTTGGAAGAACTTCACCACCCACGCTGTTGCTCTTTCGCTTTCTTCTCTGGACTTTGCTCATATCAGCCAATCGTCGAGGTATGGGTGCACCAGAACACTTTCTTTGCAGAGCACTGCCGCCACTACCACCATCAACTTGGTGAAGGTACGAGGTGCCGTCGCCAGCCTGAAGGGCAATACTTGAAACAGAAAATGACCCATAGGCACCGCGAATCAGAGGTTGATATTTCTGCCGAATACGAATGTGCAAGTACACTTCCGTGAGATCGAGAGATGTCAAGAACTCTCTGCTTCTTACTGCCACTATGGTGGATCTCAGCATCTCCATATGAAAATGCGGCATGCGCAGACAGTGGTTGATGCCCTTGAAGTCAAGAATTGAGCAAAAGGAACCTTCCTTTTTGGGCACCACAAAAAAAATGGAGTATCGACTGCAGCCGTACTGGTCTCGTGGTACCGGTTCCATGGGCCGTGGCTGCAGGAGACAAGACAAGATCATTGCTACAGTCACCACTTTGGCTTGTACTTTGCAGGGGGACTGAATGAAGAATTGGCTCACTGGACGAAGCCACTCGAGGGCATAGCCCTCTCTGACGACCTCCAGGACCCATTGGTCAGATGTGATTTGGGTCCAGGCAGGGTAAAATTCCAGTAGCCAACCTCCCATGGGTAATACCCTCCCTTGGCCCCCCTCGCTTCACTGTCCCTTTTTGAGTCCCGAGGTTGAGGCATCCATAAAGTCCCTACCTGCTCCTTGGAAACCTCAAAACCCCTCCCCATGGAGGAGAACCTACCCCTCTGGCCCGGGCTAAAACGGGTTCGAAAATGCTTGAAGTCTCTCGCTTGGCCTCATGACGAAGGAATATTGCAGGCTTGCTGTGTGGTTTATCCTCAGGCAACCGGCTGCCCTTAAATTCACCCAAGTCCTTGACCAACTTCCAAGTCTTCCCAAAAGAGAAGTTTGCCCTTGAAGGGTAGTTTGCTGAAGCGTGCCTTGGAGGAACTATCAGCCGCCCAGTTACGGAGCCATAAGAAGCGGCGGGCTGCCACCAGTGAAGTCATACTCTTGGAGAGGCCCCTGATGAGATCATAATGGGTGTCCGCCAGATAGGCCACCCCCGACTCCAGCTTGGTTGCTTCCTCGGACAAGTGCAACTTCGACCTTCCTTGTTGAAGCCTCTGTGACCAACGGAGGCAGGCCCTCGCCACCCATGCCCCGCAAATCGAAGCCTGCAGGGAGAGGGCATTTATTATCAAAAGCCTGCTTCAACAAGGTGTCCAACTTCCTGTCCTGGGCGTCTTTGAGAGCTGAACTACCTTCTACCGGGATCGTGGTTGTCTTAGTAACCGCCGAAACCGCCGCGTCCACCTTAGGCGAACAAAGCAGCTTGCGTTCTTGCTCTGGAATCGGTTAAAGGCGCGATAAGGCACACACTCCCCTGAGGTTGGCTTCCGGTAGGTCCCATTCCTCCTGGATCATCTACCAGACCACTCTGTATACCGGGAATACTTTCTGCGCTTTCTGTACTGCCTGGAACAGAGGATCCTCCAGCATATCATCTTCTGCGGGTTGGCTAATGGGCATATTTAGGACCTTCAATGCTTCCGCAATGAGTACCAGGGAGCTCCTCCTTGAGGAACACCTGAACAATTCGGGATTGGTCTTCCTGCTCTGGAATCTATCCTTCTTCCAGCTCCTCTTGCATGTCCATTCTGTATCCAGGTCCTCACCCTCTAGACCCTCAGACAAAGGCGATTGTTGCCACTCTTCGGGGCCTCTAGCCCTCTTAGCTGCAACCGCCACCGCCTGGTTCTCCCTTCGCCCGCCATCCTTTTGAGCTCTCGAACTGACGGTGAAGCGCCACTCAACAAGCCCTGCTGTTGTAAGCAGAAAGCCTTGTGCAGAAGCAATACAAACTCTGATGAGAAATCCCCTGGGAGCCCAGTTGCTCCCAGGGGCTGAGGGGTGGAGGGTCCGGGGACAGCTGAGGAACTGAGGATTGGTTCAGGCAAAATAAATTAAAAAAATATTATTCAGATTGCACCTACAAACCTTTGTGCTATAAAAAGAAGCACCAGCCACTGCTATGCTCTGAAGTGTGGTATAAAATATGTATGGAAGTTTGTCTATGTAAAAATGTAGGGAAATGGATTTACAGTATATAGCTATTGTAGTGTTCTGCACAGGAGTTCGACTTTAATATTTATCATACAACTTGCTAGATAACCAAACCATAAGTCAATTGTGGAGGTTTACAATACAGCTGAAGGCTCAAAAATATGCAAAATATTTAGGGGGCCCTCCTATCCTGCCTTGTCCTGCAGGCCCTGCTCCAGAGAGTTTGCCTCTTGCGTGCAGCCCACACACATGCCTGTCTCTGAGACCATCCCCTGGCGGGACCCGCACACCAGACACTGAGGTCTGGACGGCATGGCGCCAAACAGAAGGTATGGGCTCTCTAGACCAGCTCCTGTCCTCCTAAATGCACCCAGCAGGTGCAAGAGTATTTGCCATGCCCCCCGGGACCAAGGCACTCCTGGCAATAAGAGAAGGGACACAGGCTTTCCCTTATAAAAACCTAAGCCAAGACCCAAAAAAGGAGGGAAACCTCCCTCGACTGAACTGCCTGATAAAATAACTAAAATAAAGGAAAATAAAGTCAAGTAAAACAAAGTAAAATAAAATAAAATAAAGGAGAGCCCTCTGCAGCACTCACACCGAAGACAGGTCTGTAACCTGCTGCTGTTTCACAGGCGCTCAAGGACACCCCATCCGGCGGCAGAGGAAACTAGTGCACAGGCCTGGGACTGCAAAAGCGCGCCAATCTTTCCAGTGCTGCTGCAGTCCCACACACGCGGAGGTAGGCCTCAGAATGCCATTGCAATCCCCGCAGCCCCCACCATGTCAGCTATTTCCCCCTTTGTCTGCGCTCTTACCTTGAGCTGACCACATCACTGCTTTACTTCTTCTGCTACTGCTTTACTTCTACTGCTCAGCCTGCACTTTGGCTTCGGTGCTGAGGGGAGGGGTGATCCGGTCTGCCGGTCTGTGGCTCTCTGATCCCATGGCGGTTCCTCACCCGCTGACAGGTTCGGGAGCCGCTAGAAGACTCGGGCTGTGGGAGGCCTCCCCAAAAAGGCAAACAACACACCCCTGGGTGATGAAGAAAGGGAGGCCTCCACTCCACCTGCCCTGTTATCTGCCTGAAGAGTCCTTTAGTGTTGCTTGCCTTTGTTGTTTTTTTGGGGGTTTTTAAACTTCTTACAATACATCCTCCTCCAACAATACTAACAATTTACCACTCAATATGCCACACAAATATCATAATCCCTTCCATTCATAATACTTATCACTTGTAAATAGCCAAGAAATACAGTTCCCATTATACCTTTTTCTTAAGAGTATACTGGGATGTACATAGTTCTAGATTCATCTAGTATGTATATAGTTTGTTTTACTTAATTAGTTCTTTAGTTCCAGTTATGTTATTATGCTGTTCAATGTTCTATGTAAACCGCCCCTGATCGCTGGAAGGAGCGGTATGAAAGAGCTGTTCAATAAAATAAAATAAATAAATAAAATAAAAGCTGTAGACAGGCAAATAAAAATCCTTAAAGCACTAACTAAACTTATCCTATGCTCCTTAGTTGTCCCTCAGTGAGTCCAGCACCCTGGCTCATGACCTCCTCCAGCTGCTTAGAGACTGAACATACTGTGGCTGGTACGTGGTGCCAGCTACTTAAGTACACCGATGTCATCAAAAGATGACATGCTCAGTCTCCAAGCTGCTGGAAGAGGCACACTCCCAGAGGTGCGGGACTGGACTGAAGGGACGATCAGGAATTTCTGAAATTCCTCCTATCCCTTTATATAAGACTGTAGCTGGTTTCCTGTCCATCCCCTAGTTGCCATCATAAAGAAAAAGGTATTGCTGCTCTCCTGGGTTCTTGAGATCTATATGCATTCATCCTATTATGATGAAGGCATCTTCTGATTTGGTAAGGTAAGAAACTTGTCTAGCTATGGGATTTGCAGCTCTGTTTTCTACACCATCCTATTTACTAAGTATATAAAGCCTATCACAGATCTGTCATGCTTTGATTTTCATGTGCGTGCCTCAGCAACTGTTAACACCGATGGATGTTCCATGCACCCTCCAGCAAGGACTATTGTTGCATTGTTGCCCTGCAGTTAGAGCTGGCCCAAGAGTTTCTGCTGCCCTAGGTAGGCCCACCCGCCACCCCCCCTCCCCCCCCAGGATAGCCCTGGTCCTACCCTCTCGCACCCAGCATCTCTCATCTTCTTTTCCTTTCCCTTCTCCCTCACCTGGGGGGAGGGGGGCAACACCCAACCCTTCCACCATTCTTCAAAGGGGCAACAGAGCAAACCACTTAGGCATCATAGTGCGGTCTTGAAGCACTCGTGCATGTGAGCACATTCATGGCTTGCCGCTCCTGCACCCTCTGATGCACCCAGACTTCTCCAAGCACTACATCACACTTGCCTGATAGCCCCCCACTCCCAACCCCATCCAGGATAACAGCTGATGCCTAGAGGATGGAGCAGAAGCAATCTCCCTTTGTGCCTGCTCTGTTGTTATCCAGGTTCAAAATGACAGATCCCAAGCTTAGCAGTAACGCCAGAGTACCACAGCTAAGCTGTCAGTATTCGCTGGGTCACCAACCACCACAGTAAAAGTATCTGAAAAATCCATAAAGAAAATGGCAAGAATTCTGCTTTTCACCTTAGTGGAAACACTTGCAAAAAACCAAGGGCAGGATATTCAGCGGTGAGGCTAACGCGGTCTCAGAAGCTAGTGGTTGCCACTGAAATGTAAACCGGGATACTCAATGCCAGGGGTCGTATCTGGCCACTGGCACTGACTATCCGGGTCAGCCGGATTGCGAAGAAGCTAACCGGGCAGCCGCTGTCAGGTTAACTTCTGTAAGAATGTGCTTAACGTTTGCCACTTTGCAATAACTGGGCAACGGCTCAATTCTGCCTCTGCCTGGTTATCATTGGGTGCCGCCCCATGAAGGCCCCCGATGCTACCCGTGTTACTGCCACTGGTACCACATTAATCACTTTGAATATCCTCCCTAGCTCTTTTATGAAATTTGTCACCACAGAACAGAATCAGAACATTTTGGAAGAAACATGCAAAGAAAAGGCAAAAATCTGCCCTTTTGTATATATGCCTTCACTCCCTTCCTTAAAAAAGCTGCAGATTGCTAACATTTGATTCATTACACTCTTTGTGCAGAAATTATCCCAAGAAAGTCTATGGCAGATAGATTTATGAGTCTGGGAATGTGTGCGCAATATTTGCAAAACAAATCAAAATAAAGGATATTTAGGGCCTGGTATTCAAAGGTATTTACATGGTTTACAGTCCAGTAAACCGTGTAAATGCCTTAAACGGCATTCACACAGTTAGTGCCGTCAGATATCCCCACCTATGTCCTCTACGTGCTCCAATGCTATCCGGTTGGCACTGGGGCGTGTTGGAGGTGTTCCGGGGCGGAGCAGGGGCGGAGAATGGCAGTAACCAGGTAGCGGCAATATTGGACCGCTACACAGTTAGCGCTCCACAGCTAAAACTAGGCGAGCTTTTGGCCATGGATGCTACCTGGTTAGGCTGCGCAGCTGTTTCCCCATGGCGCCCAAACCGGATATTCAATGTCGTCAGTGCATCATTGACTATTCCGGGGTTAAGGGTGAGCGGGCAGGGCTATGTGCCAACGTGGTGCATAGCTCGCCCAACTCAATATCGGGCCCTTATTTTGAAGATATAATTAATAGCTCACAGGAGCCACTTTAGGCTCAAAAATGATGACTAGGAACAGTTATCAATTCTGGCCTGTGAACCATTCAGTTTACTGGTGTTAAAGGGTAATTTGATAAATAATTACTAGCAAAAGAAAAAAAAAGCAATATCTGAAAATCAAGATATAAATGTATTTCCTCCCATTTAACTTCCAAATTTAAAGCATGGAAGTATTTTCTAAGGTATGCAGGTTTTTTTTTATTTTGTTTCATTTCTTGAGAACAAAAGAGACCAAGGCCCATTGAGCCCAACATCCAGTTTCTCACAGTGGCTAGTCCAGGTCATAAGTACCTAGCATCAAGGCCATCCCAAGGGTTGTGCGGCCGCATAGGAACCAAGCACAGAAAGGGGAACTGATACCATTACTGGGCTTCCAGGAAGCTAAAAAAGAGTGAGTTACTGCACACGGCTGGGTGGATGGGAGGGCACCAAATTTGTTAGTTGCACAGGGCGCATTTTTAGCTTGGCACAGTCCTGCCTAGCATATCCTAAAAGAAGAACAATTTCTCAAGCTCAATGTGCTAGACTTCAGGAAGATGGCCAAGTGCCTGAAGGAAGAGTTGGCAGGGTGGGAAGAGGTAAGGGAAGTGGAATTGCAGTGGACTAAACTAAAGGAAGCAATAAAAGGAGCAACAGAGAGGGAGGAGTAGCCTAGTGGTTTGGGCAAGGTACTTCAGGCTGGAAGGTCAGGGGTTCAAATCCCACTAGAGGACAGCAACCTTGGGCCGGAAGGACTGGGGTTTCTAGTCCCACAGGTGCTCCTTGTGGTCTTGGGCAAGCCACTTAACCCCTCCATTGCCCATGATCCCTGTAAGTATTAGTGTGTGTGTCTCATATCCCCGCGTGTTAAATGTATCCCCCACTTGTGTTGTGACCGCTTTGATTGAAGGATAAGGCGGTATACAAAACTGTCTAAATAAATAAATAAAATAAATATGTAAGGAAAGTAAATAAGAACAAGAGGAAAAGGAAACCTATTTGGTTTTCTAAAGGAGTGGCTGCACAAATAAAAGCAAAAAACACAGCTTTCACAAAATTCAGACATTCGCAAACAGAGGAACACTGAAAAGAATACAGGATAAAACTAAAAGAGACAAAAAGAGATATAAGGATAGCAAAAGCAAAGGCAGAAGAAAAGATGGCTAAAGATCTAAAGTGTGGTGATAAAACTTTTTTCAGGTATATTTGGGAGAAGAGGAAGATCAGAGGTGGAATTATAGGCTCAAAAGTGCAGAGAACAGATTTGTGGAAACTGACGTTGAAAAGCGAAAATGCTAAACAAATACTTCTGTTGTGTTTTTACTAAAGAAAATCCTAGAGAAGGATCACCTGTGATTGACAAATATACAAATGGAAATTGAGTAGATACTACACCATTCACAGAAGATGAAGTGTTTGAACAGCTTGCAAAACTGAAAGTGGACAAAGCCATGGGACCGGATGTGATACATCCCAGGATACTGAAAGAACTCAGAGAAGTTCTTGCAGGGCCTTTAAAGGATGTTTTCAATAGATCCTTGGAGACAGGAGAAGTTCCACAGGACTGGAAAAGGGTCAATGTGGTACCTCTTCACAAAAGTAGTAATAGGGAAGAAGTGGCAAACTACAGGCCAGTAAGCCTTAACTTGGTGGTGGGAAAAGTAATGGAAGCGCTCCTGAAAGAGAGAATAGTAGACTTTCTCGAACCCAACAGGTTTCATGATCCAAGGCAACATGGTTTTACCAAAGGACGAACATGCCAAACAAATCTGATTGAGTTCTTTGACTGGGTGACCAGAGAACTAGATCAAGGGCATGTGATAGATGTAATCTACCTAGATTTCAGCAAAGCCTTTGATACTGTTCCTCATAGGAGGCTTATCAATAAACTGACCAGCCTGGGGATTGGTCCCAAGGTGGTGGACTGGATCAGAAATTGATTGACTGACAGACGACAGAAGGTGAAGGTAAACGGAATTCACTCAAATGTAAAGAAGGTGATTAGTGGCATGTCCCAGAGATCTGTCCTGGGGCTGGTACTGTTCAATGTATTTGTGAGTGATATTGCTGAAGGACTGAATGGAAAAGTCTGTCTTTTGGCAGATGATACGAAAATTTGCAACAATGTGGACTCCCCTGAATGAGTGGATAACATGAGGAAAGATCTGCAAAAGCTGGAAGAATGGTCTAATACTTGGCATTTAAGATTTAACATGAAGAAGTGCAGTGTCATGCACTTGGGATGAAGAAATCCAAGGGAATTGTATGAGATAGTGGGCAATAGGTTAGTGTGCATGGACCAGGAGAAGGACCTTGGAGTCACTGTTTCTGAGGATCTCAAAGTGACGAAACAGTGTGGCAAGGCGGTGGCCAAAGCCAGAAGGATGCTGGTTTGAATGCAGAGAGGAATTACCAGCAGAAAGGAGGAGGTACTATTGCCACTGTACAAGTCGCTGGTGAGACCTCACTTGGAATATTGTGTTCAGTTTTGGAGATCATATCTCGCAAAGGATATAAAAAGACTGGAAATGGTTCAGAGGAAGGCGACCAAAATGACCTAGATCAGGAACCAATGCAAGTGGAATTGGTAGAATCTCTTTCAGATGAGGAAATGGATTGTAGTTATTGTACCACTGGAAGCTTGGAATCCTTGCATAGCATGTGAGCAGTAAACTGGTGGAATAGGAAATGTTTGTGTTTGTATCACCTCTATGAAGAGAACAGTTGTTGCTTTGAACCTGAGTTTTACTTTTTCTAACCTGATGTAAGGACCTTTCTTTTGTTATTTTGGGACTGATCTTTTGAACCTTTGCAAGACAAGGGAAATAAAGCCTTATTTTCCCTCCACTTGGAAACCTGTGTTCTTTGGGTATTGGGTAATAAGGACGCTACCAAGGCTATACATCCCTGGGCCCTGAAAAATAAGTACCAATCCCAACCTTATCTTTATTTGTGTCCAACCTACCTTGGCGCCCATTAGCCACCAGGGTGGCGTCGCGACACTATACGTGAATCTGCATGCAACATGGCCTTTAAAATATTAGCTCCCCTTCTCTGGACGCGGGCAGCATTAAACAGTGAGTAAGACAGATTAATGATGGACATATAGTGAGTAGGGAAACGATTATTTTACCGTCCATTAGACGTAATATTGTTTTAAATTTAGGCCATAATGATCAAGCAGCAGAAAACTATGCAGAGGGTTGGTGCTTTGAAATTGTTTTATTTCTCGCTTAACAGATCCTCCTGAAGAAACTCCAAAAGGAGTGAAACGCTCACAAGAGGCGCCAAGGGAGGCGTAGAGAAAGATTAAGATCATGCTCTCATAAAAGCAGAAAACGATCAAGCAAAGTGTGAGAACCACTAAGATACAGTGGATAAAGATAAGCTGGTTTCATAGCTTTTATGCCTGCTCAATAGCATTTTGAAAACACAGAGGTGGTGGAATACTGGTGATATTATAGTAAGAAAAAGCTGCTTCACATCAAAAAAGAAAAGATTCCCAGTAGTCATTGATGCAATTTCAAGCGCGATTTGTTTCTTCTCACTTAAATAGTGGTCAAGAGCGCTGCACTGGTCTGAGACTACAAATGGGAAAGGAAGTAAATACATAAATAGTTTATTAATACAAAGTACATAGGAAATATTGCTGGTAATCCAAATAGCTGCATGTTAGAGTGGAGTAATTTATCATTATTTTTATAACAGTTTCATACTCCAAAAAGACCACAATTAATTTTTGGAACAAAACCTGGGCAGTTGGTGATTCAGGGGACTGGCAAAGAGATCAATGGATGGAAGTCCCCATTTCTGGAAAATATTTTGAACCACTAACGGGTGCAGCTGCCACTCGTGGGGCTGCAGAATTCTGCTTAATCTGTCTGCCAGAAAGTTCTCCTGGCCAGGAAGATAAACAGCCCTCAGCAACATCTGGTGCCTGAGGGCAAAAGAGCAAAGAGCCTGTGCTTCCAGGCATAGAGGCCTGGATCCAGTGCCGCCCTGTTTGTTCACATAGAACATGGCTACCTGATTGTCCGTCTGAACTAGAACAGACTGGTGAGCCAAAGTGTGAGAAAAAGCCTTGAGGACTAAGCAAATAGCCCGCAGTTCTAGTAGGTTGATCTGTTGCGTGGCTTCCCATGGGGACCAGAGGCCTTGAGTGCAGCTCTCCTGACAGTGTGCACCCCAGCCCTGTAAGGAGGCATCTGTTGTCAACATCACTGTGGGGACAGGCACCTGAAATGGCACCCCCTGAAGCAAGTTGGGGGGATGTAGCCACCACTGAAGGGAAGTCAGGAATGGCTTGGACACCCTGACTTTGTCTGCTAGGTTCCCAGTGGCTTGCTGCTACTGAGTTCTGAGGCACCACTGTACAGGCCTCATGTGGAGGCGGGCATTGGGGGTCACATGTACAGTCGATGCCATATGTCCTAGGAGCTGCAGACAGAGCCTGGCAAGAACCCTTGGCAGGCTGAGAAACCTGGATGCCAACTCCATGAGCCTTTGAGCTCTGTCCTCTGGCAAGTAAGCCCTTGCTTGCCGAGAGTCCAGCCGTGCTCCTATGAACTCTAGGTTCTTGGAGGGGAGCAAAGTGGACTTTGCGAAGTTTATGGCAAAGCCTAGGTCTTGAAGGAGTGATACAGTCCTGAAGGTGGCCTGCCTGGCCTCCTGGTAAGTCTGACCCCAGATGAGCCAGTCGTCTAGATAGGGGAAGACAAAAACACCTTGAGTCCTCAAGTAGGCCGCCACCACAGCCAGGCACTTTGTAAAGACTCGTGGGGCGGAAGTTAGGCCAAAAGGCAGCACTCTGTACTGGTAATGGTTTCCTCCCACCATGAACCTGAGGTACTTTCTGTGGTCTGGATGAATGAGGATGTGAGTGTATGCATCCTTTAGATCTAAGGAGCATAGCCAATCTCCCTGCTGGAGGTAGGGCAGAAGTGTTCCAAGAGTAAGCATCTTGAACTTCTCTTTCTCCAAGAACTTGTTGAGGTTCCTGAGGTCTAGGATAGGCCGTAGGCCTCCGGTTCTCTTTGGCACCAGAAAGTACCTGGAGTAGAAACCGTGCCCCTGTAGGCGAGGAGGTACAGGCTCCACTGCCTTGTCCAGAAGCAGACTCTGAAGTTCTTGGAGGAGGAGGTTTGTGTGCAGGAGAGGCCTCAGAGGCTCTCCTGGGAAGTAGACAGGAGGTAACTGCTGGAAATGAAGCATATAGCCCTTGTGGACTATGCTTAATACCCAAGCATCCCCTGTAATGGGTGGCCACCTGTGGGCAAACAGGGCTAAGCGACCTGCTGTGTAGGATTGGGGCAGCAGAGGCGGAGAGGCTATGCTGTGGGAGTCAAAAACCCCCTCCCTGCTGGGTAGGAGCAGGAGCCGGAGGCTTGGGGGTCTTCTGCCTATGGGGCCCATGTCCCTGCCCCTTGGCCTGCTGCCCCTGTTGGGGAGCTGGGGAGGCCTTGTACTGAGGGAAAGGTTTGTAGGCAGCCGCCTTCCTCGGGTAAAAGGGCTTTTTACCCGAGCCCTTCTTTTTGTGCGAAGGTGCAGAAGTCTTTCTGGACAGCCTTGTCCTGGTCAGGTGCTCGGTTTCGAGCTCAGCCGCCTTATCGGCCATGGGCTTGCCAAAAAGGTTTTCACCTCGGCAAGGGACATCGACCAACTTGTCCTGCACCCAGGGTTCGAGGTCCGATGACTGCAGCCATGCCTTGCGTCGGGCTCCGATGCCAGCTGCCGCCACACGAGCCAAAGCCTCGAAGCCATTGTAGGCCACTCAGGACATGAACTTAGAACAGTCCCGGATTCCTGAGGACAAAGTCTGGAACCTCTGCAAAGGTTCCCCAGAGAGGCCAGCAGAGAACCCGGCAAGCTCTTTTGCCAGGTCTCGTAAGTACATGCCCATGTACAGCTGGTAGAACTGGACACAGCAAGCAAGCATCGAGCCCTGGAAGCACTTTCTGCAGAAAGCATCCAGGTTCCGGGCCTCCCTGCCGGGGGGCACCGCAGAGTGCATCTTCTGGCTCTTCAGACGATGCATGGCCGATTCCACCACCATGGAATGGTGTGGCAACTGTGCCTTCTGGAAGCCAGGGCTATTACAGAGTCGATAGATGGAATCGACCCGCTTGCTCAAGACTGGCGCCGAGGACGGTGCCTCCCACATCCGGAAGAGGAGCCGTTCCAGCATCGGAGGAACCGGCACAGTAAAGGCCTCCTTCGGAGGAGAGTCATACTGGAGGGCCTCGAGCTCCTCGGCTCGAGGCTTCTCCTCGGGATCCGCAGAAATCGCCAATGCCTTGGCCATGTCCCGCATGAACTCCGAGAACCGGGTGTCCTCAGGGGGCACCTACTCTGGGGTTCGGACTGCAGTGAGTCCGAAGGGATGCACCGAGTCTGGAAGGTGTCGGGGGACTCCTCGTCCTCCGTCTCCCACGCTGACTCATCCGAAGAGGAGTCGAGGGGCTCCGACCGCACAGGTCGAGGTGGCACCCGCCCCGACGCCGAAGGCACCAGCGTCGACACCCTCGGTTCCGAGCGGGAGGTCGAGGGGGACCGTGACCGAGGACGACTTCAAGCCTTCATGGTCTCGAGTATTGGCTCGGTTTCGAGGGTCGACTTACAGGTGGTCGGGGCAGATGCACCAACGAGGCTGGCCATCAGTACCCGCTGCTGATCCATGAAGGCAGACAATCTGCACTCCAAGGCTGTCAGCCTGATTCCAAGCTCAGGAGACTCAGCAGCCACCGACTTGGGCCCCAGCGGCACCAGGCCCAACATCGGCTCCCTCGGAAGAGAGTCCACGAGGACTACAGGACTTACGTGTCCGACGGTCTCCGGCTCCACACGAGGTACTTTGGACGGCTTCTCCTGTTCCAAAGGCCCGGGACGGCGGTCGGGGGTCTTAGACCTGGCCCTCAAGGAACCAGGGACCTCTTCCAACACCGCCCTCACAAGCCGCTTCTTCCTCTTGCATTCCCGGTCGGGGGACCCCCTGTCCGAGGAACCCCGGCGATGCTCGGGATCAGACTCCTGAGACATCGAGGCCTCAGATGAGGTCCGGGCCCGGCCAGAGGCAGAATCTGAGAAAATCCTTTCCTTCTGGTGCTGACGGCTTCAAAGTGCCTTGGTGGACATTTTGCCACATGGGCCACAGATCATTGGATCATGATCTGGGCCGAGGCACCGAAGGCAGCAGTCATGTGTGTCGGTGAGAGACATTAGTTTCTTGCACCGATCACACTTCTTGAAACCGCTGGAAGCCATCGGGGAAAAAAGGGCCCCTGCGAGGTCAAAGGACCGGCCTTCCAGGGAAAAACATGCTCCAGGATTTAAGACTGCAAAAGGGAATCGGGGGCGTTCCAAGATGGCGATTGTAACCCTCACCGAGTGAACACGTTTTTGCTTCATGGGGAAAAAGCGAAAAGGGAAGGCTGGGCAGGAGCCTTCACAGCCCCAGCTTACCTCGACGCCCATTGCTGTTTTGGGTCCTTTGGATGCCTTTGTATCTCGTGCTCCTCGGGGTCCAGCTGTTACAGGTGGAGACGACCGGCTGGTCGATTTACCGAAGTCGGAGAGCTCGGTATCGGCCTCGGTGTCATCTTTCTCCCCTGGTGTGAGTCCAGCGCCGAAGGTTCCTCGACCTAGCCTGTTGCCGGAAGGCTTCCTGGAGGTGTCCCCCCCAAGTGAATCGGGTGAGGGGATTTCCTTGCGAGGCCCAGGGAAAGGTGTGTCGCAGGAGCCTGGAAGTGAGGCCAGTGGAGCCTCCTGTTCTTTGCCAACTAAGTTTTCGGTTGTTGGAGGTGTATGCGCAGGGGAAGATTTTTCTTCTACACGCTTGGAGCTTTTGCAGTCTGTTCGGCGGATGGAGAGTGCTCCGACTGTTGCCCCGGATGGAACTTTCGTTCTTCAGCGTCCTGAGACTTTTACTTTGGAGTCAATATGGAATGCAGTTGTCTCTCTTGGTGAAGTATTGCTGCCGCAGATTACATCTGTATCAACGAAAGTTAATATGACTTCGGGGACAGTAGCGGATTTGGAGGAGAGGGTCTCTAATCTTTCTGTGGTGTTAGAAGAAGAACGGCAGAAAGTAAAACTTTTGGAAGATTATGTAGATATTTCTCAAAAGAAGGATTTGGTTGTGTGTTCTAAGTTGGAACAATTAGAAAATTTCTCGCGTAGTAATAATCTTCGTGTTATTAACTTTCCTAGAGTAATATCGGTATCTCCTAGGGATATGTTTAAAGAGTATCTTTCTGATGTTATGGGGGTTTCCTCTAACCTTATGCCACCTTTGGTGAATGCCTATTACATTTCTAAGGCTAAGCGTACCCCTGTGGTGGGGAACTTAGGGGATGGTAATGTACAAGGTGATTTCCTTAATGTCACAGATTTGATTGAAAATTCTGGTTTACAGTCCCAAGACCCCTCAACTTTGCTAGTAACATTTGCATTAACATCTGATAAAGAGTGGATTTTGAAACTTTTCTTTAAGAGGAGGAAGATTCTATTCCGGGGCTTAGTGGTACGTATTTACCCTGATCTTTCTAGGGAGACTCAAAAGCGTCGTAGAGAATTTTTACTTTTACGACCTGGTGTTTTGCAATTGGGGGGGTTATTTTTTCTTAAACATCCTTGTAAATGCTTGATTAAGTATCGTTCAGTTTCTTATGTTTTTTTTGACCCTGCCCAATTGGTTACTTTCATTAGTTCCAGACGTTTGGAAGCTCCCCCTGCCCCCTCGTAGTGCTCATGTTTAGTGGTAGGCTGGATATGTGGTTATGATCTTTTCTTTGAACTTCGATGTTAATTTTTTTTTGCTGTGATGCTCCCACTTTCTTTTGTGGACTAGAGAGGGTATACACTCTTTTTTTGCTTTTATTATTTCTCTTATATGAACATTTTGTATAGTGAAATGTGATTTTCTTGGTGTAACCCTGTTTCTTGAGTAAGGCTTGTTTAAGCATCTTCTCTAAAGTATTGTAAATTGCATAAATAAATAAATAAAAAAAAAAAAAAAAAAAAAGACTGCAAAAGATTGCTTAAGTGTGATGCTCAGTGTCAACGTCAGTGGAGACTTTAAGCTTAAGCCTTTAGTAATATACGAGGGGGTACCCAAAAAAAACAGGAATAACCTTGCCGTGGGCGGAGCTTGTGTAGTACATACTTCTGCCGCTAGGCGTGTATAGTGCAACTCATTGTCAGTTCAGTGCCGCCTGTGTTGTCGACCTGGCTTGTTCTGTTCATCTGCAGTGATTGTTTTTGCTAGCGCTGTTTTGTTCTTGTTTCTTTTTTTATGATGACAAGTTTAAGTGAACAACGTGCAGCTGTGAAATTTTTGTTTTCTACTCGGTAAAAATGCTGCTGAAACTGTTTTAATGTTGAAAACAGCTTATCAAGATGACGCTATGGGAAAAAGTCAAGTGTACCAGTGGTTTGCTCGGTTTAAAAATGGCGACATGTCGATTGATGACAAACCTCGTTCTGGGCGTCCATCAACTGCCCGAATCGACGAAAATATTGAAAAAATTAGAGCGCTTGTGCTCACAGACCGTCGACAGACAATTGATCAACTGTCAGAGATTAGTGGGTTATCTTGGAGCTCGGTTCAGCGAATTTTAACGGAAGATTTGGGAATGAAAAGGGTTGCTGCCAAGTTTGTTCCTCGGGTTCTGACTGACAATCAAAAGGAACATCGAGTTGAAACATGTCGTGTTTTGAAACAACAGCTTGAAACTGATCCAGATTTTCTGTCAAAGGTCATTACAGGTGATGAGTCATGGTGCTATGGTTACGACCCAGAAACAAAGCAACAGTCAAGCCAATGGAAGACGTCATCGTCACCCCGTCCAAAAAAATGTCGTCAAGTCAAATCAAACATCAAAACAATGCTGATTTGCTTTTTTGATGCCAAGGGGGTAGTTCATTCAGAGTTTGTTCCCCCAGGTCAGACCGTCAATCAAACCTTTTATTTGGAAGTTTTAAGAAGATTGCGCAACAGTGTTCGTCAAAAAAGACCCGATTTGTGGCAGACAGGAGACTGGTTCTTCCACCACGACAATGCACCTGCACACACAGCTATCTCTGTTAGATAGTTTTTGGCTAAAAATGGCATGGTTCCGCTGCCCCACGCACCTTACTCGCCTGACCTGGCTCCGTGCGACTTTTTCTTATTTCCACGCATGAAAAGGGGCATGAAAGGACACCGATTTGACAACATTGAAGAAGTCAAGAAAAGAAGGAGGGAGGAGCTATCAGCCGTTTCTAAAGATGACTACAAAAAATGTTTCGAACAGTGGAAGCACCGGTGGGACAAATGTATCAGTTGTAATGGAGAGTATTTTGAAGGGGATAAGGTTGTTTTGTAAAGAATTTGAAATAAATAGCTTTTAAAAAATAATTCCTGTTTTTTTTGGGTACCCCCTCGTATCACTCTACCAACCCGTGAGCAATAATTCACAAGCGGCAACCTTCCGACATCCACTTCCACGAGCAATCTTCAGGTCTTTTTTTCAAGGTAAAGTGCCATATTTATTATAGGATTTATCTATTTATTAGCTATTCATTATTTTCTATAATGTGAATTGCTTAATGCAAGGTTTTTCAGGAACAAATCTATCGCATTATAGGAGAATATACTGTATACACATACCCACCCCAGCCCTACACCATACACCCCAACTCTACCCCTGCACCACACATACACAGACACCCCAGCCCTGCACTACATCACACACACACATACATCCTCTACCCCTGCATCACACACACACCTACGCTACCCCTACACTAAACATACTCTATCCCCATTGCCCACTGTGTGCAAACATACAAGAAACACCACCCCTGCACCACACACACACACACACATTGACACCTCACCCTCCTGCCAAGCACAGATATGCAGGGGCTGATATTCAGAATCTTTACCGGTTGGCCAACTGGAGGCCAGCCAGCTAAAGGACTAGAAGGACTAGAAAGGGGGACTGTTACTTCTGGAGAGAAATCTGCAACTGTGAGTATATACTTCTGGTAATTTTCTAAAAAGAATTCTTTGTATTAAAGCTACTTAATCTGTGAACCCACTGTTTTTTTTTGTTGGAACAGTTAGGGCCTAGTAGCAGCAATTAAAGTTTGACTTTGAAAACACAGAGGAGAGCTTTCTGGTTACATTTCATACCCAGCAGAGAGCTTGTAGTTTAAATTTAATAGTCCCTCAGGGCCAAGTAACAGCAAAGTACTTTTAGTTTAAATTTAACACACAGAAGAGAGCTTTCTGGTTAAATTTAGTACCCAGCAGAGAGCTTGTAGTTTAAATTTCATACGAAGTTAGAGCCTAGCAGCAGCTAAGAGCTATAATTTAAATCAAATCAGAATTTAGCTTACCTCAGCAGCACAAGACAGGGTACTGTGTAGCAGCCCTCTTTTAATAAGTGTTATTTCCCACCCACCCCTGGGATAATCATAGCTTTATAGGTACTTACACATCTTAAAAGACAGGAGGTGCTTTCAGGTGAAGCTCATTACCCAAATCAGTCATACACTAAGGACCTGAGATTAATTAAGCTTCAGGTGAACAAGGTATATTAAACGTATTAGGTACAGTTTTATTGGTATAAATACCCATAGCAACCCCTAGTAAGTAAGAACTTAAAGATCTAGACACAAACTTAAAACTAAGATGCAGACAGCAGTCCAGCAGCGGGATGGGGGCTTTCCAGTCTTTTGCATTGAGTGTCACATGTATGATTTTCTCCCAGTTGGTGAGAGGTCTTACGTGTGCACTAGGTGCAAGGAGCTCTTTTCTGTCTGGGAACAAGTACGTTCTGTAGAGGCTAAAGTAGCAGACTTGAAAAACATAAGACAGACAGAGAGGTACATAGACGAGACCTACAGGGATATAGTCCTGAAGTCCCACCTCCAGTCTGGCAGCACCCCTGTTGCCATGGAGGAGAGAGGTCACGTGACAGGAGAGCATCACCCTGGTGTGGCAGGAAGTGATCCTGTAACTAGGACCTGTCCTCCAGGTGATGTAAAACCCTCTCGCACCGAGGAAGTTTCTCCAGGGCCATGTGCCCATGAGGGAAGGGTTAGGACAGCCGTTATAGTTGGTGATTCGATCATTAGGCATGTAGATAGCTGGGTGGCTGGTGGACGTGAGGATCACCTGGTAACATGCCTGCCTGGTGCTAAGGTAGCGGACCTCACGCGCCACCTAGATAAGGTCTTAGATAGTGCTGGGGAGGAGTCTGCTGTCTTGGTACATGTCGGTACCAATGACATAGGAAAATGTGGTAGGGAGGTTCTGGAGGCAAAATTTAGGCTTTTAGGTAGGAAGTTGAAATCCAGAACTTCCAGGGTAGCATTCTCCGAAATGCTTCCTGTTCCACACGCAGGACCCAAAAGGCAGGCAGAGCTCCGGAGTCTCAATGCGTGGATGAGACAATGGTGCAGAGATGAGGGGTTTGGATTTGTTAGGAACTGGGGAACATTCTGGGGAAAGGAGGGGCTCTTCCGAAGGGATGGGCTTCACCTTAACCGGGATGGAACCAGGCTGCTGGCATTAACCTTTAAAAAGGAGATAGAGCAGCTTTTAAACTAGATATTAGGGGAAAGCCGAAAGTCGCCCAAGAGCGGATGGTTCGGAAGAATGTATCCTTGAAGGATACTACCAAAAGCAAAGAGGTTCCAAAAAAGAGTAAAGTAGCCCAAATGCCCTCAAGTAAGGAGCAGACAGAGCTTAAAGATCCCAATTTACCCATGTCTAACAATAGCCAAATTAACATGAATAAAATACATTCTCTAAAATGCTTGTATGCAAATGCTAGAAGTCTAAAGAATAAGATGGGAGAGTTAGAATATATAGCACTAAATGAAAGGTTAGATATGATTGGAATATCAGAGACATGGTGGAAGGAGGACAACCAGTGGGACACTGTGATACCTGGGTACAAACTATATCGTAATGATAGAGCTGATCAAATAGGTGGAGGGGTTGCGCTCTATGTTAGAGAGGGCATTGACTCAGAAAGGATTAAAGTTTTTCAGGAAACAAAATCTGCTGTAGAATCTATATGGATTGAAATTCCATATAAAAGGGGGAAGGCGATGGCAGTGGGGGTGTACTATCGAGCACCTGGCCAGAATGACCAAATGGATGATGAAATGCTCAAAGAAATCAAGGAAACTAACAAAAGTTACAGCGCAGTAATAATAATGGGTGATTTCAATTACTCCGGTATCGACTGGGTCAGTGTCACGTCAGGACATGTTAGGGAGATAAAGTTCCTAGATGAAATAAATGACTGCTTCTTGGAGCAGCTGGTTCATGAACTGACCAGAGGGGAAGCCATATTAGACCTAGTCCTTAGTGGAACACCAGATCTAGTGCAAGAGATAAGGGTGTTGGGGCCACTTGGCAATAGTGATCATAGCATGATCACCTTTGATTTAATTAGTGAAGGAGGGATAGTAAGAAAATCCACAGTACTACCTTTTAACTTTCGAAAGGGAGACTATGATAAAATGAGGAAAACAGTTAAGAAAAAACTAAAAGGAGCAGTTGCGAAGGTTAAAGACGTACATCAAGCTTGGGTGTTGTTGAAAAATACTATCTTGGAAGCCAAGACCAGCTGTATTCCACGCTTTAAGAAAAGTGGAAGGAAGTCCAAAAAACTGCCAGCATGGTTTAAAGGTGAGGTCAGAGAGGCTGTTGTTGCCAAAAAAGCATCTTTCAGGAAATGGAAAAAAAAGCCAAACGACAAAACCTGGAAACAGCACAAGCACTGGCAAGTCAAATGCAAGGCATTGATAAGGCAGGCAAAGAGAGAATTTGAGAAGAAGCTTGCTGCGGAAGCAAAAACATGAAATAAAGACCTTTTCAAGTACATTCGTAGCAAAAAACCTGTGAGAGAGTCAGTTGGTCCATTAGATGATAAAGGGGTTAAAGGAGCACTAAGAGGCGACAAGGCGATAGCGGAGAAACTGAATGAATTCTTTGCTTCAGTCTTTACTGAGGAAGATGTAGGGATGTTACCCATGACTGAAGTGGTATTTAAAGGTGCGGAAGAATTGAAGGAAATATCGATACATCGGGAAGACGTCTTACAACTATTAGATAAACCGAAGAGTATCAAATCACCTGGGCCGGATGGTATACATCCAAGGGTGTTGAAAGAACTGAAATATGAGATTGCAGAACTGCTATCAGTAATCTGTGAACTATCATTAAAATCATCTCTAATACCTGAAGATTGGAGGATCGCCAATGTAACACCAATTTTTAAAAAGGGTTCCAGGGGTGATCCGGGAAACTACAGACCGATGAGCCTATCGTCAGTACCGGGAAAAATGCTAGAAACCATCATAAAGAATAAAATTACTCAGCATGTAGATAGTCACAACCTAATGGGAGACAGCCAACATGGCTTTAGACAAGGAAGATCTTGTCTTACTAATCTGTTATGTTTTTTTGAAGGAGTGAATAAACAGGTGGACAAAGCTGAGTCGGTTGATATTGTGTATCTGGACTTTCAGAAAGCCTTTGACAAGGTCCCTCATCAGAGACTTTTGGCAAAACTAAAGAGTCATGGGATAGGAGGCAGTGTACTATTGTGGATCAGGAACTGGTTAAAAGACAGAAAGCAGAGGGTAGGGCTAAATGGCCAATTTTCCCAATGGAGAAAGGTGAATAGTGGTGTACCCCAGGGATCTGTGCTGGGTCCGCTGCTTTTTGACATATTCATAAATGACCTGGAAAGTGGAATAACGAGTGAGGTTATCAAATTTGCAGATGACACAAAACTATTTAAAGTTGTTAAAACCCAAGAGGATTGTGAAAAATTGCAAGAGGATCTTGATAAATTGGAAGACTGGGCATCAAAATGGCAGATGAAATTTAATGTGGACAAGTGCAAGGTTATGCACCTAGGGAAGAGCAACCCAAACTATGGTTACACGATTCAAGGTTCCACATTAGGAACCCCCACCCAGGAAAAAGATTTAGGCGTCATTGTGGATACCATGTTAAAACCCTCGGTCCAGTGTGCAGCGGCGGCCAAGAGAGCAAATAGAATGCTAGGTATGATAACGAAAGGAATGGAAAATAAAACAAAAGATATTATAATGCCTCTATATCGTTCCATGGTGAGACCGCACCTTGAAGATTGTGTGCAATTTTGGTCGCCGTATCTTAAAAAGGATATAGCGATTTTAGAAAAGGTACAGAGAAGAGCCACCAAAATGGTAAAGGGGATGGAAGGATACTCCTATGAAGAAAGGCTAAAAAGGTTAGGGCTCTTTAACCTGGAAAAGAGACGGCTGAGGGGAGATATGATAGAAGTCTATAAATTAATGAACGGAGTGGAACGGGTAAACGTAGATCGATTGTTTACCTTATCAGAATATAGAAAGACTAGGGGACATGCAATGAAGCTACAGGGTAAACTATTTAAGACTAATAAAAGAAAATATTTTTTCACTCAACGTGTAATCAAACTCTGGAATTTGTTACCGGAGGATGTAGTAAAGGCTGTTAGTGTAGCTGGGTTTAAAAAAGGTTTGGACAAGTTCCTGGAGGAAAGGTCCATAAACCATTATTAAGAAGTGACCGAAGATATCAATGCTTGACCCAGTACAAGCATTGTGGAACTTGTGTCTCTTGGGGAAACTGCTAGGTATATATGACCTAGATTGGCCACTGTTGGAAACAGAATACTGGGCTTGATGGACCTTGGTCTGACCCAGTATGGCATATCTTTTTTTTTTTCAAAATTTTATTTAGAACCATCAACAAAAAGCAACAAGTACACAGCAAAGAATCACCACTCCCTGGGGTTGGCTCTTATCCCCAGGGGCAGTACACATTGATGGTTACATAAAATTTTTCAAAAATTAATTACCCTCACCCCCTTCCCCTCCCCCCCTCCCCCCACCCCTACCCACCTCCCCTCCCCCCCATAGCAAGGCCACGCAGGACCATCTGGAAGTTATATATATCACCCAAATAACATTACAACAAATGAGGGTATCAACATCCCATCTGCAAGACCGTATTACGGGTCCGGGCACTCAGGCTTTGAATGTATGGATCCCAAATGAGCAAGAAGGTGGACCATCGCCGGACATGGCCCCGGGCAGCCCTACACTTCAGGAGCATAAGCTGGTGGAAGGAGTTCCGCCATTCCCAAAAAGAGGGCGGGTGGACCTCCCGCCACCGCCGCAACAGAGGCCCTTTACCCACCAGACATGCCTTACGCACGAGCCAGCGACCCCACTTCCCCTTGGGAGAGGCGAGGGCCAAGAAATCCAAGACCACCAAGGCTGCATCCCAGTGAACAGGTTGTCCCAGCAGATTAGCTACGTACAGAGCAATCCTCCGCCAATAGGGGTGAAGCCGCCGGCATCCCCACCACATATGCAACAAAGTCGCCATTGGCGCCGCACACCGTCCGCAGTCAGGTGGCAACGAAGGGCCCTCCGCGGGGAGAAGTGGACCCTAGTTAGACATTTAAATTGGATTTCCCGCCAACGGGCCCCGTCCACCAGGCTCACCACGCGCCGTAGGGCTACCAGGATGGTGCCCTGGGGGATATCCTGCCCCATTTCGGCCCCCCAAGCCTGTTCCACTCTACAGTAGTCTAGCCGCTGGCGAAACTGCTCCAGCCAGAGGTGAAAACCCCGAATTGACGGTCGGGCCGCATCGCCCAGGCCAAAAAACGCCATAATCTGGGCCGAGCGGTTCGCTATGTAACTCCCCTCCCGGAAGGGAGGCCACATAGTGGGCCACTTGCATATACGCAAATGAATGATTAGGCCGCAATTCAAACTCGCGGGAAAGCACAGGGAAGGGTTTAGGCTTCCCCGTCAAGTCCACCACATGTCCCACACTATGGACCCCTCTCTCCCCCCAAAGACGGAAGGCAGCGGTCTCAGTCCCCGGGGTAAAATTGGCATTCCCCCGAAGGGATAGCCAACTCGACACCTTCCAATTATGGCCCCAATAAGCGTTCAACTGTCGCCAGGTCTTACACACCGGCAATAGCAACACACTCTCAGCCAGGTGAGTAGCCCACTGGCTGACCTCCAGGTGTAAGAGGGCCCGCAGAGAGTGTGGTGCCACAAATGCCTCCTCCAAAGCTGTGGGTGTGTAAAGGTCAGTGTCACCTAGCCAATCTCCCAAATGACGCGCTTGGCAGGCCAAAGCATAGGCACCAAGATCCGGGAGCCCCCACCCCCCATTCCGCATCCTCCCCACCAGCCGACCATAGGGGACACGAGCTCTCGCCCCCCCCCCCCCAGAGGAAACCCAGGAATTCCGCCTCAAAGCACCGGACATCCCGCCGAAGAAGCCAAACAGGGAGGGTCTGCAGCCAGTACAAGATCCGCGGCAAGAGCACCAGTTTAATCGCCGCAATCCTGCCCAGTAGGGACAAGGGGAGAGGCCGCCAGGCCTGCAGCTGGGCTCTCACCTTGGTCAGCATTCGCTGCAGGTTGCACCCATACAAGCGACCCGGGCGACAGGGCAGTACAATCCCCAAGTATATAAATTGATTCTCGGCCCATTTAAGAGGGAACACCCCCGGCCAGCCATTCCGAAGGCTCCCCGACACATCCATGGCTTCGGATTTATCCCTGTTAATGCTTAGCCCTGCAAATTGCCCAAAGGTTCGGAACTCTCCTAAGAGAAGCGGCAAGGAGTCCATAGGCGAGAGGAGATGGACCAACAGGTCATCGGCAAAGGCAGATATCTTAAATTCTTGAGCGCCTATTCTAACCCCCCTTATGGAACGCAGGCCCACCACTCTCCGCAAGAGGGGGTCCAAGGACAGAACAAAAAGAAGAGGAGAGAGAGGGCAGCCCTGACGGGTCCCCCTTTGCAACGAAACATTCTCGGATACCATCCCATTGCAAAGTATCGCCGCCGTCGGGTCGGCATACAGACTCGCAACCATGCTACAAAATAGAGGCCCTATACCATAGCAAGGAAGAATATACTTCAGATATTGCCAGTCCACCCGGTCAAATGCTTTTTCCGCGTCAAAACTGACAAGCAAGGAGGGTAACTGTCTATGCTGGACCCACTCTAAGGATGCCACTATTTTGCGCAGATTACGAACAGTATCGCCCCTTTACAAACCCAACTTGAGAATCATGCACCAGCGACCCCAAAAACTCCGCCAGGCGATCCGCCAAAATTTTGGCCATCAATTTAAGGTCAAAATTAAGCAATGAGATAGGGCGATACGAGGCCGCGGAGAGGGGGTCCTTCCCCGGTTTAGGAATAAGGACAATATGAGCATGATTAACCCCCCACCGAAAGCAGCCCTGTTGCGCCCGCCGATTATGCACGGCGGCCAGCATTAGGGAAATCAGGTCGTTAAGGATTTTGTAAAATTCAGCACCAAGCCCGTCGGATCCCGGGGATTTATAACAGCTGGCCTTGGAAATAGCCCCCTGCAGCTCCGCCGCCGTTATCGGCCGATCCAACTGCGCTCTTTGCTCCGCGGACAAGCGCGGTAAGTCCAAGGCCCTCACATACTCCTCCATCTGCGTGAAGGAGGGCAACGCTGCTGTATAGAGGCTCTGGAAAAAGGAACGAAAAACCCCCACTATCTCCGGGTTCTCCCGGTGTAACACTCCCGAGTCATCCCGCAAGCCCGGCACCAATTTGGAGCCCCTGGGTCCCCGAAGACATCTGGCCAATAATTTCCCAGGCTTATCCCCATACTGATAAAGTTGGTAACGATAGTATAACACAGATTTCTTTGCCCATTGATGCAGAAGCTCATTTAATTCCGTTTGAGCGTCCCACAGCTGCTTTTTAAGCCCCGCCGTCGGGTTTTGAGCCCCTCGACGCCGCAGCCGCGTCACCAACTTTTCTAAACCAATGATACATTCGGCCCTGAGTCTTCTCTTCCGGGCAAGGAACCCTATAATGTCCCCCCGCAGAACCACCTTCGCAGTTTCCCAGAGCAGTTCGGGGTCACCCTGATGACCCCTATGATCAGCTTTAAATTCCTGCCATCGTTGCTGAAGAAAAGAACAGAATTGCGCGTCCCTATATAGTTCAAGTGGGAAGCGCCATGTCGGGGACCGGGGAGAGTTCCCATTCCAAGAGACGTCGAGCCAAACAAACGCATGGTCAGATATCTCCATAGGCCCTATCTGAGCATCCGCCACCTTAACAAATAGACCAGTAGAAATCAACAGGTAATCTATACGGGCACTAGTGCCATGAGCCCGGGATATATGCATATAATCCCGCTCGGCCGGGTGTAATAGTCACCAAGGGTCCACCAACCCCAGCCGGGAACATAAACGTCGCAATGCCCGAACCGTCACGATTCTGTCTCTCTGCTCCCCCCCCCCCCCCCCTAGAAGTATCAAGATCGACATCCATGACACCATTAAAATCTCCCCCCAAAATCAAGGGAGACTCCGGCATTGTCTCAAGTTTGGAGGCAAGACGGGCATAAAGGGGTAAGTCAAGCACATTAGGACAGTACAAATTGCCTAGAATAACCGGCCTCCCCTCGAGAACTCCCTGCACCAAGATGAATCTGCCTGTCGGATCAACAAAGTCCCGGACAACCTCCAGCCGCACCCGTTTATGAATCAGGAGCACCACACCCCCCTTCTTCCCCTGAGCTGGGGCCCCCCAGACCTGTCCCACCCACTCCCGGCATAATTTACGGTGCTCCTCGGCAGTCTGGTGGGTTTCCTGAAGCATGGCGATGTCCACCCTCTGCCTTGCTAGAGCCTGTAAGATTTTGGCCCGTTTAATAGGGCTGCCCAGACCGCATACATTCCAAGAGATTATCTTAAGCGGCATGTAATACAAAAGTAGGCCTACTATAGTACAGCACGAACCACACCTGATACAGGGAAGGCACCCCCCCAGCCTGAGGTCCTCCCCTCTTCCCCACAAAAGCATTCCCTCTTGTCATCCACCCCTCCACTGGTCCCTGAAAATACTGCTCCCCTCCTACTCCCCCTCCCTCCCTCTCCCCCCCTTCCCTTCCCCACCCCCCCCTCCTCCCCTCCCTCCACCCCCCCTCCTCCCCCCTTCACCCCCCTCCACTCTCCGTTCCCCTAACTCTACTAACATCTGCCTCTCTCCCACTCTGTGACTTCTAGATGCGTGTGGTACCACCCCGCCCCTCCCACATACCAGCTCGTCGCCAGCCGTGCAGGCAGGGAGAGCCATCCCCCCAGATTCACCCCCCCCCCCACCATGTGAACCAGGCCCTCTCATTCCCCCTATACCATTCTACTCCAACAGACCAAGCCTCTCCATCCTCCCCCCCGTACATAAGGAGTAACCAACAAAAAAAAAAAAAAAAACTACATTATAACAGCTTTACCAATCCCCTTACCACCCCTCCCCCCACAGGATTACCACCGCCGCTTCTCCACAGTCCAAGGCAGCATATACCAAAAAGTTCGTCGATTCCAGCTTTGTCTCCACTGGCCCTCAGGTCGCAGCCGCTGCAGTCGCCCTTCGCCGTATCTCCTCCACATAGGGTGTAGCTGCCATTGCTGAGTCGAAGGACCGGCGAGTCCCCTCATGAGTAAAGATCAGCCGGGCAGGGTATTGCACCATGAATCTGATGTTATTATCTATCAAAATCTGGAACAAAGGTCCATACTCTCGTCGTCGCTGTCCCAGGGCCGCCGAATAATCCTGAACAATACACAGCTTAACATTGTCCTTTTGGACTACTCCTCTCTTCCGCACTGCACGCAAAACTGCTTCCTTTTGCTGGAATCGCAGGAACCGCGCCAGAACCACCCTGGGTCGGCCATCACTGGCTCTCCTAGGCCCAACCCTGTGTGCTCTCTCTATTTGCACTAGGGTGCCCTCAGGGTCGTTCTCCAAGAGGTGTTTCACCAGATCTTCCAAATAAGAGTGTAAGTCCCTGTCCTCTATGGCATCCGGGACCCCCAGAAATCTCAAATTGTTACGGCGAGATCTGTTCTCCAGGTCGTCCAGCTTGGCCTCCTGACCCTGAAGTAGCTTTTTCATACGGGTCATCTCCTGTTGCAGCTCCAGCACGTGCTCCTCCGTCCGCTCTATCCGGCCCTCTGCTTCCTGCATTCGACTCCCCAGGGCCCCCACAGAAGTTTGGAGGAGGTCCATACGGCCCCGCAGGTCCTCAAATTGCGCTGACAGCACTCCCGCCACAGCCAAGGAGATTTCATCCACCATCCTGGCTTTAACCTCCCCCTTCAGCGGCGAGGACTGCTCTCCCCCTCTAGGCGGCAGAGGGGTCTTCTCCTTTTCCATACGGCGGCCGCCCTTTGCCGCCATGCCCGAGCTGTGTCGGTCCGCAGGAGTCTCGTTCCCCGTCCCCTCCACTCACTGCAGATCTCAGCGGCGTAGATACCTCCCACGCGGATACGCGGTTCAGTTGCCATGGGGGGGGGCAAGGCCTTCTCCGTCCCCAGTCCAAGGCACGCCTCGGCTCCCCAAATCCTGCAGGGGAGGCCGTACGCCAGGCTGAGCAGCCCCCGCGGATCTCCCAGGGCCAACAAACTGGCTGCGGCCCAGCCCAGGTCTCAGCAGGGGGCTCCAGCCACCCCTAAGGAATCGGTGTCAACCGCCCTCCTGGAGCGCAAAAAAAAATAGCTGGGGGAGGTAGCGGGAACGATGGGGCTCAGCAGGGCGGGGCGCCCGCCGCCGCGGAGCGCGGCTCAGAGATCTGGCTGCACGTCGCTGCTTACCGCGGCTTACCGGGTCTCCCCACAGCATGGCATTCAATGCAGGCTCCTGGTCTTCCGCATCAGCCGCCCAGATCCAGGCCGCGGCCGCTGTTCAGCACGGGGGGGGATTGATGGAGGCTCAGGAGCGCCAGATCACATGGCGGACCAGTCGGGGATGCAGGGGGGAGGCTCGGAGCCCCAAACCTGGCTCTGGCAGCTCATTCGTCGTCGCCGGAGGGGCGAGGAGGCCCAGAGCTCGAGCGGCGTGCGTCCGCTCGTGCTCACCGCATCACCGGAAGTCTCCCAGTATGGCATATCTTATGTTCTTATGTTCTAAAGGTGCTGACTGCAATATTCAGCGGCACTATGTGGATAGTGCCGCTGAATAACCCCACACATCACCCCAGCACTATCTAGTTAGCGCAGCGGTGGTCTGAGGGTGATGTCAGCACTACAGATAAGTGCCAACACTTACGTGGTTAGCGGATTTTCAGTCAGTACCTATCCAGGCAACTTAGACCGCATGAAAAACTGTCCGAAGTTAAAATCCAGCTGCGTCAACTGAAAATTTGCTAAAGTGATAAATGTCAGCAGTTATTTGATAGCACTAGTCAGCGCCGATATTCAGCAGTAGCTCCTATCTGGACACGGCCACTGAATATCCACCAATATTTAAGTGCTACAGCAGTCCACTATGGCATTTGATTATCAGTCTTTTTGAAAACTGGCCCTACACTATCTCAAGATACACATAAATATATAGGTGACATCATAAAAATGCCTCGTACAGCTCCACAATCCCTGCTGTCCTAAGAAGACACACTTTATCATGTCTCTTCACGCCTTCCTACCTCCTCCCCCCTTTCCCCCCCCAGATATCTACGAGTTTGTAAATGAAGGAAGGGAAAACACCATTATGTCACATTATAAGGTCCTTAATCCTCTTAAGTGTTCCATCTACTCACTCACATATGGCAACCATGCACTCCATCAGTGAAACACACCTATATAGTAACATAAAGGCACAATTTACAATGAATGGGATGCCCAAGTGCAATCTGGGATGTCAAAGCCAGAATGTCTGGAAAAAAAAAGGCAGGCACAAGCAAATTCAGGCCTGCATTCTTCCCGCGCTGCGGTCTCCGGCCCAATCGGGGCTGTGGGAGTGGGAGGAGGAGCCACTGAAACCTGCAAAAGGCAACAGCCGTCCGGCGGGCCGTGAAAAGAACTGCCACCAACCTCTGCTCCCCCGATCGGGGTAGAGCTCTCCCAGCGGGCCTGCATTCTTCCCGCGTTGCGGTCTCCGGCCCAATCAGGGCTGTGGGAGTGGGAGGAGGAGCCACTGAAACCTGCAAAAGGCAACCGCCGTCCGGCGGGCCGTGAAAAGAACTGCCACCAGCCTCTGCTCCCCCGATCGGGGTAGAGCTCTCCCAGCGGGCCTGCATTCTTCCCGCGCTGCGGTCTCCGGCCCAATCGGGGCTGTGGGAGTGGGAGGAGGAGCCACTGAAACCTGCAAAAGGCAACCGCCATCCGGCGGGCCGTGAAAAGAACTGCCACCAGCCTCTGCTCCCCCGATCGGGGTAGAGCTCTCCCAGCTGGCCTGCATTCTTCCCGCGCTGCGGTCTCCGGCCCAATCGGGGCTGTGGGAGTGGGAGGAGGAGCCACTGAAACCTGCAAAAGGCAACCGCCGTCCGGCGGGCCGTGAAAAGAACTGCCACCAGCCTCTGCTCCCCCGATCGGGGTAGAGCTCTCCCAGCGGGCCTGCATTCTTCCCGCGCTGCGGTCTCCGGCCCAATCGGGGCTGTGGGAGTGGGAGGAGGAGCCACTGAAACCTGCAAAAGGCAACCGCCATCCGGCGGGCCGTGAAAAGAACTGCCACCAGCCTCTGCTCCCCCGATAGGGGTAGAGCTCTCCCAGCGGGTCTGCATTCTTCCCGCGCTGCGGTCTCCGGCCCAATCGGGGCTGTGGGAGTGGGAGGAGGAGCCACTGAAACCTGCAAAAGGCAACCGCCGTCCGGTGGGCCGTGAAAAGAACTGCCACCAGCCTCTGCTCCCCCGATCGGGGTAGAGCTCTCCCAGCGGGCCTGCATTCTTCCCGCGCTGCGGTCTCCGGCCCAATTGGGGCTGTTGGAGTGGGAGGAGGAGCTACTGAAACCTGCAAAAGGCAACCGCCGTCCGGCGGGCCGTGAAAAGAACTGCCACCAGCCTCTGCTCCCCCGATCGGGGTAGAGCTCTCCCAGCGGGCCTGCATTCTTCCCGCGCTGCGGTCTCCGGCCCAATCGGGGCTGTGGGAGTGGGAGGAGGAGCCACTGAAACCTGCAAAAGGCAACCGCCGTCCGGCGGGCCGTGAAAAGAACTGCCACCAGCCTCTGCTCCCCTGATCGGGTAGAGCTCTCCCAGCGGGCCTGCATTCTTCCCGTGCTGCGGTCTCCAGCCCAATCGGGGCTGTGGGAGTGGGAGGAGGAGCCACTGAAACCTGCAAAAGGCAACCGCCGTCCGGCGGGCCGTGAAAAGAACTGCCACCAGCCTCTGCTCCCCCGATCGGGGTAGAGCTCTCCCAGCGGGCCTGCATTCTTCCCGCGCTGCGGTCTCCGGCCCAATCGGAGCTGTGGGAGTGGGAGGAGGAGCCACTGAAACCTGCAAAAGGCAACCGCCGTCCGGCGGGCCGTGAAAAGAACTGCCACCAGCCTCTGCTCCCCCGATCGGGGTAGAGCTCTCCCAGCGGGCCTGCATTCTTTCCGCGCTGCGGTCTCCGGCCCAATCGGGGCTGTGGGAGTGGGAGGAGGAGCCACTGAAACCTGCAAAAGGCAACCGCCGTCCGGCGGGCCGTGAAAAGAACTGCCACCAGCCTCTGCTCCCCCGATCGGGGTAGAGCTCTCCCAGCGGGCCTGCATTCTTCCCGCGCTGCGGTCTCCGGCCCAATCGGGGCTGTGGGAGTGGGAGGAGGAGCCACTGAAACCTGCAAAAGGCAACCGCCGTCAGGCGGGCCCGCGCCTGAGGGCCTCGCCAGAGGGCCCTTTGGCGTGGCCCTTAGGCGCGGCACAAAAAGGCTTCAACAAGAGCTAACACCTATCCAATTCACCTGTATCTACTGTATGTATGCATACTTTTTGATTCCAAATAACTAATGTTTAAAATTAGAAGCTTACTCAGTGAATGTATCTAAATAATAGCAAATTACCAACCCTCTGCCTTAATTGTAACATAGTATGCACCCCCATACTCCTGTTGAAACATAGTAACAAACCTGCTTACTGTCTCATTGAAACATTGTATATACCAAAACCTTGGGCTATTAATCCTATGCTGTCAAATAACACTGAGGTAAACAATGTGATATAATCCTCTGCTACCTACCACTCTATATACTTACTAAGCATAGTCCTCACAAATTAATACTGCTTCCTCCACTTTGAATTCCAAGGCAAAAACATGAACTGCTCACTGCTAGCCCTCCTAGGCATCTACCTACTCCTTAACACCTTCAATGTTACTAATGCACTTATCAATGATAACAACCATATACCGTTACTACACAATAGAAATAGAAAAAACTTCCACAACCAATTCCAACCACCACAAAACCCACACTACAAAAGACAATCTCACCTAATCTCCATAGCTTTAGAACAGGCAATCGACACAAAACGCAACAGATTAATTACCCAAAAAGTACTTAGATGTGCTCTTATCAACGCACGATCTACCCGCAAAAAATGGCCTGCCATCACTGACCTCATAATTAACCTCAACCTAGATATTCTATTCATCACAGAATCTTGGCTCTCCGATGCCGATACAGTCATACTACATCAGCTCACACCTCCAACATACTCAAGCTACACATCTAATAGATCCAACAAAAGAGGAGGCGGGGTACTCATTATAGCTAAGACTGAACTCCAATACCGAACAATCCAAACCAGCAGTACACCACTTCTAGATCTAATCTCTATCTACAACAACCATAACACGATCAACCTGATCTATAGGCCCCCAAACAACTCATCTGAAGAACTCTCAACCATAATTGACTTAGCCTGCAATCCTAAGCACCCAGACAAACCTAATTGGTTACTGGGCGACTTCAATCTCGCTTCACTCCAACCCACCTCATCCGGTTCCTTCCTCAACGCAATGTCCAACCTCAACTATGATCAAATAGTAAGCAACCCCACCCACCATAGTGGAAATACTCTCGACCTTATATTCACACCATCCTCCTATGCAAGCAACAACTACAATTTCGATCTCTCCATCAGCCCAGTTCCCTGGTCAGATCATTGCCTTCTATCTTTCAACATGCCAGCTCAACCAGAGACAACCAACCACACCAGGAAACAATCTTCAACAAACCATAGATGTTTCATACCATTTGACAAAGAAGAAATCACAAAAATTGTACTTCCAAAGCTTTCCCAACCACCTTCCAACAACATCAATGATCTAGTCGCAAACTGGAATAACACCCTTAACGAATTTTCGGTACCATCTACACCCAACATTCACTCAACACACCATAAACATACAGATAAAAAGACCATCTTTACCATGGTTCTCCCCAGAGCTAAAGAAATCCCTCATACTCCTAAGAAAACTAGAGAGAAAATGGCGTAAATCCCAGAACTCTACCGATCAAGCAACATACCTATCACAGCTAGAAACGCACCGGGAAGCGGTATGGAACAGAAGAAAAGCCTTTCACTCCGATCTCCTCAAACCGTTCTCTAAACAAACCACGAGAACTCTTTAACCTAGTGAAAGTACTAACCACCGAGCCCACTCCACCACATCAAGATGCTATACACTCCCAAAAGTACGCCGATTACATCCAATCCAAAACCATCAAGACATCAACAACCTCTCCCCTATCTAATGCCCAAACTTTCTTACAGGAGAACCCACTCATCAAGCTCGCATCCCCCTCAATAAAGCACGTCAAAGATATTATCACCAGAATAAATACAACCACTGCACCCAACGATCCATGTCCAGCACAATGGATAAAAGCGTTACGACATGAGCTCAGCCCATTCATATCCGAAATCATAAATCAATCATTCACCACAGGCATCTTTCCATCAGCTCTTAAACAGACTTCCATAAGACCTCTTCTAAAAAACAACCAGCTAGACCCAACAAAAGAAGAATCTTACCATCCAATCTCCAGCATCCCCCTGCTATCAAAGATAATAGAGAAGGTCACACAGATTCAGATCCAACAGCATATAGACACCACATCACCTCTGGACCCCAGTCAACATGGATTCAGAGAAGCCCATGGTGTGGAATCTTTGCTGACTTCTTTAATCAACACCCTCATCTGTGGTACTGACAATATCAAAAAGGGCTTTGCACTAATATTCCTTGACATCTCTGCATCGTTTGATTCTGTTGACCATAACAAACTCCTAACCCGACTCCAATGCAAGGGCATCCAGGGATTAGCATGGGACTGGTGCAAATCTTATCTTGAAGAGCGCTGGCAACATGTTCGAACAGAATCAAACACCTCAAAACCTTTCCAGTTGAAACAAGGCGTCCCTCAAGGATCCTCCCTCTCGGCGTTACTCTTTAATATCTACATGCAACCGATATGTGAGATCACTCGCTCATTTGGAGTATCCTCCCTAATCTATGCAGATGACGTGCTGATTTTCATACCAATCAACATTACTCGGCCTGATTATACAGTACTAATAGAGTGTTTTGATGCAATTACAGACTGGCTCCTCACACAGAATATGAGAATAAATTTCAAAAAAACAGAAGCCCTAATCATCACGAAGAATAAAGAAGTCTCACCCCCGACTGCTCTAAAAGTACGGGACGCAGAGCTTCCAATCAAATCCACAGTAAAATACCTAGGCGTAACCCTTGATCACCGACTGGACTTCAAAGAACACATAAACCGAACAGTGAAATCCATCTACTTCAAGATCAGAACCCTCCGAAACCTCAAAAACATGCTCGACCCTGACAACTTCCGAACCATCTTCCAAGCCATAGTCATTCCACACTTTGACTATGCAAACATAGTTCTACATGGCCTCCCAAAAAGCACTCTAAACACGCTACAATTAGCGATGAACGCTGCTGCCCGCATCCTCAACGGTGCATCAAGGAACGATCACATAACTCCCATCTTAAAGGAATTACACTGGCTCCCAATATCCTGTAGGACTACATATAAAGCACTACTCATCACATTCAAAGCCATTAACAGCTTAGCTCCCCTAGCAATCTCCACTCTCATCACTCACACCCCCCACACCAGATCTAGAAGATCAGTCGCAGCTAATACTCTAATCATCCCGACGGACTTTACAAAATGTTCAAACTCAACAACTGCAAGAGCATTCGTTTACTTCGCTCCCAAATGTTGGAATGATCTTCCACCCACCATAAGAGAAATCAAAGACCTAAAACAATTTAGAAAAGCCATAAAACACCACCTGTTCCTTGCATACTTCTCTCAATACCCTACTCCAACATAGCCAACACCACATTACAAACCAATGTAACGATCTATCACTCCCTGTACAACAAGAAGAATACAATTGTATATAGTTATATAACTTATATGTACAAAGTTCTCCCCTATGTTGTATCCAATTAGATTTCCTGTTATATGTAAACTCACGACAGCCTGTTGCTATCGGTGAGTATTTTATGTTTACTGTAAACCGCGCTGATGATAAAAGTGCGGTATATAAGAACGTTAAATAAATAAATAAATAAATGATTTCAGAAATGTGGACATGGCCAATATGGACGTCTATAGAGACGTCTACACAGACATCCCCAGAACAGCATCTAAGAACATAAACATCTAATAGCATAATGGTTAAAGTAGTGGGTTAGGAGTAGGTTGGCTGGGGTTCAAATCCCTGTGTGGGTCTTTGTGATCTTAGACTAGTCACTTAACTCACCAACATCTCTGGATGTTTTACGGCTAAAACAAACACTTTCCTGATGTCTATCCTTTGGAGCGTCCCCAGGGGCTCTCCATTTTCCACCAGTGCCCACTGCCTGATGCCTTTCCCCTCTCATACTGGTGACCATTGTGCTGCCTTTCCATCCCCCCTGTGCCTGGGTAAGTCCTGCACCCTCACTCTCTTTCTGCTTCTACTCACCTGGCTTCTACCGTTGCTTGTTCATCTACCATGACGGCGATACCAGTTCATTGGGGGTGGCACCGCCTCCTTCACCACATCGCACACTATTTATTTATTTATTTTATTTATTTATTTAACTGCATTTATATCCCGCTTTTCACCGGGTCAAAGTGGTTACCACTCGTATATCCAGCAATCTCATTGCCTGTACTCCCACCACCACTCTTTCTACTCCTTCCCTGCCTGTTGCCCTTTCTCTTCTTACTTTGTCCATGGCTCTTCTTAATTGCAGATCCTTACGTTTGAAGACCATACTTCTTTCTGACACTATCTTGCACGGCATCCTCAATGTCCTTTTTCTTACTGAGACCTGGCTAGAGGATGGTGATGAGACTCTCCTCGCCCGCTGTCTCCCTTCTAATTTCTCGGCCCTATCCACCCCCCAGTTCTGGCCGACACAGTGGAGGTATTGCCGTCCTCTACCGCTCCTCCATACCACTTTGCAAGATTTCCTCCCCCTCCCTTCATTACTCTGAATCCCTACTCCTCTGTCTTGACTCTGATTCTTCCATTCACATCCTTCTACTTTACACCCCTCCCTCTCTTCGTGCTGACCTCTGGGATTCGCTACTACTCACTCTCTCTGAACTATTACTCTCCTATCCCCATTTAATGATCCACCCAGACTCCCCTCGGACTGCCAGAGACAGGACCCTCCTTGCCCTTTTTTCGGATTTATCTCTACATCAGCACATTCTCTGCCCCACGCTCTTGGCAGGTCATTCCTTGGATCTCATTCTCACACCTGCCACCTCTCCCTATGCTCCCTCAGAAATCTCCACCTTCTCTCTTCCGTGGTCTGATCATCTCTGTAGACTCTTCTCTTTCTGTCTTCCTCTGCTTATACAGTTGCCCATCACTACTCAACATATTACTCCCGATACCCTCCAGCAGTTCCCCTCTGGTGACGCCTTGCTTCCCTCAGAGTTTACATCTCTTCCCATCAACACTCAGGTTCGATCCTGCCATGCCTCCCTGATTTCTGCCCTAGATCAAGTTGCCACACCCCACCCTTCCCTCACTTTGCACCCACCCAACCGGCTCCCCTAGTACAACTCAGCCCTCTTTCTCCATCACTCATACCTTAGGCGTGCCAAACGTCACTGGCGTAAGCATCCATTCCCTGTCTCTCTTCCGTTATTGTCACCAACAATATAAAACCCTGATCCATGATTCAAAAAAGACTTACTTCTCTAATTTAATCTCTTCATCCTCAAACTCTACCCAACAACTTTATCGCGTCCTCCACTCTCTCTCAACTGTAATGGCTCCTCATCCTCTGCTTGTCGCTCCTTGGCCCCATCCCCCACCCTCTTTGCCTCCTACTTCTCCGATAAAGTCTCTTCATTGCTCAGCCAGTTTCCCACATATCCCCACCCATTGTCTCCACCCCCACCACTCTCCTCATCCTCCTCTCCTGTTTCCCCCTTATCCACCCTGTCCCTTTCTCGCACCTGGGCCACCTTCCACCCCTTATCAACATCAGAGCTGTCTAAGACCCTGTTGTCTTCTCACAAAATCACTTGTCCCCTAAATCTCATCCCCTCCCACTGGCTCACCGAGCCCTCCCTCGCCCTTCTTCCATATATTCTCTGCATGTTTAACTCTAGTCTCTCTGTCTTTCCTTCCCTATGAAAGCATGCTCTGGTCCGACCCATTTTTAAGAAACCTACTCTCGACCCCATTGACTTGGCTCACTGGCGTTTCGTTTCCAACCTCCCTTTCCTCTCCAAGGTGTTAGAGAAACTTGTTTTCACACAACTGTTTACACACCTCGACACCACCTGTGCCCTACACCCCTGTCAACCTGGATTTAGGCCAGGTCATAGTACTGCAACTATTTTCTCTCTTTTAAATGAGCTCCACACCATCCATGAGCGTGGCAACATCACTTTGGCTGTTTCTTTGGATCTTTTCATGGCTTTTGATCTGGTGGACCATCCTACTCTTCTCTGTAGGCTTCATGACTTTGGACTTAGGGGCACTGTTCTCTTTTGGTTTCAGACTTTCCTCTCTGCACGTTCTTTCTCCATCCAAGCTGGCTCCACAACCTCCCCACCTACCCCTCTCTCCTGTGGGGTCCCACCGGGTTCAGTCCTAGCTCCCCTTTTGTTTAATATCTTTCATGCTCCTCTTGCGCTCATCATTCAACAATCTGGCCTATCAGCTTACTTGTATGCCGATGACATCATTTTACTTCACCACACCAATCCCACAACACCCGACCTCATTCCCATAAACCTCTGTCTACTCCAAGTATCATCTTGGTTATCGACAAACTTCCTCCATCTCAATACTGCTAAATCCACCGCCATTTGGTTCACTTTTAGGTCCACTCCCCCAACCCTGGCTCCCTCATTTGCTAATCTTACCATTCCCTTCACCACCTCAATTCGTTATCTTGGTGTAACTTTGGATTCCTCTCTCTCTTTTCTTGAGCACATCTCCAGTACTGTCCATCATTCCTTTGCCTCCCTTCGGCAGATTCATGCAGTATGCCCATTCTTTTCCTTGCCATCACTCACAACCCTCACACTGTCCCTAGTCACCTCTCATCTTGATTACTGTGATGTTGCACTGGCTGGCCTTCCCCTCTTTCAACTTCAATGCCTCTAACTTCTCCAAAACACGGCAGCTCAAATTCTTACACATTCTACCCGTTCAGTTCACATCACCCCCCTGTTTATACGACTACATTGGTTGCCACTTAAATACCACACTGATTACAAAATACTTATCCTCATTCACAGAGCACTCCACACTGACACTTCACAATATCTTTCGGACCTTTTGCAATATCATACCCCACTCGTCTCCTCGGCTCTATTGACTCTAACCGTCTGATTCTTTCTTCCCCCTCCCATGCACATCATGAACTCATCCGTCACTCTGCCTTCTTTTTCCTGGGTCCTGCCCTTTAGAATTCTTTACCTGCCCACCTCCGTTCAGAACCATCCTTTGTAAAGTTCAAAACCATGCTAAAGACACACCTTTTTCATAAAGCTTTCGATCTCCCGCATACTGCTACCTAGTCTCCCTCCTGACCCCTGCCTCCTCATCTTAGTCTGTACTGCCTCTTCTTACCATTCCTCTCCTACTATTTGTTAGTTTCTTATGCTCTCCTGTTGATAATGGCATTCCTTTCTTTTTCTCTTATGTAGCTGTTTTTATTTTATGTGCACCACTCTGATGCTCGGCCTGAGCAGTATATCAAAAACTCAATAAAGATAAAGATATCCATCCCTGCAGCAGGTCTAAACATGGATATGCCTGCACACAGACATGTAAGTCCATTGCACCTCCACCACATCCCCTTGTCTACTTGGATGTTCGCGTACCAGAGATGTCTGTAAACATCATTTGTGAAATGACTTTGGAGATGTCTCCATGATTTTGATGTCTCTGTGCACATCTTCAGACGACCTAAATCACGACTAGGCCTTTAAAAATTACCTTCATAGTATATGATGGCAGATAAAGACCATTATGGTCCATAAAGTCCGTCCAGTAAGGTCACTAGAGTAGGTGTACCCACCGCTCTGTGCAGGTCAACCCCCTCTATGCTTTTGTTTAGGGTTCCATGTAGGTCATCCTCCTCTTTTTGTTGAAATATAAAAGCTAGCTAAGTTTACTTTTATTTTATCCTCTTGCTAAAAAGGGATCTACTGTGTCTGTCCCATGCCATTCTGAATTCTGTCACTGTATTTACTCCCCCCACCGTCCCCCACGTCCATTGGGAGGGCATTCCAAGCATTCACCACCCTTTCAATGAAAAAGTATTTCCTGATGTTGCTTTTAAATTTACCTCTTTGCAGCTTGATTTTATTCCCTAGTTTACTGCTTCCCCTTCTTTGAAAAAGGTTTGTTCATTAATACCCTTTAAGTATTTAAACATCTATATCATATCTCCCCTGCGCCTCCTCTCCTCTAGTGTATACATATTTAGCTCTTTAAGTCTCTTCTCGTAGGTTTTCTGGCACAGGCTCCAAATCATTTTGGCCGCCTTTCTCTGAACCATTTCAAATCCTTTTACTGTATATCCTTTGTGAGATACGGTCTCCAAAATGGAACACAATACTCCAAATAAAGCCTCACCAGTATTTTGTATAGGGGTCTTAATACCACCTGCTTTCTGCTGGTTATTCCTCTCTGTATGTAACCCGTCATCATTCTGGCTTTGGCTATTACCTTGTCGCATTGTTTCGTCACTTTGAGATCCTCAGACACTATCACTCCAAGGCCTCTCTCCTGGTCCATGCACACCAACCTCTCACCCCTTATTGCATACAATTCCTTTGGATTTCTGCATCCCAAGTGCATGACGCTGCACTTCTTCGCATTAAATCTTAAATGCCAAGCATTAGACCATTCTTCCAGTTTTTGTAGATCTTTCCTCATGCTGTCCACTCCCTCAGAGGAGTCCACTCTGTTGCAAATTTTCATGTCATCTGCAAAAAGATAGACTTTGATAAAATCATGCAGACTCTAGGGTTGCCAACCTGCCGGTTTTCAGCCAAACTAGCCGATTTTTACATGACCAGGCCAGCTGCCAGAGAGATCTAAGACTGGCCCTTGAAAAGCCCCGAGCAGCCAGATCAGAAAAATGGCTTTTCATCTGGGGTACATGTCGCCATCAGCGCAGCCTAACTTTCTCCTCCACTGTCAGTCCCTTCCTGCCACCTCCTTCCCCTTGTAGCCACAGCTCCTGCCTCTTACAGAATAGCAGCTGCAATAACGCTAATTTAAAAACAAAACGAAACCAGTGCGGAGCCCTCTGACCCTATGGAACCCCTGCTGCAGCATCCCGCGCTCAAAAGGAAGTGACGCTACAGGGGGGCGGGATGCTGCAACAGGGGCGTCCATAGAGCTGGAGGGCTCAGCACCGGTTTCATTTTGTTTTTAAATTAGCGTTACTACAGCCGCTGCTCTGTAAGAAGCAGGAGCCATGGCTTAATGGGGAAGGAAGTGGCAGGAAAGGACTGACACGGGGAGAAGGTAGAGGAAGGAAGGCAGCCGAAAGAGGGGGAAGGAAGTGGCTGGAAGGCAGCTGAAAGAGGGGGGGAAGAAGGTGGCTGGAAGGGAACTAACCTGGGGGAAGGTGGGGGCTCGATGGGAGCTGACATGGGGAGAAGGAGGTGGCTGGAAGGGAGCTGACATGGGAGAAGATGGGGGCTCAATGGGAGCTGACATGGGGAGAAGGAGGTGGCTGGAAGGGAGTTGACATGGGGGAAAGTGGGGGCTCGATGGGAGCTGACACAAGGGGGAGGAAGGAGGTGTCAGGAAGGGAGCTGACAGGGGGGAAGGAAGGGGCTGGAAAGCAGCTGATGCCTGGGGATTGTTCTGTAAGGGGACTGAAAGGGAGCTGACATTTAGGGAGAGGGGGACTGGAAGAGAGTTGACACCTAGGGGCGGGGCTGGAGGGAGCTGACACTTGGGGATGAGACTGATAAGTGACAGGGTTATGGGTGGGTTGGAAGGGAGGTAGCACATGGGGGTGGTACTGGAAGGGGGATGGACAGAGGTAGGGTGACTGGAAGGGAGCTGACACGGGTGGCACTGGGAGTGGAAGTGAGCTGATACCTGGGATGGTATTTGGACTAGAAGGGAATGGACACCACTGGAGTCCTGGAAATGCAAGGGGGCTGACAATGGAAGGTAATGGGAGGGGAGGACTGGAAAGGAGGCTGATTCTGGGAAGGGTTACTAAGACTGGAAATAGACTGATGGAAGGAAGTGAAGAAAAAAGAAGAGACAAGAAATGGCAGATGGACTATAGACTATAGAAAGACAGCTAAGAGAAGACAGGTGAGCAGAAGCCTCAGATCAGGACCAGCATGATCAGAGAATAAAATGGTCAGACAACAAAGGTATAAAAAATAATTTTATTGTCAATTTAGCGACTGGACTTTATATTTTACACAGTATGGAGAACTGCACCTCTTATTTATCTGATGTTGTACAGTTGTACTGCATGTGGAGTCTGGCTTCTTGGAGTTTCAGTTTAATTTTTGTCTATATATTTCTCTTTTCATTTTGTGCTCATTAATTGATGAAGGCCTGTCTATATTATGTGGGTGTGTACAACCAACTTTGGGTATTCTGTTAGAATGGAATTTCTGTTTAAGAATGTGTACCAGTCTTGCTTGTTCAGTTTGCAAATTGCCCTCTCTGCAATTATTTTTTGGGGACAGGGGGTAGGGTGGGGGCGGGGCAAGGGGTGGGGCAGGGGTGGGCATGGGCAGAGCATGACTAGCCACAGGTGGCAGGTTTTTCTCTTTCAAAAGGTTGGCAACCCTATGTAGCCTCAGATCATGCAACCCATTAATTTCTAAAAAAACACTATTCTTTCTTTCAGGAGCACCCCCATTACTTTTCCCACCACTGAGGTAAGGTCTACCGGCCTATAGTGTGTCACCTCTTCCCTCTCTGATTTCTTTCAGTATCCAGGGGTGTATCCCATCTGGTCCCATTGCCTTGTCCACTTTCAGTTTTTCAAGCTGTTCAAAAACATCATCTTCTGTGAATAGTGTGGTATGTACTCCATTCCCATTTGTAGATTTGTTAATCATATGTGGCCTTCACCAAAATTTTCTTTAGTGAATACAGTACAGAAGTATTTGTTTAGCATTTTTGCTTTTTCAATGTCACTTTCCACGAAGCTGTCCTCAGCACTCTTGAGGTTTCTAATGCCACCTTTGATCATCCTCTTCTCCCAAATATATCTGTAAAAAGTTTTGTCTCCACCTTTCACATCTTTAGCCATCTTTCTCAGCCCTTTGAAGCTACTGACACCTCATCAGGAGTTAGTGTGCCTGATTAGTCTGTGAAAGAACTGAAAGCAGCCAAGGCCTGCATAAAAGGCTTCAGAGCCTTGCACTGTTGAGGCATTCTTACCAGGGACTATACATTTCAAGCAAAGTTAAGAGTTTGTGGCTTTTAAATTACTAGCTCTCTGCCTGGGAGCTCTTAAAAGGGGTTTGGCACAGTTTTAAAAGAAAGTTACATTCTTTTTGGTGCTTTAGTTTAAAAGGGGAAATATTTTCTTTAGTGGGTAGGTTTAAAACTCTGCTTTAGTATCTTTCTCAGCTCTTTGAAGCTACTGACTCCTCATCAGGTGTTAGTTCCCTCCCTACCCCCCCCCCCAACTCCCACCCACCCCTAGTGAGCAGTCCTGCTTTATAGGGCACCTCCCCAATTAACTACACACAGGGACTTGGAACAGCACATTTTGAACACACTTAAAGAGATTTAACTGCTTTGTCTCTGAAAGCACAGCTGGGAAACCGGCTGATATTTTGATAGGTCTTTCTCTCTTTTGCTTTAACAGATACCTAAGCTCCACCAACTGAACAATGGCTGGGAAAAATCATATCGCCAAAGCTGTTGCCCCCATTACAGCTTCTGCCTCTGTCCAGCAGAGGTCCCAATGCCAGTTGAGGGATTATGCTTCTTGCAACATCCAAGCTCTCCAGCAGAGGAGAAGATGGGAGCCTACAGAATGACGAAGGTTGGACACAGGTCACCAGGGACTGCAGAATTACCAATCCAACTTCTCCAGCCCTTGAACTGAAGAACCATTATGCAGCCCTGGAAGTGGAGGAGGTGAAAGCATCCCTGGAAAGGGAAGAAGCAGAGCTCGAGCACCCCAAAGTTGAAGAATCAGTGACCACAGGGAAATGAAGGGTAGTGGTGGTTGGTGACTCTCTTCTGAGGGGTACTGCGGCGTCCATCTGCCGACCAGACTTGATGAGCAGAGAGGTATACTGTCTGCCAGGTGCCAAAATCCAAAATGTTATGGAGAGTGTGCTGAGACTCATCAAGCCCACTTACTATTACCCAATGTTGCTAATCCATGTCGGCACAAATGATTCTGCCAGGTGTCCCTCTGAGCGTATCAAAAGTGACATCATGGCTCTGGGACAAAGGGTGAAGCAGATAGGGGTGCAGGTGGTGTTCTCTTCAATCCTCCCTGTTGAGGGTAAAGGCCAAGGCAGAGAAGCTTGCATCCTGTAGATGAATGCATGGCTGCGTGGATGGTGTCATTGAGAGCATTTTGGTTTCCTGGACCATGGGATGCTGTTCCAAGGGTTGCAGAGCAGAGATGGCATCCATCTGTCCAATAAAGGTCGACGTGTCTTCAGTAGCAGACTGGCTAATCTACTGAAGAGGGCTTTAAACTAGATTCTTTGGAGATGGGTGAAGAAAGCCCCCAGGTAAGTGAAAGCCCCCAGGTAAGTGAAACATTAAATACCTTTATGGAAATGGGTAAAAGGAGTAGCATAAGGAAAGCAGTGTGCATAAATGCCCATAGCATGGGAAATAAGATCCCTGATGTTGAAGCTTTAATGGGAGAGGCTGACTTGGATTTAGTGGAAGTTACAGAAACATTGTTCATACAAAACCATGACTGGGATGTAACTATATCAGGCTATACTTTATTCAGAAAGGACAGGGTAGGAATAAGGTGAGAAGGAGTGGCACAACAAAGGGTATAGGTAAATGGAGCTCACTCTGAGGAGAAGGAGGTTACCAGTGGTGTGCCCCAGGGATCTGTCCTTGTTCCAATTCTTTTTAACATTTTTCTAAGTGATAAAGCGAAAGGGTTGTTGTCGGGTAAGGTTTGCCTCTTTGCAAATGATACCAAAATCTGCAATAGGGTAGACACCCAAGAAGGTGTAGATAACATAAGGAATAGTCTAGAATTTGGCAGCTGAGGTTTAATGTTAAAAAATGCAAGGTCATGCATTTGGATTGCAGCAATCCAAGGGAGCAATATAGTACAGGGGGTGAAGTATTTCTGTCCACTAAAGAAGAGCAGAAACTAGGCATGATTGTGTCTGATGATCTTAAAGTAGCTAAACAGGTAGAAAAGGCGACGGCAAAAGCTAGAAGGATGCTTGGGTGTATAGGGAGAGGAATGGCCAGTAGAAGAAAGGATGTGATAGTGCCTCTGAATAAGTCTTTGGTGTGACTTTATTTGGAGTATTGTGTGTAATTCTGGAGGCTGCACCTTCAAAAGGATATAAACAGCTGGAGTCGGTACAAACGCTGGCTACTAAAATAGTTAGTGGTCTTCATTATAAAGCATATGAGGACAGACTTAAGGATCTTAATATGTACACCTTAGAGGAAAGGCCGGATAGAGGTGATATGATTGAGACGTTTAAATACCTCCATGGCATAAATGCACAGGAGGAGAGCCTCTTTCGATTGAAAGCAAGCTCTGCTATGAGGGGACATGGGATGAGGGTGAAAGGGGATAGATTCAGGAGTGATGTGCGGAAATATTTCTTTACGGAAAAAGTGGTGAATCCATGGAATAGTTCGAGGTGGTAAAGATGAGGACAGTATCTGAATTCAAAGAAGCATGGGACAAATACAGAGGATATCTAAAGGAAAAAAGGGGACTGTTGTAGTGGTTGATATGGAAGGACAGACAGGCCATGTGGTCTTTTTCTGTCGCCATGTTTCTATGTTTCTTATGTTTCTATCTTTTCTTCCACCTTTGCTTTTGCTATCCTTATTTCTCTCTTTGCCTCTTAGCTTTATTCTGTATTCTTTTCTCTGTTCCTCTGTTTGAGAAAACGGTGAGGTCTTTTGCCTTTATTTCTACAGCCACTTCGTTGCAGAACCATATAGGTTTCCTCTTCCTCTTGTTATTTACTTCCAAGAGGAAAAGGAAACCTATATAGTTCTCCAAAGAAGTGGCTGCACAAATAAAGGCAAAAAACATAGCTTTCACTTTGTGCAATGCTGAAATCGTGCACTTTTCAGCTTGTTACCCTTCTCTGAACTTTTTCTAGCTCCACTTTATCCTTTTTAAGCAAACAGAACTGCACACAATATTCAAGCTGCAGTTGCATCATGAACCTATACAGATGGACATTGATATTTTCAGTTTTATTCTCTTTCGTTTGTTGTTTCCTTCATTTTGGTAAGCTTTGTTTCATTTTAGTGCACAATAACATGAAAACATGAAATAGTATATGCTAAAATAAAATAGCATGTGCTAACATAAAAGAACACATTAAAATACACCGGGACTGGTTTTCATCTAGGCTGGCTATGCGCCTGCCCGCCGACCCTCAACCCAGATTTCCACTTCCGGGGCAATGGGCAAGTGAAAATCCGGGTTTGGCTGAACGCGTCCGGAGCTGCCGAGGCTAAATGGGCAGCAGCGATTTTCGATGCTATCCGCTCAGCCCCTGCGCCTTAGACAGGTGAGGAAAAACTTGCCTGTCTTTAAGGCACAGAGGGCTAAGCAGGTAACATTGTAAATCGCTGATACCCGTTTAGTCCTTTGCTCCGCAGGTGCCTTTGGAAAATCCTGGATAAGGCATTTACACAGGTAACTAGAGCAGTTGCCCATGTAAATGCCTTTGAAAATGCCGCCCACCATGTCAATTTAGCATCTTATTGATGCATGGTAAATGAAATAGTGCCTGCTAAAACAAAGCAAAATTCATCAGACTGAAAATGCATATCCTTAGTGTTGTATTACCTCAAGCCCTTCTTAGCCAGACCACTGGAAATGTTTCTTCCACTTCCCCTTCCCTACAGAGTCAAACAGAAGAGTTTTTATAAAGCTATAAAAATCCTCAGAAAAGAAACATCTTTAAATATTACAAAAGTTAATTAAAAAACTGACTGCAACTTTTGGGAATATTCATCTTCCACAATATAGAATTTATATATTTATATGCAAAACAGGAGAGGATCATTTACAGACATAAAACACCATCTGAAATTATATTGCTGCTTTATCCTTTATTGTGACTCATGCAAACCTTTCATTAGTCTCAGAAAAAAAAGACCTCCACATACAATAATTTGAAGCAAAAGGTTAATGGTGTTATTACAACTATTATCCCTTTTAACATCATTATCTTCTTGTAGTTCTATATATATATTACCTTCACCTTTCCATGAACTCACTTTACCAGCTGTTTCCCTTCACCATAAAGTTGGCTGAACACCATTCAAGGGATAGGAGAAATGCCATGTTTTAATGTTTTATCAATCCAGCCTTGGGGAGTTTGCAGCTTCTCATAATCCATACTGGAAAGGGAGCTTGCTGCTAAGTTTTATTTTGATTTTCATATTGGTCATCAACAGATACCTGCTTAATGCTGGTGTGCAAAATGATGCGGCAAACACCTTGTGCTGGTGGTATTTCAGATGTTGCCATAGCTTGACAAAGTTGGAGGTAGTATTCAGCCCACAGTGGTCAGCATTTTTTAAAATGCCAACTGCCATTATCCAGATAGGGGCCCATGCTGAATATCCAGATTTAGCAGTCAGCAGCAGCAGTGGCACTATCCAAATGTTTGGGGATTATTGTCAGTAGCAAATATACGGTAAGTATTTATTACTCGATAGGTCCAGGGGTACTGCTACTTCCCTTTTTTTGCCCAAAATTCTATGGGACTGCTGACAAATGAACCATATGAGAGAGAGAAAGGGAACCTATCCTGTGTCTATATATAAATTAGACTTTATTGCTGATAGAAAAATAAAGCAGACATAGAATAAATTAGAATTATGAGGTAGCAAGTTAAGTAGCCCTATGATTACAAATACACCAAGATCATAAATCACTGTTTTAGCAACCGACGTTACTGATTTACTCTGCACTTGAGGAGAATAAATAACTGTCTAGCTAATATATCCCCCCGCCCCCCCCTTGAGGGGCTTGTAAAGCCAATACTTCAGTGCTTCACCGGGAGAACAATTGTAGCTGGGTCTGAGAAGTCTTCTGGAAAAGCAAGGTGTCCAAGGGTGGCAGTCGTCCAACGTAAGCTGCAACCGGTCCAGGCAAGCCACGTGATAACACAGAGCTTCAGGTCTGTGGGAGAGACTTACTCCTTCCCAAAGTTAATCCTTGGCCTTGCACTCTGTCTGACTTTCCAGCTAGAGATAGGCAGGCAGTAGAGCTGAAGACCGAAAAATGACAGTATGGCAGGATGTAGCAAGAGAGTCCAAAGTGAGTCTAAAGTGAGACCACAAGAAGTGTGAAAGTTTTTAAAAAGTGCCTGCGTCCCTCCATGCCCACTTCGGGAAGGAGTAAGTCTCTCCCACAGACCTGAAGCTCTGTGTTTTTACGTGGCTTGCCTGGACCGGTTGCAGCCTACGTTGGACGACTGCCACCCTTGGACTCCTTGCTGTTCCAGATGACTTCTCAGACCCAGCCACAATTGTTCTCCTGGCGGAGCATTGAAGTACTGGCTTTACAATCCCCTTGAGGGGGGGGGGATTTATTAGCTATTCCTTGTCCTGAATTTCTCATCACAGAATGAGGAGTGACTCGTCTCAGATACTGTGTGACATTTTCAGCGAATCAGGTAACTGTTGTCCTTCTCCAAACAAAGGTCCATAGTGAGAGAAAGCTGTTGGTGTGCAAGTTCATACATTGTTGCAAATGTTATACCAGTAGAACAGTCTTTAGATGGGACGGCCTCAGGAGCAAGTTCTCTTGCACGCAGTCATAGCTGGAAACAATAGCTTTGCTGTACACCATGTGCACATAAACGTGCCAGGTAATTGCTTAAAGGCAACAGGTTTAAAGTTTGAACACAGCAGAAATTACTTGTACCAGGAATCCATCTTAAGATCAGGCTTTGGTTCAGGCTTTTGGTGTCTGAGCAGGCCACAGTGGTTCAGAACAGGCCCCAGATACCAGCTCTACAGATCACAGCAATATTCAGCCACTATACAGATAGGCAATATGCATAGCATCCACAGATTATTATCGAGACAGTGGTATATAAAATTGCCACTATCCAGATAAGGGCTGGCTCTGTCTCAGCTCTGGACAAATTAAGTGGGTAACCATGGGTTCTTCCATGGCCCCTGATGTGGCGAATTTATACATGGCTTATTTTGAGAAAACATTTTTGATATCTCATCCATTCACTTCCATTATTAAACTTTGGAAGTGATACATTGATGATGTTCTTTTACTATGCGAAGGAAATACTGATCGGTTAGAAGAGTTTTTAATATGGTTTAATCAATTAGACGATAATTTGCATTTGGAAGCTACGATAGGCGAACATGAGGTGGCATACCTAGACATTTTAATTGAAAAAGATGTTGAAGGTTTTATTATGGATCTTTACCATAAGCCCACAGACAAGAACCAGCTTTTACATTTTGACAGTTTTCACAATCTTTCCTTAAAATGTAATTTTCCAGTCTCGCGGTTTTTATTTTTTATATTTTTTTTATTTAATATTTATAAATTTATACAAACATATCAAGAATACATCTTGAAACAGAAATTGAGATGGGTAAGGAAAAATAATAACATAGAACTAATAAAAGTCCCACCAATATAACATGCGGTAACACTCTAGGCCCCAAGAAGGGGAGGATACTATAAGAAGAAAATAATAACATCCACTGAATCTGAAAGGTAATAAGGCGTGCTTAACAGTCGATACCTAATATGCTCAAACAGAAGCAGAAGAAGGAATATCCACCTCCTCAGAATGTCGGGCATTTATAAAGTCCAGCAATTGGGAAGGTTCATAAAATATAAAGGAATCAGACTGATACTTGATCAGACACTTACAAGGAAATTTAAAAAAAAACCCTCTCAATGTCTGAACCCCAATTGATGACGTAAAAGGAGAAAGTCCTGCTGCCTCTTCTGGGTCTCCCTGGAGAGGTCTGGAAACATACGGACAGTCAAACCCTTAAATAACATATGTCGCTTCCTAAAGAACAACTTTATAAGCCATTCCTTATCCGATAACAATGCCAGCATAATCAATAAAGCAGAGGGTACTACATGCTCTTCCTGTGATGATTCCAACATAGCAATGACATTTAAAACATCAACATTTGATAATCCTCTAACCACTCCCGACCCCTTATCTTTTTTCCCAGATCGCAAATAGTACATTTTAGCAATGGGGGGATGGGATTCAGGGGAACTACCCAAATTTTCAATCAAATAAGTCCGAAACATGTCCCTCGCAGAAATCAATGCTACTCTGGGAAAGTTAACCACGTGAAGATTCACAGCTCGCGTTGTATTTTCCAACATCTCTAACTTAAGATGCATAGGCATTATACTCTTCTTAAAGCATTCCAAATCATTCTCAACAGTCAACATCTTAGCATGAAAACTAGTCTCACAGTTTCTAAAAGTCAAGAGGATTTGTTCCAGGGCTGTAGACTTTGAAAAGCATGCATCAGATATGAGAACTAAGTTTAAAGATAGAGGTTATCCTGACTCATGTATCAATAAGGCATACCAGAGAGCCAAGGATAGTAGTCGGTCTGAATTATTGCAGGAATCAAATAAGCAAAAAAATGGAGAGGGTAGTGTGCCCCCTAACTTTTACAAATTATTTACATGAAATTACACAAACTCGTATTAAAAGAGGTGTGGCACATTTTAGCTACCATTCCCATTTTTAACAAAACTGGAAACACTGTGGCACATAAACGGAACAGTAATTTGGCCAACATCTTGGTTCCATCAGCACTTTCAGTGCAGCAAATCAGTTCTAAAACAAGGGGACACTATAGAAGTGGTCGCTGTTCTATATGCGTTCATAGTTTGGTCACAAAGGATTTTTTCATTCACCCACACACTAAAAACCCATGTTCCCTGTAAAATAGTTATCTCCAAGTTATAATGCCCTGTTCAATGTAATTTCAGTTTGTTCAATGTAAACCGCATTGATGCAGAATAGCGCGGTATATAGAGAATGTAAATAAATAAATAAATAAAATAAATAAATAAAAAGGAATTTTTTCTCATGGATTATTCCAATTATGACACCCAATGTGTTATTTATATGATATTTGTCCATGTGAGTTGATATATATTGGCAAAACTAAACGGGCACTACAAACTAGAAAGATTGAACACAAAAGCTGTATCAAACGTGCCCTCGTGAACAAACCATTAGTGTCACACTGGATTTCAGAACAGCATTCACTTTCAGATTTAAGGTTCCGTGTTATTAAAGTTGTTCACCCACACTGGAGAAGAGGCGATTTAGATCGCACTCTAAGGATCGGACAGAGATACATTTTTGAAAAAGGCACCCTGGCCCCACAGGGCTTTAATATAGATATAGATTAGTCTGTTTTTTATTAAAAAAAATTCTATTAAATAATTTTTCGCTATATAGGTCCCTTTGTATAGGTTTTATTTTTTATTTTTTTTATTTTATTTAGACAGATTTATATACCACCTTATCCTATAATCAAAGTGGTTACATCACAATTGGAGGGTTACATTTAACATGAGGGTATTTAACAGCATTTAGACAGCACGATTTACTTAACAACATTTAACATGAGGTTACATTTAGTATGAGGGTACTTAACAACATTATATAATGAACTCTTATGTCTAGTTGGGATGATTGGGTATTGATTTGGCTGAGGTAGTTGCATTACCGTTCGGGTGGGGACTGTTTGTCTGCTCATAGGTTTCTGTAAAGAGCGGGGTTTTAAGGGTCTTGCAGAAGTCTAAGATGTCATTTAATGCCCTCAGGCACATTGGGAGGGAGTTCCATAGTGTGGACGCCAGTAGTGATGGAGCTCTTCTTGAAGTAGTTTGTTTAGTCTTGTGGTAACTTGCAGGCATGCCAATCATGTTGTTATTATTGGTCCTTCTTGGTCTATTACTGATATCCCTTGTTATGATATCTTAAGAACATAAGATATGCCATACTGGGTCAGACCAAGGTCCATCAAGCCCAGTATCCTGTTTCCAACAGTGGCCAATCTAGGTCATACGTACCTAGCAGTTTCCCCAAAAGACACAGGTTCCACAATGCGTGTACTGGGTCAAGCATTGATATCCTGGGTCCCTTCTTAATAATGGTTTATGGACCTTTCCTCCAGGAAATTGTCCAAACCTTTTTTAAACCCAGCTACACAAACAGCCTTTACGACATCCTCCGGTAACAAATTCCAGAGTTTGATTACACGTTGAGTGAAAAAATATTTTCTTTTATTAGTCTTAAATAGTTTACCCTGTAGCTTCATTGCATGTCCCCTAGTCTTTCTATATTCTGATAGTGTAAACAATCAATCTACGTTTACCCGTTCCACTCCATTCATTAATTTATAGACTTCTCTAATAGCTCCCCTTAGCCATTTCTTTTCCAGGTTAGAGAGCCCTAACCTTTTTAGCCTTTCTTCATAGGAATATCTTTCCATCCCCTTTACCATTTTGGTGGCTCTTCTCCGAACCTTTTTTAATATCGCTATATCCTTTTTAAGATACGGTGACCAGAATTGCACGCAATATTCAAGGTGTGGTCTCACCATGGAACGATATAGAGGCATTATAATATCTTTTGTTTTATTTTCCATTCCTTTCCTTATGATACTCAGCATTCTATTTGCTCTCTTGGCCGCCGCTGCACACTGGGCCGAGGGTTTTAACATGTTATCCACAATGACGCCTAAATCTTTTCCTGGGTGGTGGTTCCTAATGTGGAACCTTGTATCGTGTAACCATAGTTTGGGTTGTTCTTCCCTAGGTGCATAACTTTGCACTTGTCCACATTAAATTTCATCTGCCATTTTGATGCCCAATCTTCCAATTTATCAAGATCCTCTTGCAATTTTCCACAATCCTCTTGGGTTTTAACAACTTTAAATAGTTTTGTGTCATCTGCAAATTTGATAACCTCACTCGTTATTCCACTTCCCAGGTCATTTATGAATATGTCAAAAAGCAGCGGACCCAGCACAGATCGCTGGGGTACACCACTATTCACCTTTCTCCACTGGGAAAATTGGTCATTTAGCCCTACCCTCTGCTTTCTATCTTTTATCCAGTTCCTGATCCACAGTAGTACACTGCCTCCTATCCCATGACTCTTTAGTTTTGCCAAAAGTTTCTGATGAGGGACCTTGTCAAAGGCTTTCTGAAAGTCCAGATACACTATATCAACCGACTCACCTAGATCTTCCTTTTCTAAAGCCATGTTGGCTGTCTCCCATTAGGCCATGACTATCTACATGCTGAGTAATTTTATTCTTTATGATGGTTTCTACCATTTTTCCCGGTACTAACGTCAGGCTCACCGGTCTGTAGTTTCCCGGATCACCTCTGGAACCCTTTTTAAAAATTGGTGTTACATTGGCGATCCTCCAATCTTCAGGTATTAGAGATGATTTTAATGATAGTTCACAGATTACTAATAGCAGGTCTGCAATCTCATATTTCAGCTCTTTCAACACCCTTGGATGTATACCATCCAGCCCAGGTGATTTGCTACTCTTCAGTTTATCTAATAGTTGTAATACATCTTCCCGATGTATCAATATTTCCTTCAATTCTTCCGCACCTTTAAATACCACTTCAGTCATGGGTAACATCCCTACATTTTCCTCAGTAAAGACCGAAGCAAAGAATTCATTCAGTCTCTCCACTATTGCCTTGTCGCCTCTTAGTGCCCCTTTAACCCCTCTATCATCTAATGGACCAACTGACTCTCTCACAGGTGTTTTGCTACGAATGTACTTGAAAGTGCGTGTTCCGAGAGATGGTGGATGATTCTAAAGATGATCAGGATTGTTTTGAATTTTGCTCTGGCAACCATTGGGAGCCAGTGCATTTGCTGAAAGACGGGGGTGATCTGCTCAGTTGTTGGAGTGTCTGTAATGATGCGGGCTGCAGTGTTTTGCACCATTTGGAGTGGGTGTAAGGACTGCTGAGGGTGGCCTTGATATAACGAGTTTCCGTAATCAAGCAGAGGTGTGATGAGTGCTTGGCACACTGTGCTGAAGTGGTCTTGGCGGAGTAAAGGTTTGATCTTTCTTATGGTCCTCAGACGTTGATAGGCTTATTTGCGGTTTTGGTGATGTGGGATTTCAAGTTCAGAGCTCTGTCCATTGTGATGCCCAGGTACTTAACTTCATCTTTGACTACTATGAATTTGTTTAGAATTCTGATAGTCTGTGGTGGAATGAAGGTGGGGTTCCTGGTGATGAACATTGCCTCAGATTTTTCATAGTTGACAGTCAGGTTATTGGCTGTGAGCCAGGCATTCATGTCTTCAAGGCATTTGGTTATTGTTAGGGTGTTAAGTGCTAGTAGGTTGATTCAAACTCAGATTCGAGAGTTCACATCAAAGCCTTGGATGACAAGATAATTTCAAAGAAGGAATGGAAATTTTTAAATATTTCAACTCCTATGATGGCACGGTTTTATTTGGTCCCAAAGATCCATAAAATTTTGACCGACCCCCAGGAAGACCTATAGTCTCCACCAGGGGGACGTTGTTGGAACCGTTGTCAATTTTTATTTATTCCTATCTTCGTCCATTGTTATCGGATATACCTTCTTATACGCGGGACACTTCACATTTTTTGGAAATATTAGAGAAACATTCGCAATGGTCTAAGGACCCGAACATTATTTTAATAACAATGGATGTCACAGCTCTGTACACGAGCATACCCCAAGTGGAGGATATGAGATGGTGGAACAGGCTTTAAGAGACCGGGGAGATTTGTTAGAAGGACGAATGACCCTCCTGCTGAAATTAGCACAGCTCACTATTTTTCAAAATTATTTCATCTTTGAGAAAGTGCTCTATCATCAAGTATCGGGGGTGGCAATGGGAGCCACCTGTGCCCCATCTATTGCAAATCTTTTTATGGGGTTTTACGAAGGGAGATGGTTCACTTCCTCTCCATATGGGGCTAACATAAAGATGTGGTGTCGTTTTATCGATGACATCTTTTTACTATGGAGAGGTTCACAAGATTTGTTGACGTCATTTATAGAATGGGTCAATGGATTGGATAGTAATATCCAATTCACTTATGTTTCCGATGCCCGGGTCATCACTTTTTTAGATGTTTCAATAGAGAAGGGAGAGCAAGGGGTGGGTCACATCAGTATATAAAAAATCTATAGAGCTTAACACTTTTTTACATTATAGTAGTGCACACCCACCATGATTAAAAGATAGTTTGCCATTTTCACAATTCTTACGTTTTCGAAGGAATTGCTCTAATGTACAGAACTACAAAAAACAGTCTCAGGTTTTGTCAAAAAAAAATTTTGAAAGGGGGTATCCCCTTAAAGTGAATCGACAAGCATATTATAGAGCACTGTACAACGAGAGATCATGGTTGGTGGGAGCTACAAATAAAAAAAGGTGAAAAGAAAACAGCGGACACTGGACATATTAATTTAATAACTAAATATTCTCCATTAAGTTTCAAAATACAAAAAAATAATATTGAAGCACCTTAATGTGTTGAGTAATGTCCCAGGTCTGGAAGAGAAGACAATACGATGTGTATGGCTAAGGGACAGAAATTTAAAAGAGAAGTTAAGTCCGGTTGTTTTGCGGTCCATAACAGAGGAGAAAGCAGAGGATCAAATTAAGGGCCACAAGAAGTGCGGCCATTGTAGTATTTGTGAGATTACCACTGAGCTTTAGCAATTCATTTGTCATGGAAAGAGTTATATCCTGAAAACTAATACCTCCTGTGACTCCCTATTCGTGGTTTACACAGTGTGCTGCCCCTGCGATTTATTATATATAGGAAAAACTACAAGACTCTTTAAAATACGTATGGCAGAGCATAAAAGCCGGTTGAAATGCAAAATCATATTGGCACCGATGGTTCTACATTGCATAGAGCAAAATCATACTTTTGAAGATTTACGATGTTTTTGCGTTGAGTTGTTTCCGATATGAATGGCAAATCACAAGAACAAACGCTTTTAGTAAAAGAACAACGCTGGATATTCAACTTGCAAACATTGGCACCTAAGGGTCTCAACACGTATATCGATTGGAGAGCGTGCCTTTAAAATCATAGATGACGTAGGATACGAAAGGGAGTTTGGTACATCAGGTAGTGATGTCACTAAATGAGGGTATAATAAGGGAGTCTGAAGGGTAACCCGCATGCGCGGCGTTTTTTTGAACATTTTCTGATCTACAAAACCTCGGTGAGGATAGCGTCTGCAGCACAAGTTTGGAAGTTTTTCAATGGCATGTGGAAATAGGTTTAAAATGTGTAAAGTTTTAAGGATTTTTAAAGGCAGTAAATGTGGAGAAATAATGATTGATTTTTTTACAATTCTTTTTGCTGTTTCACTTCTTTTAAGTTGCAAATCCCCCTGAAGAAGCTCATCTAGAGTGAAACGCAAGAGAAGGTGCCAAGGGATGGCGTTGGGGAGTACTCAAAAGTTAAGCAGCATTTAGTTTTCAAATAATTTGAATACTTCACTTGTGGTATCTTATTTCCGTTAGTGTACAAATGTGCCAAAAAGGTCATTGATGCTATTAGGCACCATGATGGACATCTTTACATCTATGCTATAGTGCCGACGAGTATGAGACCTTTAAAGCATGGAATACACAATAAAAAACTAATTCCCACAAGTAGGAGAACCATATTCATTTATATATCTATTCTCCTTCTTATAGTTATATTTATTTATTTATGTTTTAGGGATATTTTATCTATTTATTTTTTAGAAATAACTTTCATTTACTTGTTTAGGGATTGATTGTATTTTTATGATATGTAGGAGTGGAGGAGTAGCCTAGTGGTTGGGGCAACGTACTTCAGGCTGGAAGGTCGGGGGTTCAAATCCCACTAGAGGACAGCAACCTTGGGCCGGAAGGACTGGGGTTTCTAGTCCCACAGGTGCTCCTTGTGGTCTTGGGCAAGCCACTTAACCCTCCATAGCCCATGTTCCCTGTAAAATAGTTATCTCCAAGTTATAATGCCCTGTTCAATGTAATTTCAGTTTGTTCAATGTAAACCACACTGATGCAGAATAGCACGGTATATAAGAGAATGTAAATAAATAAATGTATGTTTCTCCCTTTCCCCCATCACCCCCCACCTACCCCCCCTTTCCTGTTTTTCAGGTTGGTCATGCATTTCTTTACTTTTTTAACCTATCGGTGTCCATTTCTTTTATAACTTCTTCTTTAGTAATTTTTATGATGTACTCTTCTGTTTAAATTAGCCTCTCATATGAATGTTTTTACTTTGGTTTTTAGTGCATTATTAGCTTGCCTTTTTACATTTTCCTTGCTGCTCAACATGCCTTTTACTTTACGGTTTTGTGTTTACTTTGTGATAAGGAAGCTTATCATAGCTCAGGAAGGAGCTATAGAAAAGGTGAAGTGACTCTGAACAAGCAACTTGTCAGTTCTGGTAGAAATAAGAAAACAGAATTTTTCTATAAAAGACTACCAGTCCCAGAATGCACCAGGTTTCCAACAGCCATTAGAGGAGCTGGAGTGGGGAAACGTGTGTTCAATCAGGAGGGCTATGAGGTAATCCCTAAGCACTCATCTCAAAGGGCAGGGCCTGATTCAGCACAGCTGCGCTGTGCTAAGGTGGAGCACTCATCAAAGCAGAATAAAGGTAGAGTTTATTCTACAGAGAATTATCCTCATCTTGATCCTCATCCTCAGTTTCATCTGGGAGATCCTCATCCTCAGGATCTTGATCATCTTGGACAGCTTCATCATCTGGAGGATCATCAGAAGCAGAAGCCAAACCGGACGGACAGAGAGGGCAAGAAACCCTTTGGAAGAAAGAAGAGAAAAGCCTTTGGGAGGTCTAAAGGAGTCCAGAGCAGTACATATACTGGAAGGCATTCCAAGGGCCAGCATACACCACTGGACTGGGGAAAGCCAGAGGAATGGTGCTGCAGGGCTAGGAATCTCCAGACGGTACCTGTGAGGGAGACGGCTGCACGTGGAAGGGACCCTAGGACCCGTGCCAGAAGGTATGTGAAGAGAGATCCAGTGTCCAGGGATCTGGATTGGAAGGCTGGACATAAGAACTGGACTACATACTGGCCAGGCTATTTAGAGAGGAACTCTAACAGCAATGGAAGCTCAGGTATGAACACTGATCTATGCCCTAGCTATAACCTTGAAAGACAGCAGGGAAACAAGTATTCTCCTGAGAGTGCTACATTGAGAAATTCCTCTGTGCCAATCCATGATATTGAACCCATGATTGTTGAAGAAGGGGGAGCGGTCTTAGATACAGGCTGTGAATATATGGATTGCTCTCTGTCTAAACTCCTTTGGTAATTTACTGTTACAAAGTACAGCAACCATCACAAAGAAATACAAACTTGTTCTTTAATCTACTCAGAAAAGCTCCTGAGTAGGATTTTGGGCCACGCAGTAGAAAGCAAGCCAGCTAAGGGGTTTCAGCTGGATAACTGCTAGCAATTGAGCCTTACCTAATTGCTTGTGAGCTCTGAGGAAATCACTTCTGAGTCTAGGTGTGAAGATATAAGAAGTTAACCTGAAAAGAACAGTTTTTCCCTTCTTTGTGGGTTTTGCTTGTTGTTTGAAACACTGCTAAGAAAATATTAGCTAAAGCCTACAGAAAAGACCAGTTTGTTACCAACCAGGTCTTTATTCTTTTCATTTGATTGCCTGACAAGTTCATCTGTTGTTTTCCTGATTTTGTTTTTCTAAGTTTAACACTGAAAGCAAGTATCCTGTTTTATGTGCTACCAAGCATATCTGTGTTGGGAGAAATAACCCCATAAATAAATATCTTATTGGCTTTACACTCAAGCACAACTAATTATTGTGAGCAGCTGTGTCTGGTGTGAATGGACTGCATTTCCCACAATCCCTTGCAAATCATATTGATATATGCACTTGCCAAGACTGTGAACATTCTCACCCAGGCAACCGTCTGACCAGGGCCGGATTTACCTTGAGTGAGGCCCTATGCCAACAAAAATTGTGGGCCCCCAGCAGGGGCGGCCCAAGGGGGGTGTGGGCCTCATTTGCATAAGGGGCCTCATTTGCATAAATATTTGCATAATGTTACCATATACTAACTTTTAGTAAACGTGCCTCTTAATGAGTGTATGGATAAAGAAAGACTAAAAGATTTCTACATTACTATAATCCAGTGCCAACTGCCAGACACATTAGGAACTACTACAAACACTGCCTATTTAGAACCCATAGCAAACCCGCCGTATCCTAACAGCACTACCAGGACTCACAAAGCACCATACTCTACCAATCAAAAGGCAACACTGCAAATATTAAACCAATACATTTCAGAGAACAACAATACATGACCTACTGGGGAAAGAGAACAAGTGGCAATGTCAAATAGGAATTATATAAACAGAACACCTCAGCTCAGTTACACATGCAGAACATAGACCATCACCAAACAAGTAATCACATTTTAGAAACAGGAAGACAATAATTAAACTGGGAATCCCAAAAGCCAAACTTGGAATGTACAACACTGTAGAAATAAAACTATACATTAATTTGCTCTTGTACTAAACAAAGCGCAGACGTTAATGATGCACATTTACCAGAGCTGACATATTCCAATTAATAAATTCAAAATAAAGAGATATTTTTCTACCTTTTGTGCATTTTTTTCAGCTGCAATTGCTCCAGCCACTTTCTTCTGGTTTCTTCATGTCTTCTGCTAACTCTCCATCGTCTGCTGTCCATTTGTCCTTTCTTCTCTCTTCTAGTTTTTTTTCCATTCTCTCTCTACATCTGCTTTAACATACTAATCTTTCTCCTTTTGCTCTTTCCTCATTCCTATTTCATCCACTCAAATTTTACCCCTCCATCCTCAATCCCCACTTACTCTCCCAATACCCGGCCAATTGTAGATTTTTTTATCCCTCCCACACAAAATATTTTTCCCTTCTCCATTTTACTCTTCCAGCCCCATCCCATTCTAATCCTCCCCCAACATCAGCTCCCTTCTAGTTCCAGCCTCACCCAGCATCCATTCCCTTCTAGTCCCTGCATCAGCCCATTTCCAGTCCTAGCCACCCATCAGCCCATTTCCAGTCCTAGCAACCCCCCAACCCAATACCAGTCCTAACCCCCCATCACCCCATTTTCAGTTTAAGCCCCCCCTATAACCCATTACCTAAGCCCCATCAGCCCACTTCCAGTCCTAACCCCATCAACCCATTTCCAGTCAGCCCCCCATAGCCCATTGCCAGTCCTAACCCCCCCCCATCAGCCCACAGCCCATTACCAGTCCTAACCCCATCAGCCCACCTCCAGTCTTAACCCCCCCCAGCCCATTTCCAGTCCTAACCCCCCCATAGCCCATTACCAGACAGCCCCCATCAGCCCACAGCCCATTACCAGTCTTAACCCCCCCCAAAGCCCATTACCAGTTCTAAACCCCCCCAACAGCCCATTATCAGTCCTAACCCCATCAGCCCACCTCCAGTCTTAACCCCCCCCAGCCCATTTCCAGTCCTAGCCCCCCCATAGCCCATTACCAGACAGCCCCCATCAGCCCACAGCCCATTACCAGTCTTAACCCCCCCAAAGCCCATTACCAGTTCTAAACCCCCCCAACAGCCCATTCTCAGTCCTACCCCATCAGCCACCCTCCAGTCTTAACCCCCCAGCCCATTTCCAGTCCTAGCCCCCCCATAGCCCATTACCAGACAGCCCCCATCAGCCCACAGCCCATTACCAGTCTAAACCCCCCAAAACCCATTACCAGTTCTAAACCCCCCCAACAGCCCATTACCAGTCCTAACCCCATCAGCCCACCTCCAGTCTTAACCCCCCCAGCCCATTTCCAGTCCTAGCCCCCCCCATAGCCCATTACCAGACAGCCCCCATCAGCCCACAGCCCATTACCAGTCTTAACCCCCCCCCAAAGCCCATTACCAGTTCTAACCCCCCCCCAACAGCCCACAGCCCATTACCACTCCTAACCTCATCAGCCCACCTCCAGCCTTAATCCCCCCAACCCCTTTCCAGTCCCAGTCCCAGCCCCCCCAATCGCCCATTACCAGTCCTACCCCCGGCCTAAAGTAAAATTTAATTAAAGAAAAAAAACCTGCTGGCTGCCGCCGCGGGGCCCCCTCTGCTGCCGCGGCAGCATGGACTGACCCGCGGGGGCCCCCTCTGTAAGCTCGGTCCCTCCCTCCGTGCAGGCTGTGAGAGACGCGAAGGCAGACTGTCTCCTTCGCGTCTCTGTTAAGCCCGCAGGGGCTGATGGGAAATTTCCCATCAGCCCCTGCGGGCTTAACAGAGACGCGAAGGCAGAAGGAGACAGTCTGCCTTCGTGTCTCTCACAGCCTGCACGGAGGGAGGCACGGAGGGAGGGACCGAGCTTACAGAGGGGGCCCCCGCGGGTCAGTCCATGCTGCCGCGGCAGCAGAGGGGGCCCCGCGGCGGCAGCCAGCAGGTTTTTTTTTATTTTATTAAAAAAAAAAAGCCTAACTAGTTCAATTTTTGTGGGCCCTTTGCAGCTGTGGGCCCTACGCCATGGCGTACATGGCGTATAGCTAAATCCGGCCCTGCGTCTGACAACTTTCAGTTCCTGTTCTTTGGTGCAGTTCTCATGTTGTTTGATTGTTTTTGATATCTTGAATTGTTTTTAACACATTTTTTAGTAGTCATGTTTTATTTATTTTTGTATACGCCTAATGAGTTTTTAGTACCATCATTTAACAATATATTTTTCCTCTCAGCACTGGTACTATTAAAGTTGGCTTGTTTTACCGCGTCTTGTCCATGTGTCTCCCTGTGATAGATCACTCTTGTTTTGATGTTTGTTTTTGTTATTTCCTCTGTGTCTCAGTATGCATAATGTCCTTTTGAGTATTTGACACAGTGGTCGTTTTTTGACATTACCACTTTCTTCCCCTGCAATAATGAAGTATGTGATTGTGGACATGAAACATTTTTTCTATAGATTGTGATGGAACACAATGCTTTTGGGCTTTTCACATCCCAATTCAAATATAACACAAAGTAGTATGATCATTTTTTCAGTATCTGACTCAACGCACTGTCTCTGTTATCATCTTCTCTTCCTCCATTACAGATCTGAATGTTAAATGAGCCTCGTACACGAAGCATTTCAGCTATTACAGCTGATGCACTGCAATATCTATGAGCTCCCCCTTTTTTAGTTGTGCATTCAAATATTTATTTATTTATTTATAAAAAAAATTTATACCGTGATTTCCAAAGATCAATTGCGGTTTACAAAGAACAAGAAGTTTGAGTAGTACAAACAGGTACATGCTCGGTTACATAGAACAGAATAACTATGTACATGGAGATATTAATCTATCAAACTGTATTTTTGAACATAATAATAAAAGAGGAACTATGTACAAATCAAGGTGTGGTGGATTGAGGTGTCCTAAATTATGTTGAGTGGTGTAGCTTAGGCAGAAGATTGTGTTGGTACTGGGGTATAGTGTTGGTCATGTGTGCCAAAATGTATGGTAAATAGATGTGTTTTGAGGTTCTTTCTTTTTTTTTTAATTTAACTTTTTATTAACAACAATTCCAACACAAGCACACAAACGTACAATCATGATAGCAGTGGGCCGTCAAAACATAGTAAGCATAATACAAATCCATCATCTGACACCAATCCACTCCTTCAGCCCTTCGATCCCCAGGCGGAGTTGTGTTTTTGTTTTTTGTTACTTAAAGCAAATAACAGACATGGGCCACCCCTATTCCCCCCCCTTCCCTCCTCCCCCCTACCCCCCCCCCCCCCGGCCTTTCCCCCTAACCCCCCCCCTTTTTGCCTCCCCCCCCTGGGGCCCCCCTCCCCTTTTCCCCCCCCACCCCTCCCCCTTCCCCCTTCTAATACTGGGTGTCTTTCCGTAAATAGCTCAGTACCTTATCCCACAGCTGCTCGAATCTATCCACTCTTTGCCGTCGCGCTGCCGTCAATTTTTCCATCAAGTATACTTGTCTCAGGCGCTCTACACAGTGCCCCACCTGTGGCGCGTCCCTCTGCCGCCAGCGGTAGGCCAGCTCGCAGCGGGCCGCGCTCAGGCACGCCTGTATTTGCCTCATGTCTTGGGTAGGGCCCCCTGCACTCCACCACCCCATTAGAAACCCACTAGGGTCCAGCGGCACTTCTCGCCCCACCACCTCTGTTATCCACTCCCGGATCGCCCCCCAAAATGGCTGTATTCGCGGGCACTGCCACCAAATATGAAAGAACGTGCCCACTGCCCCGCACCCCCTCCAGCACATATTAGACACTCTGGGAAACATCCGGTGCAGACGATCAGGAGTATAATACCACTGCATAACCACCTTGCACCAATTTTCCCGAATCGCTATCGACAGTGGCAATAACCGCATCTGGTCGAACACATTCTTCCATTGCCCCTCCTCAAGTACCATTTCCAAGTCCCTCTCCCACTCCCGCATGTATCTATGCTTCCCCCCCAGGGGCCCCTGGATCGCCCTATAGAGCACTGAAATAAGCCCCGGGGAAGTCCGCTTCCCATACCAAACCACCTCCAAAGGAGTGTAATCCCGAGCCAGCCCCTCTTTCCCTAATTTCTTCCGGAGGAAGGAAACCACTTGCCCATAATAAAGACGGTCCCCATCCCGCAGCCCATACTGCTCTTGCAGAGTCGCAAATGGTACCCACTCGCCCCCGTCGAGAAATTGATAGAAGCACTGCAACCCCCCTTTCGCCCGTCGGAAGCCCTCCCCGTCCCTCCCTGGACGAAATTCCGCCGTTTGGCAAAGTTCCCTCATCAGCGAAAAACCCCTACCCCCACCCTCCCCTGCTCCCCTTCGGATCTTGTCCCATTCCCCGAGCACATGGCTCACGTATGGGCTAACCCCCGCCCCTACCCCCTTTCCCCTCTTCCCATCCAAGGGAGCCCTGCTAGGGACCGCCCCCCCCCCCCCCCTCCGCTGTGCTTATCCAAATCTACATAGGTCTTTCCCTCCCCACCTCCACGCCAATCCATCACGTGGCGAGCCTGAGCGGCCCAGTAGTAAGCCTGCATATTGGGCACCCCCAGCCCCCCCTCCTCCCGCCTCCGGTACAGCACCTCCCGCGCTATCCGGGGCGGGCGCCTCCGCCAAATGTACTGATTCACCTGCCGCTGCAGACGCCGCATATGTGCTCCGGGAATGGCTACCGGCAAAGCCTGGAAATAATACAGGACTCGTGGGAGGACATTCATTTTATTTTTTTTTTTAATGCTTTATTTTCATTTTATAACAACAAAGGAAAGGAAGACATACAGCTAAAGACAAATACATACATAGAATGTGATACATACACCAAAGTAAACCCCTGCCACCCCCCTCCCCCCTGCTTCTTCTCTAGAAACTAATCATTCCCGGAAACGGGCGTGTACTGACATTATTGTGGTACAAGACCTAACGGTGATCTGAAACATGATGAGTATACATTAAACAGACATGCCGGAGCAATGAGCAGAGTGTACATAATCATTGAGCATCTGCCATTTAGACAAGCGAGAGTGAGTTTGGATATGGGGAATAGCTCTCCGAGATATCTGCTCATATTTACTATATAAGCAGACGAGGTTCCACCATTCATTGGCAGTAATCCGAGAGCTATCCTTCCAATTCCTCGTGATTAAACAGATGGCTATACCCAGCATGAAATCAAGGAGAAAGCGACCCTTCTTAGGAAGAGAGGGGACCTCCGCCACTGAGCGGAGTCCCACAATCTTCCAAGAAAGAGGCTCGTGGAGGTGTAAGATAGATTGAATACGACCCCAGACCCGCCCCCAGTAAACCTGCAGTTGAGGACATTCATAAAGAACATGAGCAAGGGTTCCCACAGCAGTATGGCAAGACCAACACTGGTCCCTAGCAGTTGTGTTCCATTTGGCTATTCTTTCTGGAGTATAAAAGCATCTATGTGCAAAAAAGAATAGAGTTTGGGTTACAGAGGCAGATCGGGAAACCCGCACTACTTTGCTCCAGAAAACGCTCCATTGCACAGGGGTTAAAGTGGTTTGCAGTTCGCGTTCCCAGGCTTGTTGAGCTCTACAGGTAGCAGTATCGGTACCCTGACATAATAATTTATAAAAGTTAGAGGCTACCCCATGTGTACTACTAATAGAGTGAATTAGTTCTAATAGCCCATCCTCAGTAGGGGCAGAGGGCGGCAGGATTTGAGCACTTTTGAGGCAGTGTTGAAGCTGCATCAATTGAAAGTAATGTTTCGCTGGTAACGCAAATTCCTTTTGTAAATCAGAAAAGGTCTTCCAACGAGCTGCAGAGAAGAGTTGTTGGGGTGTCCAGATCCCCCTAGAGTACCAGGGTTTCCATGCAATCGATTTATTTAGGACTTGAATTCTGGGGTTATTCCACAGCGGGAGTCCGTCAGGAGGGCATACGTTTGGGCCCAGTGACAGAATGAGAGTGTTAAAGGCCGCAAGAGTATCGACAATCATTGGGGGATGGCGTGTGTCTACTTGATGGGACATGCCGGGGAGATGGATCAACGGAATTGGGCTACTTAGCTCCTCTTCAATGTCAAGCCAAACTGGTCTGTTGTCTGTTGAGGCAGCTAGCCATCGGGCACCTTGCTTAAGTAGGAAGGCTTGATGATATCTAAGAAAATCAGGAAAGCGGGTGCCCCCTAGTTCCTTCGCAGACTGTAGTTTTTGTTTAGCTACTCTTGGTGGTTTTCCCTGCCAGAGATAACGGACGAGAAGGCCCTCTATGTCTTTGTAGGTGTGTAGCGGGAGGAAGCAGGGCAGCATTTCTAAAATATAGTTCACTTTGGGGACTATCATCATTTTGACGGTTTCTAGGCGGCCCCACCATGTTAGGGATAAGGGAGACCACCGATTTGTGAGCTCACGGACTTTGGAGACTACCTCCTTGGCATTAAAACTAATAGTGTCTTCTAAAGGAGAACAGTAGTGGACGCCAAGATATTTCACCATGCGGGATTGCCAAAGGAAAGGAAAGGCCTGCATGTCAGCTTCATGTACCCAACGGTTCAGTGGGAATGCTACGGATTTGGTCCAGTTTATTTTATAGCCCGATAATTGCGAGTATCCATCAATCAGGTCCAAGACAGCCGGGACCGAATCCAGGGATACAAAGAGCATAAGGTCATCTGCATATGCAGAGAGTTTAATCTCTCTGTGACTGAAGGGGACACCTCGAATACGTGCGGACTGTCTAATAAGGAGGGCGAGGGGTTCAAGAGCTAGATCAAAGAGCATTGGTGATAGGGGGCAACCTTGACGCGTGCCTCTTTGAAGATTAAAAGGCCGAGACTTAATGGCATTTACACAAATACTGGCAACGGGTTGAGAATACATGACTTGGAGGTATCGGAGGAAGCCCTCCCCAAAGCCATACCATCGGAGAACTGCAAATAAGAAGGGCCATTCCAGGCGATCAAAGGCTTTTTCAGCATCTAGGGAAAGACCCACCCATGGGTGGTCTAAATTGGCAGCACTGGATAGCACATGGCACAAGGTCCGAGCATTGTCAGCGGTGGAGCGGCCGGGTATAAAACCACATTGGTCGGGATGGACTAAGGTGGCCATCCTGTCAGATAGCCGGGTGGCCAAGATCGTTGCGAAGATCTTATAATCGGCATTAAGTAGGGAGATTGGACGGTAGTTGGCGGTTAGCAGCGGGTCTCTGCCTTCTTTCTCAAAAACTACCACATTAGCTGCAGAAAAGGATCCCAAAGAGGATGTATCTACCGCAAGGGCAGTAAAGTAAAGTTTTAAGTAGGGAACTAAATCTGCACTGAACGTTCTGTAGAATTCTGACGGGAGACCATCAGGCCCAGCGGCTCGACCCGAGGCTGTTCGTTTTAGGGCAGAATGGATCTCTGAAGTAGAGAAGGGTTCATCCAGCGCATCCCTATCAGCTTCAGAAAGGGTCGGCCGCTGAATACCAGAAAACAAGCGCTCGAAGGTCTCGGATGAGAATTCACATTCAGATTGATATAGATGGGTATAGAAATCCCAAAAAAGTTCTACGATATCGGAGTCTGTGGTCAGTATGCCCCCTCCCTGTGGGGCACGAAGGGCCGCTACACGTTTGGCTTCTTTTTGACCTTTCAAGGCGTTGGCTAAAAGTCGACCGGCTCGGTTGCTTTCACGGTAATATGTCCCTTGCTGAAGTGCAATACTCTGAGAAGCTGCAGTTGAGAGGATTGCATTATATTGAAAACGGAGACGCTGTAAGCGAACTAAGACGCATGGATCAGTACGTGAAGTTAGAACTCGTTCGCCTGCTTTGATTTGTTGGTCTAGTATAAGGAGCTGCTGTTTGCGTTGTTTCCGCAGGCGAATTTGGTAACTAGTGATCGTTGCACGAATGGCCGCTTTAAAACCCTCCCACCAAGCCCAATTTGCAGTGTCCTGGGGTAGATTAAAGTGAAAGTAGTCCTGTATGGCTGCACGAATTTCTAACTGGAACTCTGGTTGAGTTAATAGGGCTCTATCAAAGAACCAGGCCCCCGAATTTCCTTGGGGCGCAGTGGTGTGTAATTGAAAAGAAATGGCAGCATGATCTGAGATATGTTGGGAGTGAATTTTTGCAGTGTCTACCTGAGGAACTAACAGTTTTGATATTAGAAAGAAATCTATGCGAGACTGGGATTTATGAGGGGAAGAAAAGAAGGTAAAGTCAAGCTCATTGGGGTGTAGTAACCTCCATAGATCGACTAAAGCAAGATCTTTGATCATAGAGGTAAGCGTAGTGTGACTCTTGGGGGGACCACTCATCCTAGGCGGCTGTTTGTCAATCAGGGGATCAAGAACTAAATTGAAATCCCCCCCAATTATCAATGAAGTATTAGCAGAGGCCTGCGCAACCTGAGCAATGGTAGCAAAAAAGGCAGGGTCATCTACATTAGGAGCATAAAGGCATATACATGTAGCTTCGAGGTTACCAATCTTGAGGTGAGCCCTGGACCATCTGCCTGCTGTATCTGAGCTAGTCGCAATAATAGTAGCATGCAGAGATTTCCTAACCAGTATGGCAACCCCACATTTCTTGGAGACAGCTGGGGAATAGGCGGCCACCATGTAAGGCTTAACATTGAGTTTAAGAGTTTCCTTCGAATTTAAATGCGTTTCTTGGAGGAAAATCAGGTCCGCAGCTTCATGACTTAGGTAGCTCAGGATTTTCTTCCGTTTTATCGGATTATTGATGCCTTTTACGTTCAATGATAAAATCTTACATGGTGCCATCAATCGGTAATAGACATTTTAGGTAAGGGCGCTTGAAAACATACAACATAAGCAGAATCTGTACGGCAATGACATAATCACCGAGTATGCTGGCTAATACACCCCATATTGAAAAGCATGTACCAAAGTAACTTAGAGAAGAAGCAAAACCCCCAAAGAATATGGCGACCATATGTCTGCGGGAGGAGGCCCTAGAGAGGAGGATGAAGACATGAAAAAAAAAAGAGAAGAAACACCAGAGTCCATAATTAACACTGTCTCTGATATTCATCGAAGCTACTCTGGGTAGATGGAGTCGGGTCACAAACATCATCAAAAGAAGGCAACAAACCGCCCTCGACCGACTCCTCGCTGGACCGTGGCAAATCCAAGAAACTGGTAGGAACACTCTGGAAGTCAGCGCATCAAGTCGGCTTCTTTAGCATCCAAAAACTCCGCTAGTAGATCAGGGTCCTCAAATGTTCTTGTCTGATTGTGTAGCGTGACTCGAAGCTTGGCCGGGTACATCAGGCCATAGCATGCTTGTAATTGTTGAAGCCTCGGCCGGAATTCCAGAAAGCGCTTTCGGCGATCAACCGTGGGTTTAGCCAAGTCAGGATAGAAGGAGATCTTGTGGCTCTCAAACTCCATATGGCCCTTTGCCCGAGAGGCGCTGAGAATTTGCTCCACATGTTGATATCTCAAAAGTCGAAAGATGATAGGCCGCGGGGTCTTCCTGTTGAGCGTTATGTTTGTGGGTATACGATGAGCGCGATCGATCTCCAATTCTTTGGTAAAGGTGATTTGGAGCAGAGAAGGGAGGATTTTATATAGAAACTCCTTCATATCTCCCGATTCCGCTCCCTCCGGTATGCCCACTAGTCGCAGGTTGTTGCGGCGCGCTCTATTATTGCCATCTTCCACTTCTTTCTGCAAGGCCCGCACCTGACGTTCAACTTTGTCGAGTTTGGACAGCCGGACCACATGGGAATCTAATATGCTCTCCATTTTGTCCTGACGCGAGGAGAGCCCCTCTAGCCTGCCTTGCAACACACCAAGGTCTTCCCGCAGCGCTCGGAGTGCTTCCCCGTTTGACTGCACGAGGTCTTTAACCCCTCTGATCTCTGCGAGGATCTCCTGCTGCATTTCGGGGCCCTCGCGTAGAGCCAGCCCCTTCTGCGGGGACGGGGGTTCAGTTTTGGAGCGTTTGCCGTGAGAAGCCGCTGGAGATCCAAATTCCAGGCGCGTAGGTTTGGTCCCCGCCATCTCACCAATGTGCCCCGTTAAGATCAGAGCAGAAATTCAAGAATGTCCGGTGTTAATTCAGGATTCTGAGTAGGCCTCTCGGGAGCCTCAGCGTTATGCGACCATCCCGCTGGACAACAGGCTCCGCCCCCCCGAGGACATTCATTTTAACCGATGCGATCCTTCCCAGCCAGGAAACCTCATATCCTACCCACTGCTGCAAATCCCGCTCTATCTCTCTCCATAGCTTACCATAGTTGGCCTCATACATCCCACTGGGCTGAGGAGTGATATTGACCCCCAAATAGCGAATAGCCCCCTCTTTCCACCGAAATGGGTAGCCCCTCTGCAACCCTGCCAGCCGGGCCGAAGACATATTGAGATTCAGAGCCTCTGTCTTGTCCAGGTTCATTTTGAACCCCGACACCGCCCCATACCTTCCCAGTTGCCCGAGAATCTCTGGCAAGGACTCTTCAGGCTGCGTCACCACCAGAAGGACATCGTCCGCGAAGAGTGATATTTTGTGATAGCCATTCCCCTTCTGTAGCCCCTGCACCCTCCCATTGTCTCTGATAGCACATGCCAAGGGTTCAATTGCAATAGCAAAAAGAAGGGGCGACATCGGGCAACCCTGACGAGTCCCCCTTTCCAGCTCCAGGGCCTTAGTATACCGCACGTTGATTTTAACCCTTGCCTTAGGGCCCCTATATAACGCTTGGACCCACCGCATAAACTTGGGACCTATGCCCATCCGCTGCATCATTTGAAATAGAAAGCTCCAGTCCACCCTGTCGAACGCTTTCTCAGCGTCGATGGACAACAACATGGCCTCTGTCCCTTGTTCTTGCACCCCCCAAACTGCTTCCAGTACCCTCTTGATATTATCCGAGGCTTGCCGCCCCATGATAAACCCGGTTTGGTCTAGCCCTATCAACCCGGGCATCTTTGGTGCCAACCTATTGGCCAGCACTTTGGCTATAATTTTGACATCTACATTCAGTAGGGATATGGGCCTATACGACCCGCACTGAAGCGAATCCCTACCCCCCTTGGGCAGCACAGTTATCCCCGCTGTAAGCATGTCTGCCGACAGATGCCCGCCCTCCCGCTGCACACCATTCGCCACCCGGACCAAACGATCTAATAATTCCTCCCGAAAAACTTTATAAAAGGCCCCAGTCAGGCCATCCAATCCCGGGGCTTTTCCAGCCGGCAGCGCTTTCAGGGCCAGTGCCACCTCTTCCCTGGTGATATCCACCTCTAAAGCTTGAGCCTCCCCTTCCCCCAGGCACCGCAGCTCGATCCCATCTAGATAAGCCTCCCGGGCCCCCACCCTCTCTCCCTCCGGTTGCTTATATAGGTCTCTATAAAATTGGCAAAAACGCTCCCCAATTTGCTTCTCCGTCTGCAGCTGCTCCCCATCCTCCCCCACTAGCCCCACTATAGTAGTCTGGGCCTCCCGCTTCCGCAGTTTATTAGCTAACAGTTTCCCTGCTCTATCCCCCCATTCATAGTAACGCTGCTTTAACCTCGTCATCTGGAGCCCAATCTCATCCACTTGTAATTTATTCAGCTCCATCCTCAGCTGATAGAGGCGCTGAAGGTCTCGCTTATTCCCCCGCCCTTGGTATCTCTCGGCCACCTGCTTGATCTCTATTTGAAGAGCCTCCTCCCTCGCCAACCTCTGCTTCTTAAAGCGAGAGGACCACATCACTAACCGCCCTCTCACAACCGCTTTCATCCCCTCCCACAGTCCCACCTCCCCCACATCCCCCGTGTCGTTTAGCTCCCAATACTCCCTCAGGCAGCCCTTGACATCCTGCACTACCTCCGCTCTCCTTAATAGACTCTCGTTAAGCCTCCAGAATCGTACTCCCCCCCTTCCCTAGGGCCCCCCACACTCACCCAAGTAGGGGCATGGTCCGACCACGTGATGTTCCCTATTGTCGCTTCTTGGATCCTGGGCCCCCACCCCACAGGCAGCAAGATATAGTCTATCCGACTGTAGCTATCATGGGGGGTGGAGTAGAAGGTATATTCCCTACTCCCCTCATGCAAGTGCCTCCAGACATCGCTTAGGTGGTATGTGTCCATGATACTCTTCAGAATCTTACGAACCTTACTCTTCCCATCTCCCCCCACCGCTTGTCGATCCCATCTGGGGTGGAGAGCCAGATTAAAGTCACCCCCCAATATTAACCGCCCTTGGACATTTCTGGTTAAGAAGGATCGCACCCCTCCCCAGAATCCCGCCTGCTGTACATTCGGGGCATAGATATTGACCAGGGTGACCTGTTCACCCTGCCATTCCCCTCCCAAAAGGAGCACCTGGCCCGCTTCGTCCCTCTCTACCCTATCCACCCTAAACATGCTATCCCGACGGAGTAGTACCGCCACCCCCCCCTTCTTGCTCGCGGCCATACCCCTCATGCCACCAAAATACTGATGCGGATATCGGGCATTCTTCAACAACCCCTCATGTTTCCTCCTCAAGTGGGTCTCCTGTATCATCACTACTTCCCAGTCGAGCCGTGCGGCCTCTCTGTACAGTTGCCGCCGCTTCTGGGGATTATTGAGCCCTTTGACATTAAGAGAGCCTATTTTCCCCATACCAAGCTATCCTGCACCCCCCTCCCTCCCCTTCCAGTACCTACACCCCCCCTCTGCTTGCCACCCTCCCCCCCTCCCCCTCCCCCCCTTCCATCCCCACTTCCCTCCCTGCATTACCACTCCCACCGGAGTACCCCGAACCCCCCAGTGACACTCCCGGGTGCTGCCGCTTCCCCCCTTACCCCCCTTACCCCAACCAACCCTTCTATCAACCCCCAATACCCCCGCTTTACACCTCTGCTCCTCCCAGCCCACCCTCCGCCCCACCCCATTGCCCCATCGCGCCTACCCCTTCCACCCCCCTGCCCCCCCACTCCCCAACAGTCACCCAGCAGTCCAAGCCCCCAACCTCCCGCCCCAACCCCCCCCGCTCCCTCCGTATGCAACCAGTATACAAAGAAACATTGATTAGCACTCGTTAAAACTATAAAACTCCCCCCCGCCAATCCAGATTAGCTCCCCAGAGTTCCCCCGGCCACGCCAGGTCCATCATTTGTAATCTCAATCCGCTGCAGTCATGCACAACACTTTGAAATTAAGCAGTAGTTTAAAGTATGTTTCACTCAGGTCATAGCCCTCTGGGATTCAGCCTGCATGATTACAAACCAACCTGAAGGTTTCCCCCCAGCATCACTCCTTCCAGTTCGGAGGGGGCTGTATTAGTAACCGATCACAGACTGAAAATGTCAAGCTTCAACAACACCAGGTGCTTCGTTGCGCCCCGTATCAGCCAGCTTCCTTATAATTGTCTCCTGGCCTTAGGACAGCAAAGCCCCTGAATAGAAACATCAAAAATAGAAGCACCAAGGCCCCCTGGTTGTGGCCTCCACCAGACAAGCCCCATAGGCTGGCGACTGGTGTCCTGGAAAGACCCCAGAGGGAAAAAAGAAAACAAGCAGTTTTTTGTTCAGTCCCCCATTTCCTCCGCCGTCGATACTCACTCCTTGCCACCAGAGAGCCTAGTTAACCTCCGGCTCTTGCTGTCAACTCTCTGCCACCTCGTCCCGGCATTCCGCGCCGGGAGACGTTGGTCCTTGGGCGGGCTTCTCAGCTGTGCCTCCAGGATATTGTCCACTCCCATGTCCCGCAGGATCTGCCAGGCTCCCTCCGCGCTCTGGATACGGCGGGTGCTGCCCTTTACCGTCACTAATAGGCCGAATGGGTAGAGCCATCTGTAGCACCAGCCTTCTCTGCGCAGCACCGATGTAACATCCCTCAGCTCCCACCGCCGTTGCAGCGTGCCCGCAGAGAGGTCTTGGTACAGCTCTATTTTGGCCCCCTCCCACTTATACGGGCCGAGCTTCCGCGCCGCAGTTAGGAGCTTCTCCTTCAATTTATAGGAGCTTAGGCAGGCGATCACATCCTGGGGCTTATTCTCTCTCGGGAGGCCGAGGCTCCGATGGGCCCTATCCATGAGCAACGGTTTTCCCGCCCATTCCCCTTCAGGTTCGGCCTCCTGTAAGATGGCTGAGAACAACCTCGTCAGTGTCCCCTCGCAATCCTGGAAGCGCTGCTCCTCCGGGAGGCCCCGCACTCGCACATTGCTCCTGCGCGATCGGTCCTCAAGATCCTCCGTTTTCGCTTTGAGCACCTCCTGGGCTTGCCGCAGCTCCGCCCAACCGCTCTGCAGATCATTCACCATCTCCTCCTGGTGGTCTAGTCGCTCCTCCGCCACCTCCACTCGGGCCCCAAGCTCCTTCAAGTCCTGGGTAAGCGTGGCTAGCGTCTCCCTCAGGTCTTTCTTAAAGGAGCCCATCTCAGCCTTCAACTCCTCCTTAAAGGCCGTGAGCCACTCTTTCAGGCTCCCCATCGAATCCGGTCCACCATCCGAATCTCCGTCCGATTCGGACCTCTCCACCTCAGCACCCGCCATGTTGTCGGTGGGGCCTTTCTCCTCCCTCCCCTCCGCCGTAGCATAGGAGGAGCGGTATTCTGACAACCGCTTTTTCACCGACATCCTCTCCGTTGTCGGGGGTATTGGGCTCTGCCCGCATGCTCTTCAAGAAGGGTAAGGGTCGCTCTAATTATAGCTAATTTCACCAGCGCCCCAGAGCTCCCTCAGAGAGCAGCCACCATGCTCCCTGACGTCACCGGAAGTCCGTCGAGGTTCTTTCTAAATGTTTGTAAGTCACTTAATTCTCTAAGGTGAACAGGGAGAGCGTTCCAGAGGATAGGGGCAGTGTGGGAGAAGGCCTTATTGGTTGTTATCTTTTTGGATTTCCTGAAATCTGTTGGTAAAGAAAGTTTGTTTTTATTCCTAGAACGTTGTGTATGATTGTTGTGTTCTATAGAGATGAGGGTAGATAGGTGTGAGGGGGCAATGCCATGAATTAGCTTAAACATTGTTACAAGAATTTTGTATGTTATGCAGCTATGTATAGGTAGCCAGTGGAGGGCGTATTATGTAGGTGTGATGTGTTCCATAGCGTTAATGTTCCTAGTTATTCTTACGGCCACATTTTGAGCTAGTTGGAGTCATCTTAGATCCTGTTTGGTAATACCTTGAAGGATGGTATTAGCAAAGTCGAGATGTGGAGTAATCATTGCTTGGATTACTGATCTAAGATCATGAAGGTAGAGTAGCAGACGGAGTTGCTTAAGGAGTTTGAGTTTGTAAAATATCTTTTTTGTTGTTTGCTTTATGTGGGAGCTGAAGCTGAGGCAGTGATCAATTATGACCCCTAGGTATTTCACTTTGTTTTTAACTTGAATGTTGATGTCATCGATTTTGAATGAGATCGGGGGGGGGGGGGGTAGAAGCTCTGGTTTCTAGTGACATACATGGCGTCAGTTTTTGAAAAGTTAATATGGAGATTGTGGCTCTCAAGTCATATAATTTCTGAGAAGCAGTCAGCGAGTAGTTTCTTTGGAGGGTTCAAAATGTCCCAAGGGAGATAAATCATTATGTCATCCACGTAAATATGGTAATTTACACGGAATCTTTTACAGATAGAACAGATAGGTTGGAAGTAAATATTAAAGAGTAGTGCGGAAAGGGCCAACCTTGGGGGAGATCTTGTTCTTGTTTATATGTGTCAGAGGTTTGTTGTTTGATTCTAACTTCCTAAGTCCTGATAGGTATGAGAAAAAACATTTCAGTACAGTTTCTGTAATTCCTATCTGTTGTAGCCGTGTTTGCATTATTTAATGGTTAGCACTGTCAAATGCCACCATGATATCGAGAAAGATGAGAAGGAAAACTTGCTTTGTGTTGTCAGCTCCTCTAGCAAGAGTGTCAATTAGAACTGTGAGAAGGGTTTCCACTCCATGGTGAGGTCGAAAACCGTATTGCTGGTCGTCTAATGGGGAAGAAGAGTCAATATGATCTTGTAGCTGGATTTGTACTGTTTTTTCCGTTAGTTTAGCCATGAGTGGTAGGCTAGATATTGGTCTGTATGAGGCTGGGGAGCTTTTGTACCTGGACATATTTTTTTAGGATGGGGCGGATTTGTGCATGTTTAAGGGGGCTGGTAGGTACCCGTTCTTGAAGGAGAGGTTTATAATAGGGAGGATAAATGAGGAAAGTTCAGGAATGGATGATTTTATCCAGTTTACTGGACATGGATCAAGATATGATATAGTCGTGTTTAGTTTGGATAAAATGTTTTTCAGAGTGTCTTTATATAAAGGGTAAAAGGTAGACCATTGCGTTATATGTGGGGATAGGATTGTGCTTTAGGGTAAAGTGGGGGGTGACTTTTGTTTTAGTTTACTCATACAGTAGGTGGCAAGGATCTGTGGCGATATTGCATAATTAGACACGCTTTTGTTGACAGTATTGTCAGTTAGGAATTGAACAATTCCAAAAAGTTCTCTTGGGCAGTTTAGAGTTTTTGTAAGTTGATTTGAGTAGTAATTTTTCTTGGAGTCATTGATATGTTCTTTGTATAGTGTGAGGGTGCTTAGATAGATGGATTGGAGGGTTTTAGTTTTTGATTGACGCCATTTGCTCTGCCCTTAGTTGTTTTATTTCTGGGTGGTACCATGGGGCATTTTGTCTTTTTTGCCTTTTTGGGGGATGTTTGTGACTCTGGCTTGAGGTGGCTGCATTGGATATAGTGGTGTTCCATATTGTTAGAGCTTTGTCAAGGTCTGTGGGATCTTTGTGGAGATGTGGGATAGTTTGATTCAAAAATTCTTCCTTGTTGAATTTTTTGAATCTGTTAAAATAATGGGAGTGTGAAGGTCTGGTTGAGGTGGAGTCATTAAAGGGGATTTGGCATTTTATAAGGTGGTGATCAGACCAGGGGATGGGTTGTATTTCTAGAGTTGTAGGATCATATGTGCAGTTGAGGTATCTGGGTAGGAAAATAAGGTCTAGTGTGTTCCCTTTAAGATATGTATTCTCATTTATGATTTGGATATAGTCCATCTCTTCAGTGGTTTTTAGGAATGCCTCCATTTATGTATGTGACATAGAAGGTAAATTAAAGTCCCCGAGTAAGATTAGGGGTTTTGCATCAGTAGCCATGCCAAGGAGTTCCATTAGTTTGTCCAAATTATCAGGTCTTGGGTCAGGTGGTCTGTAAATTAAGCATATTTGAAATTGTTTTATATTTATATTGAGGATATTTATGTTTTCAATGTTCTTGGAGGCTATTAAGGATGCATTGAGGGATTCTTTTATGATTATGAGTACACCACCTCCTCTTTTTACTGATCTATGGGTGTGAAAGATTTCATATCCTGGACTCTTCAACTGGTTGATTGTAACTGTATCAGTTTCAGTTAGCAAAGTCTCAGTGATACAAATAATGTCTGGAGTGTGTTCGGATATTAGGTCCTGAAAGATTGGGAGTTTCTTTCTCACAGATCTGGCATTGACAAGATAACAAGTAAGGTGTTGCGGTTCAGATGGTATCACATTTGTTTCTGTTAAATGAGTTGAGTTTATTCTTATATGTATCAGTCTATTGAAATTTGCTTTGTGGTTGAATCCTATATTATAATAGGTGAAGGTGTGAAGGTATCTGTTTGGGTTATAGATGGATGGTATGGTGTAAGTATTTGAAGGATTTAGGCTATGAAGCATCACTGAGACAGCAATTAGTATGTAGTAGAGCATTAGGACTCTTGTTATTTTGTTATTAATTGCCATCTTTGTATTGGTTGTGAGCTTTTGTGTGGTATTATGTAAAAGTATATGAAGATGGTGGGAGTTGGGTTGAAAGTGATAGCATTGATTCAGGAGGGAAGGTCAGTAGCGTTTTAGGGTGGTGTGTGAGTGTGGATGTTGAGTGTTGAAAGAACTTTTTAGTAGGTTTATGTGTGGATCATATATAGGGGGGATAGATGTGGATTTGGGAGATATGATGTGCTAAAATTAACACAGTGTTCTGTCAAAGAATGGAGTTAGCTTCTTAGTTTATGTTATCTGCAACTAGATGCAGTCAGTTAACCCTCAATTAAATAGGATGTGATTTCATTTGCCTATTATGTGATGTTCTATAGTATTCTTTACAGAGCATGCATACACAGTACAAGTATCAACTGGGTACAAAATAGTCAGATGAGTCTCTTGATTCTGGTAGGCTAGTCGTGCCGGCTCCTGCCCCCGACTAACTTCTCCACCGGTTGTGCAGGAAAGATAGATGGGCGGGGAATGAGCGGCCCAGGGGCAAGTCTGGGCAGTTGCTGGACCTGGACATACAGGGCCGATTCTAATGTCAGCCCTGTACATCCAGGACCAGCGACATTTACGGGGAAGTTATTCCACCTCTGAGGTGGAATAACTTTCCTGGACATGATTCTTTTAAGTGCCCAAAGCTCAGATGGGGCAGGGGGGCCAGGGGACATTCCCCACAGTCCGACAGATCGTGGGTTTGGCTGTGGGGAATAACATCGCGGCTTTTAAATGGAGCCACAGTGTCATGGCAACATGACGCCATGGCGCTGCAGTTCCATTTAAAAGCCCTGACTGAGCCAGTCAGGCTGTGCATGTATGTGCAGGCAGGACTGAATCGCAGTCCCGGCCTGCACGTACATGCCTGATCGCGATTCCGATCTCATGGGGTAGACGTACCCCGCGGGATCAGAATCGCGATCCCCTCTGTGCGTCTGGTTCAGATCAGACACACAGAGGGGATCTACGTGCGGGACGGAATCAGGCCTCTTTGACTTAAACAATTTGCTTGGGTGTCCCTGTTTTTACATACATGGTATTCCGTTTAACATGCTTACTTTTTGATAGAGGAAAAATAAAGTTTAAAGTGTGTAGCAGGACTAAGAGGCCCGCAAGGGAAAATAGGAATCCTGTATATATCTATATATAGAAAGGAATGTGCTGTGCTAAGACAAATTGATTGTTCTACACGGAGACGACCAACATCTGTGAAGTTACTGATAAGCTGTGGTGGGCCTCAGGGGATGAGTTGATGACGTATGTATATGTTTCTGTTAATGTATAAAAGACAGACAGCCCCTCTAACCTGTGGAATAAACTTACATACTACTTATGTGCGAGTGTGTGTGTTTGTTCCCCTGGAATTCCAGACAGAGAAGGTAAGGTGATTCCTCAGCCCAGAGGATTAATGGACGTCCTGAGGGTAAGTGGTATATAGTGCTGGGAAAGGAATAACCCACACTAACAATTTGGTGTCAGAAGTGAGGATTTCCCCGTTGCACTAGGATTTCCAGACTTCCTAAATTGCTGCAGCTTTGGTAGTTGCACTGGGATTTCCAGACTTTCTAAAGTGACATCGCTTTGATAGCGCTATGCATAACATGTGCTTTGGTAGTGCTGTGCATAACAGGGACATCCTGCTGGGCCTGTGGTAATACCCTTTTCCTTCTCTGTGGCTTGTGTGATTATGTGAGCTTGGTGAGACGCCCCTGCCTCAGCCTGAAGCAATAGCGCTAGTGATGGTTGTTGGCAGAAAGCAAGTGGCCAAGCGTGTGATTGTTGGATATTAATTAGAGGATGGGGGTGTCCCAAGGTAAGGGGACCGCTCCAGAATCCGCTGGAGTGCATGTGCAGCCAAATGTTGTGATAAGGTTTAAAACTGCAGCTAAGAAGGCATCGTATTCTCGCCGTACCCCGGTACCTCCCGGCGCATCCCCGGCAGATTGGGGAGACGCCGAAGGAATACGTAGACAGAGTGGCAGGGATTTATTATACTGATCCCGGGGTGGACAAAAGGTTTACATAGCTCAAATCCTTTTCCCAGGGAGGGTAGCTTCTCTGCCTGGCATTTAGATATGATTTGGGGATTGTGTCTGGGGGATAAGAAAGCTTTTCCCTTTTATTCCGGAGACCTGAAATGGCCAAAATCTTATATGAAGGAATGTGGTACTGTATGGATACAACTGGCTCCTTATTATAATGGTCAGCACCTACCGGTGCTTGACTCGCCCCGGGAACTGCCTCTGAAATCGCCCCAACCCAAGGTGTCCTCCTCCCAGGTGCCCACGGCCCCTCCGCCGTATCAGCCCATTTACCCCTCCCTGGTTGGATCGGCCGCCGTTGTAAAGTCAGCCAGAGACTCTGATTCATTAGAGAACATTGTCCTGGAGGCGGCTGCTTCTACCGCGCACCCCCCAGTAGTAATGGTGGGGCGTGCCCCCACCCACCGGGAATTACCTATAGATAAAATGTTTCGGCAGATATGTATCACTTAAGAGGCTGTGCGTGGCAAGGTGGAGGAGCCTGCCGGTTTGCCTCCACTGCCCGGCTATCTTCTCCTGCCCTATCTTCTCACTCAAGCCCATGCTTGACTGAATCTGGGCCCGCACCTGCTGGTCAGGACACGCCCAGCGAAAACATGTATCGCCAATTGTGTAAGACATCTCCGGAGGTCTCTACCAGGAGTTTGGGGACGAGAGCGGGGGCCGGAGGGTCCACTGCCGCTTCCCCTTCCATCCCTTTTGCCCCGCCAGAGTCCCTTATTACCCCCCCTAATTCCCCCCTTCCGATACCTTCATCTGAAGATCGGGGGGGGGGGGGAACAGGAACAGAGTAGGGCTAGAGCTCATAGGGATGGGCTTAGCCCTCATAACCCCTTTCATAAGCTGGATTCAAATGACGTGAGAACTTCTAACAGTGATAGAGTGACAGGAGAGCTTACCTCTAAGGGCCATATATACACCCAGTATCCTTTTCTAACTATTGGTAACCAGCTTGTTGTTAAGCCCCTGGATCCCGCTATCCTTTCTTCTATCTTACAGCATGCCCCGAACCCCATGAAAACGCCAGCTGCCACTGTGCACTACTTGCAACGTATGACTCGTGGTTTGCAGTGCACGGCGCAGGACTACCACCTCATTATTGAGGGTGTCCTGGGGTATGATGAAGAAACCCCATTTGATTTTCTAGAGTTAATTGTTAGTGTGGGTTATTCCTTTCCCAGCACTATAGACCACTTACCCTCGGGACGTCCGTTAATCCTCTGGGCTGAGGAATCACCTTACCTTCTCTGTCTGGAATTCCAGAGGAACAAACACACACACACTTGCACATAAGTAGTATGTAAGTTTATTCCACAGGTTAGAGGGGCTGTTTGTCTTTTATACATTAACAGAAACATATACATACGTCATCAACTCATCCCCTGAGGCCCACCACAGCTTATCAGTAACTTCACAGATGTTAGTCAATTTGTCTTAGCACAGCACATTCCTTTCCATATATTGATATATACAGGATTCCTATTTTCCCTTGCAGGCCTCTTAGTCCTGCTACACACTTCGTCTTATTTTCCTCTATCAATCCCCCCTTTGGGCCTGCATAGGCCCACTATAAGAACACAAAAGATTGGTCAATTACTGAACGATAAGGTCAATATCCCAAATAATAACAAAAAATCGCTCATGTATTAATACGGGTGATTAGATCACTTCTTCTTATATAGATAACTTAGAACATCATCTATTAGTTAACTGAGGTCTCAGACTAATCTTGGCTTCTGCTACTGGGACTCACGTCCGTTTTTAAAGCAGATTGCCGATTTGCATCAATGACCTCTAGGAACTAAGCGGGTGACCAGTCCAGGTTAAGTTCAATTTCAAAAAGACTCAAGCTCTGTACTTATCTGAACGGCCTGAGTACACCCGCTGTTACTCAGGCCGTTCAGATAAGTACAGAGCTTGAGTCTTTTTGAAATTGAACTTAACCTGGACTGGTCACCCGCTTAGTTCCTAGAGGTCGTTGATGCAAATCGGCAATCTGCTTTAAAAACGGACGTGAGTCCCAGTAGCAGAAGCCAAGATTAGTCTGAGACCTCAGTTAACTAATAGATGATGTTCTAAGTTATCTATATAAGAAGAAGTGATCTAATCACCCGTATTAATACATGAGCGATTTTTTGCCACTATAAGAACAGCCAAACAGTCTTCTGAAGGACAGTTAAGCAGACATTATTAACTGGAGGTCGGTGGTGGCGTGCTCAGGTGCATCAGCCACCGTGGAAACAGGTGTATAAGAGTACATAAAAGTGGTGGAGTTCTGCAGGGCCTAATTCAGCGGTGATAGCGGGGGTCTGGAAAACTGGGATCCAGGAAGTCCAGCTAAGGGCATCCAAGCGAACTGAATCCAAGTTGCATTGTTCTCTGTCCGATGTGCCTGCGTCCAAGGTCCTCATGGCTGGGGCGAGTCAGGCGTCTTCCAGGAATCCTCCGGTGCACTCTTGACGCGTGAGGTGTGTACCCAGGTCGGATGCTTATCAGTCAGCATGGCTGTGCGAGTAACTGCAATAATCTCCGGATCTCCAAACGGCGGATCCCACTGGCCCTTCTTATGAAACAACTTTACCAGCACACGGTCTCTCGGGCGGAACGGGTGCGTCAGTTCTGTAGAAGGAAAAGGGAAAGCATTGTACACTTGTTCAGACACTGTGCCTAAATATTTAGCTAGCTGTGTAGCATATTCTTCCTGTGCTAGCAACAAGTCATCCGCCATTATCACCGTTCCCTCGGGCCATTTCCAGGGTAAGGGGAAGGGTCGTCACATCAGAATTTCAAAAGGAGAGAATCCAGATGCCCCAGGGGTTAGCCTAATTTCTGCCAATACAGCTGTCAGATACACTGGCCACCTTCCTGGGGCGTGTTGTGTAGCCTTTTCTAATTTTTCTTTAATTGTTTGATTCATTCGTTCTACTATCCCTGATGACTGTGGGTGATATGGGACATGAAATTTCCAATCAATGGCAAAATCTGAGTAATCTGTTTTAACAACTTAGAGGTGAACTCTGGTCCCTGATCAGAATCTATAGAAAGGGGACACCTCAAACGGGGAATAACTTCCTTACAGAGAATTTTTGCTACTGTTCTAGCATCTTCCTTGGTCGTGGGAAAAGCCTCTGGCCACTTTGAAAACCTATCTACAATGACCAACAAATACTTATAACCCCCTATCAAGAATGCTCAAGAGGGGAAACATAATATTCAGACAATGGAGGATCAGACAAATAATAAGAAACTGTCGGCATGCCCTGAGAGATATTATTACTATGTAAGAGTTCAATTTGGGCTTGTGCACACTGTTTGGCTGCAAGATCAGCTAAGGCATTACCTTGAGAGGCAATAGAAGTGTCATATCTGTGTGCAGTAATAATGGCAACTTCTTTGGGTTTACATAAGGCGGCCAGCAGTTCATTACCAATTGTGCATGAGAAATTGGTTTGCCGTCTGCCGTTTTCCATCCCCTACGCCCCCATAAGAGACCAAAATCATGCACCACCCCAAAGGCATACCTGGAATCTGTATAAATGTTAACACGTTTATCAGCAAATAATTCACAGGCTCTAGTAAGCGCTACCAATTCTGCAGCTTGTGCAGAACCATAAGGTAATAACTGGGCTTCATGCAAAATATTTGGGAGTTCTACAATGGCATAAGAAGCAATGTAGGCGTTGTCTGCGGGACGGACACAGCTCCACAAATATATGTGGAGTGTCCGGGAGCGGAGAGGAGGGCAAATCAGGACGTACTGACGTCTCAAAGTTAATCAACTTTAAGCAATCATGTTCTTTTTGGGGCAACTCGGAATCATCTACTGGGCGCATTAAGGCCTGCAAGGCCAGCATCGGGGTAAAGGCAGCAGATTGCTGTTTAACCGACAACCCTTCAGTGGTTGTTAAAATTACCTCATACCCACTAAGGCGCTGGGCTGTCATGTGTTGTGTAGTAAGGTTCTTTAACACATTCAAAACAGAATGGATAGAAAACAGAATAGTCTCATGAGAAAGGGTAATTGGGATAGTCATCTGTATGGCAATAGCCGAAGCCGCCAGGGCTCGCAAACATGCAGGCATACCCTGTACCTGGAGGGGCAATTTTTTCGATAAATATGTGACTGGGGGTCCCCCCCCCCCCCCCCCCCGTGGTCTTGAGCCAAAATAGCTGCCATAGTTCCTCCCTCTTCCCTTACATAGAAGTAAAACATTTTCCCATAATCGAGTAGTCCAAGTGTAGGAGCCAAGATAAGCAGCTTTTTCAAAGTAGCAAATGCAGAAAGCATTTCTTCGGTCCATTCAATAGATGCAGAGCCTGGTAACTGCAAAGTAGCCCTTCGCAATATGGAATCCCAATTAGCACAGTCCGGGATCCAAGCACGACAGAAGGATACTAATCCAAGGAAAGCCAGCATTTGTGTCACTGTTGGAGGAGATAATTTTATAATTGGCTGTACTCGGGCGGGAGAGAGCACCCGGTTTCCAGGGGACAGCACAAATCCCAAGTAGGTAGCACACTCACAACACCACTGGAGCTTTTTTAAAGAAGCCTTATGTCCATGGAAGGCTAGATGGCAGAGCAAGGATACAGAGTCATTTTCACATTCTGTGATTGTTTTAGAACATAACAACAGATCATCCATATACTGGAGAAGGGTGGAGGAACAAGGCGGATGCCACATTTCAATTGATGCCTTAAGAACAAGAGAATACGCTGCCGGGGAATCAATGTATCCCTGCGGTAGGCGAGTCCAGGTATATTGTTTGCCTGCATGTGTGAAAGTCATAAGAGGCTGCGTGATGGGATCTAGTGGTATACTAAAAAAGGCATTAGCTAAATCAATAACTGTGAAGCATTTGGCTTCCATAGGAATAAGAGTAAGTAGCCCGGAAATATCGGGCATCACCGGTGCCAGTGGGACAACAAGCTGATTTACAGCCCGTAAATCCTGGGTAAAACGGAACCCATCCCCCTTAGGGACGAGATTCATGGGAGTATTATAAGGAGAAACAGTAGGAACTACAATACCTGCTGCAACAAAATCCTGGATCATGGACTGCAAAGCAGTTTCCTTAGGGCCAGACAAAGGGTACTGTCGAATACAGACAATAGCTTGAGGATCCTTCAAACGTGCCACGTACGGCGTACAGGGGACCAACCCGGCGTCAGTTAGGGGGGTGGCCCAGAGTTTAGAAGGAACCTTAGACAACCCATGTGCCTCTGTAGAAAACATATTTAATAAAAAAGGAAAGTGCAAGGCAAAAGAGCCATCTGAATTACTAATAGTTACTGCTTCTAAGCGACACAACAGGTCCCGCCCCAGGAGACTCACTGGACAGGAGGGAATAATCATAAATGAATGTGTAAACAGAACAGTATTGTTACCAAACGCGGAGACAGACAGCGGGGGTGTAATCCACGTGAGGGTAGAGGTTCCATTTATCCCATCTGAGGCAGGACCTAGCGTTAAGGGTTCCCTACAACCACAAGCATGCAATGTAGAGCAAGTCACTCCCGTATCAATTACAAAGGAGACTTTCTGGCCATTAATGCACAACGTACAACAAGGGGGCTCCTTCCATCCACCCGTTAACTGAACCCAGATCGGAATCGTTGCCTCAGGGCAGCCCTATGGGCGTTGCGGGGGCTGTTGCCATGTAATAGGGATAACAGGGGTTGCGGGGCTACTAGATGGGGAGGAAGTGGTGCCAATGGCATCGCGGGAGGGGGCAAAGCCAACCCCCCCCCCAAGTCGGCACGAGGCTGCTACCTGCCACGTAGGGGCACTCATTTTTCCAATGTCCTGGTTGCTTACAATGAAAACAAATCTGATTTCTAGATATTCCCTGCCCTATTACTCTTCTACCACCCCACCCGCCTCAAAACTGGCCCCGTTGTCCCCTCCACCCCCGAGATTGCGACCACTGAGGCCCCGGGGGTTGATATCCCTCGGGGTAGGATTGCAGGCAACCAATATCCTGCTGCCAAGCATGAGAAATTTTACCTTTCTTAACATCCATATCTGCAAAGCATCCCGCCACTTCCTTCATTAATATTACCTTCTCTAATTCTGCCGGAGTCATGCTAAACCAAGCATCTATCATTCGCTTACATGCTACAGTCACTTCGGGGCGCATAGCCCCAAACAGCGTCTGAATATACATCGAAGCCATCAGGCCTTCCTGTGATAAACCTGCCTCCTCCTTCCAACACTTACGAAACCTTTGCACAAACTGTGAAACTCCTTCCCCTGGTTCCTGCACGCATGCAATAGATGCAGCAAGATTCTGTTTCGCCCCAAATAAACGCTCAAACTCTTCTAATACTTCATCCCACATCTTTTTTATCACCTCGGGATATTTTCACTTTTTTCTGGCATCTTATCAATTCATGCAGTGTCTTTTGGTTCTTTTTAATATGGTCTTATGCTTTTATAAATATCTGTATTTTATGCTTTTATAAATATCTATATTTTATATCCAATGCCAGATGTGTTAAACATTCACTTTTAAGCATTCTGTCCTTCTTTTTCACATTGTACATTTTGATATTTTATTTATATAGTTTTATGCTTTTCACTATTGCACTTCTTTGTCACTTGGCATCCACTTTTTATTGGTGATGTTTTATGTTGTATATGTTTACATAGATATATGTTCTAGGGTTGCTTTTATTTTTATACATGTTTTTACGAGTATGGTTTCTTAGATGTATGTTTGCCTATTATCTATTTATTTTTCAATAGTTTGCTTCTTTATTAAAAACTGTATGTGCTTGTTTGTGTTGGAAGATTTAAACTGTACCCCCTCAGGAAGGCACAAGCTGCCGAAACACCGCTAGTGTTGGGGTTTAATAAAAGTCTATTCTGAATTTGAGAAGGTGTGCTGGTTTCCTTGCTCCTGTCTGGTTTCCTAGTCCTGTCTGGTTGTGCGAGGACACATGCTTCTTTTGGACTCCCTCTGTTTCAGCTCTGCCCATGGATCTCCCCAGCACTATCCAGGTAGTGCCGAGACGGTTAGAGGAAATATCTAGATAGTTTGGATCCTGATCCGCCTACTCTCCTATATGTTTCCTTACTATTCCCCTAGATATATCCTTGTCCTCAGCTGTTGTACTGTCTGCCTTGACTAGATTGTAAGCTCTGATGAGCAGGAACCATCTCTTACATGTGTCTGCACAGTGCTGCGTATGCCTTGTAGCATTACACAAATGATCAGTAGTAAATATTCAGCAGTACTATCCAGGTGGCGCTGCTGAATATCACTCTCACAAGGTGATTCTCTAGCCATTTCATAATTTCTGAGAAGCAATCAAAGAGTGGTTGGAGTGACGGATTTGAGGTGTCGAATGGGAGATATAACATTATATCATCTGCGTAGATATGATAGTTTACGCGGAATCTTTTAAAGATGGAGCAGATGGGTTGAAGATAAATATTGAAAAGTAGGTCGGAAAGGGCGGAACCTTGGAGGAGCCCTTGTTCTTGTTTATATGGATCTGAGATTTGCTGTTCAATTCTTACTTCCTGTGTTCTGTCAGTTAAGTATGAGGAGAACCATTTGAGTACTATATTATTGAGGCCTATCTGCTGTAACCTAGTTTGCAATAATTGATGGTTAATGCTATCAAACGCAGCAGTGATGTCCAGGAAAATAAGGATAAATGCTTGCTTTGTGTTGTCGATACCTCTTGAAAGTGTGTCTATTAAGACTGTGAGAAGTGTTTCCACTCCATGGTATGGATGAGAACCATATTGCTGATCATCTAGAGGGGCACAGGAGTCAATGTGATCCTGTAGTTGGAGTTGAACAATTTTCTCTATTAGTTTAGCCATGAATGGGAGGCTTGATATGGGTCTGTATGAGGTGGGGGAATTTTTGTCACTGAAGTTGTTTTTAAGAATGGGGCGGATTTGTGCAAGTTTCAAAGAGGCTGGTAGACACCCATTCTGGAGCGAAAGGTTGATTATAGGGAGGATGTATGATGAGAGTTCAGGAATTGAAGCTTTTATCCAGGTTACTAGACATGGATCGAAGTAGGACGTGGTAGTGTTAAATTTGGAGACAATGTTTTTAAGAGACTCTTTTGATGTAGGGTAAAAGGTTGACCAATGTGTAATATGTGTAGTAGTGTCATAGGTTTGGTACCTTACAGGTAAGGCCTGTTGCTTAAGTTTATTTTTGTAGTGGTTGGCTAGGAACTGTGGAGATATTATATTCTCGGTGGGGCTTTTGTTGGTAGTGTAGTTAGTTAGGGAATGTATAATACAGAAAAGTTCTCTTGGGCGGTTTAAGGACTTGGCTAGTACTTTAGAGAAATAGTTTTTCTTTGACGTGTTAATTGTTTCTCTATATCGTTTGAGTGTATTCAGATAGATGGACTGGTGGGTACTGAATTTTGATTGGCACCATTTACATTCAGCTCTGCGTAGCTCTGCCCTTAGACGTTTTATTCCTGGTTGGACCCACGGGGCATTTTGTCTTTTTGTTGATTGAATGTGAGGGGAGTTCGAAGCTGCAACAATGAAAATAGAAGTATTCCAATTTGTCATATCGTCGTCAGTGTTTGTGGGATCCTGGATGAGACTTTGAATTGTTTGATTCAAAAAGTCTTCCTTGCTAAATTTTTTTAATCTTCTGAGGGGGTGAGTATGTGTGGGCCTGGGAGAGGAAGTGTGAAAATGAGGAAGTTGGAATTTTATGCGGTGATGATCTAACCATGGGATGGGTTGGATCTCTAGCTCAGCCGCCAGAGGCCAATCAGGGCCTCCAACGAGGGAGATAAAGCCCGCAGCGCCATCAGGCACTATCACCAACAAGCCGTCACCCCGAAGGACATTGGGCGAGAGAGAGCGGGAAGGAGATCCCCTCCCCGCTCAGCCGCCAGAGGCCAATCAGGGCCTCCAATGAGGGAGATAAAGCCCGTAGCACCATCGGGCACACCCACGCCTGGCAGGCCCGCACCTGAGGGCCTCACCAGAGAGCCCTTTGGCATGGCCCTTAGGCGTGAGACCTTAGCACAGTGCACGCAATCCGTGAAACAGTCCTGATCACACAGTGCTGCAAAGCCTATCCCCTGTCCTCCCGTCCTCCTGACCACTTGGCTACAGAACTAGACGAGCACACCACCTTCTAAGACCCAATCGGCGGCAGGGAGAGGAGCGGAGGGCTGCAACCCCTCCCACTCTCCAATCGGCGGCCAATCTGGGCCCAACACCAGAATGACACCAACCTCAAAAAGGAAGTGACCCGAACCCACACACCCTCGTCAACCTGTCCCAAACCGTGCCACTCTAAATGGTAAGCAGCACACGCTAAGCAAGACAACCTGTACTGCATAGCCTGTAGACTTCATTACTACCTCATTGCTTTAAACAATTCATGCTGCATAGCCTGTTGACTCCTTTGCTACCTCATTGCTTGAAATAACTCATGCTGCATAGCCTGTAGACTCCATTGCTACCTCATTGCTTGAAACAACTCATGCTGCATAGCCTGTTTACTCCTTTGCTACTTCATTGCTTGAAATAACTCATGCTGCATAGCCTGTAGACTCCATTGCCACCTCATTGTATTGTAAAAATAACATATGCTGCATAGCGTGTAGGCTCCATTGCTACCTCATTACTTGTCTGCTACCTCACTGCTTGTAAATATGACATATACTGCATAGCCCCTCTCTGCTCCTCTTCCATGGCTCCACATCACATTATCTTCCTTTTCTTCATGCTCCCTAACTGTTTCCCCTCCTACCTGCACCCTCACTCCTCCACTCCTCATCCTCCCTGTACCACCCTCACTTCCCCCTCCATTCTGTCTTCCAACCAATCATCAGCTCTTGAGCTTCACCACTTTCTCCCTCTCATACAAGCATCTCCTCTCTCCCTAAGGCAAACTCACCCTCGTTTCCGCCGTACTGTCTCCTCTCTACCCCGTACTCTGCTACTCCTTCTCCTTCTCTCATCCGGAGATATCAACCCCAATTCTGGCCCCCTTAGATTTCTGTCTCATTCTGAGAAGAGATCTTCACACATGTCTAATCTTATCCATATCCCTCTCCTCTCCCCTTACACTCTCTCATCCGGAGATATCAACCCCAATCCTGCCCCCCCCCCTAGATTTCTGTCTCACTCTGAGAAGAGATCTTCACGCAACATGTCTAATCTTATCCATATCCCTTTCCTTTCCCCTTCCACTCTCCCTTTTTCATGTGCCTTATGGAACGCACACTCTGTCTCTAATAAACTCGCTTTTACTCATGACCTCTTTATCTACAATGCTCTACATCTTCTTGCTCTAACAGAGACCTGTCTCCTCCCAGATGATACCGCATCTACTACTGCCCTCTGCCACGGGGACTATCAGTTCTCCCACATGTCTCATCCCACTGGCCGTGGTGGTGGTGTTGGGTTTCTACTTTCTCCCTCGTGCCAATTCCAACCCCTCCTGCTGCCTCAGTCTCACTCCTTTCTCTCTTTCGAAGTCCACTCCATCCGCCTCTTCACTCCACTTCCTCTCCGGGTAGCTGTTATTAATCGACCTCCGGATAAGTCTGTGTCTACCTTTCTCACTGACTTCGACTCGTGGCTTTCCTTCTTTCTGGATTCCTCATCCCCTGCTCTTATTCTTGGGGATTTTTACATTCATGTTGATAGCCCCTCTGATCCTCATGCTTTAAAGCTCTTCTCCCTCACCTCCTCATTTGACCTCCAACTTTGTTCCACCGCCCCCACTCACCAGCATGGCCACTGCCTGGACCTGATATTTTTCTCCAGTTCCTTACCCTCAAACTTCTGTAGCTCAGTTCTTCCCTTATCTGACCATTACCTTTTAAGCTTTAATCTTCATCTCTCACTGCCTCAGCCTCATCCTGTTTCCTCCAACCTATTTAGAAACCTTCATGCTATCGATCCCTTGGCTCTCTCTTCCACCATTTCTCCATCTCTTTCTTCCACTTTGTCATCTAAGTCTGTTGACGAGGCAGTAACTTCCTATAATGCTGCACTCTCCTCAGCTCTGGATGCTCTAGCTCCTCCCACCCCACGTTCTGTGAGACCTTCTGCACCCCAGCCCTGGCTTTCACCCACTACCCGCTATCTACATTCCTGTGCCCGTTCCGCTGAGCATGCTTGGCTCAAATCCCGCTCCCCTGAAGATTTTCTACACTTCAAATTCATGCTTGTCTCTTTCCAGTCAGCCATAGCTCTTGCCATACAAGACTACTATGTCCATTTGACTAATTCTCTTGCCTCCAATCCTCGCCTTCTCTTTACCACTCTCAGCTTTCTCCTCAAAGTGCCTCCACCTCTGATCCCTCCCTCCCTTTCTGCCCAAACCCTGGCTGACTATTTCCATGACAAAATCCACAAGATCACCCTCCAATTCCCCACAAGCCCAGCTACTTCCTCTCCTCTCCCTCTCCATTCCCAACTCTCCCCCCTTCCCTTGCTACCCTCTCTTCCTTTCCTGAGATCTCTGATGAGGAAACTGCACTCCTTCTTTCTTCCTCCAAACTCACCACCTGCTCCTCTGATCCTATCCCAACCCGTCTCCTAAGCCCCATCTCCTCCACCGTTGTCCCTTCCATCTCTCATATTCTCAACCTTTCGCTCTCCACTGCAACTGTCCCTGCAGACTTCAAGCATGCTGTGGTCACACCTCTCCTCAAGAAACCCTCACTTGATCCCACCTGTCTTTCTAATTATCAACCCATCTCTCTCCTTCCTTTCATTTCTAAATTACTTGAATGTGCGGTTCACCGCCGCTGCCTCGACTTCTCTCCTCTCATGCCCTCCTGGATCCTTTACAGTCTGGCTTTCATCCTTTACACTCTACTGAAACGGCTCTTTTCATAGTCTCCAGTGACTTGTTCCTGGCAAAATCCAAGGGCCTGCACTCTGTCCTCATCCTTCTTGACCTCTCTGCTGCTTTCGACACCGTTGACCACAACCTTCTCCTCGATACCCTGTCCTTGCTTGGCTTTAAGGGCTCTGTACTATCCTGGTTCTCCTGCTATCTCTCCCATCACTCCTTCAGTGTGTGTTCTGGTGGCTCCTCCTCCTCTGCTACCCCGCTCCCATTGGGTGTACTCCAAGGATCTGTCTTGGGTCTGCTCCTTTTCTCTCTCTATACCCAGTCCCTTGGTGCACTTATCTCTTCCCATGGCTTTCAGTACCATCTGTATGCTGATGACTCCCAGATCTACCTCTCTACGCCTGAACTCTCTCCGGCAATCCAGACCCGGATCTCTGCTTGCCTTTCTGACATTGCAGCCTGGATGTCTCACCGCTGCTTGAAATTGAACATGGCCAAGACTGAACTTCTTATCTTCTCCCCTAAAACCTCCCCTCCTCCTTCTCCTTTCTCAGTCTCTGTGGATAGCTCTGTACTCCTTCCTGTTTCCTCGGCCCGCAATCTGGGGGTTACGTTTGACTCCTCTCTCTCTTTCTCCACACATATCCATCTTGTAGCTAAGACCTGCCGTTTCTTTCTCTATAACATTAGCAAAATCCACCCCTTCCTTTCTGAACACACTACTAAAATGCTAATCCACTCCTTAATCACCTCCCATCTTGACTACTGTAACCTACTCCTTGATGGTCTCCCTTTGAATCATCTCTCTCCCCTTCAATCTGTTCAGCACTCTGCTGTGAGACTAATCTTCCGCCAGCCTCGTCATGCCCATATTACTCCTCAGGTCACTTCACTGACTCCCTATCCGTTTCCGCATTCAGTTCAAACTTCTCCTACTGACCGATAAATGCAGCTTCTCAGTACCTTTCTTCTCTCATCTCCCCTTACAACCCCCCTTGGGACCTCCGCTCTTCTAGCCAACTGCTTCTATCTGTGCCCTTCTCCTGTACTGCTAAATCTAGACTTCGCTCCTTTCACCTTGCTGCACCCTACGCCTGGAACAAACTACCTGTGTCTGTACGCCAGGCACCTTCTCTAACCCTCTTCAAATCCAGGTTGAAAGCTCACCTCTTCGCTGCCACTTTTGGATCATGACTCACCTAATCTCCTTTCCTTCCCTTGTTTTACCCCTGCTTACACCTTCTGTGTTTTGTTTTGACTAGATTGTTTTGTTTTTGACTGATTGGCTGATTGTTTTGTTTTTGACTAGATTGTAAGCTCTGATGAGCAGGGATTGTCCCTTTTATGTCTATGCAGCGCTGCGCATGACTGGTAGCGCTATACAAATGCTCAGTAGTAGTAGTAGTAGTGTTGTGGGATCGTATGCATAGTTGAGGGAGCAGGTAGGAATACCAGGTCTAGTATATTGCCTTTACGGTGGGTATTTTTATTGACAATCTGGATGTAGTCCATCTCGTAAATGGAGTTTAAGAAGGATTCCCTGTGGATGTCTGACAGAGAGGGTAAGTTGAAATCATCAAGTAATATAAGGGGTTTTGTTTCAGTTGAAGAGCCTAAACGTTCTGTGAGCATGTTCAAGTTGTCCGGCCTTGAGTCAGGTGGTCTATATGCTAAGCAAATGATACAGTGTTTTATATTTATGGTGAGGGAATCTATGTCTGCTATGTTATTTGAAGTTATCAAGGATGCTTTCAATGATTCCTTTATGATAATGAGGACTCCTCCTCCTCTTCTTGAAGATCTTTGGGTGTGATAGATTTCATATCCTGGTCTCTTAAGTTGATTGATTATAACTGTGTCAGTGTCAGATAACCAAGTCTCAGTAATGAAGATAATGTCAGGGGAGTGGTCTGAGAGCAGGTCCTGAAAGACAGGAAGTTTATTTCTCATTGATCTAGCATTGACAAGAAAACAATTGAGAAATTTAGGCTCGGATAGAGGTGCTTTAGGGACTAGAAGTGGGGTTGGATTTATTTTTATGTTAAATAGTCTGTGGTGGTTTGCTCTGTGATTGTGACTGGTATTGTAAAAGTAGGAGTGTATAGTTATCGGTTTGGGTTATAGATAGAGGGAATAGTGTAGGTATGTGAAAGGTTTAAACCCTGTCTCATAGCTATGGCAGAGATTAGAATGTACCAGATAAAGAGGACCTTTGAGGTTGATAAACTGGTTGTGGCCATATTTATATTAGTTTGGAGGTCTTGAATTGACTATGTGGTCTTGTATTGATAAAAAATGTAGTTTGGGCTGGTAGGGTGAGGTTTATTTCTAGAGTGGTAATGTAGTGCATGAATATGAGTGTAAAGAAAACCACCACTACAATATATGCTAAACTACGTATCCTCAGGAACCTCAAGCCTCTCTTAAACCCTGACTCTTTCCGTACTGTCTGTCAGGCCCTCACAATCCCTTCTCTCGATTACTGCAACCTTATCTATCATGGCCTCCCCAAGAATACTATACAGGCACTTCAACTAGCCCAAAATACCCTAGCACGGCTTATACCCAACAACCCCAGACGATCCCACATTACTCCAGTTCTCTACGATCTCCACTGGCTCCCTGTTCAATATAGAGTTAAATTCAAGGTGATAACTCTTATTCATAAAATCATAACCAATGAATCAGCTCCATGCCTCTCTCTTCTCTCCTTTCCTCCTCCACAAACACAAGAACACGCCGCTCTATTACTAAAAATCTTCTCACCATCCCTACATCTAAAAGATATTGCAAGCAATTTACTAATAACAGGGCTTTCTCACTCTATGCCCCATCCTTATGGAATACCCTTCCCCACGACCTGCGGAACTGTTCCAACCACTCTGAGTTCAGAAAGAAGTTAAAAACCTTTCTCTTCCTTGAACATTTCTCCCTTCCACCTTAGTAACTAACCCCTATACACTCTCCTCCCTACATTTGGCCTCTCAAATCATATCTTATAGCCTAGTGTTTTTCCTTGTAAATTCCTATGTAAATAGTTAATCTCTGTTTATTGTAATTAGTTCTCTTTCATATTCATTGTAGTTCTCGTTACATATTCACTGTATACCTGTTACCTGTTCCTTGTAAACAGTTGAAACACACTGCCAATTGTTATATGTAAACCGTCTTGACTTGTAGAAAGACGGTATTTAAATCTTGTTAAATAAATAAAGGAGGTTCAATTGGGTTTGTCAATAGTGTCTAATTGGTGGGGCGGTGGCAGTAAGTTATCTTATAGATTCTGAAAGAACATGCACATCATATATCTCAGTGGTACATATGGTAAAACACTTGTGACATAGAAACAGATGTTATATACAATCATAAAGTGACAAATATGGAGATACGAGTAGAAAATAAGACTCAGTTGAGGTTGCAAAAACAAAACTTACTTATTGAAGTAGCTGTGTCAGGGATTTGGATTGGACATATTCATAGTTTTCTGAATCTTGTGCGCTGTTGACTTCCGGTGTGCGCGCCATGGACTCACGACTAAGGGCCACGCCAAAGGGCCCTCTGGCGAGACCCTCAGGTGCGGGACTGCCATGCGTGGGCCACCTGCCGGTGTGCTCCTTTTAAAGTTGGTGTCTCAGCCCTGATTAGGCCGTGGAGGGAGGAGCAGGAGGGGCAAGTGTTCCCGCTTCTCTCCTGCTGTCTGATCACGGGTCCTGGAGAAGGTCCAATGGAAAGGGCTGCTCTCTGCCGGCATGCTCCTTTTAACGTTGGTGTCTGAGCCCCGATTGAGACGTAGATGGAGGAGCGGGAGGGGTAAGCTGCTCCCGCTTCTCTCCCGCTGTCCAATTGCGGGTCCTGGAGAAGGTCCGATGGACCTTGGCATCACACTCGATTTTTCTCTTTCCTTCCATGACCACTTTTCTTCATTTATTCAATGCTCATTCTATTCTCTTTACCAGATCCGCTCCATCCGCCCCTTTCTTTTGCTCCCCTCCTTGACCACGCTTCTCCTTTCTCTGGTTATGACCCAATTTGACTATAGTAACATTGCCCTGGCTGGCCTCTCCCTGTACCAATTTCGTCGGCTGCAACTTCTCCAGAAAACTGCTACCCGCATACTCACTCGCACCTTCCGCTCAGACCACATCACCCCTCTGCTTATTAATCTGCACTTGTTACCTTAAAATTCCACATACAGCTCCAGCTGGTGCCCTTGAGCAGCGGAGGAGGAGCAGTGATACCCCGCCCCCCCGGGACCCTTTAAAAACTTGCGATCCACCGCGGACGCGCACCCGTGGTCGCGTGCCCGAAGGGGCATCACCAAAGGGGCAGGTCACGCCCCTTTGGAGCCCCTTCGGAGCAACAAGGAGGAACAAGGGAACTCTCTGGCTCATGGGTAAGCGACGGAAGAAGGCTTTTACTACGATGAGTGCTCAAAAGGCCCCTAAGACCGTGGGCCCGATGGATGTTCATCTTCAGAAAGCTCAGGTGGAACAAGAGCCTCCGGACTTGACTCATGGGTCTGTGAGTACTTCCTCTGATTTATCTCCTGTGGTGCAGGGTATTACCCTACCCATTCAGGAAGTTATGACTGAGAGGGTGGCCTCTCCCAAGAGTGTTGACCTGGGAGCGGAGCCCTCATTAGTTGGTGTGGATAATTCTTTGTTTGTGAAGGACGACGATTGTAAACAGTTTTCCCTTCCGTCTGTTTTGGACTTCCCTGCTACTGTCTCATCCGTTGTTCCCCCTGTTGAGGTTTCTTTAAGGGATGTCTGGGAGGTAGTGGCCCGCATGGATATGTCCCTGCGTGCCTCTCTTTCCCAGGTCTCTAGTTTTTCTAAGGATGTTGTACAGAAATTGGGGGTCCATCAGGAAGCTATTGCCAGGCATAATACTGCTTTGAATAAAGTGGAGGGGCAGGTTTCTGTAATGCATGTTGCTGTATCATCTTCGATTAGGGATAATTTTGCTATACATCATCAAATGGAGTCCCTTGAGAATGCTATGCGTGCAAAAAATTTGAGATTTTTAAATTTTCCGCAAACGCATTATTTGTCTCCTTCTATTTTGTTATATAAGTATTTTAAGGAGGTTCTATTAATTGCTGATGTGAATTCTATAAAATTTTCTTCTGTTTATTATGTTTCTGTACTTGCCTCTGCAGAAACTTCCTCCCCCATTGCCAAAGGCGCAGAGAAGGTCTTAGTATCTCAGTCTCTGGATGTTTCCGCTTTCTTGGAGTCCTCAACTGATGAGATTACTAAACACGCCACATTAATTGTTTCCTTTATTTCTTTAACTGATAAGAATTTGGTGTTGCGTTCATATTTTCCTAAGAAGGATCAGTTGTTTTGTGGCTCTACAGTTCAGGTTTTTCCTGATGTCTGTAGACTTACTCAGGTGCGGCGTAAGGCCTTCTTGGCATTAAGATCTCGCGCCTTGGCGATTGGGGCCTCTTTCTTCTTAAAATATCCATGTAAGTGTGTTCCGTTGTATGAGCAGACAAAATATGTTTTCATGGAGTCTGATCAATTGAATTTATTTCTGCTTGGTAAAGAAAATGGTTAGATAGTTTGTTATTAACTTCCTCTCTAAGTCTTAGGGTTACTAGTACTTATTTCAAGGGACCAGTGTTTCTTATGTAATGATATTCTTAATCTTTGTTTTTTCATTGCACTTTTGCTCCCCCTTAATGTGGACTTGATTGTAATTCCTTTTTCATTTTGAAATAAAGATTGTTGAAACTTAAAAAAAAAAAAAAATTCTGCATACTATACAAGATCCTTACCCTGGTTCATCCTGCTATCCACACCAACACTCCACAATATCTCTCTGACTTAATTCACCTCCGTGCCTCTCATCGCTCCTTCCGACAGATCCATTCCAACCAGCTTTTTCCCCCTTCTGCCTCACATGCTCACCTAGAATCCACCCAGGCCTCCGCATTCTTCTTCCTTGGCCTCCTCCTTTGGTATTCTCTCCGATCTGACCTCCGCCTTGAGTTTTCCTTCCCCCACTTTAAGACAATGCTAAAAACCCTTTTCTCTCACCTTTGACCTCCCACCCATCCCTACCTAGACTTACGCCCCTTAGCTGTCCTAATTGTTGTCCTTTCCTCCCCTCCCCACCAGTCTAAGCTTTTCTTCCTTTACTATCTTGTAATTGGCATTCCTTGTACTTTCTTGTAGCACTTTTATTTTTGTAAACCACTCAGATGTCTTGGTATTGGGCGGTATAGCAAACACCTCAATAAAGATAAAGATAGACCTCTGAATGCTTCTTCTTAATTCAGGATACTGACTTGGATAACTCAGGCTTGGTCTCCTATCTGTTATATTCTCTGTACAGATGTATGAAAACCTTCACATTGAAAAAAAAAGAGAAAAAATTAGGGATTTAGCCAGTGCAGAAAAACTGACAGAAATGTCTTCATTTGCAAATTGATTTGTAATGCAGTTTAGGAAGAGTAGTTACTAAAATGTGTTACGTGAATAACACACAATACTGTATTTGCCACTTAAAGCATGTTAAAAGGCAAATTCCTGCAATATTGGTCTTTGACGCATCTTACTTTACTGCAATACATGCTATATAATAATGTGATACAAAGCATGCAAATGCATGCTAAGCATCACATTATTATGCAAATCCAGTAACGTAACTTGTGCTGAAGGTTACATACCCTTCACATAGTAACATAATAAATGATGGCAGATAAAGACCAGCAAGGTCCATCTAGTCTGCCCAGTGAGGTGGCAAGAGTTGTACCCATCATTCTGTGCAAGTTACCCCCTCCATGCCTTTGTTTAGATTTGCACCTGCCACTCCGTGCAGGTTACCCCCACCCCCTTATGCCTTAGTTAAGGGTTGTACCTACCGCTCTGTGTAGGTTACCCTGCTCTATCTTTTAAAGTGTAAAATATATTTAAGTTTGCTTTGGTTACATCCTCTTGCTATAAAGGGAATCTCTGTGTCTGTCCCAGGCCATTTTGAATTCCATCACTTTTTTTGCACCACCACCTCCAATGGGAGCGAATTCCAGGCATCCACCACCTTTTCCATGAAACAATATTTCCTGACATTGCTTTAGAGCTTACCTCCTTGCAGTTTCATTTCATGTCCTCTAGTTCTACAGATTCCCCATCTTTGAAAAAAATGTGTTCATTAATACCTTTTAAGTATTTAAACATCTGTATCATATCTCCTTTGTCCTCCAGGGTATACATATTTAGGTCTTCAAGTCTTTTCTCATAAATCTTCTAGCACAGAGGCCATATAGTTTTGGTTGCCATCCTCTGAATCATTTCAGTGTTTTTATATCCTTTGCGAGGTACTGTCTCCAAAACTGAACATAATAGTCCAAGTGAGGCCTCACCAATGACTTGTACAGGGGCATTAATACCCCCTTCCTTCTGCTTATTATGCCTTTCTGTATGCAGACTAGCATTCTTCTGGCTTTGGCCCCGCTTTGTTATACTGTTTTGCCACCTTGAGATTCTCAGACACTATCAACCCAAGATCTCTCTTCTAGTCCATGCACTCCAGCTCCTCACTCCTATCACACAAGGTTCCTTTGGATTTCTGCATCCCAAATGCATCATTCTGCACTTCTTCATATTAAATTTTTAACTGCCCTGCCAAATCTCAGACCATTCTTCTAATTTTTGTAGATTTTATCTCATGTTGTCTACTGCTTCTGAAGTGTCCACGCTCTTGCAAATCTTTGTGTAATCCGCAAAAAGAGTAAATTAGACTTACCTGCTAATTGTCGTTCCTTAAGGAACTCTAGTCCAGTCCCGGAACCATAGAGTTGTCAACCTCCACCAGCAGCTTTGGAGACTGAAAGATTTCATCACTTTGATGTCACTGGTATAAGTAGACAGGAACCGCCCCCTATCACCAGTACCTATTGACAAAGCAGACTCAGCAGAGCAACAAATAAGTAGAATAAAGAAATAACAGCCATAATCGGCCAACAGTCTAAATTTACTCGCACCCATACAATCCCAAACATTGTTACCAGAAAAAGAATGGGTGAACCTACAACCCCTAAGCTCGGCGCAACTGTGCGACCAAGCTCAAGAGACACTGCTGCGTAAAGAAGGGTTCCGCCTGTCTTCCCTGCGCTTCTTCTCACCCTTCCTACGCTAAACAACTACACTGACCGTCTGGACCGCTCTAAAAAATCTTCAGGCTGCCTACAACGTAAAGACCCTGGGAGGGATCCGGGACTGGACTAGAGTTCCTTAAGAAACGACAATTAGCAGGTAAGTCTAATTTACTCTTCCTTAGCGTCCCTCTAGTCCAGTCCCGGAACCATAGAGGACGTGACAGAGCAGTACACATCAACGGGAGGGACCTATTAGCCCAGCCTGAAGAACCGCTGAGCCAAAACGCCCATCCCCCCGTGCCTGCACATCCAGCCTATAGTGCCGAGCAAAAGAATGGAGCGATGACCACGTCGCCGCCCTACAGATCTCCTCCACCGGCACCAAACTGAATTCCGCCCAAGACGCCGCCTGCGCCCTGGTGGAATGCGCACGAAGACCTTCCGGAACTACCTTACCCTTTAACAGATAGGCCGAAGCAATAGCCTCCTTCAACCACCGCGAGATGGAAGATTTCGCCGCTGCCTCACCTTTCCGAGGCCCCCCAAAAACAATAAACAGCCTGTCTGACTTTCTAAAAGAGGCCGTTCTCCTGAGATATTTCTTAAGCACTCTCCTAACATCCAAGAGATGCAAACGGCCCCCCGAGCGCTCTTTCTGTTCCGCCGAGAACACCGGTAGCGACACTACTTGGTTGACATGGAACACCGAAACCACTTTCGGTAAAAAGGCCGGAACCGTGCGCAAAACTACCTTGTGTCTGAAAAAAGTCAAATACGGTTCCGTACACGCCAACGCCTGCAATTCCGAAATCCTCCGAGCCGAACAAATAGCCACAAGGAAAAGGATCTTCAACGTCAAGTCTTTTAAGGAAGCCTTATCCAAAGGCTCGAATGGTTCTTGCAGTAGCGCGTCCAAAACCAAATTCATATCCCAAGAAGGAACGGAATCTCGTCTTGGAGGCCTCAACAGTAACACCGCTCTAAGAAAACGCCTAATATCGCCGTGGGCACCCACCGGCTGACCTCGAATCTTACCCCTGAAACAGGCTATGGCTGCCAGCTGCACCCGCAAAGTGCTCGCGGCCAACCCCTTTTCCACACCATCCTGAAGAAAAGACAAGATATGAGGCACCGAAGCCCGCAAGGGTTGAAACCCGTGGTTCTCACACCACGCTTCAAACACTCGCCACACGTGAACATACGCCAAGGAAGTAGAGCGGCGCCGCGCCTTCAATAAGGTAGAAATTACGTCGCCGAGTACCCCTTGGCAGGCAACCAAGCCCTTTCAAGAGCCATGCCGTAAGCGAGAATCGACCCACCTGCGGCATGCGTAACGGCCCCTGTAGCAAGAGGTCCTCCCGCAGAGGAAGCCGCCACGGACTGCCCACCAGAAGCCGAACCAGATCTGCATACCACGGTCTTCTGGGCCAATCGGGCGCCACGAGAACCACCAGACCGCTGTGTTTCTCTATGCGTTGGATCACCTTGCCTATGAGAGCCCAAGGAGGAAACACGTAGAGAAGACCTTCCAGCGGCCACCGCAGAGCCAACGCATCGAGGCCTTCCGCCATGCGTTCCCGCCTCCGGCTGAAGAACCTCTCCACCTGCGCGGAGCCGAACCATGCCATCAGATCCATTACCGGTAGCCCCCAGCGCTGCACTATCAACGCAAACACGTCCGGGTGTAGACTCCACTCCCCCGGATCTACTCTGCGGCGGCTCAGAAAATCGGCCTCGACATTCTCTACTCCTGCCACGTGCTGTGCTGACAGCGCCGCCAGATTCCGCTCGGCCCAGTCCAAGAGTTGACTCACCTCCTCTTCCAGCGACGCACTCCCTGTGCCGCCCTGGCGATTGATATAAGCTACCGTCTTGGCATTGTCGGACAGCACTCGAACCGCCTTCCGACCTAAGTCTATCTGAAAACTCTGCAGCGCCAGAAATACCGCTCGCATCTCCAGTCTGTTTATGGATCATTGACTTTCTTCCCTTGACCACTGTCCTTGGGCAAACCTTCCTTCGCAGTGTGCCCCCCAACCTGTGAGGCATGCATCCATCGTCAACAGCCTCCATATGGGAGCCTCCAGTGGCATGCCTCCCTCTAGACATCCGGGGCGCAACCACCACAGGAGCTCCCGTCGCACTTCCGGAGGACACACCAACCTCCGAGACAACGCATCCCTGTGATGCGACCATCGCCTTAGAAGAGAGCTCTGCAGCGGCCGCATAAGCGCTCTGGCCCACTGAACCACCTCGATGCTGGCCGCCATCGTCCCCAACAACTGCAAATAGTGCCATGCTGTCGGAGCTTCGCATCCCAGAAATCTCCGCACGAGCTTCCGCAATTCCCGTGCTCTCTTGTCCAGGAGAAACACCATCCCTCGACTGGTCTCGAAATGCGCCCCCAAATATTCGAGGGCTTGAGAGGGAGCTAGCTTGCTCTTCGCAAAGTTGACCACCCAGCCGAGACTTTCCAACAATTGCACCACTCGCGCCGTGGCCGCCACGCTCTCCTCCCAGGACTTCGCTCGAATCAACCAATCGTCCAAGTAAGGATGCACGAGAATGCCTTCGTTGCGGAGTGCCGCCGCCACCACTACCATAACCTTGGTGAAAGTGCGAGGCGCCGTCGCTAGGCCGAAGGGCATTGCTCGGAATTGAAAATGACCCATCGGCAGAGCAAACCGCAGAAACTTTTGATGCTCGCGGCGTATGGGAATATGCAAATATGCCTCCATCAGGTCTAGAGACGTGAGAAACTCTCCCTTTCGCACCGCCGCAATGACTGAATGCAAGGACTCCATCCAGAAATGGGTCACACGAAGACAACGATTCACCCTCTTTAAATTCAATATGAGACGACCACGAAAATAAATGGAGTATTGACCGGAGCCGCACTGAGCCGCCGGAACGGGCACCACCGCCCCTAAATGCTGCAGCCTCCGCAGCGTGCTGGCGACCGCCCTGAACTTCTTTGGGGCTCGGCACGGGGAGAGAACAAAGGCGTCGGAGACGGGGCGATGGAGCTCTAGGGCATAACCTTCCCGAATGACCTCCAACACCCACTGATCCGAAGTTAATTGGACCCAGACAGGGTAAAACCCCCATAACCTTCCTCCCACGGGCACCTCCCCCCTCTGGGTCCGCCGTATCTCATTGGGGTTTTTACTGTTGGCAGACTGAAAGGAACCAAATCCTCTGCCCGCCCCCCGGAAACCCCGAAAGGACTGACCTTGAGCCATATACCTACCCCGCGAAGGCTGGGAAAACCGGAAGGAACGGAATCTCCGCGAGTCCCTGGGGGAACCCCTAGAGCCTACCGTCCCCCTGCCCTGCTTCAGTCTATCCTCCGGGAGCCGACCTCCTTTGGATTCCCCCAAGTCCTTGACCAACTTCTCTAAATCCTCCCCAAAGAGAAGCTTGCCTCGAAAGGGTAATTTACTAAGCCGCGCCTTGGAAGAACCGTCCGCCGACCAGTTGCGGAGCCACAGATACCGGCGAGCCGCCACCACCGAAGCCATGCTCTTGGCGAGCCCCCGAATCAAATCATAGTGGATATCCGATAGGTAAGCCGTGCCGGACTCTAGCCGTGCCAGATCATCGGTCTGCTCTTCCGGAAGTCCCCCCCGCAGATGTTGGGACCACCGCAAGCCAGCTCTAGCCATCCATGCTCCCGCAATGGAGGCTTGCAAAGAGAGAGCGCACATATCAAACACCTGTTTCAACAAGGTATCCAGCTTTCTATCCTGCACATCTTTTAACGCCGCGGCGCCCTCCACCGGAATAGTGGTCTTCTTAGTGACCCCCGACACCGCAGCATCCACCTTTGGGGATCGAAAAATCTCCCTATCCTGTTCCGACAACGGATATAACCGGGCCAAAGTCTTGGACCCTCGGAGCGCCGATTCCGGCGAGTCCCATTCCTCCTGAATCATATTTCGAAACACTCTATGAACTGGGAATACCTTTTGAGAAGTCCTGACCGCCTGCAACAACGGATCCTCCAACACATCCTCAGCTGCAGGCGTCACCGAGGGCATGTTTAAAGTCTTTAGAGTCTCAGCAATCAACGCTGGCAACTCTTCCCGCTGGAACACCCGGACCACTCTACTCTGCTCCGCGTCCGGTAGCTCTCCGTCCTCTAAATCCTCCTCCGAGGCCATTTCCAGATCCAGATCCGCTCCGAGCTCATCTATCCCATCACCTGATAGACTGTCCTCTCGTAGCTCCCTACGTTTCTTTGCCGGGCCTATCTCCCCTACCGGGAGATCTCCCGACCCCGACCGTTTCTGACTCCTCTGGGCTTCCGACTGTGCCCCCAACACAGAATGTAGCAAGGCAAACGCCTGCTGCATCAGAGAAAAGAGGTCCGAGGGAATCCCCGCAACACCCCCTCCCAGACTTCCTTCCGGAGCCGAAGACACATCAGCTGCCCCGGACGGCCCCGCCGTCAGCTCAGAAAGACCGAGGGAGGACGGCCGGAACCCCTCTCCTACTGAAGCGGCCGCTGGCTGATCTCCTGCTGGCCCCCCCAGCGCCTTTTCCATACCTACTGGCTCCAGGGAGCAGCCCCGGCATACCCCGGAGTCCAGCAGCTCGCTGAGCTTCACACCACAAACCAAGCAGCGATTCTTAAGTGGCATGCTATTATCTAGGAGCAACAAACAGCTCTGAAGAGACAAAACAGGCTCTCTGCCCTGTGACTGAAGCTATTGTCCGTTTGTTTTTCGTTTTTTTTTTTTTTAAGGCTAGTAATCTACTCCCAATAGGCTAATTAGATGAATTCTGAAGGTCCCATCCAAAAACGAAGCTCCTAGCCTGTCCAATTAAATGAGAAAATTCTGCCTTTTTAAAAGAAATGCCGCTTCCAAAATGGCCGCCGCCAGCTTTCCCGCTTAAAAAAGGGCTGTCTGACAGCACGCACCGAGGCCCCAAGCTTTCCTTTTCACCTGGGAGCCTCTCTAGGACCTCTATTATCACTCCTGCACTGCCCCCCAAAAATAATTCCAGCAGCACTTACCCGATCTGGAGGAGAAGGGGGAAGGAGGGGGGCAGAGATCAATACAGCTCCGGAGCACAGCTCTCACCCAGCTTCAGCTCCCACTGACTGCTGCAGCCTCTGAGCCAGCTCACAGCTCCTGCCAGATTATGTCCTCTGCTGCTGCACACTCTTCCTTCAACCTGCTCCTCACCCTTCTGGCACGGGTTCGGGAGCAGGGAGGTAAGGCACTCAGGCTCTCAGCCCAAGGCACGTTTAAATAGTGGGGCCCCCCAATAGAAGAACCCTTCTGAGGGAAGGGAAGGACAGAGAGAGAACAAGAGGGAAAGGCAGAACTGGGACCCCTCCAGCAGCAGCAGATCTTCACCTAAGAATAAATCAAAAAGGACTAAATCAAAAGAGAGGAAAAAATCAACCCCAAACAAACAAAGCTCTGCCTATTTGATCTCCCTGAGCCCAATCCCGGGCTCAGAACCTCCAAGCTGCTTGGAGACTGAAAGTACTGGTGATAGGGGGCGGTTCCTGTCTACTTATACCGGTGACATCAAAGTGATGAAATCTTTCAGTCTCCAAAGCTGCTGGTGGAGGTTGACAACTCTATGGTTCCGGGACTGGACTAGAGGGACGCTATGGAAGACACAACTTTTCCTTTTAACCCTTTGGCAAAATCACTCACAAAGGCAATGAATCCAGGACTGATTCCTGAGCACTCCACTACCCACTTTCCTTTTTTCTGAGTGAATTCCATTTTCCTTCACCCTCTGTCATCTTTGCTATTATTTGGCAAGTTGACCCCTAGTGGTAGCACCATGTGACTAATACTATGGGTCAGCCCATGCTATTTTGTACCAAGAGCCCAGTGGGGCAGGAGCCATTGGGGATAGTTCCTCCCAGTAGGGTGATGGATCTGGGAATGCCTTCAAGGCGGGTTCTTGTTGGGCAATCTGGAATATCTTTCAGAGAGCTGTGAAGGGGTTTCCAGGTATATCTTCTGGGGGTGGGGGCACTGTGAGGAGTGGCCAGAGACGGTTTCCAGGTGTAGAAGGGCTGTAAGGAGGGTTCAAGGAGTATCTTCTGGGGGGACAAGGCTGTCTTTGGTGGGTGGGGGATCTTCACCTGGGAGGGGGATCTGCAGATGCCAATTAATTTAGCACCAACCCTTTTTGTGATGCCCCCCAGGATCACCAAGCCACGTATTAGTGGCCTAATGCTTCCAAGAAGAATAATACAGTTTGCAATATTGATCGCAAGTTGTGTTATTCATTTACTGTGGGAGCTACTAACCCATGGCACTGAGTTACTGCGGATTAGTGACTCCCACTGCAAATTAAGCTGCTTAATAGCAACATTTTTGACAAAGCAACATTTATCATTTTTGCTACATGTACTAGCCCCTACCTCTACAGATTTTTTTTTATAATTGAGAAGCTGTAGAAATTAACAAGTTTTCGCCTTTTCTGTCCTGCCAGGAATTCCAATAAGTGAGTTTTGTGCATACCATGACATCATGAACCTCACCTTTTTTTTTTAATTTCTTAATTTTCAAAACAAATGCATACAAAACACAGTATACAAGAAAATACAAATAAACAATACGAGAGTAATAATATTAAGGGGATATGATCCCTAAAGAAAAATAAGTAAGGTTGCATAGCCCCCATTATGAGAACGAGACTTCTGTTAAGGAGAAGAAAAAATTTCTAAATCAGGCAACAAGGAAGCTGAAACCAAAGAAATAACAAAGGTTATTCACCAACAGCCCCCTATCTATTATCAAGTAAAGTCTCAAGCTGCAAATGGTCAGTATAAACCATTCATTATTACTAAACATTTACATGGAAAACGAAGGAAGAAAGTCCCTCCCGCAGCCAGAACACGAGGTTTCAGCTGCAGGAAGGACTTCTTCCGCTGTTGAGTGACTTTCAAGAATTCTTCAGAATTTTCACTTTATCTGTTACAGTGAACAAGGAAACAATTAGGCACGGGAGGAGATAACCTCAATTGTAGACTCAAGAAATGTCGTTAAATCAAGAACTGACTCATCCTCCATCCGTGCCAAATCATCATTTCTAGCTACACTGCAAACTGGCAAATAATAAATATTTGAAATAGCAATAGTGTCAACATCAGATAATAACAAAATCTCCTTGCAATATTTCTTAAACATCAATAATGGAGAACAGAAATGAGTTTTAGGGAAATTAAGAAGTTGAAGATTTTTAACACGATGCATATTCTCCAAAGACTCAAGCTGTCTATAAGTATCCTTCAAGATTCGCACACTCACAGATTGGAGAATTTCAGCCTGAGCATCAAACTTCTCCAGTCGTTGAGTAGCAGAGCTTATAGAGACATCTATCTCCGAAAACATTTTAATCAACTGCTCAGAAAATTGCACAGTCTGATTAATAAAACTATGTAGCAAAGAGTTTGAATCTGTAACCACCTTCCACATATCGGACAGAGTCACCTCTGCTAACTGAGTCGTAGGCAAATTTTGGTTAGCTGCCACTTCAGCAGCCTGAATAGGTAACAAAGTATTTCTTTGGTCTGGGGGTAACATTTGGGCCTTGGACAAGACTTGATCCTTAGCCTCGCCCAGGTCCCCTAAAAGGGCTAATCTCGCCCCTTCTGCCAGCGCCAAACCAGAATTCGGTGGGGAAGACCTGATGATGGGACTAAGCGAGGCACCAGAAGATTCAAGTGAGAGAAAGTCAGAAGGAAGAGACTCCTGTCCTACCTTCTGCTCAGTAGCTGACGGCACATGATCATCCATAGGACCCACAACCGATTTAGGCATTGACACTGCAATAACTGTCTTCTGCTCCACCAACTTAACCTTTCTCTTGCCACGTCCTTTCGGCATCTCCTGCGACAAACCTCAGGATAAACCCCGAGATGGCACCAAAGGGTCATGTGCCCCTTCAGGCACGCAACTGCAGGCCACGGCTGTGGAACAGCTTCTACGATTTAAATAGCGTTGCTGGGTCCCCTTGTGATGATGTTATTATGGGGGGATTTCCCAAACACACACCGGATACGTTTTGCAGGCAAAAAGCAGCATAGGTGCTTCTCCACAGCCAGCCTCTCGTTCTCACCAGCGGAAAAGCTGCTACAATTTAAATAGCATTGCCGGGTTCCCTCGTGATGATGTAATTATGGGGGGATCTCCCAAACACACACCAGATAAGTTTTGCAGGCAACAAGAAGTACAGGAGCTTCTCCACAGCCAGCCTCTCATTCTACGAATCTCACTTCTAAGCCAGGGTATGTGAAGGTCTATGGCAAATAGTTGCACCAGTTTTGCAGTGGAGTCATAATACTATTTTTTAAATCGAAAATTCTCCATTTTTTGCAAAGCTTAGTACCTGCACTGTAACCCTTGTGTCAAACACAAACACAACATATGCATATGTCAGACTTCAACCAATCTACAGTCGAAGGAGGAGGGCTTCAGCATGAAGACAAAATGCAATTGGCTACATGATTTTAAATACTGTTGTGAGGCTAAAAGAGATCCTAAGTTCCAGCAGCTGTCAATCACAGCTTCCAGCATTACGAAAGGTAATTTTATAACCAGGCACCAAGTTTAATGCAACTAGAACAGGCCCATTTAAGCCTATTTTACAAAGATAAACAGGCGCTTACTTTTCCTTATAAAATAGGGATGTAAGTGGGTGAAAACATGTTAAATGCCACCGTATACCAGAGGTGCATCTAATATAAAAACACCATTGAATACCCTGTTTCAATGGCCCTTTTAGGGGCTGTTGTAACAGCTGTTTGAAATAGTAAGTTACAGCTCTTTCCAGAATTCTTATTGAACACTGCATGGCTGTATATTCATAATTTGGAAAAAGGAAGCCATCTGCTCTTTTTAATAGATCACTCCAAGATATAATGGCTTTTTATGTGCATGCTCCCAAAGGCAATGTGAGATGGTGTGGACCCGAAGCTCAACTGAATGTGAAAAAGGACTGTGAACAGATTTGCCATTAAACCCATTTTAAAAGGTGTTATCCCTCAATTTTCGTTTAAAGTAAATAGATTAGATAAGATATCCATTCTGCCCCTGTAAAAGTCTGACTAATCTCTGTTCATTTCAACAGAGTAGGAAGATGGATGGCTTGTCCCATTCTCCCTTATATAGTGCAAAGTAATTTGTGAAACCTACAAATGTGATTGTTAAAATGGGCAACGCCATCCTTAAGAGCTGCCACCACAGGCCTGACTTTCAGAATACCCAAAATGAACCGTCATTATATGTATCTTTGCATATATTTGGTCTTAGAATCTGGTTAGCTTGCATATTTTGACATCCTAAAAATCTCTAGGAAATAGGACAACAGAAAATGTGTGGTCTAGAAATTATTGCATTTGAGGTACGATTCAAATTGTGAAAAGATAGCAATGTCTGGGCATGATTCCATTACCGGATGGTAACTTCAACATTTTTAAGAAGAATAAAGAACTGCTTTATGCAATTTATTTCAGATGTATTATACCCACACACTCATATAAATACCAGGAAATAGAGGAGGCATCAGACTTACAAACACAGATTATTATTATCAAGCTATTAATTTTACTTCACAATACAAATTCTCAGAAAAAGAGTCAGCCCAGTGTGGACATTTGGAGAAAGAAACAGCATAGAAACACAGAAACAGAGAAAATGATGGTAGACGGAGGCCCAGACAGGGGCGGCTCTATAACGAGGCCGAGTGAGGTGGTAGCCTCAGGCGGCAACTTTTTGGGGGCGGCAAAATTGCCCCACTCGGCCTTCAAAATAAAAAAATTAAAAAACCTCTCGCAGAAGAAGCAGCTGCTGCTGCAGCGGCAGCAGCAGCAGAATGAAAAGCCCCGCAGCCACGGCCCCCGCCTCCCCAGAAGAGCCTTGCCCGTTTCCCCTCCGCACCGGCTCAGCTTTTGCAGAGCCATGCAAAGGGGAGTATTTTCCTTCCCCGCGGCTCTGTTAAACCTGAGCCTGCCGGCACTGTGGGAAACAGGAAATCCTGATAGGAAATGCTGCCTGGCACGGCTCTCCGGGGAGGCGGGAGGTCGTGGTTGCAGGGCTCTTCATTCTGCTGCTGCCGCCACAACAGCGGCAGCTGCTTCTTCAGACGGAGGTTTATTTTTTTTTTTTTCAATTTCTCTGGGCTTGGTTGGGGGGCTAGGACTGGAAATGGGCTGATGGGGGGGGTTAGAACTGGAAATGGGCTAATGGGGGGTTAGGACTGGAAATGAGCTGATCGGGAAGGGGGCTAGGACTGGTAATGGGCCATCAGGGGGGCTAGGACTGGAAATGAGCTGATGGGGGGGTTAGGACTGGTAATGAGCTATGGGGGGCTAGGAGTGGAAATGGGTTGATGGGGGAGGTTAGAACTGAAAATGGGGTGATGGGGGGGTTGGACTGGAAATGGGCTGATCGGGAAGGGGGCTAGGACTGATAACACAGGTACACTACCAAAAAACTGCCTCCAGTTTTGCAACTGATTCCTATAGATTTTGGGGTGCTGAATCCAGGAAAAATAGCCAAAATGTTCCATCACGTCACGTTTTCTTGCAAAATTAGATTTCTTACCCATATAAGGAATGTTCACATAATTTCTTTTTAGCCGACTGCAGTTTATTTTCTTGGCCCAAAATAGAGGTTGTAATGGTTAACTAACTAGAAACACTCCCTCATGATATTTTAGAGTGTTTTGTATTCATTTTATACATTAACAGGACAATTGGGAGGCGGGGGGCTAAATCCAGTACTCGCGCTGGCGCATGTTCTTTCCTGTTCGCCTCGCCTCGTTCGCTCGCTCAAACACGGTGGTTGCGACATGAACGTTCCTGTCAAATTTCAGTTTCTTGCAAGTTCATTATTACCTTTTGTTTGCTCAGTCGTAATCCAGCTTTATTCCGAAGTGGTTCACTACAGTTGTAGTTTGCAGTGCTGTGTATTTGTGATGGCTCACAGAGCCAGAGGTTGCGTTAACTCTCCGGACAGTTTTTGTTTTATTTGTGGGGAATATACCGTGAAAAAGCGGCAGAGGAACATTTCTGCATTTATTAAAAAAGTATATTTCGCCTATTTCGGTTTGAAGTTAGGCGATCAAGACAAACCGTGGGCTCCTCACAAAGTGTGCAAGACATGTGAGGAAGATCTACGCTTATGGATGAAAGGTAAAAAACAAGCATTTCGTTTCGGAATACCTATGATGTGGCGTGAGCAAAGAGACCACAGCAGTGATTGCTATTTTTGCTCTTGCATTGTGAAGGGATACAACTTAAAAAATAAGAACGTAATAAGTTACCCCAACCTTCCCTCAGCAATTAGGCCTATGCCTCATAGCAACGAAGTACCTGTGCCTGAACCACCAAAATCTTTGGATCATATTTGCGTGGATGGTTCTGATCATGATGAGACTCATCAGATGGCTTTTCCCGATGAGTCCAGTACTTCCGAGTTTGAAACTGAACCAGATCCGAAACCTGAACTTTTCTCTCAAGCTGAATTGAATGATTTAGTCCGGGATTTAGGACTCCCAAAAGATGCTGCCCAACTGCTAGGTTCTCGGCTTAAACAGAAAAATCTATTGTCACCAGGAACAACTTTTTATTGGTACCGCAACCGCGAGACACAATTTTTGAAGTATTTCAGCAAAGAGGAAGATTTGGTATTTTGCAACGATATATACGGAGTGATGGAAAAGTTTAAACTCAAGTATGATCCTGCTGAATGGCGGCTGTTCATTGATTCGTCAAAAGACAGCATAAAAGGTGTTCTTCTTCATAATGGCAACACATTCGCTTCAGTTCCTATTGCTCACTCTGTTATTCTCCAAGAAAAATATGAGAATTTGGCCCTGATTCTTCAGAAGATTCGTTATGATGAGCATAAGTGGATGATTTGTGGAGACTTTAAAATTCTATCCATGCTATTAGGGCAGCAATCCGGTTTCACCAAATATCCCTGCTTCCTTTGCTTGTGGGATAGCTGGGCCCGCGACCTACACTGGGGGGAAAAAGACTGGCCAATTCGGGAGTATTTGAGACCCGGTGAGAAAAATGTTCTTCATGAGAGCTTGGTACCTCGTGATAAAATTCTATTACCACCTCTCCACATTAAGTTGGGTCTCATTAAGCAATTCATCAAGTCCCTTCCAAAAGATGGTGAGTGCTTTCGGTACATTTGCTCAAAGTTCCCCCGACTTTCTGAAGCAAAGCTAAAGGAAGGAGTGTTTGTTGGCCCTGATATAAGGAAACTCATTTCAGATGCAGCATTCGCTGAAACGATGTCTGAGAAGGAAAAAGAAGCCTGGGATTCCTTCAAGGATGTTGTTCTCAAATTCTTGGGGAACAGGCGGGATGAGAACTATAAGGATATTGTTGCCAGGATGCTCAATGCCTTCAAAGAACAAGGCTGTAACATGAGCCTGAAAGTCCATTTCTTGCACTCCCATGTGAACTACTTTCCCGAAAACTTGGGGGCATACAGTGAAGAACAAGGTGAAAGGTTTCACCAGGACATCAAGGACGCAGAGAGAAGGTACCAAGGAAGATGGAACACCACTATGATGGCTGATTTCTGCTGGTTGCTGCTGCGGGAAACCCCAGATGAAAAATACGCCAAGCAGCGCACCAAGAGAAGCATTCGGGGGAAGAAGAAACGGGCCCACCAGGAGATTGATTGACCCAAGAATGACTTTAAAATCTAAACTGTGTTGACAAATATCGTGTTTTTACTAAACTTTGAAATAAAAAGTTGCTAGTTATTACCACAGTGTCGGATCTCATTTATTAGAATTTTATTTTCACACCATCGGGTGTTTGTCTTCATGTATTGCAATGGTGCGGTTTGCATTTTCTATTCTTACATACATACCTGTACAACATTTTTTGCACATTTCTTTGCTTTGCTTTGTGTCTAACCTCGCTCTTATATGCTCAATGTTTGTGCACATGTATGTGGCTCTTTTAAGTGCAGACAATTTTGCTACCATCACAGTGTGTTTTGTTGACATTACTCTATTCTTATGTGCTGCCTTGTTACAATTTTCTTTATTCTTATTTGAATAACTACTAAACAATTAGTATAAAGAATTCATCCAAGAAACTTTTATCTCGATCGCACTCAATCTGAAACGTTCACCTCAAACTGCTAACCCAATGTAGCAAAAAATCTGTACGTGATGGAGCAAATTGGTTACCAGATTTGGATTCAGCGCACCAAAAAACGTAAAAATCAATCGAAACATTAGAGGCAGTTTAAAAAAAATTTTTTTTAGTGTACCTGTGAACCAGGAAGATGTATTACAACTATTTGATAAACTGAAGAGTTTAGCACCTGGACCGGATGGTATACATCCAAGAGTGTTGAAAAAACTGAAATATGAGATTGCAGACCTACTATTAGTAATTTGTGAACTGTCATTAAAATCATCAGTAATACCTGAAGATTGGAGGATGGCCAATGTAATGCCAATTTTTAAAAGGGTTCCAGGGGTGATCCAGGAAACTACAGACCAGTGAGTCTGATGTCAGTACCAGGAAAAATGATAGAAACCATTATTAAGAACAAAAATTCTGAACATATAGATAGTCATAGTTTAATGCAAGAAAGACAACATGGCTTTAGCCAGGGAAGGTCTTGTCTTGCTAAACTGTTATATATTTTTGAAGGTGTAAATGAACAGGTAGACAAAGGTGGTCGGTTGATATAGTATATCTGGATTTTCAGAAAGCCTTCGACAATGTCCCTCATGAGAGACTCTTGGCGAAATTAAAAAGTTATGGGATAGGAGGCAGTATACTATTGTGGATCAGGAACTGGTTAAAAGATAGAAAGCAGAGGGTAGGGCTAAATTGCCAAATTTTCTAATGGAGAAAGGTGAATAGTGGAGTACCCCAGGGATCTGTGCTGGGTCCGCTGCTTTTTAACATATTCATAAATGACCTGGAAATGGGAACAACAAGTGATTTAATCAGATTTACAGATGACACAAAATTATTCAGAGTTGTTAAAACCCAAGTGGATTGTGAAAAATTGCAAGAGGACCTTAATAAATTGGAAGACTGAATGTTCAAATGGCAGATGAAATTTAATGTGGACAAGTGCAAAGTTATGCACCAGGGAAAGAACAACCCAAATTATTATTACACGATGCAAGGTTCCACATTAGGAACCACTACCCAGGAAAAAGATTTAGGCGTCATTATGGATAACACATTGAAACCCTCTGCCCAGTGTGCAATGGCAGCCAAGAAAGCAATAGAATGCTAGGAATCATAAGGAAAGAAATGGAGAATAAAATATATTTTCTCTTATTAGTGTTATATGGGTTGCACTGTAGCTTCATCGCATGCCCCCCTAGTCTTACTACATTTTGATGGTGTAAACAATCAATCTACGTTTACCCGTTCTACTCCATTCATTAATTTAGACTTCTACTGTATCACATCTCCTCTCATCCGTCTCCTTCCCAGGTTGAAGAGGCCTAACCTTTTTAGCCTCTTCTCATAGGGGTATCCTTCCATCCCCTTTACCATTTTCATGGTTCTTCTCTGTACCTTTTCTAATTCTGCTATATTCTTTTTAAGATTTGGCGACCAGAATTGCACACAATATTTGAGGTGCGGTTGCACCATGGAATGATACAGAGGTATTACAATATCTATCCTTTGTTTTCACTCAACATATAATCAAACTCTGGAATTCTTTAGCAGAGGATGAAGTTAAAGCTGTTAGTGTAGCTGGGTTTAAAAAAGGTTTAGACAAGTTTCTAGAGAAAAGCTCCATAATCCACTGCTTGTCCCAATACAAGCATTGTGGAACCTATGTCTTCTGGGGAAACTGCTAAATATTTGTGACCTAGGTTGGCCACTGTTGGAAACGGGATACTGGGCTTGATAGACCCAATATGACATATCTTATGTTCTTATGTACTATGTCTCCTTTACAATCAGTTCAAAATGCTGCTGCTCATCTTTTTCTTTTTTTTTAAATTTTTTATTGCCAAGTGGATAACATAATCTTACAAACAACATTTGCTCCATAGGCATTATACCAATACAAAAAATATAAACTTTTTTCTCATCTACTGAACCACCCTTCTACCACTTGTAGTTTTAGATATTTTATCCCCTCCCCCCTCTCCTTCCATCCCTTATCTGCCGCCTCATTCTTCCAGACCACGGGTTCCTATTGTTTGACTTATCATCCATATACCTCTATGCTTTGGATATTATACTACTCCTCTCCAATATCCCCATTTTTAGCTATCCATGCTAAATACCTGGCCCATGAAACCTCAAACTGAGCCATACTGGAGTTTTTTAGTGCTGTGAGCTTATTCATTAGGAATATTTGGTCTAAGGCTCTACCCCACTCTCCAATTCCTGGTGATTCTTCCTGTCTCCACTTCCTGGCGATTATCAGGCGGGTGGCTAAGCACCCATTGATGACAAACATTCTGTCCTCCTTTTTTATTACTTTACATAACAAGCCCAAAAGAGCCATTCCAGGGTTAGGTATTATTACATTCTCTAAAATCTTACTCATACACTTAAATACTGCACTCCAGTACAGCTGTACCTTTCTACAATCCCACCAGACATGCAGGAAGGTATCTCGTTCCTCACAGTTCCGCCATCGATTGTCCCATAAATTTTCTGCAACTGATCCGGTGTCATATACCATCTATACATGATCTTATAATTATGCTCTATAGGTCTAGTGGCTAGTAAGCCTTTATATCTATGAAGGAAAATTCGCCCAGACCACCTTAAGATCTGCTTCCCACTTTTTTTGAAAAGGTTCCTTCTCCCCAGTTTTCCCTTCCATAAGTTTATACAGTCGCACTATCAACCCCTTGGGGCTAAAACATAAATAAAGTTCCTCAACCGGTGGAAGTTCCTCTCTTAGCCCTGGTTGAACTTTGTTCTGAATATAGTGGGCAACTTGGACATAGTGATAGTGGTCAGATTGTTTTAGTGAAAACTCCTTTCTGAGTTCCTCAAAGGGTCTAATTTTTTTCCCTTCTCAAAATTGTCCTATATTCCCTAGATTATTCTGGGCCCATCTCTCAGCAAAGGTCCCCTCCCCACCTGGTGGGAACTCTGAATTACCCCTAAGGGGGACCCATCTAGTTTGCATTTTTCCCCCAACCATTTATCTCTCCACTTGAACCAAATTTGAAAAGTTAATTTCACGAGGGGGTTGTGGCATTTAGACAGCAATCGTTTCCCCCTGGGTAGCCATAGGGCCTCCCCCAGAGACAGGATCCCCAATGTTTCCTTCTCCATCTGCACCCATTCTTGATTTTCGTGCAGACTCCACTCAAAAACTGCCCTTAATCTTGCTGCCATATAATACCTAAATAAATCAGGGAAAGCCATACCACCACATTCCCTGCTTCTCATTAAGATGTGTTTAGCCATTCTAGCTCTCTTGCCTCTCCAGGTACACCTCCATATTATCTTTTGCAGTTTACTTGGGTATCCCATTGGAACCTGAATTGGAAGGGTGCTAAAAAGAAACAGTAATCTAGGGAGGACCATCATTTTTACTGAATCGATTCTACCACTCCAAGTATAAACAACCCTGTCCCATACCTCCAGGTCTTTCTTAATTTTTTTCTCGAATGCTAGATAGTTGGCCCCAAGCATGTTCTCAAACACCGTTGCAATACAAACTCCCAAATATCACAGGCTCTGTCTTGCCCATTTGAAAGGAAACAGCTTTTTTAGTTCCTCACAATTCTTCTCTGGAACAGAGATGTCTAAAATCTCTGTTTTAGCTGCATTCATTTTAAAACCAGAGAGTAACTCGAACCTATCCAATTCTCCCACCAACGCTTTCATTGATTGTTTGGGGGATGTGACTATAAATAGCAAATCATCAGCGAATAAGGAGATTTTACTCTCCCCCTGCTCCCATTGCATCCCCTTAATCTCAATGGCAGCCCGAACTTTCTGTGCCAGGGTTTCCATAGATAGCACAAATAATAAGGGGGACAATGGGCACCCTTGGCGTGTTCCTCTAGCTCAGTGGTTCTCAACCTTTTTTGTACCGTGACCCCTTTTACCATTGGTCAACTTGTGATGACCCCCAATGATAAAATCAAATGCATCTCTCTTCCTTTACCGTTAACGCATTGTTGCTGTAATCATTTGTTGAATAATATATTATAGGCCTTTTCATTATGTTTTTATTTATAAAATTTACTTATTTAAACCACAAATTAATCCCAATAACAAGTAACAATATTTGATTTCAAAATTATGATTTTGTAGTCAAATCACTAATATGAAATAAAATTATTTTTGTTGTCTGACCAATTTATTCTCTGATCATGCTGGTCCCGATCTGAGGCTTCTGCTTTCCTGTCTTCTCTTAGCTCTCTTTCTGTGGTCTATGGTCCATCTGCCATTTCTTATCTCTTCTTTCATTTTCTTCACTTCTTTCCATCAGCCTATTTCCAGTCCCAGTAACCCTCCCCAGTATCAGCCCCTTTCCAGTCCTCACTCCCAGTACCTTCCAATGTCAACTTGCATTCCCATGACTGCCACTGGTGTCCATTCCCTTCCAGTCCCCCTCCTTTCCCACTGACCAGTCCCTTCTAGTACAAATACCATGGCAGCCCCTCTCAAATCCACTCCCTTCCAGTTCCATTCTCCCATCGCCTCGTATCAGCCCATTTGTAGCCTTAGCTCCCAGTTTTCTTCCAGGGCTAGCAGCTCTATCCTCCCCTCCCCACAATCAGCCCATTCCTAGTCAAAGCCCCCCAATCAGCTCACTTCCAGTGCTAGTCCCCACTCAACCCCATTACCATTGCTAGCCTCCCCTAATCAGCCCAATACCAGGCCTACCCCCCCATCAGCTCATTACCAGTCCTAGCCTCCACTAATCAGCCCATTTCCAGTCATAGCCCCCCCCCCGATCAGCTCATTTCCAATGCTAGCCTCCCATCAGTCCATTACCAGTCCTACCCCACCCCATCAGCCCATTACCAGTCCTAGCCTCCCCTAATCAGCTCATTTCCAGTGCTAGTCCCCCCTCAACCCCATTACCAGTGCTAGGCTCCCCTAATCAGCCCATTACCAGTCCTACCTCCCCTTCCCATCAGCCCATTACCAGTCTTACCCCCCCTATCAGCCCATTAGCAGTCCTAGCCTCCTCTAATCAGCCCATTTCCAGTCCTAACCTCACCGATCAGCTCATTTCCAATGCTAGCCCCCCATCAGTCCATTACCAGTACTACCCCCCTATCAGCTCATTACCAGTCCCAACCCCCCCCTTGATCAGTCCATTCCCAGTCCTAGCCTTCCCTAATCAACCCATTACCAGTCCTAGCCCCCTCCCATCTGCCCATTATTAGTGCTAGCTCCATCAGCCCATTATAATCCTAACCCACACTGTCTCTCCCCTCTGTCCAGCATTTATCCCCTGTCTGTCCAGTACGTCCCCCTGTCTCTCCCCTTTATCCATGTCAGCCCTCCTCCCTCCCTCCATGTCAGCCCCCCTCTGTCCATGTCAACCCCCCTCCCTCCATCCATCCATCCATATAAGCCCCCCTCCTTCCCTCCCTCCATGTCAGCCCCCCCTCTGTCGATGTCAGCCCCACCTCCCTCCCCCATATCAGCCCCGTTGCAGGTTCCCTGCCCCCTCCTCCCCTCTCCCCATGTCTGCCTCCTTCTTCTGCAGCCGCGGCTCCCTGTCTCTTAGGGAACCGCGGCTGTGCCTGTGAAGCTGGTGCAGTAAACAACTTCCTTTGGAGGTGGGACAATGCTGCACGGAGCCCATTAAGAGACAGGAAGGCTCCGCAACAGTTTTACAGGCATAGCCGTGGTTCCCTAAGAAGCAGGGAGCTGCGGCTGCATTAGAAGGGAGGCGGTGAGTTTGTCGCTGCCGAGAAGCTGACTCAGCAGCAGCAGCAACTTGTGCGCTTTTTTAAAAAATAATTTAACTTGGCGGAGTGAGGCGACCCCCGCTAAATCCTGTGGCGACCCCCTGGGGGTCGTGACCCACAGGTTGAGAACCGCTGCTCTAGGTAATTGAAAAACATCAGTATACTCTCCATTTATGCGAAGCGTGGATAATGGGCTACTATAAAGTGCTCTTATCCATTCAAAATACTTGCCCGCAATGCCCACCGATGTCAAGAACTGTAACAATAAGGGCCAAGATAACCTATCAAATGTCTTTTTGGCATCAATCGCTAAAAGCAATAGTTCATCCTTTTTGGATTTCCCTTTCTACAATATGTTCAACACTCTTCTAATGTTATCGGAGGCTTGTCTCCCTGGTATAAACCCAGACTGATTTGGGAGGATAAGTCGTAGCATATGTGGCAGTAATCTATTTGCCAGCACCCGAGTAAAGATTTTTAGGTCCAACCCCAGCAGTGAAATTGGCCTTTAGGATCCGTACTGACTCGGGTCTTTACCTTCCTTAGGTATCAGAGTCATCCCGGCTGTTCTCATAGACAAGGGGAGATACTCCTCTACTCTTATACTATTAAATAGGCGAGTAAGGGGTTCTATCAGCACAGATGCCAAGACTTTATAAAATTTATTAGAGAACCCATCCGTCCCTGTGGCCTTGTGGGCAGGTAACTCTTTAATGACCCGAAGGACCACCTGGCAAATAAGGTTTAGACAAGGCCGCAGCTTCGTCTACTGCCAGTTTAGGCAGGTTTGCCTCCTCAAGATATTCAGCGATACGTGTCTCCGGTGTTATATACTCAGGGGTGAACACCAGTCCAAAGACGTGAGCAGCAAGTAAAACTCACAACCTTTATTGGTCCTTATTTGGTAAAGGTAGCCCAAACCCAACACAGGCCGTGTTTCATAAGGTACTTCTTCAGAGATGAGGTCCACGATGTTTGATGCGGCACGGCTCCCTCTGTCAGAATTTGCTTTATATGTTGATACGGTTTTTTCGTTTTGATACACATTTGGGTACCCCACATGCATCTATTTACTACATATGTGTACGAAGAAATAAGGAAATGGCTTAGGGTCCCATTGACTGGTTTCTTTTCTGCCTTAAGTTTATAGTGGACCTCACCCCTGAAGTAGTATCTTACGAAACACGGCCTGTGTTGGGTTTGGGCCACCTTTACCAAATAAGGACCAATAAAGGTTGTGAGTTTTACTTGCTGCTCACGTCTTTGGGCTGGTTTTCTGCTATTTCGTGTGGCAGTGTGTTGTCTGCTTCCTGGTGAATATACTCAGGGGTGTACAGCTCTTTGTAATATTCAACAAATCTAGCTTTGATGTCACTCATCCTCCTTAATACTTTACCCTGTCTATCCTTAATTTTATGTATGTGATTTTTAGCATGCAGTTTCTTAAGATGATGTGCCAGTAATCGATTGGGTTTATCCCCAAATTCGAAATAATTTTGCTGAAGCCTTTCCTGCGCGTTATTTTATCTCAGCTAGTTTGGTCTCATTTAGTTGTTGCTTAGCTCTCATTAACTTTTTGTAGTCTGTTTTATTAAGGGCGCCTTGTTTCCGCTTTTGCTCCCAGCCCCTAATAAGACCCCGCAGTTCTTTTTTCGCTTCCTTGTTTGTTTTTACGCGGGTCCCTATAGTGATAAGGTGTCCACTAGTTACAGCCTTCAAGCACTCCCACACCACCCCCAGTGAACACTGCCCCTCATCGTTAATTTTTAAATACTCAATTATAGAGTCATGGAGCTGCCGCACAAACTCTGGATCATCTAGCAGGGACTCATTCAACTTCCACACTCCACCTTTGGTTCATGCACCAGGTTCTTGAAAATCTCCCCAAATAGGAGCATGGTCTGACCATGTACTCTCGCCAATTGCACACGCTACCACTTGTGTCATAAGCGCCTTATGAGCCCATAGCATATCTATCCTTGAATAGGAATCATGTACATTAGAATAGAATGTGTAGTCCCTTTCCCGATCATGCATATCTCTCCAAATGTCTACTAGATCCAAGTCTCTCATCACTGTTTTTAGTTTCCTTATTTGCTTTGCATTTCCCCCTGGGGCCCCTCGAGAGGAGTCCAATTCAAGATCAATTGTCAAATTGAAATCTCCCTCGACTATTAGGTGGCCTTCTATGAAGTCAATTATTGTGGGTTTTAATTCTTCAAAAAAGTCCCCCTGTGCACAATTTGGGCCATATACGTTCATTATGGTATATATTTGATCTAAATGCTTTATCTTTAAAAGGAGAAATCTTCTCCCTCCCCCCAACTCTCTTTACCTCCAAGCATTGGTGCAGGAATTGCGATGCTATCATTATCCCCACCCCTCCTTTTTTCTTTTCAAATTAATTGAAAGCAAACCATTGATATTGATATTTCCTGCATGCTAGCCTTCCTTCACTACTCTTAGTTAAGTGGGTTTCTTGCATTAAAACTATATCCCCTTTAAGTTGACCGGCTTCTTTAAATAATAATTGCCTTTTTCTATGTGAGTTCAAGCCCTTAACATTCAGGGACATGACTCGGAATTTAAGCCTGGTGTCCTTTGTCATTTTACTTGCTATAGAAGTTTATATCTCTTTTTTTCATGGTCACATATATCCGAACCCAATGTCTCCCCCCACCTTCCTCACCCTCCTCCCTCCCTTCCCCCCTCCCCTCCCTCCCCTTCGTTCCATACTTAAATCTCTTCACCACCACTCCTATGAGGTGTGTGTCTCTGCCAATTTTTGAAATTTCCCCCTCCCCCTCAATTATTGAAGATAACCACCACTCCACTCATTCTAGGAACATCCTTTGTCCGCTCTAATCGTTCAAGGCAAATGGCAAATCGCTCACACCAGTCTCATTCTTCACCCAAATTTTTTGGGTCTTTCGCTTTTTGTCTCCTCAGGTGCCGACTGCCCTGCGTCGCTCTCTGCCACCCTGTGCTCGTTGGGTTCAATCTTCTCTGTTCCCCTCCGTTTTCCTCTGGCAATGCTGACAATTCTGTCCAGCCCGCTATTTTCATACCTTTAATCGCATCCTCCAATGTTCGGGCAATGGTCATGACCCCCACAATTGTAAATTTGCAGTCTGAAGGGAAAGAGCCAATTGTACCGGATCCTTTTCTCAATCAGCCTCTTTGTAATCGGTCTGAATTCCTGTCTCCTCCTTATTGTAATTGCTGAGATATCTGCATACACTTCCACCAGTTGGTTTCCCCACTGTAGTTTGCCCACTTTCCTCGCTGTCAGCATTATGGCTTCTCTAGTATTGAATTTGTGTAAGCATGCTACTATGTCTCTTGGTTTGCCATCCCTCCGTGGCCCAAGTGCTCTATGAGCTCTGTCTACAGTGAGACAGACATTATCTGTCGGCATTTCAGCCTGTCGCAAGAGGGCTCTACAGAACTTCTCCACCAGCTCTTTATAGTTGTGATTACCTTCCTCCTCAGGCACCCCGCGCAAGCGAATATTTGAGCGGCGAGTTCTATTTTCTAAATCTTCCAGTTTCAACCAGAGGTCACTCACCTCGCTCACGTTTAGCTTATTTGAGTTCTTTATCTCCTGGATTGAGTTTCTCATGGTCTTCAACGTGGCGCTCGAGGGATTCAACCCGCTGTCCCAGCTCATGAATGTCCGAGCTCAACTCCTTAATCCAGGACTGCCCCTCTACCCTAAAGCTTGCCAAATCTTGTCTCAGGGTGTCAAATCACTCCTTCAACTCTTCTTTTAGTGAGCTGATATTGTCACCTCGTGATTCACTCAGGTCCCCTGGTGGTATCTTATTCCCTTCTCCTGCGGCCCCACTCGCCGCCATCTTAGTTTTATCAGCGGTCACACCAGGGGTCAGTTTAAACCCAAATGTTTTAAGATCTGGGCTGGGGGGGGTTTGCGCCATTCGCTGTCACCGCTCAGGGGATGTTCCCCCTCTGTTTTCTGCTATTATTTCCTTGGGTGTTCCCATTTCTTGGGGGTTCTTTTCGTCCTGGCACCGGGATCTTTACTGCTAAGCTGCCATCTTGGACAGTGACGTCACTTCCTCCTGCTGCTCATCTTTTAACTGGATGCAAACATTCTGAAGATATTATGCAGCAGTTATTTGTCTTGCATTGGCTTCCCATTAATTTTTGTGTTTTGTATAAAGTGATTATGATTACTTTTAAATGCTTGCATAATGTGGCTCCTGTTAGTTTATCAAGTTTGCTTAAACCTTATTGTCCTTGTCGCTTTTTACGAACTCATGATACGCAAAGACTAGTTGTTCCCTCCTTTGAAAAGATTCACTTTCAGTCAATATGCAAGAGGATTTTTCTCTATGAGTGCTCCAGCTATTTTGAATTCTCTCCCTAATGAGTTACGTGCTAAAGCAGAGTTGATGGCCTTTTGGCGAAAGCTGAAATCTTATTTATTTAAGCAGGCTTTTCCTGGATTTGTTTGATAAGTAGGTGAAATGCTTGGGGCAGTCATATTCATGATAAAATATTAATGATCCATTTTGTGCTCTCAAATGGTAGACTTTTTAGTTTTATTTTTAGATTACATTGATTTATTTGACTTTTTTGTATTTAATTTTATTTTGTATGAGCTTATTGATATGTTATGATGCATTGTGTATGTCTTTTGTACCCACCTTGGTGATTGCGCGGGCTATAAATCCTTTTAAATAAATAAATAGATAGTGTCTGTTGGGGAGGGTCTGTCTGTTTGTCTGTCCATATGCATGGGTTTGTTTGCACATATGCCAAACGCATGTGTACAGAGGGATAGGCAGAGATGGATGAAACAGAAGTGAAAAAAGTTTTACAAAAGTGATTACCTGGGGTCCTGTGGGACTGCTGGTAGTGTTACTGACTGATGCTGCATTACAGTAGCATTTGCAGAAGACCGGAGCCCTGGGTTTGCAGTCACACGATTGGAAGAGAAGTCTGGCGGCAGTGGCGAAGCTGCGAGTGGAACTCTGCTTTATACTGTGGTAGGCTATGGCCAATGATAGCCTGCAAATATGAGAGGCCTGTAAGTTAGGCCCTGATTCCAACCCCCATCTTAGTAAAGAACCAAAAATCTGTGAAAGACTGAGAAAACTGCTTTAAACTGCTTAATAAGAAGTTTTTCATGAATTCATAAATCCTTCATTATTCTCTTGTGTTCTGAGGATAGAAATGTTTCAATACTTGCATTCCTAGAGCTAGAAACGACCTTGCAGTAGGATTGTATCCATACCTAGAAACTGTGCCATTGTTAGAACAATCCTAGAGGAGGGAGCTGGGTGCTAGGCCCAGGAGGGATCTCCGATTGGACAAATGCAGGGGGCGTTGGGACCAATAGAAAGTCTGCATGTATCAAACTGAAAAGAAATGTATAAAATGAATATGTCTCTGTAAGAACTTTGCTCAGTCCTTTTTGAAGCTTGACTGTCTGGACCTTGTGCACAATAAATTGGCTTGGACCCTGCAATTGACTCATGGATTTATTCATTGTCTACACTTCGCTGCTACAATACAGTGCTGGACTGAGGCCTGTTCAAGCCACTAAAATTGACAGCACTTACTGCTACGATTAAAAGAGCCACTGGGATTATTTCCCCAATAGAGGGGGAGGGGAGAAATGCAGTGGCAGTGCAGAAGCCCCGATGTGAAGAGTATTCGCAGCCTGCATGATTGTAGTGTTGGAGGGGCCTGGGTGAGAGAGCTGTGCTATTGGCTGTTGAAATTTAAAGGGGTCGGGCGCACCAGATACACGCAAACACACACATAGCCCTGCCACTCTGCTGCACTGTGTATACACTCTCCACTCTTCAGCAAAACACACCTATTTTTAATGCTTCTAGCATTCACTTTCCAACTTGTGTTTTTTCAAAAGCACCAATGCAGTTAGTGCTACCACTAACCGCATAAGTGTTGTTGAATAATCCTAACATATAGGACTTTTCATTTACTCAGTTACTAAAAAGACTTCTTAATTTTGATATTTTTGTGACTGATAATTTTTTTTGTCCAACTATGTCTTATTATAAAAGTTCAAAATTCTATATCTTTATTAAGCATTGCAAATGAATCTCCAGAATGATGGTATTAGCTATTAATTTGGATTTAGAAAGTTGATGGTTAATCCTTTTAAAACCTATAAAAGATTATTTTCCTATTTTGTAATCTCCTTCCTAAGGCTCTTTCCCAGACTTAGCAAACTCTTAATGGCACAGATACATTTAGATGTGTATGGCCATCACATGGTTCATTGTGTCTCATCCCTGAGAAGAAGCATACCAGTTTATAATCTGATTCTCAAGAACCCAGTTGGCTAAAAAAGAGAGGGTCATTATATTATTTAAAAAATAATATTAAGAGGTTAATATATTGAAATGGGATCATAAAAACATCCATAGGGGAACCAAGATGGCTACACGTTAACTTGGGCTGCTCGCTACTCTCCTTTTTTCCTGCTTGGACACTTTGGTGAAACATAAAATTATTTCCCCATACCTTTCTGGAAAATTGCCCGAACGTTGAGGGGATCTCAGCTTGCTAGCTCAGACCCCTCACAGTGTACTGGGCCCCAGCCCAGAAATTTTACTGGCGGTGAAGTTTACTCGGCACTCATGTGAAGCTTGCTGCTGACCGACAGACTTCTCGGAGTAGACTTGCTGCAGGTTCTTTACCTGGATTGGTGTCGTCCCTGGGACTGATAAGGAGTTTGCTGCTTCTTTGGAGGAATTCAAAGGGTCGGTGTCTTCCCCCTCCTTGTCCCCCCAGAATTTTGGTCTTGGCGTGGCAGAATCTACCTCCAGTGGAAGCAAGTCTCGGTCTACTGTTGAATCTTTTGACCTTTGGTTACAGCAGCTTAAGAGTGTTGATATGAATGAACTTCTTAGATCACCTCAGAAGGATTCTTTGCAGCGGGATATACAATGTACATTGATTGAGTCTACTCCTCAGGTACTTGTGGTGGAGAGTGATTTGACTTTGGAAGGATCTTCTATCAGGGGCTGCTCAAGGCAATCTGCTGCCTGAGGCGAAGAATGAGATGGTGCCCCCCCCCCCCAACCATAGAGGGGGCGGGGCTTTTTCAGAAATCCAATCAAAGACCGAACCAAACCAAAATGCCGATTAGATTATATGGAGGAAATGCCAGATGTTTGCAAATAGGGTCGTATCGAGCTGCAATTGCACCCTGAGTGACTTGCAGCTCGGGCGCACGCCCCCCTCCCCCCATATCTCCGTCCAGCGCTGCCTGCTCTTTCCCTGCTGCTGCCGTTGCCCTCTGTTTTTTTCACGGCGGCGCCAGCAGCAGGAAAAGAGCAGGCAGTGCTGGATGGAGGTATTGGGAGGAGGAGGGGGGCATGCACCTGATCTGAAAGGCGCCGGCATTTTAAGCAGATCTGTCCCTCCCTGATCTGACATCGCATCAGAGGAGGGAGAGACCAGATCTGCTTAAAGTGCTGCGAAAAGGCTTGGGGGCGCATTTTGGCTGCCTGCTATTGTCCTGCCAGTGGCGGCAGGGCAACAGGAGACAGCCAAAATGCACCCCCCAAGCCTTTGCGCCCTGTGCGGCTGCACTGCTTGTACAGGGCTAGGCACGCTCCTGTTTGCAGACCAAGGAACTAAAAGACAGCAAGAACCAACAGCACAGTTTGTAAAACTAAATTATAACTCATTTTTATTTTGTTGTTATAAACTGCGTTCCTTATCGTTTCTTCAGTTCAGTCCTCCACCTCTGGGCAGTGTACCTCCTCCTGCAGCATGGAGACTGGGCATGTCAAAATCGTGACATCACTGGATGTAGCCTGCTGGTCTCTCCCATCAGCCCCAGTGTGTCCAGTCTCCATGCAGCAGGAGGACGTAGTGAGCCTAGGTGCTGGGCTCACTAGAGGAATGGATAAGAAGTAGTTAGCTAGTTTAGACAAGTTTTTTAATATTAATTTGTTTCCCTATAATTTAATTCCTTTTTGGAGAGATATAGGTATATTTCTTTGAGATGTATTTAAAAAAAAAAATCGGACAGGGGAGGGATTGAACCTGGCATTAGGATTTTATTCTCTCTCCTCGAGTTTGTTTCTGTGGCTGGTCTGTTCTCCCCTCCTAGAGGGGACGGAGGGGAGTTATACAGGTTGTTTAAGCGGCTGCCCTTGGAATGTACAAGGCAGCGGCGGCTTACATTTACAGCCAGAGCCAGATCTGGAGTGCCCTTGCAGCGGCAGCTGCTTCGGGCCTTCTGTTAGCAGCACCGCGGCATGCAGGGCTGCCGTTGTTTGGCGGCGAATTTGAATCAGAGGTCAGCCTCAGGAGCGAGGTGAGTAATCCGGTAAAGATTGGGGAGGCCATTAGGCCTGGATCATGTGGAGCCAGTGATTTAGGCAGCATTTTGTGCTCTGCTGTCTTGCGAGCCGTTTTTTCTTCCCGCGTTTTTTTAAAGCGGTATGCTGCTTGGATCTTCAAGTGTTTGGATTGTATTCAGCTGTTCATTTGGTTGAAGCTGGTAAATTGTGACTTGGGATGTATTCTTAAGTTTTAAAGGAAAATAAAAAAACAAAAAAAAAAAAACCCTTAATTTTTAATTTATTCTGTTCAGCTTGATTGTGCTGTTTCTATCTTTAAAGGAGCACATATGAAAAAAAAAAGAAAGAGAAAGCAGATTTATTTTTGTGCTTAGATTTTACTTTCTGTGCTCTTTTTATGTGCTAGTGTCTAATGCTGTCATGCCCACTATGTCTTGTCTGTGGGTCGCGTACCGGCACAGTCGCGGACGCGGGAGTCTGTAGAGGCTGCGCTGCTGAATAAAACTATTTGGAGCAGGGGATTCAGGAGGGGACTCTCACTCCGCCTAGGGCGGTGGAGGAAGAATCTCTTCTGGAGGCTTCATCTGTGCCCTTTATAGAGAATCTGGCAGGGTCAACTAGTGCTGGTGTTCCGGCAGGCCCGGCATCGGTCCTAGGAAATTTTTCCAGATTTTGTGTTGATAATGCATCAAGCTTATTGCTTGCGAGAGCAGGGGTCCATTGCGGATCAGTCAACGCTTGCAGCTTCAGTGGCACAAACAGTTGCAGAAAAGTTGGAAAGTGGACTACTTAGGCCGCTTAAAAGGGTACGGTTTCTGGAGTTCAGTTGGACTCAGATTGGCCGGGCGCAAAGAAATTGAGTTAGAGCCAGGATCAGGAATGAGATTCAGGAGCCTGAGGATCAGGCAAGGATTATAAGAGTCTTTCGGACAGAGGAGCTGGCAGCGTACGGAGTCCTTCAGGCGCTCAGTCTTTCTTCGGTCCAGCCAACGGAGGAAGAGCGTTTGGAGGATCTTCTCGTCCAGGAGGGTGTCAAACTCAAACTGCGTTTCCTGTGTGCCGAGTAGTTACACAAATTGTTACAAGCATTGTGGAACTTGTGTCTCTTGGGGAAACTGCTAGGTACATATGACCTAGATTGGCCACTGTTGGAAACAGAATACTGGGCTTGATGGACCTTGGTCTGACCCAGTATGGCATATTTTATGTTCTTATGTTCTTATTATGTTCAAATGATCCAAAGTGAATGGGATTTGCCAGAGGCCAGATTGTGGGGCGTTAGGTCCATGAACGGCTTTACCCCTTGGCTGATCAAGAGGGGGAGATGTTTCGTTCTCTGCATATAGATGCAGCGGTTTCTGCGGTCATAAAGAAGACGACCTTTCCGGTAGAAAGCAGTACGGCTTGTAAAGATGTTACTGCAGCCGGCTCTGCAGACATAGGAGCATTAGCTGATGTGACATGGCTTGAGTAAAGGTCGGCTTGCTTACCTGATGTTTACTTTAAGTTAATCAGAGATTTAGATAATAGTATGGCTTCCTTGGTAGCCGCACGTCATTGTCTTTGGTTAAGCTATTGGGCGGCGGATGGTTCCTCCAAGTCTCGTCTTAGTAAACTTCCTTGTATGGGGATGTTCTTGTTTGGAGAGGATCTTAAGAAATTGGTCAGGGATTTGGGGGAATTAAAAGGCAGATGCTTGCCGGAGGATAAGCAGAAGCAGGGTCATTTCCAACCAGCGGCGCGGGGTCAGTTTCGGGACTTCGGGCGGTTTCATACATCCCGGTTGGGAGGTTTTCAAAGAGGTAGATTTTCCTCATGAGGTCAAGGTTTTCGGGCCTTGCAAGGGGCAGGCAGAGGTTGTGCTAGTCCCTCCGCCGTGGCGCTTAGAAGGTCACAATGAAGCGAGACAGGCCCGGGCAGGTATCCAGCCGGTCGGGGGTCGGCTTCGAGAGTTCCTTCCTGCCTGGTCCAGATAACATCCGATCAGTGGGTGTTAGAGGTCATTCGCAAAGATTATGCTCTCGAATTTGCTCGTTCGATAGGAGACTTGTTTGTTCTCTCGCCTTGCAGAGGGTGAGAGAGAGCAGCTGTGGTACAGCAGACGTTGGCGCATCTTCTTCAATTGGGGAGCAGTGGTGCCGGTTAAGCGAGAGTTCTACGGCATCGGTCGATACTCTAGTTGTTTTGTGGCCAAAAAAAAAAAATAGGACAGGTCCTTCCGTCCTATGCTAGGCCTCAAGACAGTGAATCGCTGTCTGCGAGTATCTCATTTTCAAATGGAAACGTTACGGTCGGTGATAGTGACACGAGGCGTACTTACTCATCCCTATCAGGCCAGGGAATCAGAAGTTCCTAAGGTTTGCGTTACCGTGCAGGTATTTTCAGTTTTATGCCTTGTCTTTCGGTCTAGCGAGAGCTCCGCATACCTTCACCAAGGTAATGGTGGTGGTAGTGGCGGCTCTGCGAAAAGAAGGTATATTAGTGCACCCTTATGGCGACAATTGGCTGATACGGGCGAAATCCAAGTCGGAGAGTGTTCGAGTAACAGGAAAGGTGGTGGAGTTTCTTCAGAGTCTCCTGTGTGGGGGCAGTCTTCCTGCCAGATCTGCGGGCTCAGACGGTTCGAGGTCGGGTGCGCAGGTTGTTTTTTCTTTTAAGGATCCCAGCGCCCTCAGCCTGCAGTTACCTTCAGGTTATAGGGACGATGGCGGCAACGAGCGACGTAGTATCTTGGGCCAGAATGCATGTGCACCCGTCACAGAGGGCGTTGCTCCGGTTTTGGTTGCAGCAGAACGATTCCCTATGCAAATGACTTCCTTGTCCATGGCTGGTCAGGGAGTCTTTTCAGTGGTGGTATTGCCCGAAGAGTCTGGCTGCGGGCATGCCGCTAGATCAGCCGCAATGGCTTCTGCTATTGGCATATGCCAGTCTTTCAGGTTGCGGAGCTCATTGCGGGGATCTGTTCGCACAAGGACGTTGGAAGGAATAGGAGGCCAAATGGTCAATCAACCGGCTGGAGCTGTGGGATGTAGCGCTAGTCTTTTGAGCATTCGAAACCTCGGTGCGGGGCCAAGCAGTGCGACTACTGTCAGACGATGCCATGACAGTGGATTACCACAACCGGAAAGGCGGCATGGGAAGCGTAGCTCTGGAGGAGGTAGCAGAGAGGTTGTTCACCTCGGTAGAGCCTCGGCTTCAGGTTCTGTCGGCAGCACACATTGCGGGAACGGACAATGTAATGGTGGATGGTCTAAGCAGAGTTCGAGTGGATACCGGAGGATGGTAGCCTCATCCGGAAGCTTTTGCTCAGATAGTCATCGGATGGGGGCCTCCGGTTATGGATCCCAGGGCGACCTTCCAGTTGGACAAGGCGAGTCAGTTTTTACAGCCGAAGACGAGAAAGAATGTCAGAAGGTATCGATGCTTTGATGCAACAATGACCCATGCAGGGTCTTCTCTTCATCTTTCCTCCGTGGGCACTCATAGGGCGAGTAGTTCAACGTATTGAGGCTCACCAGGAGAGAGTGGTGTTAGTAGCGCCAGAGTGGCCGTGACGTCCGTGGTCTCCCGACCTGGTATGTTTTTCTCACCGGAGAGCCTTGGCGAATACCTCCAACAGCGGATATTCTGTTTCAAGGTCCTCTGCGAATCCTTCAGGTGGATTGTTTCTCGTTTACGGCTTGCCCATTGAAAGGGCTCGGTTATGGGAAAAAAGGTTATTCTGGAGAGTTGCTTGCTAACTTATAGATGGCTAGGAAAAGCTCCACATCCCTAGCATGTATACACGTATGGCGTATTTTTTGAGGACTGGTGCGCTCAGCGTCATCTCCGATCAACCACAGTCTCTGTGCCTATGGTATTACGTTTTTTGTTTGCAAGACGATTTCGATAAGGGTCCGGCTGGCAGCTATTTCTTGTTTTCAAGGTAAGGTCACATGTCGTTGTGATCCGTGTGTTGAAAGCAATATCCCATAGGTGACCTTCTAGTAGGTTGGTTTCTCCCCCGTGGGATCTCTCCTTGGTCCTCGGGGCTTTGACCAGAGAGCCTTTTCAGCCTTTGCTTCTGGCTTCTCTCGAAGATTAATTTTGAAGACGGTGTTTTGATGGCCATCTGTTCGGCACGTTGAGTCTTGGAGTCGCAGTCGTTGTTCTGTCAGGAGCTGTTTCTGTTTTCCTCTAGGGAAAAGTTGTGTTGAGGCCGGTTCCATCCTTTCTACCAAAGGTGGTTTCACTTTTTCTTGTGAATCAGGCGGTTTCTTGGCCAGTTTCGGGTATTGCGGGGGAGGACGCGTCGGACCGTAGTTTGCGGTGCCTGGAGGTAAAGAGGGTCCTGCAACGATACTTGAAGGTCTCAGAGTCTATCCGCAAGTCTGAACGCTTATTTGTACGTTTTGGGGGTCCACGTAAAGGAGAAGCGGCGGCCAAAGCTTCAATTGCCAGATGCGTGTGAGAGGCAATAGCATCCACATATATATTTTGCAGGGGCGTCAGGTGCCCGTGGGGTTGCAGGCTCACTCTTCTACAGCGCAAGAGACTTCTTCGGCGGAGCACAGTTTGGTTCCGCCAGTGAAGATTTGCAGAGCAGCCACTTGGTCGTTGCTCCATACCTTCAGTAAACACTACCTCCTCGGTGTTCAGGCAGCGAACAATGCCTGCTTCGGGTCGGCGGTGTTTGATCTGGGTGGACAGGTCCCTCCCAATGATTACTGCTCTGTTACATCCCAGAGGTGGAGGACTGAACTGAAGGAACGATAAGGAGAGAGAAATCAGACTTACCTGCTAATTGTAGTTCCTTGAGGAACTCCAGTTCAGTCCTCATTCCCGCCCGAGGATGAGTAGTTCAGAGGTCAATTCGGTCTGGGGGGGGGGGGGGAGTACCAGTCACAAAGTGTGTAAACCTTCTAATAGTCTCGGGATCGCGGTGGTTCGGTTACTCTAGCCTTTATTTCTATCTTTCTTTCTTTCTTATGTGGTTCATGGAGGAAAGAGAAAGTGGGAGAAGAAATTTCCTTCTTAGTTGAGGGGAATTTCGTTTAGGAGTTAAAAGTGGAATTTAAGGAGGTTCCAGTGACGTCACGGAGCTGATAGCAGCTTAGTTGCCTAGCTCCTATCCGATCCCCGCATTTGAGCTAAAATTGTGGAACCCCCACAGATATAAAGTGGAAGGGAGACGTGTATCTTGCCTTGTGATGGCTGCTCGAAAGAAATTGGCGAACTTTCAATCGCCGTATGTGCGAAAGGAGCAGCGGGCAGCGATGGTGTCGGCCGACCCCAAGACGGGAGCGCGGTCGGGGAGCTCGGAGGATGTGCAGATTGAAGGGCTGGAGGTACTGTTGCTGAAAGCCTGGCTGAAGGCGTTTAAAGGAGAAATGCAGATGGAGATCCAAGCAATGAGGAGGGACGTGAAGGAAACGCTGGTGGCTATTCAACAGGAGGTGAGCTGTTTGGGGCAGCGGGTGGAAGATGTGGAAGGCCACGTGGAGCAGCACAAGGAGGAGACCAAGGAAATGGCGGCTGAACAGGAAAAAATAAAAGCAATGCACGAGGAATTACAAGAGAAGCTGGAAGAGATGGAGGACAGGGCCCGGAGGAATAATTTAAGGATCCGGGGAGTTCCTGAAGTAGAAACTTTTAAAAACTGTGTGCAGATTGTGCAACATTTGTGTACCCATATCCTGCGGTTAGGGGAGGATGGGGGCCCCGGCATGGACACAATTGGTGTGGAGAGAGCGCACCGAAGTCTTGGCCCACGGAGGGAGAAGCAGGGGAAAGATATAATTGCCTGCTTGACCAGTTTTCCAATGAAAGAACAAATTTTACAGACGGCCCGGAAATTTGGCCGAATTGCCTGGGAAGGCAATGAAGTGGAGGTCTTCAATGATTTATCTAGAGGGACTTTGGAGAGGAGGAGAAATATGAGAGAGGTCACTGCATATTTGAGGGGGAAAAACCTCAGATATAGATGGATGTACCCTTTTGGCATTCTGTTGTCAGTGAATGGGGTGTCCAAGAAAGTTAAAACATTGGAAGAAGCGTGGGCTGCGCTGGAAGAACTGGGATGCGAGAATTTACCACATCTTAATGAGCGAGAGAAACGGGGGCTGCACAAAGCAGGCGTGGGGAAACAACAGTCGAGATCGCAATGGCAGCATGTGGGAGAGAAAGGGAAGAGGTTGAAGCGGCTGCCCCAGGAGCGGGAGAAGGAGACAACAAAGGACGATGATTGAAGTGGTGGTGATGTGCAGAGGTGCTGTGGACCGGCTAGGAGTAGGGGCGATTGAGCTCTACTGCCCCAGAAACTTGGACACTGGATGTCTAGGGTTGATGAGGGGAATGGTATGGTGGTGGGATATGGGGGTTAAATATGGGGTGGTATCTTGGGGGAGGTAAGAGGAGATGGTGGAAGAAGGGGGTGAGTGGCATGCGGAACCTATATAGTGAATATCTGGGGGGGGTGAGGGATAATTGAAGGGGTAGGATAAGATGGTATCGAAAGGCATGGAGGGAGGAAGGAAGGGGGGAGGGGGGAGGGGTGGGGGGGAGGAAGAGGGGGGAAGGGGGTTCAGTTCCTACACGGGCGGGAGTCAGGGCCATCGCGATTGGGTTAAGGGGGGAGTGGATTAAGGTGGGATGCTGCGGATAGGGGCTGTGAATGCGAAGGGGTTAAATTCCCCCACTAAACGCAGTTTGTTATTTAGGGAAGCGCAAAATCACCAATGGGACATAGTGCTGGTCCAGGAGACTCACTTAAGGAGGGGGGATGTGGGAAGAATGAGGAATAGGAATTTCCCCAGGCAATTTTATTCTTGTAATGCGGAAGGGGTAAAGAAGGGGGGGGGGGTTGCTTTATTAGTGAGGAGCGGGAGTGGGATCCAAATAGGGGGGCATTTTAAGGACTCAGAGGGGAGGGTGGTGGGAAGTTAGGTAGTGAGGACATTGTGATTGTGTCAGTTTATGGGCCCAATGGTAAACAGGGGAGATTTTGGGACAATGTGGGGGAGCTGATTGAGCGGATGGGGGGGAAGGTTGTGATGGGGGGTGACTACAATGTGGTGTTGGATCTGAGGGTAGATCGAGAACCGAAGGGGGGAGATGGGGGAGGGGGGAATAGGCAGGGGCTAAGAAATCTGATGAAACAACAGAATTTGGTGGATGCATGGAGGGTGCTTAATCCCAAGGGACAGGAGTATACATTTTTTTCCCTCCCTCATAGCAGCTGGAGTAGGATTGATATGATTCTTCTTGATAAGGGGTGGATGCTGGAGGTGGAGAGGGGGGGTATAGTACCCACGGGGTGGTCGGATCATGAGGCAGTTGAAGTGGTTATTAGGTGCCCTAAGCAAGGGGGGACGACATTTTGGAGACTGAATGAGAGCTTATTACAGAGCCGGGAGGTGGTAGAGGATATAAGGAAAGTGATGAAGGAATATCTAGCTTTTAATGATACGGGGGAGGTGAGGGAGGTGTTGCTATGGGAAGGGTTGAAGGCGGTCATCAGGGGTAGATTTCTCATATGGGGAGCTAGGAAGAAGCGGGACAGGGAGAAGCAGGAGAAAGTATTGAGGGGGAGATTAAAGGAGGTGGAGGAGGCCTTTAGACGGACGGGGGCACGGAGAGAGAAGCAGGAGGCAGAGAAGGTGAGAGAGGAATTAAAGGCCCTTCAGGTAGAGCAAGTGGCGTTTACACTACAAAGGGTGAAACAGGTTTACTATGAGTTTGGGGATAAAGCTAGCAGATTGCTGGCTCGGCAATTAAAACAGCAAAAGGGGGCTTCAACTATCTTTCAGATTAAGGGGGAGGAGGGGAAGATATGGAGGGGGGATGAAGAAATACGGGGATGCTTCGAGGAATTTTATCGTGCCTTATATACTGGAGCAGAGGGGATAGGGGGTGAGGAGATTTCTGGGTATTTGGATAGGATTCCGCTGGTAAGGTTGCCAGATGAGGCGAGGGAGGAGTTAGAGGCTTGCATTACAGAGGAAGAGATTGGGAGGGTGGTGCGGGGATTGATGGGGGGGAAAGCACCCGGATTGGACGGGTTACCCGGTAGTTTTTATAAGGTATTTTTGGGGGAGATTGGGGGGCTGTTAGAGAGGGTGTTTAATGGAATGTTACATCAGGGAGGGGAGCTCTCCCGGGAAATGTTAACAGCCGGGATAACGGTCTTATTGAAACCGGGGAAAGATCCCTTGAGTTGTGGGTCATATAGGCCTATCTCCCTGCTGAATGTGGATATTAAAATCTTAGCCAAGATATTGGCAGATAGATTGGCAGGGTGGATGCCCAGGTTAGTTAAGGGGGATCAATCGGGGTTCATTAAGGGGAGGCAGGCGGCGGATAATATAAAGAGGGCCATAAGAGTAATATGGGAGGCCAGGCAGTCGGGGGAAGATTTCCTCTTGATGTCGATAGATGCCGAAAAGGCGTTCGACAGGGTTCACTGGGGATTTTTAATGTCTGTGTTGGAGAGAGTGGGGGTTGGGCCAAATTTTCTGAAGTGGATACAAGGGTTATATAAGGACCCCTGGGCTCGCGTCAAGGTGAATGGACGATACTCGCAGGATTTTGAGGTGGGGCGTGGGACAAGACAAGGGTGTCCAATGTCCCCGCTGCTCTTTGCGCTGGTAGTGGAACCATTTGCGGAAAAGCTTAGATTGAATAGGAGGATAGTGGGCTTGAGTAAGGGGGGGGGGGGGGAGAGGACCACAAGATTTCACTGTATGCAGATGATATTCTCTTGTATATGGGGAAACCACAACAAACGTTGCCGGAAGTGTTGAGGGAAGTGGAGGAGTATGGGGTGGTCTCGGGGTTTAAGATGAATCTTGACAAGACAGAAGTAATGAAGGTACAGGTGAGAAGGGAGGTGGAAGAGAGATTAAGGAAGGCATATCCCCTCAGATGGGTGAGTAAATCCTTGGGATACCTGGGGATAAGGTTAACGTGCAGATATGAAGATTTGTATAAGGTGAACTATCCGAACCTTATAGGGATTATCTGTAATGACCTGGAGGGGTGGATGCGGTTGGAGACCTCTTGGTTAGGTAGGATTGCTGCCATTAAAATGAATGTACTACCTCGCCTGTTATATTTGTTTCATGCCTTGCCTGTCGAGGTTCCCGAGGGTGCAATGAGAGCACTGCAAAGGAGGGTATTTAATTATATTTGGAAGAGGAAACCTCCTAGAATTTCCAGGAAGGTGATGTGCACCGGTAGGGAGGAGGGGGGTTTAGGGGTACCTAACCTGAGGGACTATTACAGAGCTGCTCAGATAAAACATATAGGGAGGCATGGTCTAGTGGTTAGGACAAGGTACTTCAGGCCGGAGGGTTAGGGGTTCAAGTCCCACCTGGGGACAGCAATCTCCGGCCAGAGGGATTGGGATTTCTAGTCCTATAGGCACTCCTTGTGGTCTTGGGCAAGCCACTTAACCCTCCAATGCCCATGTTCCCTGTATGTATTAGTGTGTGTGTCTCATATCCCCTTGTGTTAAATGTATCCCCCAATTGACCGCTTTGACCTGGTGAAAAGCAGGATATAAATACAGCTAAATAAATAAATAAAATATAATGGATTGGCATGAAGGGGGGGAAGGGTTGCCCTGGGTTAGTTTGGACAGATCGAGGGTGTTGGGAGGACAGTTAGATGCTTGGATTTGGGCCCCAAAGGGGGATAGGGAGGAGTTGGGAGATGGAACACCAGCAATGCAGCAGGTGTCAATGATGTGGGACAAGGTTAGAGGGCCAGAGGTCAAACAAAGAGGGTCCTGGTATTCAGTTATGACTCCCTGGCGCAGCTGGAGAGCTTTTAAACCTGGTTGGGAGGGCGGTACTTTTGATGTATGGGGGGAGAAGGGCCTCCGGTGTGGCTTTCAATTACTGGAAGAGGGGGGGTTAAGGGGGTTTGGAGAGGTGAAGGGAGAGTTTGGCTTGGGAGAGGAAGATAGGTTTCCATTTCTGCGGAGGGCGTTAGGAAGAAAGGGGATGGAGAGGGACGTTTCAGAGATGGAGGCTATATGGTATGGGAGGAGTGGCTCGAAGGGAATGATTACGGCATTATATAAGGGAGTGCAGGATAAGGGGGAGGAGAAGTTTAGGTATATGCTGGATTGGGAAAGAGATTTGGGGCAGACAGTGCCTATTAAGGATTGGAAGAAGATCTGGGACCATATAAAGAGAGGGCCGTGCTCTAGTAAGTTTAAAGAAAACAGTTATAAAGTGTTGATGCGCTGGTACTATACGCCAGAAAGATTGCACAAGATTTACCCCGGGGTTTCTCCTCTGTGTTGGAGGGAGTGCGGGGAGGTGGGCTCTTTTTGGCATATATGGTGGGGGTGTCAGAAAGTTCAGGGGTATTGGGAACGGATTCGGGAGTGGATTCTAGTGAACCTGGGTGTGCGGGTGGACAGATCCCCACAAATCTTTTTGTTGGCGTGGGGGGGGGGGGAGGGGCAGGGGTTGCAAGGGGGAAGGGTGGTATTGGCATGTTTGTCTGTGGCCCGGTGTGAAGTAGCGGCGGCTTGGAAGCAGAAAGAGCTGCCCTCGATGGAGCATTTTGTGAGCAGGCTCAGGAATTTGACCTTAATGGAAAAGTTAACCGCCCATAGGTGGCAGAGAGGGGAGAGGTTTGCTGGGGAGTGGGGTGAATTGTGCAGGGTGGTGGGGCTGGGGTAACGGATTAGGCTTGCTTTGGGGCTTCATTTGTGCCCTTGTCTGTCAGGGGTCCTAAGCTTGAGGTAACATGGGGTGTTGTTTTTCCTGGGAGATATTATGAGCTATGGCCTAGGTTGGGGGGTTTCTCTTCCTTTCCCTTCTTTGTTAAACTATTACGGGGAGTGGGGGGTGGATATGTGGTAGGAGCCGGCAGGGATGGGACACGGTAGGGGGTACGGGGGGGAATAGGGTTAGGGAAGGAGAGGGGGTGGGGGGGAGGGGGTTGAGAGTGTGGGGTGGAGGGGAAGGAGGGGAAGGAGGGGGGGTTTGGAGGGAGGGGATGGGCGGAAATAGGGAGAGGTAAACAGGAGAGGACAGGGTGCAACATATGGGTAAGGAAGGTAATAATTGTAGTTTTTGTATTGGTGACTGTTCCTGTGAATCTGTATTTAGATGTGTTCTGTGTGCCGTTATTGGGTGTCTGTCCTTTCCCTTTGGGGGGAAAATCACATGAAAATTTAAGGTTTTAAAATATATAATAAGAAACTAAACACACAATAACAGGGTAGAGAGAATCATAATGTTTTAATAGGATATGTTATATAATAAGCGTATAAAAAGAATGAGAGACACTGGAGAATGCAATATAGTAAATGAGTCCTATGGGTAAATGGAGATAAATATTTGGAAATGTACCCCTTAATAGGATTGGTTGATGTGTAATTCAGTAAGGTACACACAGTGAGAGGGTATATTTCTAATGTGTAGAAGGTCTGAGGAATGTGCAATGGTAGTGAAAGATTGTATATCCTTGGTGTGACTATAGTTTCAATATTATGTGTTGTATATTATGCTGTGTGATAATAAAAATAATTTTTTTTTAAAAAAAAGTGGAATTTAAAAGTGGAATTTTATGCTATGGCTACTTATTTGTTGCTCCTTTGAGTCTGCTTTGTCAATAGCTCACTGGGGCTGATGGGAGAGACCAGCAGGCTACATCCAGTGATGTCACGATTCTGACATGCCCAGTCTCCATGCTGCAGGAGGAGGTACACTACCCAGAGGTGGAGGACTGAACTGGAGTTCTTCAAGGAACTACAATTAGCAGGTAAGTCTGATTTCTCTTTATGGTTTTTGCTTTTTCTTTTTCAACATATATTTTGCATCCAGAACCAGGACATTCACCCACAGAACTCAATATTAAAAAAAAAATAATAATCTGATTCTGATCATCTCACTAACAACCACCACCACTATTCTCCAGTACCCGGCATATTGTGAACTAATACAAAACCCTACAACAAAGAGCAAACCAACCATACCATATCAACACAAACTTCCAAAACTCACTTAAGGAGCCCATCCATAAAAAGCTTCACTGTAAATACTACAGTGGGCCCTGGAACATCCATACACCTATTTGAAAAGCTGAACAAGTCAAATTACTACAGTACAGTATTTATTTATTTATTTATTTATTTAACAGGTTTTCTATACCGCCTTTTCCTTAAATCAAAGCGGTTACCAGACACAAGAAGGGAGAACAGAGACAGGGGGGCATACACTGACTAAACTAAAGAGTGAAGGTAAAATTGGGATACGCAACATCAAGGAACCGTTACAGTAAAACAAGTTACATGCAGGCTATAATAATAGTATAGATCTTTATGTACAAACACCATGGTAACAGAACAACTGACCTCAGTCACACACTCACAACATCGACCCTCACCAAGTACAGAATAAGTAACCACAATCTAAAGTAAAAATAAAATTATGCAGACAAAATTTAAACTGAAACCCCAAGAAGCCAAAGTCCACATGTAGTGCAACATCAGATAAATAAGAGATGCAGTTCCCCAATACTGTGTAAAATATAAAAATACCACAAAGTCCAATCATTAAAATTAAATAAAATATGTTTTTCTAGCTTTGTTGTCTGACCATTTTATTCTCTGATTATGCTGGTCCCGATCTGAGGCCTCTGCTTTCCTGTCTTCTCTTAGCTCTCTTTCTGTGTTCTATGGCCCATGGTCCATCTGCCATTTCTTATCTCTTTTGTTTTCTTCACTTCCTTCCATCAGCCCATTTCCATTTCCAGTAACCCTCCCCAGTATCAGCCCCCTTTCCAGTCCTCCCCTCCCAGTACCTTCCCATGTCAACCGCCTTGCATTCCCACGACTGCCAATGGTGTCCATTCCCTTCCAGTCCCCCTCCTTCCCCACTGTCCAGCCCCTTCTAGTCCAAATACCATCCCAGGTATCAGCTCAGGTCCACTCTCAGTGCCACCCCCCAGTGAGCTCCCTTCCAGCCTCCTCCCCATTACCCAGCCACCTACCACTCCCATCCCCAAGTGTCAGCTCCCTTCCAGTCCCCCTTCAGTACATCCCAGGTGTCAGCTCCTTTCCAGCCCCCTCTTTCCCCTGTGTCAGCTCCCTTCCTGCCCCCTTCTTCCCCTGGCAGTCCCTCTCAGTATCTGCTCCCTTCCAGTCCTATTCTACCGTCCCCCTGCATCAGCCCATTTGTAGCCCTAGCCCCTAGTTTTCTTCCAGCAGCACTCTCTTCCCCTCCCCCATTAGCCCATTTCCTGTCCCAGCCCATTTCCAGTCCTATCCCCCTTATCAGCCCACTCCAGTCCTAGCCCCCCAATCAGCCCATTACCAGTCCTAACTAATTTCCAGTGCTAGCCCCCCATCTGCCCATTACCAGTTGTAACCTCCCCAATAAGTCTATTTTCTGTCCTAGCCCCCCTAATCAGCTCATTTCCAGGCCTAACCCCACCAATCAGCTCATTTCTTTCTTTTTTTTTTCTGTTTTATTTTTTTTTTTTTAAACGTTTATTTTCATTTTACAACAAACAAAAGTAACAACACACCAAAAGATACAAATACACACATACAATAAGGAAAACAACCCCAATTACCCCCCACCCCTATGCTTCTTCTCTAAGCTAATAAGAGTCATCACATAAGCGCTTACACACGACAGTTATTGTACAGCAAACAAGCAGAAATGGTATTGATGATACAGGCTGATCCTGTGGCAGAAATGTATACAAAATTAAACAGTCAAATGAGAGCATTTAGCAGTTAGAACATAATCATGGAACACCTTCCTTTTAAACAAGTAGTGAAGGGCTTGAGTGGAAGAGATTGACATACAAGGTAGTTGCTCATAATTACAGTAAAAATGGACATGATTCCACCAATCATTGAGGCTCAGATGGGAGCCAATTTCCAGTATTTCGTAATGAAGGAAATAGGAAATAGCTATGCCCAGTAAATGGGCCTCCTGAAGAAACACTAACTCAGAATAATCATGATTAAGAGAGCTAAGGATTGTCCTTCTTTGGAATGGACTATTGATGCCTTTTACAGTCAGTAATGATAACTTACATAAAGCCATGCAAAATAGTTAAACAATCTGAGAAAGAAACATAATAGCGCACAGAGTTACACAATGTCGCTCATAGTACCTGTAAGTGACTGCAGAAACAACATGATAGGAATTAAACTAAGGAAAACCATGAAGCGCCCCATATAACAAAATAAGCACCGAAGTGCCTTAGAGAAGAAGCAAAACCCCAGAAATTACTGGCGGCCTGATGTCTGCGGGGAGAAACCCCAGAGAAGGCCTGAATTGAAACATAAATCCTACAGAGCTATACGGGCTCCGAAACTAACCAAGGAGCTCATCGTGGAAAGAAAGGAGACCAATAAGGTCTCTATAAAAGAAAGAAAAGTCCAGGCAGTCTCCGTTTCAGGCAGCGATCACCACATCGGGCCATTCAAAATGGCGGACAGTTCCAGCGGATTCCATCCAAGCTGTTGGATTAGCGCATCTGGTCTGCTTCTTTGGAAGCTAGAAATGTTGCTAGCAGATCAGGATCTTCGAAGGTACGAGTTTGGTTATGGAGAGTCACTCTGAGCTTCGCTGGATATAAGATGCCGAAGCGAGCCTGTAACTGTTGAAGTCTAGGTCGAAAAGCAAGGAGTCTCTTCCGACGGTCAACTGTGGGCTTAGCCAAGTCAGGGAAGAAGGAGACTTTATGATTTTCAAACTCCAAATGACGATTCGCCCGGGCAGCATTTAGAATTTGCTCAACTTGCTGATATCTCAGTAGACGAAAAATGATGGGCCGGGGGGTCGTCCGATTGAGCGCCATGCTGGTAGGAACACGATGTGCTCGGTCAATTTCCAGATCTCTGTGAAAAGTAATCTTCAGCAAGGAGGGAAGAGTTTTGACCAGGAATTCTCTCATATCTCCTGCTTCCGCGCCCTCCGGTACACCAATGAGCCTGACATTGTTGCGACGGGCTCGATTATTGCTATCCTCTAACTCTTTTTGTAGATTCTGTATCTGACGCTCAGCCTCATCCAGTTTCACCAAGCGCACCACGTGCGAGTCGAGGACCCCCGCCATATTGTCCTGCCGTAATGAAAGACCTTCAAGTCGATCCTGAAGCACACCAAAATCTTCTCGCATGGCTCGGAGCGCTTCTCCGTTGGACTGCACCAGTTCCTTCACACCACGTATTTCCTCCAAGATCTCCTGTTGCATTTCGGGGTTATCCCGAAATGGCACCATCTTTTGTGGGGAAGGCAGCTCTGTCTTGGAACGTTTTCCGTGTGAAGAAGAGGGAGATCCGAAGTCTAAGCGCGCTGGTTTATGGGCCGCCATCCCCCCCGAGGCACCCCGGTAAGTTCGGAGCAAAATGTTAAGTTAATGTAGGTATTAAGTCAGGATTCTGAGTAGGCCCCTCGGGAGCTTCAGCGCAAAGCGTCTAACCCGCTGGACATCAGGCTCCGCCCCCCCAGCTCATTTCTTTCAATTCTTCTGCTGCATCAGCTTTAAATACCATTTCAGGCATGGGTAACGTCCCTACATCTTCTTCAGTAAAGACCAAAGCAAATAATTCATTCAGTCTTTCTCCTATAACCTTGTCCCCTCTTAATGCCCCCTATACCCCTCTATCATCCAATGGTCCAACTGACTCTCTCACAGGTTTTTTGCTATGAATATACTTGAAAAAGATTTTATTATGCATTTTTCCTTCCACAGCAAGCTTTTTCTCAAATTCTCTCTTTGTCTGCTTTATCCATGCCTTGCATCTAACTTGCCAGTGCTTATATTGTTTTCAGTTTTTGTCATTTGGCTCCTTTTTCCTTTTCCTGAAAGATGCTCTTTTTTTTGGCTACAACAGCTTCTCTGACCTCACCTTTAAACCATGCTGGCAGCTTTTTGGACTTCCTTCCACTTTTCTTAAAGCGCAGAATACAGCTGGTCTGGGCTTCCAAGATAGTATTTTTAAACAACACCCATGCTTGATGTTTACTAAAGATTTAATCTTTACAGCTGTTCCATTTAGTTTTTTCTTAACTGTCTTCCTCATTTTATCATAGTCTCCCTTTTGAAAGTTAAAAGGTAGTACTGTGGATTTTCTTGCCGTCCTTCCTCCATTTATTAAATCAAACGCGATCATGCTATGATCAATATTGCCAAGTGGCTCCAACACCCTTATCTCTTGCACAAGATCTTGTGTTCTATTAAGGACTAGGTCCAAGATGACTTCCTCTCTTGTCAGTTCACGAACCAGCTGCTCCAAGAAGCATTTACTTCATCTAGAAACTTTATCTCCCTAGCATGTCCTGCCATGACACTGACCCAGTCGATACCGGGGTAATTGAAATTACCCATTATTATTACTGTGCTGTAAATACTGCTAGCTTCCCTGCTTTCTTTGAGCATTTCATCATCCATTTGTTCATTCTGGCCAGGCGGTCGACAATACACCCCCACTGTCATTGCCTTCCCCTTTTTATAAGGAATTTCAATCCATAGAGATTTTACAGTGTATTTTATTTCCTGCAAAACTTTAATTCTGTGTCACTCAATGCCCTCTCCAACACAGAGCGCAATCCCTCCACCAATTTGATCTGCTCTTATCATTGTGATATAATTTGTACCCAGGTATCACAGTTTCCTACTGGTTGTCCTCCTTCCATCATGTCTCTGAGATACCAATTATATCTAACCTCTCATTTAGTGCTATATATTCTAACTCCCCCATCTTATTTTTCAGACTTCTAGCATTTGCATACAAGCATTTTAGAGACTGTAATTTAATCATATTAATCTGGTTACCGGTAGGCACGGGTAATTTGGAATCTTTAAGTTCTGTCTGCTCTGTACTTAAGAACATTTGGGTTACTTTTGTCTTTATTGGAACCTCTCTGTCAATATGCCCTAACTTCAGTCTTTTGCTAGTATCCTTCAAGGATACATCCTTTGAAGGGAAATTGGCTGATAGGTATGTCTAGTATGGCTGCATATGGAGCATTGGGAAGCTGATTGGGGTGGGGGAACATTGGGAAGCTGACCAGAGGAGGGGGCATCAGGAAGCTGACCGGGGGGGGGGGAGAGCATCGGGAAGCTGACGGGGGGGGGGAGCATCGGGAAGTTGCTCTGCTTCCTGGGTGTTCATGCAACAGTCCAGAGCTATGACTCTAGTCTTCTTAATGCCCCACTCCAACTCAACGATGCTGCTACTACTGTAACTTGTACGGTGCTACCAGGCGTACACAGCGCTGTACGGAGACGGAGAGGGGCCTTGCTCCAAAGAGCTTAGTCTAGTCAGAAGCTCTGAAACAGATCTAAGTTTATTTAGTCTAGTCAGGACAAGGCAGGCAACACAACGACTAGGGACTAGAATCTATCTGAGGAATGCTAAGGAAATACATAGGAGGTGATCGGGATTCAAAAGCAGCCCCTTAAATATTTGGGCCCTAGGCATGTGCCCAGCTTGTCCCCTCGTGTGTTTGTATTGGACAAATGATGACATAAAGGAGCATGAACCCGAGGCCTCCCTCCTTTATAACAAAGTGGGCTCTTGCAAACTATTTCTTTCTCGAGGTTTCCATTCTCCAATGGTAAACTCCACTTACTGACTCCCTCTCTTGCTTGATGAAAACGTTTGACTAGCTGTGTCTTTCATACTGCAGTTACAGCTCGTCTTTAAACCCTTGTGTGGCAATCCTTGGAAGCACTGTCAAGATGCCCAGGGAAGACAGGGCTACGTGGAAATCCAACTATTTTCTGAAGATCATACAATTATTGGATGATTATCCAAAATGTTTCACTGTGGGAGCAGATAATGTTGGTTCCAAACAAAAGCAGCAGATCCGCATGTCCCTGCGCAGCAAAGCTGTGGTTCTGATGGGGAAGAACACAATGATGCGGAAAGCTATCCGTGGGCATCTGGAAAACAATCCTTCTCTGGGTACTCATTCTCTCAACCCACATGCTTTTCTTCCATGCCATCATAATGTATTACAGCCTCAGGCAAGGACGCAGCCATACTAGACATACCTATTCAGCCAATTTCCCTTCACCTTCTGAAACATGCGCTCTTGGGCAACTGTCAGCTTTCCCCTATCTCATTTTTTAAAGGTTAATACCAGAGGGCTGGTTGCATCTCGATTAAGGTGGAGCCCATCCTTTTGGAAAAGCCCGTCCTTTCCCCCAGAATGTTGCCCAATTCCTATCAAATCCAAAACCCCCATCCTTGCACCATTATCTCATTCACTTATTGAGACTCTGGAGCTCTGCCTGCCTTTTGGGTCCTGCGTGTGGAACGGGAAGCATTTCAGAGACTGCTACCCTGAAAGTTCTGGATTTCAACTTCCCACCTAAAAGCCTATATTTGGCCTCCAGAACCTCCCTACCACACTTTCCTATGTCATTGGTACCAACATGTACCAAGACAGCAGACTCCTGCTCAGCACTATCTAAGACCTTGTCTAGGTGGAACGTGAGGTCTGCTACCTTCGCACCAGGCAAGCATATTACCAGGCGATCCTCAAGTCCACCACCCACCAGCTATCTACAAGCCTAATCATCGAATCACCAATTATAATGGCTGTCCTAACCCTTCCCTCGTGGGCACATGGCCTTGGAGAAACCTCCTCAGTGCTAGAGGGTTTTACATCATGTGATAGGAGAGCATCACTTCCTGACACACCAAGGTGATGCTCTCCTATCACGTGACCTCTCTTCTCCATGGCAACAGGGATGCTGCCAGACTGGAGGTGGGACTTCAGTACTACATCCTTGCAGGTCTCGTCTATGTACCTCTCTGTCATCCTTATGTTCTCCAAGACTGCTACTCTAGCCTCCAGAGATTGGACTTGTTCCCTGAGAGCAAAGAGCTCCTTGCACCTAGTGCACATATAAGACCCCTCACCAACTGGGAGAAAATCATACATGTGACACTCAATGCAAAAGACTGGAAAACCCCCATCTAGCTGCTGGACTTCTGTTTGCATCTTAGTTTTAAGGTTGTGTTTATGTATTTAGTTGTCTACTTATATAGATTTGCTGGGGATACTTATAAAACTATATCTAAAATGTTTAATGGACTTTGTTCACCTCAAGATTAATTAATCTCAGGTCCTTAATGTATGTTTGATGAGGATAAAAAGCTGCACCTGAGGGTGAATATAGGCACCTTCTTCCCTTTAAGAGGTTTAAGAGCCTATAAAGCTAAGATTATCCCAGGGGTGGGTGTGAGTGGGGAGGGAGAGAGGGAATGAAGACCTATTAAAAGTTGGCTTGCTTCTAAGGTAAAGGCTTACCAATTTCCTGGGTGACTCACGCAGCCCTTGGTTTGACAGAAGTGGCCTTTTAAATTGCCCCTTTAATCTGTCACTTGCCTTTAACACCTGTTCAAGACAACTTCACAGATCTTTTCCCTCCTAACTGGAAGGCCTCTTTGTGAAGGTCACTAGAAACAAGTTTATTTCGTCCTACTCAAGACTATTTTACCTGTATTTATTTATTTATTTATTTAACCAGTTTTCTATACCGCCTTATCCTTCAATCTGATTAGATTTAGAAAAAAACCTCTCTAGAAACAACTTTATTTCAGTAACTATTTACTCTTTAACTTTCTATGTTTAAGCTATACTCTGATTTGATTGAATTGAAAAGCTCTCTAGAAACAAATTTCAGTGTCTATTTACTCTTAATTTACTTTCTATGCTAACTAGCTATGCTAGCTTTTGAAAGGCCTAAAAAAAGGCTATGACAATAGTCCAAAGACAAAAGGACTAAAATATGTAATACAGAACGGAAATGACTACAGGATAGGTATGGTTTTAGTCTCCGGAAAAAGATACAACTTACAGTAAGTGGCTTTAACCAATTTTTGTATATAGTAGTGCAGATTCAATTGTGTATACTAACATAGTATATGATGGCAGATACAGACCAGCATGGTCCATCTAGTCTGCCCAGGAAGGTGGCAAGAGTAGGTGCACCTGGCGCTCCGTGCAGGTCACCTCTCCCCATGCCTTTGTTTATGGGTATGCCCACTGCTCCATACAGATCACCCCTATTTGCTAAGATATAAGAGATATTTATGTTTATTTTGATTTTATCCTGTTGTTGTAAAGGGATCCACTGTGTTTGTCCCATGCCATTTTGAATTCTGTCACTGTATTTGCCCCCACCACTTCCATCGGGAGGGCATTCCAAGCATCCACCACCCTTTCAGTGAAAAAGTATTTCCTGACATTGCCTTTCAGTTTACCCCCTTGCAGTTTCATGTTATGCCCTCTAGTTTTACAGGTTCCCGTCTTTGAAAAAGGTTTGTTTGTTCATTAATACTCTTTAAGTATTTAAAGATCTGTATCATATCTCCCATGTCCCTCCTCTTCTCTAGCATATACATATTTAGATCTTCAAGTCTCTTCTCATACGTCTTCTGGCGCAGGCTCCAAATCATTTTGGTTGCCTTCCTCTGAACCATTTCCATTATTTTGATATCCTCTGTGAGATATGGTCTCCAACACTAAACACAGTATTCCAAGTGAGGCCTCAACAGCGACTTGTACAGGGGCATTAGTTCCTCCTCCTTTCTGCCGGTAATTCCTTTCTGTATGCAACCCAGCATCCTTCTGGCTGTGGCCACTGCCTTGTCATACTGTTTTGTCACGTTGAGATCCTCAGAAACAATTACTCCAAGGCCTTTCTCCTGGTCAGTGCACAACAACCTCTCGCCCCCTAACACATAGTTCCTTCAAAAGCTGCATTATCGGGCCATTAACACACAGCCCAATGCTCCCGGGAGCCTTCTCGAAGTGTCCAGTACCTGTTGAACACTGAACGGACCCCGCTCCTGCAATCAATACCCCCACCTCAGAGGAGGACTCCCCCTTAATCCTCAGCCCAATCTTCCCACCCCTTCCCTGCAGAGAATCCATGGATCTTCTGCCCCCTCGAAGACCCCCCCCCCCCCCCCCCCCCCCCACTGGCTCCCTTCAGCTCTACTTGAACAAATTGGTAGTGGTCACTCCTGCCCCTTTTGGTGCCAGATTCTGAAAAGCACCAGGTTCTCAAAAGAACTACCAAGTGGGGTTGTGCTGCCATATAGACATTTTGAACCCGACACCCCCTAAACTGGCCCATATTTATACTGATAAGCAAATTACGCATTCACTGGCTGCCAGCAAACAGAAAATTTGCTTTGAATATTAGACAGAGGGCTTTCTGGCAGATAGCACCCATGGTAAAATTTGCCAATAACACACATTATCTACTGATATTACGATGGCTCAGTACATTTCCCCCTTAGTTTCCTAAACAATTGTAGCCCTATATGCGATGAATAAAAAATACTGAACTGGATTGCAAAAAGCACCTTACTGTGCAAATAATTTAATGACAATTTCTAACTTTTCAGCATAAGATTTAATGGCAAAACTTTCTTCAAAGAATGGTGAAACCTTTTAGAATTAATGCAAAATCAATGGCAAAAATAATAAAATCTGAATGAGTCAATTCAAATATCTTTTCTATGGTAAAAGTAACATTTCTTCAGTTTTTTTGTAAAAGCCAAAATTCCACTTTGTTGCATTGGGTGTGAAAATTTGCACACACCTCTGTGGTTTAGTGCCTGATTAGGATCTCTTCTGGTGTCAAGGGTACCAAATGTAACAACTGCTCTTATGAGGAGGGGGGAGGGGGAAAGGGGAATTTGATGTGCAATTATAAAACAGAGCTTAATTTGGCTAGACTCCTGTTACTGATTTGTGGCTCACAATGTGGTGTCTCCTATAAGCTAAATCTGTCACAGTCAATTTTCCAGAGGAAATTATGATTATAAATTGAAAATGTTCATTAATTCACAGTCCTGATGCTGCCCAAATGCTAATATCTACAGTAAAACAATCTGCACAGATATGAAAGGGTTATGTGCTTGCTTCCTGTACATTAGTTTAGAAAAACATGTTCATAAAAAAGGACATTTTTGTTTAATATTTGGCTTGGGTACTTTATAGTTAATGGCCTTCTCTTCCATTTAACATTCAACTGAAAAGCATTTTGCAAGCTTTGCCCAAATGAAGAAAATCATAGTTTTCACTTGATTAAGGTAAACCTTTGCAATGTTGGGTAAAACATGGCTTCTAGCTGCTATTCCTTCAGCAGCCTCTCTGGACTTCTTCCCATGGTCAGATCCTTCAAATTCATTTCTGTTGCTAGCAGCAGACGACTATAAAAGCACTTTCAATGCTGTAAACTATTTTAAGCTTTCTGTGCTCAATAATATCAGAAACTAAAGTGAATGTTGAGTTGGACTCCAAGCAATCCGACTGGTTGAAACAGAGGGTGCTAATCCTACTTTATAGAAGATTACCATATAAATCAACCTCAAAAGATCATTCAACACACTAATTTCAGACTGATTTAGCAACAGTCATCTAAAGGCAGGGCATTTCACCAGAGAGCCAGCCAATTCTATGGAACTGAGGCACCCAGTGATCAATCTCTCTGTTTCTATATTTCATTCCCCATCCAAGCTGCCTGAGTCTAACCTGGATTGGCTCCATTCTCTCTCAAGTATTTCAGGATCCCTAATTAATATTATTCCTGTTCTTAAGAGGAAACAACCTGTAGAGTTTGGAAACTTAGAGGTAAAGGGTTTTTTTCTTACTTAGTATCCTTCTGATTATAGCATGACACAAAGTACAAACTGACATAAAGACTATAAGTAGTGGAGAAGTAGCCTAGTGGTTAGAGCAGGGGTGGGCACCTCCGGTCCTGGAGGGCCGCAGACCAGTCAGGTTTTCGGGATATCCCTAATGAACATGCATGAGATATATATGCATTAGAGATAACCTGCCAACCTGACTGGTTTGTGGCCCTCCAGGGCTGGATTTGGAGACCCCTGCCTTACACCTCTGTCATTTAAGATCGTGAGTGGGCAAGGTACAGATGTCCTAGACATCGAAAGGGTATATAGAATGTGTCACATTCCTCCTCGATTCTCACCACCACCAAAAAGTTGTCTAATAGACAATTTTTTGGTGGTGGTGAGAAGTTAGGAGGACTGTGACAAATTCTATCTAACCTTTTTGATGTCTTGGACATCTGCACCTTGTCCACTCACTATCTTAAATGACAGAGGTGTAAGGCAGGGGTCTCCAGATCCAGCCCTGGAGGGCCACAAACCAGTCAGGTTGGCAGGATATCTCTAATGCATATATATCTCATGCATATTCATTAGAGATATCCCGAAAACCTGACTGGTCTGCGGCCCTCCAGGACCAAGTTTGCCCACCCCTGGGTTAGAGCAATTGACTACTACCCAAAAGATCAAGGGCGTGATTCCCACTGGCACTCCTTGTGACCTTGGGCAAGTCACTTTATCCTCCACTGCCTCAGAAAAAAATCTAAATTATCAATGTTCCTGTTTAATGTAAGTTACAATGTAAACCATTTTGACTGAAATGATAAAACGATATAAAAAACATGTTAAATAAATAAATAACTATAATTAAGTCACTCATGTGGCGACTGAAAGAGGAAGTACAGCCTAACCTCATGTTTGGAGGATGTGCTGTCAAAGCATAAGGTTAAGCTATACTGTACTTCCTCTTTGAGTTGTCACATGACTTAATTATTGCTATAGTCTTTTGTTTCTGCTGCATCACTTATTGGATTCTTGGTATTGCAAAACATGACAGTAATAATGGGCCAAATCAGTAGAGCACAGCAACCAAAGCCTCAGAAAATGCAGTTGATGGATTGATGATCTGCATCAATTCAGCAACTGCAGGGTCCAAAAAGAGATAGGTTTCTGTACATTTCCACAGAAAAGGAAGATAAGACTGTCAAAAGGTACTGTGATAACCAGAGCTACTGTAATGTAATGCTTTGGAATTGGAAAGAGCCTTTCTAATGATGATATGAACAGTAATTCGGAGCGAGTGCACATAGATCATAAAGCCAGGCACTAGCAAAGGTACCATGTCAAGCAGGCATAATCTGAGAAAACTCTTCATCAAAAGAAGCATAAAATAATGAATAATAATCAGAGTGTGATGTGTTATGAATCAGACTGACGCAATCAGTTAAGCCATAGTCTGGAGACATTTCTTCAGTGGTAAAGCTGACACCTCACCACAAATTTTATGTCTCATGCATAACAGCAGGCTAAAGGTGACATTTTACTTACCAGATAATGTCCTGTCCTTGAGTCCTGCTAGACCAGTCCAGACAAGTGGGCTGTGTTCCCCTATCAGTAGATTGGTGGAGACAAAAAAAACAGTGAAATGCCCAGGTTTCAATGACATCACTCTATCTGTCTTAGCCACCCGAGGTCTCTTCAGTATCTGTCCCAAAGCATATGGGAGCACACGACAAGCCTCACATGACCTCAACGTGGGCAACAATGAACAACAAAACTGTAGAGAACTATGTACAGGAAAGCATAAGCAGAAGGCCGTCAGTAGAAGATGGACTTGCAGAGCCAAGTATATAAATCATAGCAGACCCCAGAGTACCGCTGCAGAAGGACAGAGCCAACACAGTTCCAGGGGTGCGTCCTGAACTAGTCTAGCGGGATGCAAGGAAAGGATATTATCTGGTAAGTAAACTATCATCTTCCATATTGCCCTGAAAGACCAGTCCAGACAAATGGGAAGTACCAAAGCTATGCATCCACTGAAAGGAAAGAAGACACAGCAGCTCGCAAAACTTAGAGCCAAAGACCATGTCCACCCAAGCATGGACATCCAAGTAGTAATACTTGACAAAAGTGGAAAGTGATGTCTACACTGCCGCCTGACAAATGTCTGCAGGGGTTACCGAGCTCTGCTCCACTGATGAGGACGCTTGCGCGTCAGTAGAATAGCACACAAACCCTCCAGAACTGGCCAGTTCTGCAAAAGATATGTCAAGACAAAGTAAGCTTAGCTGCCACGTCATCTTTGTATGGACCAGCAAACAGCACAAAATAATGGTCTAACTTACAAAAGGAATTCGTAACCTCCGAGTACCAGAGAAACACCCCCCAGGCATTCACAAGGCGAAGATCCTTATCCTTCCCCCAAAACTGCTCCTTAGGGAAGGAGAACAGGCAGACCATCTAGATTACATGAAAGGGAGAAATCACCTTAGGCAAGAAAGAAGGCACATGCTGGATGGAAATGGCCTGTTTTGAAAAGGACAGATAAAGATCTTGGCAAGATAGAGCCTGTGCTCAGAAATCCATCTTCTGGAACAAATTGTGACCAATAAAACAGTCTTGAGCATCAAATCCTTCAAAGTAGCGCACTTCAATGGCTCAAAGGGCTCCGACATCAGGGCCCTGAGCACCAGATACAGATCCCAGGAAGGGATCACAGACTGGAGGGGAAGACACAGATGCCGAACCCCTCGAAGAAAGCGCAAAACATTCAGATGTAAAGCTAGTGACTTACCAGCCACTGGACCTCTGAAACAGGCCAAAGCTGCCAGCTGAACCTTCAGAGAGCTTAGAGACAGACCCTTCTCCAGACCTTCCTGCAGAAAGGCCAGCAGGGATAGCAGCTTGGCCACCTCAGGGACCAGCTGCCATGCGTTGCACCATCACTGAAATAGGCACCAAACCTGCACATATGCCAGGTTGGTTGACATCCTCCAGGCTCTGAGCAGAGTAGCCCTTACACAGTAGCAGTCTCCTCTTAAGAACCAAGCCATAAGCGATAAGGGAGCAGGGTCTTCCAGGACAATCGGTCCATGATACAATAGGCCCCAAGATGGTTGCAAGCAAAGAGGTGGTGCCTGCAGGAGCTGCATGAGATCTCCGAACCATGCTCTGTTTGGCAAATCCAGTGCTGCCAGAACAATCCTTCCCAGGTGGCGTGCTATACGCTGAATCACGTACCCTATCAGGGGCCACGGAGGAAACACATGCAGTAGGCATAGATGTGGCCAAGGCAGAGCTAGGGAGTCGATGCTCTCAGACTCCGTCTCTATGCAGTGACTGAAGAAGTGGCCACATTGGCACTGGAACGAGTCACTGTTAGATCCATCTCGGGGCGACCCCATTGGTGTAGAATCAGCTAAAACGCCTCCTGACTCAACTTCCACTTTCCTTGATCCAGAGAGTGCCGGCTGAGAAAGCCTGTTTCAATACTGTCCAGTGCAGCAATGTGCTCAGCCGACAAGGCTAGGAGGTTCTTCTCCGTCCAGGCAAACAGTAGAGTCATCTCCAGGGCCACCCTGGCACTCCTCATGCCACCTTGCCGATTGACATAAGCCACCAACATGGTGTTGTCCAACAACACACAAACTGCCTGACCCTTGACCAGGGGCGGAAAACGCAGAACAACCAACCTGATGGTCCTCGTCTCTAAGCGGTTGATGGACCACACTGTCTCCCTGCGGTTCCAATGGCTCTGGGCCTTTTGGTCCTGGCAATGGGCTCCCCTGGATTCGTCATTGTCTTTTCACGAACACGTGTCAAACTTATCCCGTCGTTCTTTCTTTACTCTGCGTCAATTACGTTCAGTCCGCTTGATCTTGTCCCCAGACTCCCTTACTACTCTGTTACTGGCATTAGTTATGTACAGATTGGATTATTGCAATGTGGTTTTTGTCAATCTCCCTGCTTACCAACTTAAACGCCTACAACTTTTACAGAATACAGCCGCCCGACTTGTCACTTTTGCCCGGAAATCAGATCATGTAACTCCTCTTCTGTATCGCCTACACTGGCTTCTGCTTCATTTTCGGTTTAAATACAAGTTTCTTATACTATTACATAGAGTCATCCATACTTACAATCCGCAGTATTTAGCAAATCTAGTTTCCCTTCACACTCCTTATCGTCAGCTCCGCTCTTTGCACGCTAACCGTTTGTTTCTTCCCCCACCCGCACGAGCTCACCTCGAACAGACTCGCCGTGCCGCTTTCTTTTTCTTGGGACCCTCACTTTGGACTTCTCTACCATCCTCTCTTCGCCTCAAATCCTCCTATCAACATTTCAAAAACCTATTAAAAACACATTTGTTCCAACAGGGATATGATCTCTCTCCCAGCAAGCCTGTCTAATTTTGTTTTGTTTGTCTTTGGCTGTCTATGGTTTGCTTAGTTTTTGTCTACTGTTTGTCTTGTGACCCCTTTGATCCATCTTTCTCTTTATTTTAATGGATTTCTTTTTCTTTTCGACGCTTTTTATTTTATATTATTTTATTGTAAACCGCTCTCACGCCTCGACAAGGGCGGTATATTAAATGTAAATAAAGATAAAGATAAAGATCCGTCATCAGAAGTCTTGTTGCACTATATAAATGATCAATAGTAGTAGTAGTAGAAGAATCCATGAATAATCATCCAGCGGTATGCCTTTCCTCAAATGACTGAGCTTTTACCATCACCACAGGCTGGCCCGCAGTATCACTGGGAGCAGGAGCCTGAGCTCGAACTCCTGAGAACTCGGGGACCACTAAGGCAGCAAGGTCCACTGATGCAGTCGCATATGAGCATGCGCCCACGACACCATCTTGATTGTCGCTGCCATCAATCCCGAGGAGCTGAAGATAATCCGAAACGCCAGGATCCTGCTATGAAATGAACAGCACCAGACAATCCAACAACCTTCTGGCTTTCTCCTCTGGCAGGAAGACTCTACCCACTTGAATATCAAAACATGCTCCCAGGAATTCCAGGAACTGGGAAGGCATCAACTGGCATTTCCCCGATTGATCACCCGGCCAAGGCCTTCCAAAAAGGACACCACCCAGGACGCTACCCAAGACGCTTCTTAAAGAGAATGGATACAGATGAGCCAGTCGTTCAGAAATGGGTGCACACAAATCCTTTGGCACTGTTGCGCCATGGCCACCACCACCATGACCTTGGAGAACAACCTTGGGGCGGTGGAAAACCCGAATGAGATAGCAACGAACTGAAAGTGAGAGCCAAGCATGTCAAAATGCAGATACCTTTGCTGATCCTCCCAGAAGGTGATATGAAAATACACCTTGGCCAAATCCAGAAATGCCAGGAACTCCCCTCGGCGCACTGTTTAAATCATGGGTTGCAAAGTTTCCAACCAGAAGCACAGGATGTGCAAGTTTTCATTGACACCCTTGAGGTCCATAATGGGATGGAATGATCCGTCTTTCTTCGGCAACAGAAAATATATGGAATACCTGCCCTTGGCCTGGTCATCTGGGGGAACGAGCACCATGGCCTGCAAGAGTAGCAACTTGTCCAATGTGATCTGCACAGCAGCCTTATTGTTCACAGATCCACAAAGGGAGATGATGAAAGCCTCTGGGATTGGCTCTTTGCATTCCAAGACATAGCCTTACTGAATGGTGTGTCTAGTACCCAGCGATCCTTGGTGACCCGGGTCCATTCCAAAAAGAAAAGGTGAAGCCTGCCTCTAACCTGAGGTACCAAGGAATGGGCCCCCAAACTTTCATTGCGTAGTCTGGGAGGAACTGCTGCTGAAGGAAGGCAAATTCCTGAGTCCACAAGCTCCTTGAAGGGACTGAGGACGAATCTGAAATCTGGACGCAGAGGGGAAGAATGGCTTTCCAGGTCAGCAGTGATGAGAGTCCCGAGACCATGGGGATCTGACCAGCGTGCCCATGAGGCACGGGCAGAGGCTGACAGAAAGGGGGCTCCTGCCTGCTTTACAGGCCTCCTGGACCTGTCCTCCAGAAGGTGGTAAGATTTCATCTCATACAGATCCTTCACCAGCTGCTCCAAATGGGACACAAACAGAAGCTTCTCTTTAAAAGCCAGTTGGGACAACCGGGTTTTGGATGAGGTGTCCACTGCCCAGTGTCAGAGCCAAATCCAATGCTGAATCACTGTCGACAGGGCACTGTCCTTAGCCACTAGGCAGATGAAGTCATATATGGCATCAGAAAGGAAGGCTGTAGCCGACTCCAAAAGAGGGGTAGTATCATCTGGCAGAAGAGACTGAATCCACTAGAGCAGGGCTTGAGACGTTAGGCCTGCACATACCTCCAACTGAAGAACAGCAGCCACTGCAGCAAACTGGTTCTTCAACAAGGAATCCACCTTGTAATCCAGAGCATCTTTTAAGGCCAATCCACCTTCCATAGGAATGGTGGTCCATCTTGTAACTGCCATGACCTGCGCATCCACCTTGGGAATATCAAACCACACAATGCACTCCTTCTCTGGGAGAGTGTACATCTTCTTATATACCTTTAACCTCATAGGCAGAGAGTCGGAGGAGTCCCACTCCAACCAGATCTTGTCCTTGATCACTTCTGGGAACAGGAAGACAGTAGTGGATTTCCACACCCCTTGCAGCAGTGGATGCACCTTCGGCTCCTGCTCCATGTCTGAAGCATCCACCAAACTCAAGGTGTATGAGACCTGGGCAATCAAAGCTGCCTTTTCCTCATTCCATAACAGGCAGATAACACTAGCCTCTTCACAATCCTGCAAAGGCGAAAGTACTTCTTCGTCCACATCATGACCGAGAACCGAGCCATCGGAATCCAAGTCATAGTCCAAATCTCATACAGATTCCAGGTGATTCCCATCTCCAGGGGGTGCTCTTCATTGGGGACACTTAGCCAAAGGCAATCAAATAGGTCTTCTACTTTTAGCCTGCCTCTCATGATAAGATTGCACTCGGAGGAACCCAAAGGCTGCAAGGTCTGAATTTTCACACCAGAAAGACCAGGCCTATTGAAAAAGGCAGGCAAGGCCAGACATACTGCATCCCCTGGCTGAGAGAGGGGGTGAATGCCCTCCAGGGAGGACTCATAAGCCTCCATGCAAGAAGAGCAGAGTCCAGAAGCCAGAGATGAAGTGCCTTGCTTGCCACAGGTCAAACAACATTTCCTGGAAGAAGACCTAGAGAGTTAAGACAAGTATTACAACAGAGCATGCTAAGGCCATGGTGGTCCAAAAGGCACACATTAATGGCACTTACACAGCAACTTATGTTACAGACGCTTGGGTAGGAGCGCGCATTGGAGTAGCTCAGGCAGAGCACTGCACAGATCATGCAAGCACCAGGTACACAATAGTAAAAGACTACTAGCGTGTTCAGAAAACAGCAGGAAACCCCCATACCATGCCAACGGTCACCAAAGAACCACCCTGAATTGTGCCCCAGATGGATGGAATCAGGAACCCCCAACAAGGACAATGATGAGGTCAAGCCTTGATACTCACTTCCCTGAGATCCCCAGGCAGAAATCTGTGCCTTGCTCAGCTCTACCCCCTGAAACCATTTCTCTGCTTTGTAGGCACTGTGTTTAAGATGGCTGGCAGGCAGGCAAATTCCTCTGAGAGCCTTCTGCAATCTTCGGGAGAGAGCAGGGGGGGACAGAGAAGGAGGGGTGTAGAAACTGTATGAGGCTGCTGAACGCTTCTGGACCCTTCCAATTTTCTGGCTGCTCAACAGGCCCTTAACAGGATAAGAACGTGGAGCTGAACCAATTTTCCCTCCTCCTATGGCTACTGGAAAAAGCGCAGCCTAATGGAGCCTCCCACGTTGCGCTCAAATGGGAAAGTCACCCTCAAGGTGGTCGTCATGAGCACGTAATCAATCTTTTCCTCTCAATTATTCAAGTTTTCTTTAGAGTGTAGAAAAGTCATCCACCATCTGCTGGATACAAAGAATTACTGAAGACAAAAAAAATACTGAAGAGACCTCTGATGACTGAGGGTGTATAGAGGCATAGGAGTGATGTCACTGAAACCTGGGCATTTCATTGGTTCTTTATCTCCACTAATCTGCTGGTAGGGGAACACAATCCACTTGTCTGGACTGATCTAGCAGGGCGATATGGAACAGAAAATTACTCCCAAGGTTCTGACAGTACTGTCCACATGAATTACACAGACATATTTTTTTATACTGCTTTATCATTTCAATCAAAGCAGTTTACATTGTAACTTAAATTTGGAAAATGTACATTAAACAGGGACATTAATAACTTGGATTTTTCTGAGCAATGGAGGGTTAAGTGACTTGCCCAAGGCCACAAGGAGTGCTAGTGGGAATTGAACCCTGGTCTCTTGGTTCCCAAGCCAGTGCTCTAACCATTAGGCTACTCCTCCACTCCATGTATGCCTTGCATCTTTTTAAACAGAGAGCTTATTATAAGTTAGGTACAGTATCTTTGATGGCCTGAGCAATGAAACAGTACTGTACCTAACTGATAATAGGCTCTCTTTTCAAAAAGATGCAAGGCATATGTCTGTGTAATTCACTCAGGTTACACATACTTATCTTGGCCACTTGAATACTCATGTAGGGTACAGCGAGGTTACTTACCTGTAACAGGGGTTCTCCGAGGACAGCAGGATAAGTCAGCCACACATGGCTGACTTATCCGACGGCGCCGAGATGGAAGTACTCTCCATAGCTTTCGCCCTTCTGAGCATGAGCCAACTGGCCCCACCCCCTGGCCCACCCCTAGCTAGCCAGTTCGTCACTAGCTTAGCCTTAGCCGCTAGGAGGCTGGCACCGGTCGTAGGCCGACCCCCTTTCAGGGGAGGTGGGCAGGTATGTCTGGTTGACTTATCCTGCTGTCCTCGGAGAACCCCTTTTACAGGTAAGTAACCTCGCTTTCTCCTAGGACAAGCAGGATGAGTCAGCCACACGTGGTGCCTCCCAAGCTGACAAGTGATGCGGTGGAAGGGGGGAGGCCGAGGGCCAGATCAGGTTCATGACAGTTTTGTCAGGTTCGGTGACACTTTACCAGGGCTGTAAGTTCCCCGTTAGGCAGAGCAACACCGTAGTGTGCGCTGGAGCACCTTGGAATATCACCGTTAGGTAGTGCACTTGGGGGTGCCAACCTGCAATGTGCACGCCAACGCCCGCAGTGCATGAGATGCAGCGCGTGGTAATAGTGAACGTGTAACATGCCATCACAATGCATGCAGGTGTCGCCGCATGATTGTGAAAGTGTATGATCTCAATGGGCAGCCGCAGAGATGCAGCAGCAGAGATAGAGTCCAACGAGCAGTAGCGCTGAGGTAGTCATTGCAAGCAAGGATAGCCACAGCATCAACGTTGGGCACGCTACAAGAGTGGTGCAATTGGCAAGCAGGAATAGCATCAACATCAGCAGAGCTACAGAGTGTTGCAAATCAAGCATCAATACCGCAACGGCTGGCCTGGTCAGGTGTGACCAGGCAGGGGGTGGTGTTAGCAGGAGGCCCCGCTATAAGTACAGGCCACAGTTTGGCGATGGACCCTTTGGTGCAGCTAGAGTCCTGTGTTCGCCCTTGGCATGGCTTGAGCCTTTGCTTATGTCCCTGGCAGATTCGAGCTGGTGGAGAAGCATGTGGGGATTCCTAGAGGGATGGAGGAGCATGCGGGATCTCTAGAGGAGACCGGGTAGCCAGATTTATTGGGGTCACCTGCGATGAAGGGTTGGGTCCCTTGTTGCTGGTGCGCTGTTACGTGCATGTTCTGGGCACGTAGCTGCGTAGGGTTGTGAAGATATCCCGAGTATGGGGTCACTGCTCCTCCAGGAAGGGATCCTTTAGGTCACAGTAGCATAGTGTGCATGGCAGGTGTGTCATCAGCGCCGTAGTGCTGTGAGGCCTCTGGTGGCTGACCAGGGAGCCCAAGGGGACAGGCATGGTTTGCTGCCTGGGCCACCCACGATGGCAAGGCAGAGGTCGGCTCATTCTCGAGATTTTATTTATTTATTTTTTATTTATTTATTTAGTACACACTTATATACCGCCACTTCCAGCGATCAGCAGCGGTCTGATTACATCTTTGGGAGTAGTCAAATCAAGACAGAAAAGGGGGGCAAATATACACATAGAATTGGGGGTAAGGCACAGCACACAGGATTAGTGTCTTGGGGATTGGACTGCAAATATTTACATTATTTATTTATTTAGTACACACTTATATACCGCCACTTCCAGCGATCAGCAGCGGTTTGATTACATCTTTGGGAGTAGTAAAATCAAGACAGATGTGGTGAGGCACCGATATCCTAGATCTTTTCACTTAATTCTGCTGCTGTCACTGGGCAGGTATACGGCATGGACCCTCTGGCCGTCCATGAACCTTTTTTTTTTTTCTGCGGAGTGGCCAACTGCTCCTTGGCAACCTCCAATTGGTTTCCTGCTGGTGGAGGTGCACGGACGTATGCAACCTGTGGTAGGGGGAACAAGCAGGATCTGGGGAACAAGCAGGAACAAACCCCAACCCTTGCCTATACAGGGGGTGCCCTCTGTGCATCCGTGCAATCAGTGGATGTCCCTGGGCAGCCTTGGCCATGTTGACTGTTGACCTGCGAGGGAAAGGAGGTTGGGAATTGATTTGTTTCCTGGTTCCTGAAGCTCATGCACTAACCAGTGGACTATGAGGATCTATCTTCCTCTGTATATCCCTGCGTTGACAGTAGGACATGAGGAGCTACCTCTGCATCCTAGTAGTTGTGAACATCATCTTTCACACTCTTAGATGCAGCTGGTGCCCCGATAATGCGTGTGGATTGCCAAGCCTTCCACTGAGGGACACAGAAGCTTTGACGGGGTAGGCGAATAGCCCATGTGTCGTTCACTGAGGGGTATTTCAACTGCCCATAGTCCTTCGTATTTCTTTGCGAAAGCACAGAGGTAGTAAGGAAACTTTTACTGGCTTCATTTCCCACAGTAGGACAGTCGGAGTCATATGACTGGAGATGGAGGATACGCTTTCCTTGGAGGCCATTAGGAGTGCAGGGGTGTTTTGGGGATCATACTCTAGGGTGCCAGGGCATTGCCTTAGCCCATTGGGCCTATATCCGGATAGGGACG